>OZ018336.1:71789424-72989424 GCA_963969495.1 Ceratothoa steindachneri | reverse complement strand
TATTTGCTAATATGTAGGTAATTACATGTATGAGTATCATTTAGATATCGGAGTGTATGCATGTAAAATAGAACAAAACCAGATATTTTGTTTGAAAATTACTTCTAAAGTCTCGAATTTCTTTTAAAATAAATATTCAAAGAGAATAAAGAAGTTGAAAAATGAGCATTTGCGAACCTTGATTATTGAAGTTTTGAAACGGAATCCCAGTGGATAGAAGCCATTGTCATTAGGAAGAGTTTTCTTTCTGATTCTTGTAATTACTGGTTTCGGTTTCAAACTCTTGGTTGCCACCACATATACCCGCTAATGTAAAACAGTTATCGAGTCATTTCCTTACTCATGAGTACATGCGATAACGGACAAATTAGTGCGAGAGAGCTGGCACATTTGATCGGAATTTCGCTAGCGGCAATTCTTTAAGACATTTATTATTAATGATATTCTAAGGCAATAAGTAGATAACATGCTATGGTCACACAAGACTAAAACCATTAAGATTGTAGTCCAGATTTAATATAAAACTTGCAAACACTAACTTTATTGTCTGTTTTTTACCTGGTTTATAACAATTTGGATGTGCTGAATCCCAGAAAAGACTATTCAGAAGGGGGTGGGGGTGCAAAATAGGTTTATTTTGGTATTAATCTTAGTGACTAGGATAACGCTTGGGCGCTAGACATGGTATGAAGTATGTTTAGAAAGCCATGTTTTGGAGGAAACTGAGAAAGCATGGCACTGGATGCTATTTTACGCTATTAATTAGACCTAGGATCAAAGGAAAGAACCGGAGAAACCTCAAGTATCCTGATATTTAATCATCCCGTCGTCCTGTAACTTATTGTGATGAAATTCCAGTACTTGTCTTTGGAGAACTTCCTCACATTGGGACGAAGATTCCTCCAGTGTTGAAGAAAATGAAAAGGAAGAAGTGTTTTTTGACGATGGTGCTCAGAATCCTTTTGTCCAAAAGGAGCTAAATGATTTACTTCGTGATCTCAGCTTCTCAAAGTCTTCTGCCGATTTGTTGGCATCCAGATTGAAGCAAAAAAATCCTCTTTGACAGTGCTCGCATCAGTTTCTACCGCAACAGAGATCAAGAGTACCTCCGTTTTTTCTCTGAAGAGAATGATTGGTGTACTCCACAGATATTGCACAGATTCTGCATAAGCTTGGTGTGCCAGAGTAGCAACCCGAAGAATGGAGACTGTTCATTGGAAGAAGCAAGCGATCTCTGAAATGTTTCCTGCTGGACAATAGCAACCAGTTTGCCTCAGTACCCCTCTCTCCCTCGACTACACTAAAGTACAAGTATAAAGTGGTGAAATACGAGCTGGTGAACTTTTTGTTGGAAAAACAGTCCGATTGACCAAGTACCCCTGGTTTCTATGCATGAGATAGTACGGGCTTTGCTCAACATTCTGCAAAGAAGGACTGGACTGTAAGGGACTTTCAGAACAAGGAACTTCATAAACAACCCTCTGATCCACAGAGACAGGATACTCTTCCCACTGCTACACATCAAGCTCGGCTTCATCAAACAGTTAACCAAAGATCTGGACAAGGATGTTGGCTACTTCACTTACTTATGCCACGCTTTTCCAGGATTGATTATGAAGTTGAAAGCTGGCCCCTTTGATGGTGCTTAACTTTTTCATCTCATCAGAGACCCAGAGTTTGAAAACTCAATGAACGAAGTGGGAATGAAAAGGTGGAAGACTTTGGTTCTGCTCGTGAGAACTATTTGTCATGGAGAAGGCCAGGAACTACACATAACTTGTCAGTAATATGTTGCCTAATTTCAGAAATATCGGATACAACATAAGCATCAAAATGCATTACTTATTCGAACATATGTATTGGTTTCCTGATAATCTAAGATTAATGAGCAAAGAGCATGGGCAAGATTCCCTCAGGACATGAAAAAGATAGAGACCAGGAATCGGGAACGCTGAGATGCAATCGTGTTGGCTGATTCCGGTTGGACTTTGGAGAGAGACATCTCCGTTGGGAAATCTTCTAGTAGTTAGAAAAAACGGAAATTCATGTCATGAATTCTAAACAATGATGACCTAATATCCAATTTACGTGTACTTACTTTTATCAATCTCTACTATTCAATGTACACAAAGCACTTTTACTATCACAAGCTGACTAATTTTGTTTGCCTATTTGCACTACAAATTCGACGTTTAACTTCTTTTCTTAGTTTTATATATGTATCTTTATTAGCTTCTAAGCTTCATTCCTTAAATTTCCTTTGAACAAAATTTCGCTCTCTTAAAGCAGCAATAATTTCGTCAGTCCACCATGTCGGTGCATTATCGCACAATTTCCTTTTGTGTTTCATTGGAAGAAAACCTCTTCCATTTCATTTTATTTCACTCAATAAGATGTGTGTATCTAGCTGATGCCGAATGTTCCGAAAGTAAATCATTCCTTTTTTAGGTTGCTAACATCTTTTAGAACTCAGTAAAATGAGACCTTCTAAAATCACGATCGCGCATAGAGCTATCACAATTTCCCTTACAGAGATTTATTTCAAACCAAACCATATGGTGATCGCTGTTGCCTTAATGATCACAACTTTACCTTTAGTCACTAGGTTATTGTTATTTCTGAAATAAGGATTGTTCCCAATTAAACTCCACAAACCAAATCTCTGGGTATTGTAACTTTAGGTTTCAAAATCTGTTTCCATAAATTCAATGGAAAATCCGCACCCTTAAGTTCACTGATAGTATGTCGAATGTATCATTTTCATTGATAAATTTACATACAGGTTGCAACTCTGCTTTTATAAACACAATTTTGCCACCACCATTTCTGAACAGTCTTTCCTTGTGAAATAGTTAAAATCTCTGAATTTCATATTCTTCCAAGTAATGGAATTCATTGAAATTTGCCCATGTCTCTGGAACTCGTATAATACCGATTTTATCTTCAAATATTTATGATTTTATTTATTTACATCTATGTTTTACACTGCGAAAGTTCACCATTAATGAGAGAACATTGGTTGAGGATACTCTATAAGTACGACAGCTTAGTTAGTTTAGACAAAGGGTATGTGTCCGATCTGTTGAGAAAAAAGCAGAAGCATCATCAACATCCTTCCTGATCTTGCCACCCCAACTGAGTTTCATGGGCTCCATCACGTAAAACAGTTCTTGAAGCGATTCCAAAACTGATGAAGTACACCCATTCTTCCTTGTAGAGAACTTTAGAGGAATTATTGATATTTGATGCCTTGCTGTAAATACTCAATGGTACTTAAATTCTCGGGAGAATACCTGAAAACACTATAATATTTACCTTTAAGTTTAAGCTTTGTTAAAAGCTGCCTGTACCGCGACAACTTGCTTCTAACAATGGACTCTCCAACTAATCAAATCTTCATATTAATCTCATGTGGATTCAAAACCAAAACCCTATTAATCTTTATTACAGGAAGCCTTGGTTTTAGGTTTTGTAGCGCGGCACCTCGACTACCGGTCCGAAACAGAACAAGTGGTGCATCCCGAGGTGGTTTCGGAGCTTCCTGAAAAACCCTTTATAAGCAGAGAATTGCCGTTCTGCAGAAGGTAGAGCATTCACCAGAGAATCGACCATCGCTGCAAGCACGGTGGCTGCAAATTGCTGGCGATTCGCCATTCGGAGAACATCTGCAACAAGCCGAGACACCTGTGTATGCCATACAAGTCCTCTTTCGCATAGGCATCCTGATTAACAGTGCTAACCTGCGATGTAAAACTGTTTATTAATTAATATACTAAGTTTTATGAAGGGACAAATATTTAACGTTCAAATGAATCTAAGAGGGAACTGAAAATTGCTCCCACATAAAATATTCCTATCGTCCGATCATGTACCGAGATCGCTGATAGACCGATCAAATGGTAAGGTTGCCTACTAATTCTAAAAACTATGTTCTCATTGGTCTATTTATGTTCCTGTTTTAGGTTTAGAAGACAATGTTTTTTATGGCCTTGTATAAAAACAATTAGTTTAGAATTCACTAAACATTGTTTTAATTTTAGAACAATTAAAGATATAAAGCAGAAAACAGAAAAAAATAGTAAAAAAATGACAAGCATTTAACGTCAGCACCATACACAACAACAAGAATAATAAAAGAAAAATAAGATACATCTTTCAAAATCACAAAAAGAATAAAAGAAATTCAAAAAACGCTGATTTCACAGTTTTTTTTTAAATATTAAACGCAATATAGCACTAATTAAACACAAAAACTTGAAAAAATTGGAATTAATTAAATACATGGGGCTAAGCCATAGACGTCTTGGTTGCGTCGACGAAGATCCCATCAAGCGGGGCAGGGACAAAAAGACTTGTCACAATGTGGCGACTTAAGAGATTTGGTAGAATGGAAGAACTTGAAGAACTAGAAGAGAGAAATGAAGTCTTGACAGTCGAATGAACTTGAATAAAAAGAATCGCAAAATATAGTGGAAAAGTCAAGGCTAAAAACATCTTCTCACCCACAGAGTATAAAGTGGAAGAAGAAAGCTCCTGAGGCAAAGTCCTGAACAATCTCTAGGCCACCGTATGGGATGTAACTCAGCAGAGATCTGAATATGGGAGAAATACCTCATCTTGAGGAGGGCTTGTCAAATATAATTATAATGCCCTAGTAAGAGGGATTTTTTGCATGATCTTTGTCTCAAACCTACACGAGCGGACATCCACAGCTTCATCACTGGGCACTGCACGCTTATTACCAAGCAAAGAAGCGGAGGATGGATCCTAATTGTTACCCTGGGGGTTGAAAAGGCTAGTATCATTCATGTCTCCGCTACAAGCCGGGCTAATATTTTTATTTTGAAGGACTGGGTATCATTTATCCTCTTCCCCTGACATTAAATGTGGTTCGGATGAGATCAACAATTATTTGACGTGGAGTTGGCTCAGACCAGTCTAAGTACAGACGAAGTGAAATCGGGTGCGAATGGAAAATCCCGCCGTTCTCTCTTCCCTAATGCAGTGCGAGCGGGATCATTTGAAAGGGGCTCCTAGGGTAGAGATAAACTTAGGTGAGATGGGTCATGAATAACATATGAATATTTTCAGCCCGGATGGGTAAAGCTGACTTCAAGCACGACGGTGGTCTTCTTTAATATCCCAGCGGTGCAAAATTGCAGAGAAATAAGTTGCTCCTTGAATTTGTACACTCTACAAATTCTGTCAGCTACCTCATGAGGGCTTCCACATAGGGAGCATCACGGGACTTTGTTACACCCTTGATCATGGTAAGCGGAGGCACAATTAATAAAAGCAATCGCTTGTTTGAACCGGCGACTCATACGCCCATGTTCTGAATTGGTGAAGATTAAAATAAGGTCTGGGAAACTCATAATAACGGGTAACAGGGATGCGGAGATACCAAGCTTTGACGTATTGTGAAAGCTTTTGCTGTCCAATGTCAGTTTTATCGTCATAGTGTTAACTAGAGTTGAGCCAGCTGGCTTAGTCCCCTTAAAAGCATTAGTAACACATGGAACAGGTTAATTTGATATTATTTCACCATCACAAAACTCAGTCTTGGTTAAGAAGTTAGATGGACTGGAACGTGGGTGATTGAAGACAAATTCAGGACTGCATAGTACTTTTTACACGATGTGACTTCCACCATACTGTCTCCATTTCCTCACGCTTACATACGTCGTTTCTTGCCGCAACAAAATTTAAAAGGTTCGTTCAAGTCAAACACATCAATCTTAGAAATCGGCGAGTAAGAATCAGATTTCACTGCAAGGAAACTATAATAGGTCAAACTTAGTGGGACGCTTCATTGGCATATGGATCCGATGAGCTTGGGTAACTGAGCGGAAAAGATCTAGACTACTTATCACGAGTCCTCTTCTTGGAAAGGGAGATCTACTCTAAGAAAGTTGCCTGTAGAAAGGATTGGGAATATTTCGAAATCATTGCACCAGGACTCCCCTTAACGGAGGTATGGGCTGCAAGAACTCGATACTAGTGTAGCTCCAGAACCTTCCGGACAGACTGTCCAAATTTACCGGGACCAGCGACGGCCTTCCCCTCGCGCACGTCAGACGAAGGGTAATGGAGTTGCCCATACCCTACCTTCACCAAATAGAAACAGGGTTGACATCACTAGTCCGTCCAATAGAAGAGTAAGAGAGAGATTAAAAAAGAAATTAACAAAGAGCTCTTCACCGAAATGCATCAAAAGCGAAGAAGATAGATGGGGATAATAAGAGGACACATGAATAATATATTAAACATCAAGATAAATACATAAAAAAAAATAGAGGGAAAGAATGGGACAAAGCTGAGAAGGCAAGCTTGTGTTTTTTAAGCTCTAGCCACTCTTTAAGGCAAAAATAGAGTGGTCTGGGGTAAACAAGATGAAAGACCGTTCTCAGTGCGGTTTTTCTTAATGGACATTTTGAATTCCGACCGTAGCTAGGTAGAAAGATTACAATTTGAAGTGAAGTAACTACGTCCAACACACATTTCGCCGTCTTCTTTTCTCCCAATTAGAAGCAAGACCACACCTGCCATCCATTTGGTGCTTACTGAATCAGGGGGGCGAGGGTGTATTTTCATTAGGTGACGGCCCTTTCCGCAACGTAGTTCAAGCGCTTCTCTCTCTAAAAAACGCGCCCTCAAAGACGAAACTTATTTATTATTTGATCATTTCTGCCGTAGCGCATTTATCAGCCGCTTAAGCTATTTTAAGTTGATTTTTTTTCTTCGTTCTTGGACTCATTGGTGTGTTTCTACAGATATTATATTGCCATATTCAAGCCTTTGTAGTTAAGGTTGTTATTAATAATTGTGACCGTTAATATCATCCTATTTCCACTTTCATTGTATCTTTCCTCTCATTCCACATTTCCTTGTCTTCCTGTAGCATACCCTTTCTTTTCTCTCTTTGTAGTATTAGACTTTCATGTGTTAATAAAGTGTACACAAGATTATTTCGGTGCCTTTACACATTCGTGTATATGTTAGGAATGATATGTATGCTGCTATATGCTCCTCGCCTTCCCTTGGCGCATTCAAGCGTACCTTGAAGACTCATCTCTTCTCTCAAGCCTTTCCTTCGTTGGTATATAGGCGCTCATTGGAGGTTCAGGACCTTGAAGATGTTCTTACAAAATATCCTTAATTTTATTATTGTTTGGATAAGCCCATTATAGATGTGTATGTACTAACATTTATAGGTCAATGTATGGGATGAATGTCTACATAACGCTTGAACCCGTGAACCCGGGTTTGCGTTAGTCTGGAATTCATTAGCCGCTCCAGATTAATCCTCCCGATCCCGCCTTAGCATTGGAACGGAGATCCACGTCATTAAAAACGCATCCGAATACGCGGCTAAAACCAGTTGTTTTTGTTGTTGATGGAGAGCGAAATCGGAAACGCAAGGGAAAAACTGAATTGAAGGACTGTAACAGAAATAGAGAGGAGAGCAAGAGCGTCCTTCGAATTTTTGCACAAGAGTTAGAAAGCTAGGAGGAATGGAACAATTAATGGATTTCGGCGAATTTGATTATGGATTTCGTTCATGGTACCCAACCCATTAATAATTATCAGAAGCATCAAAATTAATTTTCACGGATCAAATGAGTGTTGTTAGGATGCTCATGAATTTTCGATGGTTTTAAACTATATAATGATTAAATAAATGTTAAAAGAACACAATAGTGAAGGTATATTTACACCAGTGTTTTGGAATAGTTGGTCTAATTGAGGGTCAGAGATAGGGAAGTAAATAGTTGAAAATAATAAAACCGATAAATGTGAGAAAACTTACGCCGTTCATGTTCACTGGATGGAAGGACAACTTGAGTCCGACGCAATCGCCTTATCTTTTCTTACCTGCGACGTTGCTGTGTCGAATGAATGTCGTGATGTAGATACATAGAAATATCTATTCTGTTTGCCTTTTTTCGATTTAATGTTTATGACATTAATTAAAGAGTAGAATAATCGTTTGAAAAGGATTTGAAATTCGTTTTCATTTTAACATTTAGATTTCGAGTATCCGTAAATCATTAAACATGGCGACCAACAGCAAATGCAAAGATTTCAAGGGAGGAGTATTGGGGTCTGCCCGATCTGTCAAAGATGTGCTGAGAGCAATTGACCAAAATGAAGAAAAGCAAATAAAAATCTACCGAAACTTAAGATGTAGATTTTCCAAGAAAAAAGAAAAGTAAGATTCCAAGCGATTTCGTATTTATTTACAAAGGCCTCTTTGGGGTAAATAAAGCATTGTAAATGAGTCAACATATGTTGAAAGATATACTCCTCCCATCAGGGGGATCGGCTTTTAATACATGGGGTTGGTCATATTTGGAGTGATATGCTCCTATACTCCAGCAGTCTTCTTCTTTTTAGGAGAGGTATTCGGTCTATTTTCACTTCCTCTATCCCCTCCACTCTTTTAAAAAATCCATTCGTTTAGTATATTCTTATTTTGGTCTTTGCTATTTATTTTAAAGCAAATAATAATGTCAGCACATCCTTTAAAGGCGAGAGGAAATCATTTTAGAGAAATATGTATCTATTTTTCCAGCAACGAAATTGTTTTCTGTATAGCAATGCGAGAGCTCTAAGAAAATAGATTATTATTGCAGGAAATTAGAAGAGCCATTGGTAAACTTTTCCTTTTCGCTTCGTTTATTACAAATGAAGAAAGAGTCTTTTGATCTCTTCCAGGAAAAGAGACTCTCTCGGTAGTTTTTTTTTATTAAAGTTAAAATGAAAACCTTAGTGGAGATATTCCGCAAAAAGTTTGTATAGTCATGACCAAAAGTTTTGAAACACTATATTTTATATAAGAAAATTTATAGTATGTTTGTATTATAATTTGAAGGTGAAATTTATCAATATTTAGAGTCCAAACACATTTTATTAATAAATAAAGCCAATTGATGTGTGCAATCAATATTGAAAGTTATGTCCCTTGTTCTTTAGGAGAGCTACAATTCATTTAGACATGCTGTAGACAAAGTGGTGATAATATTTTGATTGATGTTACTTTAATCTTGTTTAATAACCTCCAGAACCTGATCACAATTTGATGGCTTCTGTTTATAAACCGCCAGTTTGATTATAACCCAAGAATTCTATATTCGGTTCATTTCTGGCGAATTCCCGGGCCAAGGTCTCAAAAGTTTGGTGTTATTTTGGGCAAAGATCTTTGTTATTGGTTTTACTTTATGAAAAGGTGCGCCATCGTGCTGAAAAATACAGTTATGATTCATAAACCGGTCCTCAACTGTTAGGAAGAGGCCGTAATAGAGCCGGTTTTGGTATCATTTTGTGTCAATGGTAATCTTATAGGTAAAAAATGTTAGTGCTCCAGTTCCGTTAGATAAGAAGCAGACCGATACAGGCAAAGTTTCCAGATGCTACACCGTAGTCATGAAAGAGGACTCATAAAAGTGCTCTTCTCTTCTCTTCCTAGCGAGGGATCTTCCAGAAGCTCCAAACAAGCGTAAGGGAGCATCATCAGAGAATGTCACTTTGCCCCAGTTTCAACAGTCCAGTCTTTATATTTCCTACAAATTTGGAGCCTATTTGTAAGGTTCTACTTGGCGGGATGAGGCTTATTGGCAACCCTTGTTGACCTGAGGCTCCTTGTCGAAGAGTTTCCACTTCACTGTGTGTGTTGAAGCGTTGACATCTGGTTTTTACAATTGTGAGCCGGTTTGGCATTGGAAGCAACCCTATTCTTGAGCTCCGAACTTACTAGAAAGCAATCTTGGAAATCATTTGAAGCTCTTAGGCATACAAAAGACTTTTTTTCCCATGATGGCAATCAAACTTCTTATAATAATTAATGATGTTGAAGATGGTGCTCCTTGATACACTATCCATAGCAGCTATCTCTTGAATTCCATACTACTTTGATGCAGAGTCACAATAGTTGCACGCTTTTCTTTAGAAAAAATATTTCTGGAAATATTTTACCAAAGCTTTTTACGAAATAGATTATAATTACACAAAATCATTCTTTTAACTCACATTTCTCATCATTTTTCCCATTTAATCGAATAGCAAAACTCTAGATACTCAAACTCACCTACTACAGGAATAGGACCATAGCGTGATTTGGGATTAAACAAAGGAATGCACTGCTTTTACCTATTAATTTTTAAATGATGACTTTATAATAAACTTTCATTGATTTAAATATTGCAATAATTGTTCCGATCAGAAAAAATTAAAAACTAATGAAAAAAGAAGAATTTCTATTTGCCTCAAAACTTTTGCCCATTAATGTAAGCAGAGTCCTGTAAAGAAAGTGGAGAAGATAGTTACATAGTTACACGGAGCCAGCAAGGACTACTTAGTCCACTCAAAGATAAAGGAAGTTAAAACGTTTGAAAGACATAATATACATATATATAGTCACAGATACTTTGCAGGTATTGGGGATAGTTCGGCACGCAATCTACCACATGTCAGCACCCGCATGCTGGCTTATGCTAAACTTGAGACCCTCTTGTAAGGTTCAATAGATATTTATGTATTGCCTAACTTCTTAAAATTCTAACTAAATTTTAAATGCTAGTAGAGTTTCCGCTCAAGAAGATTTCTAGTTTTCCTATACAATCTTTGAGCCTTAGAGTTTGCCTAGAGCTAATGTGATTAATCTTATTATTTGTTCCTCATTTTTTTGAGAAATGTTAATAAAAGCACTATTTTATAAAACTCCATGAATTAGAATCGGGGCCTGGATATATCAAGACTTGGAAGCCCATGTCTGAACGGTATCTGATCACCCTGTCACTTTACATCGAATTATCCTGTTCACAAAATCTTTTGACAGCATTTATCTTTCAATATCTGAAGTGTGAGGATCAGCAGCATTTTTCTGGTACTAGAATTCATCCAAATACAAGAAAGTAATATTAATTCCAAATTTCTAGAACTCTCACCTACAGCTCTTTGTAATTCTCTCATTATTCCTCTATTCTTCAATTAAACATGCCAAGATCTTTCTGCAATTCTCAAGGTCATTTTGAGGAATCTCTAAAGATGTAATTTCCACGCTACGTTTCAATAAATTTAGAATTGAGCCTTGTTTGCCACCTCATTACCAAATTAAAGGAATTTAGTTTCGCTTTTATCTTAGGAAGTAATTTTTGCCTATTATTTTCGTGTTATAATGAGAAAAGTTTTCTTTGATAAAAAGTCCGCTATTGTAGATTATTAGAGAGCATTTAGGGACTAAATGAGCGACTTCTCTGTCTAGCCCACGAACTTGGGTCTAATTAAAGAAATTCTATTTTACACTTTTAATAAGCCCATCTCTGTGTTTTCACCTTTTTCTGAGTGGCCTGGACGATATTCTCATTCACCATTCACATTTCAAACCATTCCATATTTTCTAAACTTTGCTGGTTATTCTTAAACGTGGATTGTACGAACAATTTTAGTTTTAAAATCCACAACGATATATGTTTAATGAAATTTTATCCACAGATTTTTCATTTGCATCTATCCTTAACATAATAAAACGTATAATAGAACTCATTTTTATTCAGTGACGGCATATTTTGTGTAGTTAGCCTATATCATTCAAGAGATTTATTGGTTTAAAATGATCGACTCTTTGAGGTGATCGAAACAAAGAAGACTCCGTAATCAAAGTGAGAGCGCGTTTCTCTTTACACCCCTCTCGCCAGTCTATCGAAAGAGAGATCATGCAAGATCCCAGTTGATTGGAAGAGGATCAATAATCTTACATATTGACCAGAAATGAGGTAATGATTAGCTTCCCTTAAACTGCATCGGACAGGCCTAGGTGAAGCGCCTCATCTACGCTAAGATAATATGTATGTTACTAGGCCAAATTATCAATTAAACTGGAACGGATGTACACAACTGCTATGTGGTTACCATAGCATTAGCTAGGTTCTTCAATTCCCGATGCAGTGAAATGTGGCTAACCTACGCGGTATAGTAACCGCATCAGGAAGAGATTAGGGGTTGGGGAAGTTGCGTTTGAGCAGACTAAAAAATATATTATTTTTGATACCTTGAAATACTTCCACTTCTTAAGAAATCTTGCCCAAAATAAACATTCAAGCCGAGATTCCCTAAGTGGTTTTCTTATTTTTACCCAAAATTCCAGATTTGTTTCTTTTTATTAAGTAAATCTTTTGGGGGCCGCAGACGATGGCAACAAACAAGCCAACACAAACACTTGCTACCATTTAATATTATACACAAATGAAATGTACACATGTGATATTTTAAAGTTGATATATGGATGAAATAACAACTGATTGTCCTTATTTTTGACATAAAATTACGTCTATAAAATTATTATAAACAATAATTCAAATTATAGAAAAAAACTCAAATTATAAGAGACGATATATATCATATATTTAATTCATCATATTTTAATTTCGCTTCATTTATTTAAATAAGTTTTAACCCGACGAAATAGAACTTTCTTAGAGAAGTCAGAAAGTTACGAGAATTGGCCTTCAATGCACCAATTTTCAAAGAAAATACCTCTGGAAATCAAACACCACAAAATATCCTTGAAAATATATATACATCTACCCTTAATTCAACCAAACAAAGACTTTCGTCTAAGATAAGCTAGTGTATCAGTATTGCTAAATAACAGGATGTTTAGATTTTAGCATTATTTAAGCAGTTTTAAGTTATGTGCGGGGAAACTTTGAGTCTGAAAAAACAGACAAACTCCGGTTAGTGCATGTCCGATTACTGAGAAATCCAAGAACTTCAGGTTCAGTTTCAAGTTGTTATGCCACCTTCTGAATCGGGAAGGGCATCATATCTTTTGTGACCAAGCACCCGAGTAATACCAGCTAAGGATAGTACAAAACTGTCATTAAAATAAAATGGAATAAAGAGGTAAAATTTGTGCTGAAACTAACTAAAAATGCAATTCAAAAGACAACATTAAACAATTAAAATATTTAGGTTGCAGTTGAATATATTTACCAATGATAGCAAAAACGAACCACAAGAAATGTAAAAGATGGAAATATATATATCTTGCCAGATTATGCGAATAAAAAGGTTGTAAACTCATTTTTTTATCTGTTGCCGACGATAGAACTTAAGAGAGAAGCTACGATTTTCCACACAGATGAGCTCAGTGATGATCTTAATATGGAACAACAGTGTGCTTATGAACAAGATAATGGGGAAAATCTGAATTCCATAGAACATTGGATAGGTTTAGAGTTGAAAAATATAGTGTGATGATCTGGAACTAGTCCTGTACTTGTGAATAAAAAAGCTTTTGTTTTTATTAATCATAAGCGTATAAAGAAGGCTGATCCAGTAATTAAAACTGATGTTTTTAAGAAACCAACATTAACTGACCAATATCTAAAATTCTTTAGTTTCTGTGGTACAAAATTTGCGCTAGAAAAAAACCACTTTTATTTTGAAATTACAACTTGTCTTCCACCTACCAATAAATTTGAATTCATTTTCGTTAATGATTACTTTGTAAGAAATGCCTACCAATTATTTTTGGTTGAACCATGCCTCAAGAAATTTATATTTAATTTGTACAACTCAATTACTTCATATGATGTCCCTAAAGAAATAGGTTATTTCCTGTTGCACGATATTCGCCCCTTTAGCCATTTGCTCCGGGAAAGTCGAAATCCTATTTAAAAGACATTTTGCTGCCAAATTAATTTTATAATTGTACTCATATACAAGACAAATTTTGGCAAAATTTCGAAGGTAAAAACCAGAATTCTCTTGGCGATGAAGTAGTTGGTTGTTTACAGATTTAACTTTAATAGCTGTAAGCAATGAATTATATAGGAAACACACTACTCTCACTCCAATCGCGATTTTGCTCTCATAAATGGTTATCAGCAAAGGAACAGAGAAAATTAGTGCAAAATGGAATACGCTTCCATTAGAAAACATACAATTGGAACCACTAAAGAAAAGTGTTTTAATAGATCCAATTTTGTACCACATATCACAGAAACTATATAAATTTAGATATTGGCCAGTGATGCTAATTTCTTAAAAACAATAGTTTCATCATTATATATATATATATATATATATATATATATATATATATATATATATATATATATATATATAATGACTACATAATTCATTTAAATAAACTTTACCACAGCCGGTCATATATATCACTTCGGGAAATACAAGTCTTTCCATCCGCGCTCACAATCACCCCTCCACCGAATAAGAATTTACATTCACCGACTCCAGTCCTTCGTTTTACTAAACGTCAAGTGCAAAATAAAGTTACTTTATTTTTTTTAGATATTCCAATACGATTTTATTTGGTGAAAAGTCTTCTAAGCGAAATTGAATCCAGAATTTGGATTCATACATAGGAGAAAAAATATATGTTCCTCCAAGAAACTTGTGACCTCGCCCCAATCGAAGAGAACGAGCTACCCTCACCACAAACAACTTCTCTTTCTACAAGTGGTGAACCTGAAGTGACAAAAAACAGAAGAAAAAAGATCCTCTTATGGAGTGTATCTCATCATCTTCCGAAGACATCGCATCAAATTTCTGGAGTCACCCTCGAATTCCATCAACGCAAGTAGAAATGTGGTTCAAGCCATCACAGCAACCATGGAATACATCCAATGTCATCGTGATCAGTAACAGGCAGCAGTAGCTTTCATCAAGAAGCTTATTACAATCCTATTACTGAGGCAACAACTCAACTCAACACGACGCTCAATGTCCGGATTGCGCAAATCTCCCACTCTCAATCATATCACTCTTCAGTAAGTAACACACTTTAACAATTTTCAACTAACAGCCGTAGATATGGTCGCAAAACTCCTCTCTATCCGGCTTGCTAGTTCGGTAAATTGCCTGCGCGCTTCATCTGGCATCAATTCATTGCATTCAATTTACTATCACTCACACAATACTAAGATAACACGCCAATCAACTAAATCAGCACTCATATAGATCTACGGCAACACACCAATCAACCTACTCAATACTCACATAATGCTACAGCAACACGTCAATCAACCCACTCAGCACGCACATAGTGTTTCGGGAACATGCCAGGCAACTAATTCATCATTCACATAGTGCTACGGTAACATGCCTCACATCTCACTCAGCTCTCACACAATGCAACGGCGAAATGCTTCTTGAGTCACTCATTTAACGAACTGACTAGAAGAGTTAACTTACAAACACAAGTCCATAAAGCGCGTATGGTTTTATACCATTCACTAAGGCTTGTGAGTTAACTCGAACATTTCTTTCATCAAATTCATAATCAACTTAGAATCAACAAAGAAGCGATTCATCACGCAACGAAATTCAATGGTCAGCTGTTCGACCACTCGCGATTTTAAGACGCGTGTGTTCGGTCATGTAAGTCATTTTTGCATCTACTATCTACTCACTTACCCACTTTAACCTTTATAGACGCACACATACAATTACTAACCATACACAGTCACTCATAAAGTAACCAGAGAATTCTTTTTCGGTAGTTTCGTGTATTTTCTTTTATACACGTATTTAGGTTAACTAATTCATTCTTTTCAAATTAGCTGTCTTTGCGTAGGTAGCGTTCTTTGTATCATTTGATTTATCTAACTCAGAAACGCCTTCCTTTGTAATTCCAGATACCATGTTAATTTCATTCATTTTTTAATTATTCTTATCTCGCTTTAAGGTCTATCTACCAATTTGGTTTTGTCATGAGAATATAATGATTATTTTTTATGTACTCATTTGCTCATTATTTTAATCTATCTATTTCTGATCATTATTTTACATTATTGATATTTGATGTATCAAATTTTAACATTTATTTTACAAGAACTAATAGCATTTTTTTATAATCGTGCATTATTTTAACTAATTATTTAATTTATAATCATTTTAATTGATATTCATTCATTTAACTTTCATAAGTTATATCATATCTATTATGTATATATGTTCAATTTATTTTTTTAAACATTTAATTTTCAAAACCAATATTTACTTTATTTTGATCTCTCTGAGATACTTGGACCAAAAAGTGTATATAAAAATTCAATCATACTTTTATAATTCTATTTACCATGCCAATATATGTACTATCATTATTATATAATTTCTTACTCAATTAAATAATTCCGATTAAATTATGTCATTATTTTATTTCAGATTTTCTCTATTTTATATACATAATTGAATAATGTAAAAATACTACAAATGTAAATAAATTTGCTCATTCAGAAGCTGTGATTCGGTACCATTACTAAATAATTCATTTAAACGCTCATTCACACATACAATCGATCATATCACTTTAGGAAGCACAAGACTATCCATCGGCGTTAACATTCACTCCTTCCACCGAAAGAGGATTTATACTCACCGACTCCAGTCATTCGCCTTACTAAATGTCATGTGCCAAAATAAATTATTTTATTAAATTGTTTAGAAATTTAAATACAATTTTATTTGGTGAACACCCTGAGAAGGGAACTCGAATTCCAAATGTGGATTCATACGTAAGAGAAAAAATATTCGTTCCTATAAGGAACTGGTGACCTCAAGCTAATCGAAGAGATCCACCTTCTTTTAACTCAAGCACCTTCTCTCGCTATATATATATATATATATATATATATATATATATATATATATATATATATATATATATATATTAAATTAGATTATTTTCATCATTTAAAGGCCTGGGAAAGATACAGAATTAAGCAATAGGTACAAATAATAGTTTACCTAGTGATATTTTTTGTATAACCTCATTTAGTATTTGACCGTCATACCGCAACAATAGGCATACATGGTTAATTGTAAATAGCTTTGAGCTAATTTGAAAAGCAATATAATTGAGCACCATAGAGAAGATAAACGCTATATATTTATATATTTCTATAGCCTTAAGTACTACTTTTAGAACTTCTAGTTAAACTGCTAAAAAATGAAGACCCGACTCCTTTGGACCCATACAAACAAGCTTCGAGCTACGAGGAAGTTATCTCAACAAGCTCGTCGACTGATGCTGAGATGGATTTAATTTACGCTGTTAGTGGTTTTCCTAATAATTTTGTAGTTGAATATTTTGATTTTATTTGTTTCTCTGTTAATATTTATTTCGTTTAGTAGGTTTATTTTGGATCTCATTTTAGATAGGAATTACTAAGAGAGAATCTCTTCTCGTTCCGAACGGCAACGTTATGATTTATTATTTTAAGTTTTCTGAACTGAGTCATTATTTCGGTGTTTTTCTGTGACGCCTGATTTGGTCTTCTTTCAGTTTTGTGCGTACCTCGATCGATTACTGACTTTGTTCTCCCGCTTCTTTTTTCTTGAACTCCTCTATTTTGATAGTCTAGAAGAAGTTTTTGGGTATATTCAGATTGTCGCTTGTGACTATTTTGTAGACCTCTCTATCAGGGTATGGACTGTCAAGCTCATATTTGCAGTGACCCTTTTTTATTTTTTGTATAAGTTTATTATCGTTCTGAGGGATGGGTTTTTCCTCTGAGGTGAAGAATTTTAAGCTGAATTCCAGTCGTTCAGCTTCTCTCTCACCATCTGCCTTGGATGTAGATTCAGCGCTCACTTCTTCTTGAATGGCTTTTTGGGTGGTTCCTTCACGGTTCCTAATGACAGGGGCGCTCTAGACTTCCATGGTTTCCCTCTGGTTCAGCTGCGTCGTCTTCTTCAGCCTCGGCTCTCTTCTCCCCTTCGGTTTGGGCTCCGGAGCTTTCTCTAAGATTGTGGTTTTTGTTGCTTTGGGCTTTTTCTATTGTTGAAGGCTTATATTGTATGCTAAGGATGTCTGCTGAGGGGGCTCGGGGGCTCGGGGGCTCGGGGGCTCGGGGAACCATATCTCTTTAAGCCTGTTGTTCTTCAGTATTAAATTGAACTCTTTTGAGTATGAACCAGGCTTAGCCACATTCAGTACGTGGGCGTGTAAAATGCATGCTAAAATACTCGTATTAAGCGATTCTCTTTGTTTGATATCTACAATGTTTTTCGTTAGTTGCATCTTTTTTTTTAGCCGTAGCCTTAGCTACTTTGGCAAAGGTGAGGTTCTGTCTTTCTTTTTCAGCTCTAGACTTTTCCTTCTTCTTTCTATCTATGGTTTTTCTTTTTAATGGTCAGGCCATAGCCATGGTGCGGTGAATCCGCTGCAGTTTAGGAATTTTTTCGCTTGTGAGTTACACTCACGCCATGTGTGATTTTTACCGCTATATTCGGAGCACCATTTTATGTCTTTTAGGGGTCATTTTCTAGTGACGTGTTTTTCCAGCGCAAAACAATTGAAGCAGGACTGCACGCTTACGAAATAAGAACATAAGAAAAGAAGGAGACTGCAAAAGACCATTCATGGCCTACATCGCTCTTTATTTGTTCAGGAGTTATTTTTAGGGTTAAATGCAAGTGGGCCGGTCTCTTTGGCCTTCCTCGCCATGCATGTTTAACGAAATATTATTTCAAATACGTGTGTGTACTCTTACATTATTGCTCCGGTTGGTGAACTTTATTACTTCTTTGATTTTGGCGCAGTTCTAAGACCTCTCTATCTCATTCCTTATCTCTTCTGCTTTGTGATCTCCAATCCAAGAGTCTAGTTCTCAGCAATAGACCACTTTTTGTGCTGCTTCTATTTAAGCTGGTACTTTAGCTTCTAATCCGATCTTCTCTTATTACCCCGATGCTCTCTCCGATAGTAATTTATCAACGTCCTTTTCATTTTGACACAACGCTATGTAGGGTTTGGAGGAATCTAATAATCTCACAAGGAAGACTCCTAGTTCGCCGTATATTACTCGGAATACATTAGTTCTATCGGGTTTTGCGCTCCCTTCCGGACCCATTAAGGGACCCTTTTGGTGGAGTCCATCTTCCAGCTCTCCAATCCTCTTCTCTTCAGTTTTTCTCATTGACGAAGAAGGCGAGAAAAAAAGAAAAGAGGGAGAGAGGGAAGCTGAAGGTAATAAATATTGTTTTAAGTTGTTTTAATGTCTTTCGGATACTCAGCATTCAAACATTTGTCATTACTAATGAGATCTTTTGTAGATGATGCTAGACTTGATGTTGCACTTCCATTCTTTTCTGTCTTTGAATATTCATTTCTAGTGCGGTTGTTATTCGTAAGTACATAGTATAAATTTATTGGAGATTATTACTTATATATTTATTTGTTCTCATTATTTACTTTTTAAAATTAGTTTATCCACTCCTGAACTTTCATTTATTCATTTATTTTTCGAAAAGTTTGTCCACTTCAGATTCTTTATTTATTTATTTAAATTCTTGATCTTTAATAGAATGTTTCTACTTCGAATCTTTTGTTCTTAGTTTGTTTTAAGTTTTGGCTTTTATATGCCGTTTAACCTTCTGTTAAATTTGTCAATAAATTTGGTGAGTCTATGTAAGGTTAGCAGTTGACTACTCTTGAATCTTCGTTTAAATCATAAATTAGGTAGTTCCTCATTTGGTAGTCAAATTGAATTCAGCACTTCTTTGGGCATGATTTGAAATCTTCTGCGATATATTTTGTGGTCCTCTATTTACGGTAACATTGATGGGTTCAATATCTTTTGTTCAATGTAAGTCTGCTGAGGGTATGTGGTCCCAATGGCTGACGTTAGTGATGAATCGTATAGCTCTATTCTGAAAAACTTGCGCTTTTATATGGCAGACTTTCTCAGGGTATGGAGGGGAAAGGCGGGGTACAGGAGGATCGGCCTTACTAACAACATATAGAGTTTCCTCTTGTTGGCTTGTGAGAGTTGTTTGAAGCCGTACCCTTGGGGAAGTGGCGATATTTTATCTGTAGTGGGCATTGTACCCGCCTGAGGTTGATTTCAGGCCAAGTACCGGGCTTTCCCTGGAGAAGGCGTAAAGTTTGTCCTGCACCAGCCCTTCCGCTGTATTCCGACGTCGCATAGGTAACATCTTTAAACTTATGAACATTGGTCTTAATTTTTTTCAATTTTCGAAGTTGTTGATGATTCCGATTTCCCTGCTTGACCTGTTTCCAACGTCAACACGGTTTTCTATATGCTAGTGATGACCTGTGTGATGTCATCCGCCAGATGGACGTAGTAAGCGAGGTCTTGGTCGGGGTAAAGTAGGTCGCTGGTATACACCATATATAATGTAATGCTGAGACAACCCCCCTGTGGTACCCCTGCCTCCAGGTTGAATGGTTCCCCTTCGATGCTGTTCACTCTTACGACTGCCTCTCGATCTTCCAGGTAGTTGCAAAGTATTCTTGTTAAATTTTTTTTCCATACCGAGTTCACTGATCTTCTTTATCAACCCCGGTAGCAAGTCTTTGTCAAAAGCCAATGCCATATCTCGCAGTATGATGACAACATTGCCATTTTTGTCCTTCCCGATAGCTATCCTTTCGGTGATCAATGCCAGAGCCGTCTCTGTACCTAGTTTCTTCCGTAAGCCACGCTGCTGGTTATTATATAGATTGTTAGTTTGTAGGAAGGTTCTCAGTCTGTTATTGTGAAGCTTTTCCAAAAATTTACTCATGAATTCTAGCAGAGATGGGTCTGTAGCTGCTAATATCTTTCTTCGACTTGCTAGGCTTAAGTATGAATAACATATGGGCTCTTTTAAGCTGGTGCGGAAAATCGCCGACATTGAGGCAGGCATTAAAAACGTTAAGTAGAGCTTCGTTGATGTTATGAGAAGCATTTACCAAATGCATTTTTGTGATACCAGATATCCTTGTCGCCTTCTGCCGCGAAATGATGAAATGTAAGGGCGGCGTTCCAATCGTTTACATTGAGCGAGAAGATCTTTAAATTTCTGATGTATTTAGTACAAGTAGCCATGATTAATTATTATTAGTTTGTTTGACCTATCTCCTCTTTCTCTGGCCAGCGACCTTACTCTTCCCAATTTTTTATTCCTAAATTTAGCCGGTTTAAATTGAAGCAGGATTCGGGACAGATTTGGATCAGACCTCGTTTTAATGCTGTAATAATTCTTCTTCTGCGATGTCTGCATCAAATTCCCATTTGTATTTATTTACCTTTAATGACTCCTCAATTTAAGTATCCTTGCTGGTAGGTCGCTTGTTTCCATTTGGAATCCTCATTTTCGGCTTGATCTTGTTTGCATAGGCGTAGGTCGCGAGAAGCAGAGCGAGACCTTGGCACTATTTCCTTCATTCTTTTTATTTGGGCGTGGAATAGGTTTAAAACCATGTATACCAGCATATTATTAAGCTCTGTAGCATAACTTCCCGATTTAGTGATTTTGTGAAATGAACATGTAAAATGCACATTATAAGATCTGGCCGCATATTTTGGTCAATTTGCAGCATGGTCTTCTCCTGCTCGGTTCATTAAAATTTGAAATCCTTATTTATCTTTGCCCAAGTCTATTTGTCTTCAATTTCCTTTAATTTCTTCTTCAGAAGAGTGAGTACCAACGTAGGGGTCGATACACTAACATATAATTGATCTTTTTGCTGGTACGTGCGAAGAAACCCTTGCTATAAGTCCGATCTTATCCAGTCTTTCACGCGCCTTCTCGCTGAGCAAGTTGTCCAGGTCCTGATTCAAGTCACAAAAAGCCATGTACCCGCAGGCCTGATCCTTAAGACTGCAAAGCGCGATTCCCAGATTTGAGTAAACTGCTTCGAACACTTTTTTGCGCGTAGGTTTCTGACATTCCTCCTTGAGACGGAGCGGGACACGCTTCTCGCATTTGGGGTCGTCCATGATTGAATGAAAATCTTCACAAAGGTTAAAAAGCTGCAGCGCTAGCTTAACCACTCAACCATTGCTGTCGATTTTGACAAATCTTGCATATATATATATTTTTTATATAGCAGGCCGCCAACATCGAACTTAATAACTTTTGTTTTAATAACTGATATTTTTAATGCTATCTATGATATTAGTTCTAGGTTGAATTATCTATTTAATGCTATGAATATTTTTTGTTTGCATTATTTAATTTTTTGACGAGGTTGTTGAAAGAGTACTTTTTTTATCTCTAATTTCAATACGAGGAGGTATTCAAAATGTTCGTAGATAAGAAACATTACAAGAAAAGGCGATACTCACTGAGAATTCTAATTACACTGATATAAATTTGAATCTATGTGCTATTAATTACGTACACAGAAATTAAATTGCTTCATTTCGAATGTCATTGGCAGCACTTTAAATTTGACCCTTGTAGTGATTCTATGAATTTCATCATAGTTGAAGCAAGATCAAGCCTTTAACGTATGACAAGTTGCTAGGAAGAAGGAGAAGATAAGCACCTCCTACTTATGTAATCCGCAAAAGGAAGATCAGCACCTCCTACGTATGTAATAGTTGCCAGGAAAACATAAGCGACCACAACCTATGAAATCGTCGCCAGGGAGAAGAAGAAGAAGAGGAGGGGCGCCACTTACCTATGAAATCGTCGCTCTTTCCGACGTCCTTGTCGTAGACGCGAATCTCGAGCGCATTTCGCGTCACCTCATTGCGTCGCATCTCGAATGCGAACTCCTCATTATACTCTGGATTCAAGTTCCGCCACTTCACCGTCGTCTTGAACTTCTTTTGCGTCACCTTGGCCTGCTTTAGGTACCTATGGGTAGGGCAAGGGTTACTGGTGGACCGAAAATTAGGCGTTAACGGAGCAGGTCTCAGTCGTAGTGGAGTGGCCTTCATAACGGGGAAAAAATAAGCCCATCCCGTATTGGTGGCCCTGTGGTAGATAAAAAGAAAGGAAGGAAGTGGCATTAAAAGGGTGTGATAGATGAAGGATGAGATGAAGTGTGATTAAAAGCCTCTGGTAGATGAAAGATAGAATGAAGTGTGATTGAATGTGCGCAGTATTTGAATGCAGTTAGATAAAGTCGGATGCAGCCTCTGTGGTAGATGAAAAGATAAAGTAGAATTAAATTGTGCGGTAGATTGTCGAGATTGTAGCAAAGTGTGATTTCAAAGTATATGGTAGAAGAAAGAAATGGTACGAATTGGGATTGAAGCGTTGGTAGGCGGCTAGAATGGAACAAAATGGGATAGCAAGTGTTGTTTAGCTGTTTGATGAGATGAAACGGCATTGTGTAGTAGCTGAAAGGTTGGATGAAATGTGATTGAAAGTGTGTTCTAGATGTGGAAAATGTGACGAGAGGCTCAGATCTGTACGGGGGAGGATCGGAGAAGTCATTGAATGAACATAACGGCAAGGTTTAAGGTTTTATGGTTAATGTAGTATATTCAACGCCTCTTGATCTGTCTCGCATCATCTCTCTTTTGCGCCTAGGGTTTACTTTTTTTTACTTTCTTGCGCCATTTCTTCAATTCATTCCATTAACAATCATCCTTAAAAGGTTTCCTCGTGGCCTAGAAGACAAGGCCATGAATTTTCAAAACCCGGTTACTGTGTTCGAATCCCGGGGATCGCGGACAGTCAAAATAATTAGGTTCCTGTAAGGAAGTGAGTCCAATCTTGGTGGGAGTTGCAGTCTTGCGCGCGCGCGCAGGTTGATTCAGCCACATATTTCATCATACACATGGCTGATTTACAACACTACTCTCAAATCTTTCGTTCGCATAAGCACAAAACGCATCACTCTTAAAACTCTCCTAATCTCCTTGCTAATGGCAAATACACGCCCGCCCCCACTCCGCCCCAACAAGAAGAAGCTCTTGGTGTCTTCTGGTATGTTAGTGATTGTTATTTTAATCTTTATGTTGGTTTTATTAACTAGTCGGGGGACACTGCGCAAATGAAATGGGTGGGTGGAGTTAATAAATAAAATAATCCTCCTAGCACGACCTTTCCTCCCCGCTTCCTCCCTCCCCCACACTGGGGTTTCCCCTGTAAATTGTAAGGCCAGGTACATTGGAAGAGCAGTACCCCTTCACAGCTCTAATGCGCCAGGAAGCTAAAAATAGATTGAGACTTCCTGGGTTTTATTCCTTCTAGACATTTATACTTTACCCTTGATTCGATGCTTTATTCACAACCTTTTTTTCACACATTTTATTGGTCCTCGACTCATTTTGAAGGCTAGTTTCCGACTAGGCTTCGGCCATTCATCCTTGCTGGGGCCCGGTTTAGGGGGTATCTCTGCATTCTTCCTACTTTTTTCCTATCCTCTTTGCCTAATCTTTCTCTCCCTTTTTCATCATTTAAACCAACCAAAAAGGGGATCTAAGTTGTAGCATAGGCAACCATGCTGCTGCTGACGTTGGGAGGCTTACATGCCTTACAGGCCCCAACTTTAGCAGGTTACCCTTCCGCTAATAATGATTGTAGGTAGATTTGCGGCGATACCAATATATCTTCCACACATTTTCGCCTCCTCCATCTTCACATCTCGTTGGGTTTTCGTCTTAAATTCGTGAAAAAATTTCTCCGGTCCCCTGTGAGGTCTTTGGGGGACCTTAGAGACCGAGGGGCAACTTACACTTTTACGTAAGGGTCCGAGAATCCGTTGGTGTCCATGGAACGGAGGTGGGCGCAACGCACCACCCCCACGAGGAGGGCGCCCCTCTGACTCGAGTACTTGAGGCTGAGCAGAATCTTCCCGAGTTCCACCTCTTTGCTCTCGTCCTCCTGCAGCTGTGGGTGAGAAGTGGAGGGGGGCGGTTAAGCACTGAAAGGGGTGGGGGAAATGGGGAAGGGAAGTTACAGGGGTTGTGAGAGCCTAGGGGGGGGATTAAGACCTTTTCCTGAGAGTATTATTAGGGGTATAGTAAAACAACAAAAAACAAACTTGGCTATCAAAATGAGAGTGGTAAAGTAAGGGTTAGCGAACAAGTGTTGGCGCAGGGCCCCAAAGATGACCTTTAGAGAGCTGAAGTCCTGGGCCCGAGTAGTCTTGGTCCACAAACGAGTCCTGGTTCATTTGCGCGCGGGAATTCCTAAAGAACCGAGCAGTTTCTGGTTGTTTATTTTCATTGTGGTAGCCCAGCTAGCGACTGCCTACTTGGGGATAAGTAGCCGTGAAACAACAGCCTATTATTAGTCTATATTAAAAACAAATAACAAAAAACCAAGTTAATATCTAAATAACACATAACAACGATAAAATGGACAAAGGCTAAAAAAAAAGAAAAAGAAAAAACCTAGGCAAGAAGGAAGCCTGCTCCGGAGTCGGGATTAGGGCCGCCTTTCCCCGGCCCAGGAACATGCGACCTACAAAAACACACAAAAAGGGGTTAAATAAAGTGGAGGTGGCCAGGCTCCTCCAAAAAGTCGTTAAGTCCACAGGTCGGTGTGCACAAATCCGTCCCGAATACAAGGGAAAAGTGGTAGCGACACCGCTCGTCCCTGTATCGGGACAGATAACGTTCGCGAAGATCACCCAGACTGGAACACTTAACAAGAATGTGCCAAACAGTCTGGGAGACAACGCAGTCATTACAGTAGGGCGCAGGCCTTTGCTCCTTTAAATGTCGGTGCGTCCCGCGAGTGTTTCCCATTCAGAGACGACAGAAAGCAACCTGAAGACGTCGCGGCATTGTGGGGCGGGGAGGTCAATGGAAACAGTCGCGGCGCAATCACACGCAACTTTAAGCTCCCCGCAACTGTTTCCCCTTTTCTTTGCTAAGCAGCCCGGAGAGCTCCATGTATTCCTGCCATGTAATCGGCGTGAGGAAGAGCAAAACGCTTGTCTGGTCACTTAGTCCTCGAGAACTCTTTGGCGCCCTCATTGGCGCAAAAACCGTGGGGTCACAGATATCGCGAAGCAGGGGATATGCAGATTCCAATGCCCCGAAATCACTCAGAGCTCTTTGGGAGCCGCTACAAACCACAATCCAGTCTACGAACCAGGCACGTCACGTTATCTCCGGTACCGACCAGTGCATTGCCACCAGCTCGGCCGTGACGACAGACGCAGCGCCTGGCGGAGCCCCACTGGCTTCAAACAGAGGGAATACGGCGTGGAAACCGACCCTTTCTTGGGACTTGGAGTCATCCGAATACACTGGCACGGTACCAGTGTGAAACGAAGTGTGCTCCAAACAAGCCGAACGCAATTCTCCCGGTGCTGTATGAGCTTTGGAAGCAGAGGCTTGGCGACAAAAAATCCAAGGTGGTACGATCCAGGGTGCCGTCCTGGGCAGAATCAGGGGCGCTACCGACTTGAGAGCTATACCTAGCTCTTGAAGGAGTTTTCTAGCCCTAAACGCAAAGGGCTTAGGTTATGACTGGCGTCTCTCGGCGGCATAGGCACCATCGAGATCAACTCTAGATGCAGTGAGAGCTGTTGGCGAATGAGGGAGGCGCTGAGCTTGCGCGTACATGCGAATAATACACTGTGTACGGCGCAAAAACGAGTGGCATCTCCCCAGCATTGACAAGTAGGCTCTCAATGGGGGAAATACGGAAGGAACCGATTGCCAGACGAAGTCCAGTGTAGTGGATCGAGGCTACCTTCCGAAATACAGGATCGGCTGCGGATGCATAAAACTCACATTCATATTCGAGATTTCAACGAACAAAGAATCGATAAAAAAGTAAGGCAGTAGCCCTCTCAGCTCCCCATGTGCTGGACGTCACGGAACAAAGAATATCCATGGCACGGGTACAAGAGAACCTAAGGCTGCGAATATGAGCCTCCCAGGTGAGGCGTCAGTCAAATACAAGACCAAAGAATCGGGGCGAGGCCACCACTTCAAGGCGCACCGTATTGAGAAAGGGGTCGGGGTCTTGGTGGCCAAGGAAAACTAAAGCCTGTGCGCTTTGGCATAGCCAGAGACGCTATTCAATGCCTGCTGGAATCGACGCTCCAGAGTTGGCATCTGGGCCGCGCCAAAAGAGATTAAAAGGTAGTCCAAGTAAAGCGTAGCGAGAATATCTTCTGGTAGCACCGAAGTGATGCCCTTGATGCTTAAGGCAAATAGTGTGACACTGAGGACACATACCTGCATGACACGCTCCTCCTGCTCCATTGGGTCGGAGTGGGCTCTCCATACCCGTACGTGGAATTGACGATCTCGCAAAAATTCAGATTGGGAGGCGTCCCCTCGCCTTCATCGTCTAGAGAGTCTCCATGATATCGTATGGCCATGCGGTATAATAGGACTTCTCCAGATCGTAAATTACCGTGGCGTAATGCTATATATGAAAGAAGGACCTAGCAGACGGCATTTTCAGGTTGGAGCCGAGCATCCGCCGTGGAGAGGAACTTGCGTAAGCCGCACTGTGCAGAAGACAGATGGCCTCCGCTGTCTATAAAAAAATCTATTCTAACATTTGCCAATTTCTCCATCAACTTGCACATGACGGAGGTTAGAGAGATTGGTCGAATACCGTTCAGGGTATAGTGATATCTCCCTGGTTTGCGAAAATCGTGCACAGTAGCAATTCGCCATGAATTTGGGAGGATACCCTCTACCAAGTTCCTGGTGAATAAGTCTAACAGAAAGAAAATGCCTTACTCACTCAAGTGTCGAATCATGGCATCAGGACCTTGCTGGAGCAGGGGTAGTGTCAACGCACGAAGCCAGAACGGAATGCAACTCACTCAAAGTAAACTTGTCGTTGAATAATTCTCTACCTCTTGAAGGAAAGGCCAGTAGACGGCCGTCCACGACATCACAACGCGCATTGAATGCTGGCGGAGCAGCATCCCGGCTGAGGAATGCTGAGAAAGCGGTTGCAAAGGATTCCGCCACGGACGCGGAGTCAAAAATTGCCGTCCCATTCTCCTGGAGAACGGTACGGTAGGGTGGTCCTGCGAGAACTTGCCTGGAAACCCTTTTGAATCGCTTCCACACCTCTGCTAGAGGGTATCTTCCCGTTAAGTGAAGACATGTATTCCCGTTAAGAAGAACGCCAGGCGTGCTTCAAAACATCGCTACCTAACCCTAGCTTGATGAAATTCACCGACAGTGAATCGTTCGGGCGGTGTTTATAGTGCCCTTAGGCTTTACGCTTTTGTTTGAGGGCTGCCTCACACTCTGCTGACCACTATGGGAACGGTCGGCGTGCAAAACAGCCAGACGTTCTAGGAATAGTAGCTGAGCCCACGGCGATGAGGTTGCCGGCGAAGAACTTAACAGCCTCATCTACCAACCAATGGGAAATCGATCACTATCATGGAGGTCATCCTACACTCCACCTAAAATCAGGTTGTGCATCCGGAGAGCACAAAGATAGATCAAGGCAGAAAAATGAAGCGGTTCTCGAGCAGTGGTGCGTAAACTCATCCATCATCCACGTTTGGGACCCTCATCTCCAGCTCGTCGATCAAGTCGTTAAGGACTTGACCTTTGGGATTAATAGAGTAGTCTCTTTAGAGGGGATGTCCCCTTTCAGATCTCCGAGCAAGAGAAAGAGCCTCGGCAACTGTGCCACCACGCAGCAGAAGTTTCCCTCGTCGAAGTCGGTTGAAGGTGGAGTGTATGCGAAAATAACAGTATACCTCCTCTCCAGGTGCAACTGCACACCTACTGCCTGAAATGAGGTATCTAAGGGAAAGAGAAGATCGGAGACATCATGCCGGGTGTAAATCACGCATCCTCCTGCCCGGCCCCCATTCCCTGGTGGTTGGGTCGTAAACCCATTATACCCCGGGAAGGTGGGCATGGGCCACGCGCCCAGCATGGTCTCCTGAAAAAATATGGCTAATGGGAAGTGGGAGGAGACAATCCTTCGCAGCTCCTCCCAATTTGCCCTGAGTCCTCGGCAATTCTATTAAAGAAATATGCCCTCCAGGCCTAGCTCGGATGAAATGCGGGGGTTTGAAGAGAAGACCCTCACGGGAATGACCGTATGCTGTCTCCTCCGAAGACTTATCGGGGGAGGTTCGGCTTGTCATGCGATTCTTTTTCTCGGTTTACCTCAAGACCTTAGGCGAGCGGGAGTGGGTTCAGAGGCGGCGGACCCTCTTTTGGAGCATCAGCGTCTCTGTGCCACCCAGCCTACCACTAGTTATGAGCGAAGGAGCCGAAGCTCGTTTAGTGCTCTCCTCCTTTCGGGAGGGCAGCTTAAGGAATCCCGGAAGATGGCCTACGACCAACTTCCAGGCTGTTGCCTCTTGTGAGTGTAACGACTATGTGGAGGCGCGCAGCCGTTTCGCCTTACGGAAAACGGTCACGTTGTGGGAAGGGTGGGGAGCCCCGGTGTTAACTGGGGGTGATTGTGAACCCTCTGTGCCGCAAGCTTCACCAGAAAAGCACCCGGGGTGGGTGAACCCCACAGAAAGGCTCCGAATTTGAGTGGAAACGACCGTGAACGTAGGCCTGGAAGGAACAGGAACAGAGGGTGTCTTTCTTAACATTGAAGCATAGGATGTCACAGGTAGCGCCTCGAGCGCTATAACCAAGTCCTTAGCCTCGCGAATTGGGCGACGATCCGTGCCGGAACGCCCAGAATTTATTTGCCAAGGAGATACGCACCACATTGCTTCGAAGAAGCAGCTGCGGCTCTCTGCAATTGACACACTTGGCCACACATGATTTGGACTTATCGTGTGCAGCCTTGGAACAACTTACACAGATTTCGGGTAACCCCGACTTTGTTCGTCTACAGGAGCGATTAGTACGGCCGAAGCTGGGACAGTAGTAGCGCACTTCCGCTGCAGTGGCCCCAATGCATTCACGCGGTAGCGATAGCAATCCGCACCCACCGACTCAGATAGCTTGTCACAGTCAAACGTGGCGAAGATTTAGGGGTGGGTCCCGATGCTCCTCCCTGTTTTCTCATTACACGCTCGACCTTGACTGCCCCATGGTGAACCATCTCTAAAGCGATGTCATCTATGGGTTAGTCTACGAGTTAAAGTAATCCTTACTCGAAGGCGTACTATCAAGTGTCCGAAGGGCGCTAATCATGGCCGCCTCGGAAAGATTCGACGCATTGCCAAAAGCTCCCGTCCAAGAAACGGGTAACCTTCGACTCTCGAAGTGGATCGAATAACAAGGAAGCGTTTGAAGCCAGCGGGCTCAATATCGCCAGGTAGCCTCTGAATGAGGGCCCCGACGTAGTCATGTCTCCACTCTGCGCAGTTCTGGTATTCGTCTGTGACTCATCATCCGGGGAAGCAACCGGACCGGACGTGCCGATCTTGCCAAACGGCAGCGCCTCTATCCGTCCCCGAGGCCCTCACGGAGGAAGAAGAGCCCGATTCTTTTTCGTTTCTTTTCTATTTTTTTCTTTTTAGGAGAGAAGGGCGGGGAATGAACCCGCTTCTTTCCTCCGCCAGTAGGAGCCCCCATGCTAGATGGACCGGCCTCAGCATGATTCTTCTCTAAGATGGAGAAGGTCACAGCAGTTACAGGGACACCGGCGGGAGGACCTCTCCTCTCCCTGTAGGGCCTCGCAGACCCGAGCCGTATGAGGAGGACCCTGCACAGGGCTCGGACGCGGGTTCGGTGCTTGACACAGTGCCCAAGTTTAACCCCATGGAAGGTCCTACCATCTGGAGCTGGGTCACCTCAGGGCCCATGTCTATGTCAGGAAGGGTGCCACCAAGTTGCCATCCCTCGTAAGATTCTGGAATAACCAGCCGGCATCAGTCGGGAAATATAGAGGGTCTCTAACTGTGACCTCCTGTAAGTTTGCTATGCGCGCCCGCAGGTATTTGCAGGACATGGGCCGATGGGCCCTGTCTTTCCTCGTTTCTTTAGGGAGTTAGGGCCTACCTGCCTGCTGTCTTGGCATTCCCTTGGGAAAGCAAAGGAGGGACTGCCGCTAGAGAGAGAAAGGCACCGAAGAGAGCCTCCAGAGAAGGGGATGAGGGGGAATCCCTTACACCCGTAGGCATAATAGTGGAGTAACCTCCTCTCCACTAGAAGTAGTTTGAGAGGGTCCCCTGCGAAACCACAGGGGGAGTGGTCCTCCATTTTTTTCGGTGGAGCTGCCCAAAGGCGGCTCCGTCGATAGTAAAGGGAGAGTTCATGTGTTTTTTTGTAAATTCTTTATCATTCGGCATGGTGACCCTGTTTTTTTATACGGATGCAAAGACTAATTTGACCACACAGTAGCCCGCTCTGCGAGTCGTAATTACAGGCCGGTAAGGCCAGTTGCCGTCATTTGAGGCCACTCGTCCAACCTAGTGGCCTAAAAACCCATCATCATTGCGGCTCTACCTTGGGTTCGGCCTAAAGTCGATAGAGATTGAAAGGAGAAAGAAACGGGTTTTGAGTTAGGTGGGTGCGAGGATGAAGCAGGTTGTTAAAAACCCACCACCCAAAACCAGAGCTCAGGGGTAAGGGGGCGTTGTCCCATCCCCCTCAGCGCCGATCCGGGATGGTTCGGTGAGAGGAAGCTGGTAGGCCTCTATCCTGTGAAATTAGATGCCGGCCTGAGAAAGTTGTGAGAGAGATTGTAGGGATTGTGAGGATGTTGAGTCAAAGCACAAGCTGTCAGAAAGAAGATGCTGGGGCCGGACAGGGCGCTGAGTCCCGCCAGTACGGTGGACAGGAAGGTGAATCGCCTAGCAGTTTTGGGAGAGTTGCGTACCCTCTCGTTCTAAAATACCCAAATTTAGTCTATTTAGCCCTCTCGTTCCTCACACTCCCTCCCCTCCCTCACAAAGCATCCGATGTAGATGCCCTCCTTAGTTTTGGACTTCGAGTTGTAGGCGAATAATAATTAAATAATAATGATAATAATAATAATAATAATTATAATAACATCCGTTGTAGAGGTACTCAAATATTTCGGTCCATCATCGAGTCGTTGAAGAAATCTAAAGAGTCAAGGAGCTATAAGGAGCTGCAAGGAAAATAAGTACCCTAGAAGACCTTACGGTCCATACAAGGAGGGTACTTTTGGCGCAATCCTCGAAGTTGTCCGTTGGCAACCTCGAAGATCACTCGCGAGGATCTTAACGGCAATTTCGCAAGACCTTATCTAGTCTTGACTTGAATTGGTCAACAGATTCATGTTGACAACTTCCGTCGGAACTGCGTTTCAACTACCACAAATACTGTAAGTGAAGATTTTCCCACACAGATCACGGTGGTATCGCTTCAGTTCAAGTTTAAAGCCGTGATTTCTTGCTCTCCCCTCGCTGAGCTGAAAAATATCCCCGTAGTCCAGGCTGTCGAAGCCTCGAAGTATTTTAAACACTTCGATAAGCTGACCACGTAGTCTCCGGGTCTCCAGCGAGAACATATCTAATTCCCTCAATCTATCTTCATAACTTTTATGTCTGATAGAGGGAATCAGTTTGGTTGCCCTGGCTTGCACGCGTTCCGAGCTCGCCATGTCCTTTTTAAATGAAGGACTCCAAAATTGTACGGCATACTCCAGGTGCGGTCGGACGAGGGAGTTGTACAGACACAGTACTATCTCCTTGTTCCAATATCCAAACTGTCGATTTGTCCCATCATTGAATTGGTGTCACTCGATTGTCCTGAGGCCACCAAAGGCGGTTTGTGTCATTTCATTTGGCTCGATTTTAATCATCGGTCAGTGGCAACATTAATTAATTAAGTCTCTGATTGAAATATCAAGTTTATTACTGAGGTTTCGTAGACTAAACATTTCTTATGAACTTAGACGAATTTAAGTAAACAAAGAACTTTGTGGAACTTAATAAATGGCGCAAGGGGAGCTTCCTGAGTGGTAAAGGTAAGGCAGGTTTGGGAGAACTGCTTCCCCTCCAATTTAGAAGCGTCACTCAGTGCTCACCTGATGAAATTTAGTTGTAGCATTGGTATGTACATGTTATATACTGGTGGTTTAGTCACCATTTGTCCCTTTGATGTCACTTTCAGTGGGAGACTACATTGGGAAAGAATTGAGTCAAGAAAGCCCTACGTGGACACTAAAAACCCACGTGGCTATCACACATGAGGTCAAAGAACGAGAGAAAATGCCTGAAAGCCACGCGAAGAGGCTTTGGAAGGCAGCTGTATTTACTTATGAAGGTTCCTCCCCAAGCTTTAAGGCTATTATGCCTCCCGCCTGCCATCTGAAAGCATGTGGGAGTGAGGGAAATCGGTAGTTATCACAAATTCATGTCTGGAAGATTTCCAGACATCCCCTACTTCCCACAGCCATGTGTTTATTTTAGGAGAATTTTCTGCGTGGCCGCAGGCGATTTCACTCCGTTCGTCTGCCCGTATTTAGATTCAGGATCAGCCGGAACAAGGCAGCACAGGCTCGCAATCCAGCACGAGGTACATCTCTTCTCGATTTGGGTCAGCTTTCGTTTCCACGAGCACAAAAACAAGAAGTTCTCCCGTAGGAAGTCCGCCCTAGTCAATTAGCGATTTCCCAGAAAAGGCCGTTCTCGTTCACCAGCACAAGTACTCCCTCGTCAAGGTATTCCGAGGTAAATCTCAACTTTCTGCAATTCTTCTCTTCGAATTTGTTCCCGTCCCTTCGCCATCCAGCTTTAACTTCTGCAAGAGGTCGATGCGTGCGGATTGCTCAATCCAGTTATCTCTTACTTATTTATTTGTATTTTGTCTCAGCGCAGCGTTTTTGGAGACTCTATCCGAGTTTGCTCATTTACCTGCCTTAGGATCGTTAGCTTGTCCCTTTTTCCCGACTCTCGAGCACACAAAGTCTTGGATAATCCTAATTCATTTTATTTGCGTAAATATTTATTTTTTTATTGTTATTATTATTATTTTTCTACTTTTTTTAAATAACCCTGAACAGCATTCAGCCATAGCTAGTAATTAACGGCCAATCTGCACTCGCTTTTGTTACTTGCCTGTGTACTCGGAGAACAATGTCCCCCCATATATTCTTTCTCATTATCTTACCCTATCATCTGGTAACGGAGCTGAGGTCAGGTCTCTTGGGTGTCCTTTTGCTCTATCCCTCTCCAATCGGCTAATCTAATCCACCTCCATATATATATATATATATATATATATATATATATATATATTGGCTATAGCTCGATATATAGTAAATATATATATATATATATATATATATATATATATATATGTATTATAAAAACTGGTGCCTGGTTTAGCAGGGTTTTATTTTAAATAATAATTTTTTAAGAGGTATTTTAAAAGTTTTTTATATTTCTATAAAAGCTGAACGTTGTGGTTGCTTAAAGATGCAGTAAAAATAATTTGTTCATAGATTTCTTTTTGTGTGTCCATTTTGTCCGCGTACATTTTTCTCGGTTCATTTTGGTGAGACTGTGCGACTCAATTTTATTCTTCAGTGGAATTGTGAAGGCTCATTAGGATTGTGTGCATTTTAAATTGAAACGACAAGGCTCTCGCATTAATTATTCCCATTGTAAGAAATTTTATTTTCATGTGCGCGCACCAAGATAGACTAGTACGTAAACCTCCGTAAATTACTTGCTGTTAATTTGATATTTTTTGGTGCGCTAATTCCGCTATCACACGCAATATGTCGTTTTTGAGCGTTTTAAGCTCCAAGGCGAGTCTCTTGACTTTGCAGGCAAGGCTCTTATAACGTATATCCAGGAAAAGAAAAGGAAATAGGTAGTAGAAAAAAAGGAACGAGAAGAACGAGAGTGTGAGGAAAGAAGAGAACTATAAGAGAGTAAAGAAAGGAAAGAAATATGCCAGCATGAGATTGAATTAAGTCGAGCGAGGGTCGAGACTCTCTCTATCAATTCTCGCGCTGAAATTTCCCAGTCAGCATCGGTGAAACTCCCTGTTCTTAAAGAGGCTGAGGATTTCGGATCCTACTTAACTCACTTCGAAAAGAATTTTGAAGTGAATAATTGGGTCATCGAGGTAGAGGGGGTCGCCAAGCTCCTCCGTTTACTTAGTTCGCAACTTGGAGACATTTATTTTTCTCCATTCTGAAGCTATGATAGTTTAATTCACCTTGAATTCAGAGCTTCTGGCTGAGTATAACATGACCCCGGATTTTTATTGCTTTAAGTTTCGTCACGCTCGAATCCGGACCAACCTAAACTTTCCGCCAATTTGTCTACACCCCTCAAATGTATCTTAACTTCTGTTTGGACTCATTGGAAATTGCCCATGACTATCACTACCTAGTCTACTTTGTCCTGAAGGACCAGCTCGCTGGCTTCGCTCCTTTCCGAAATTCGTTCATTCGTGAAGGATCGTAGATGCTACAGCTTTATAGAATGCACCGAAGCGGCTGATGTTTACCCAAGATTTTCCTCCACTTGACACCAGTAAATTCATTAAGGTGACTGGCCTCTCAAAAGCGAGAAGTTTTGCCCCGTCAGAACCCTGGAATATAAAACCATTTACGTCGAATTCTCCTGTGTCATCCTTCCCCACGAGGTCCATTGTATGTTTCACCTGTGGCGTAGAAGGCCATTTACAACCTAACTGCCGTCAGAACTCCCAGCTACGTAGTGCTTCTGTCAATAGGTACACCAAATGGGTGCCACCCCTGCGCCACCAACTTCGCGAGGTGATTCCTCCACTTCTCTCTCTGCCCTCAATTCATCCGGACATCACGCCAACTTCCTTTTCGATAAAAGCTATCCTGGAAGTCCGATATTCGAGACCGGAGCAGTAAATGATTGCCGAGTCTCTACCCTCATTGAAGATATACGATGCACCTGTATATTGGTTTCCGACGAACTGCTTCTCCCAGTATCCCCAAACCATGAAACATTTGCGATATTCCACGACTACCTGGGACGTGCAAACCGCTCTCCCATAGTAAATTGCCATCTGGAATGCCAATATATCACCGGCTGGGCTGATATGCTGTCAGTTCCTATAAAATTCAGTTCCGTGATAGTAGGACAGTGCCCCAGGTTTCTCCCAGCCCCGTAGGGCTCAACTCATCGTCACACGAGCCCAATCAATAAAGGAAACTGAGACACCCGCTTCCCTCGAAGCCCCCTGCGATTCCGAATTCAGCGGCGCCATGAGCAAACGATTCGCTCAGAAGCAGAAAGAGCGTGAGTCCCTCCTTCCACTGTGGGAAAATTCCCGGAGCAACCAGTGAGAATCCGTTTGCGGCAACAAAACCATTTCTTACATCGAAAAGGAAGGCCTGTTGTACTGCGTGTGCTCGGAAGGAAATAGCACCGAGGCTCACGAATAATGCGTTCCTTGCTCCCACATCTCACTTTTTTTAAAAACTGGCCATGACAGTTTGTTTTATGGCCATTTTAGCCACAACAAAACAGCACAAAGAATTTTCAAGTATTTCTTTTGGCCTGCAGCAACAGAGGACATTTCGAATTACTGCAGATCGTGCGATATTTGCCAGAAGACCACGGCAAAGGGACGCATCAAACCCACTCCTCTTCAGAAGAGACCAATCATTTCTGAGCCCTTCTTCCTTGTGGCCATCGACCTCATTTGCCCCATTCATCCGCCATCCAGCGAAGGGCATAGCTACGTGCTCACCCTAATAGATTTTGCCACTTGCTTTTCCGAAGCCGTTCCATTAAATAAGATAGACAGCGTCACATGCGCAGGAGCCCTCATTTCCATCTTCTTTTGGACTGGAATACCGAAGGAGGTGTTATCCGACAGAGGCCCTCAGTTTACCTCCAGGTTATGGAATACGTAGCAAAATTGCTGATGGTAAATACCAATTTTTACCACCCTGTTCCACCCTGCCGGAAACGAGATATATGTAAGGTTAAATGGAACGCTCAAGTCCATGTTGAAGAAGCTGTGCGCGGAGCGGCCTTGTGAATGGCATCGTTACTCCCCAGTGGCATTATCTGCATACCGAGAAATTCGCCACCTTACCCCGGGATTTGCCTCTTTTGAGTTGTTGTACAGGCGAAATGCTCGAGTTCTAATGAGCTTTTTAAAGGAACTGTTCTCCAACTGTGAACTCGACAACGAGATACAATCTTCGTACTGGAAGACGTCCATCCGTTCCCTCCCCCAGCCATATGTTAACCTTGAGAGAATACCCTCCATGGTGGGAGGCGATTTCGCTCCCATGGGACTTAGTCATGGGAATAAGGGCTTAACATGGAATCCAAAACACAAAGGGCAGGCAAAACGCGTTCACTTACAGTATTGTGACTTTAATCCTCCTACACATCGCTCGGCTGCTCGATTGAGAATTTTACGGTCCGTTGATCTTGGCCGTTGGGTATGATGGTGTTTTAAATTAATTTTATTTTAGTTATAAATGCCTTCATGAGTCTACTTATTGCATAAGTGCGGCTCGAGCAAAAGCCTACTTGTATATAGCGACTCGTACCTAAGCCTACTTCTTGTATGAATTTATATTTGGCGTATATATCTGCGCTTTAAAATCTTTTTGTATAGTGCGAATAACGTATAACTCTACGAAATACAGAGCTTATTATTTGGCGCAAATACTCGTGCATGAGCCTACTTCTCGTATGGATATCTATACCATATATATTTATGCATGAGCCTACTTAGTGTACGATGGAACTCATATATGCCTATCTGATTTATATTTATTAAGTATACTGATGGATGAGCCTACTCGTTGTATAGTGCGAAAAACATCTAAGTCTACTTTGCGTATTCATTTCTATTTACCGTATATACTCGTATATAAACCAAATTATTGTATAATACGAGACCGCTATAAGCCTATTCTTGTATGGAAATTTTTTATGGTATAAACCCATGCAAGAGCATACCCTTATATAGTGTAACAACACTACATAAGCCTACTTTTGTATAGTGTGATAGGTCATTTTTCTATTTAAAATATTTATATTTTCATAGAGAATCGGTATATTGCGATTCTAGCAAAATTCGTAATTACCCAGATTATTGCTAATTTTTTTTAACTGTACCATGCATATTCCCAAATTTACATGTTTTTGTACATAATGACTTTACACTATTGAGAAAATTCTTTGGGCGAGGGTAAATGGTTAAACATCTGATAAAATCAAGATTTACAGCTACATTTTCTTTCGTTCATTCCTGAATACATCGTTCATTGCAATGTTCTGGCAGTCGGCAACCAGTAAAATATTTATCCCCTCTTCGCACGCGTTTATTTAAGTCCATTTACGTTTTGATGAGCATATCGTGCCTTTGTCGTAATGGCTTAATGCATCTCTGAATTTAGTTATAGATTTACATTTGGCTCTCTAATTTTCGATAATTACTCTCCGATGTAACATGCTCAGCTAACACAGATTTCACTCTCGTAAAATATTTTAGATTGAACAAACGATTAAGAGTATATTTTGTGTTATCTGATTAATAATAGAAGAAAAAAATCAAAATGTATGCAGTGAGCACTGAGAATAAAAAGAAATCTTATTAATATCACATAAATGCATTTTGTATGAAACCGCAATTGAGGATTTGTCGCTATGAATATTAAGTGTGCCTAAAACAGTCAGCCAAGCCGCTGTTTATTCTATTTTGTCTTTGTTATTAATCATTAAAGTCCTGAAATAATGTTACTGATCCATTTTATAGGTTACGTTTATTACCAGTAGAAGAGACTATGAATATTTACGACAAGAAGAAGAATTCATGACTAAAATTACGTGACTATCGGCCTGGTTTGGGGTGTTAATGATAGTATGTCGATATCACTTAAAAGCAGAAAAGGATTATAATAACCAAAATGGACAGTCTGTAATCTTTACTTGGCAACACATTTTTAATTGATGTTAAGAATTGATTTCCCGATAATACGTTGTTTAATAAGTACTTATTTTGTGAGTAGTTGAAGACCGTATCTCTTCTTTCAATTACATTTCTAATGACGCCGAGAAAAGCAAAACGAGGTATTTTGATATTTCGCTTCTCAAGAGAATTAAAAAAATGCATCCAAACGCCCCTCGGTACATTCACGGTCTCTCTTCACATGAGTATTCGATGCTAAACATTCGCGGTTTAAGAATTTATTATTAATTTCTAAATAGACTGCCCCCCTAACTAAATTTCATGTTCTGGTTATACTTTCTTTTATTCATTTCCTTTATACCTTCACCCCACCACCAAAATCGCCGTGAAAACAAATTAATGCCTATCAATGAGTTTCATCACATCCTGAACGTGACGGAGCTTTGACATGCGTAGGATGAAAAGGAGTGTAGAAGAATCAGTAAGCACCCTTTCGTCCTTCCCTGCAACCAGGTTTAAGATATTTCATCCTGTTAAGAGTTTATCTGCAACATTTCACCTGCATGGGGTTTCCAATGAAACCCTTGAATTATACCCCCTTGCCGCCGACCACAACTCATACGTAATCAACTCAGATAAAACGCCTGTTTTATTTGCACAATCATTCATTTTCAAGATCACATATGTAATGTGGTCCTATTGATTTTATGATATGTTTTTTCTGTGTAATTAAAAATAACTGGCGTGTTCAACACATTACTTCCCAACACCTCTTTATGCAAACAGTATCAAAAAGAAAGGAAAGATCCCACAGCCTCTTTCAGAACTGAAACTTAAAATCTTTCTTCCCATTACCACTCAGCCACCAGTTAATGGGTGCATTCTTTGAATCAATATTCTCAAATGAACTTATCCAGAAACCCGTTACATGCTATTTTCCCTTCAAACTTCGCAAAGCTAAACAACCGCCCCTTGCGACATAAAATCCCCCTCCAGCTTGCATTTCTTTTCCCAAGCTTTCACTAATATCATACACATTAGCCTGTTTCTCTTTCTTCAAATTTTCAATATGCCGGCAAAACAAATCATTGACATTAGCTCGAATCCAGTTTATAGATATTCTCAAATTACTCTTTAGATCAGTTATCCTGGAATATCCACGTTGCGTAAAAAGGTATACAGAAACATAGACTACTTTAATCACTGAATGTCCGATTCATTCCTTTAGTGGATGTTACTAGTGACAAAAGGAATGCGTTTCGTTTTGCGAAAATGATTATATGTGAATGTGTGCCCACGTCATATCCCCTCTGTTTGAAGTCAACGGAGCTCTGCCAGGGGCTGCGTCTGTCTTCACGGCCGAGCTGGTGGCAATACACCACTCGGTACAGGAAATTACGCGACGTGCCCGGTTCGGAGACCAGATTGTGATCTATAGCGACTCACAAAATGCCCTGAGTGCTCTCGGGGCAGAGGAATTTCCGCATCTCCCGGTTCGCGATATCCGTGACGCAACGGTTTTGGCAAGCCGGGCAGATGTCGAGATTATCTTCTGCTGGGTTCCTGGACATGTAGGAATTGCGGGGAATGAGCGCGCCGATGAGGGCGCCAAAGAGTCTGCGAGGACTCTGCGACCGGACCAGCGTTTCGCTCTTTCTCACACCGATTACATGGCAGGAATATGGGTAGCTCTTCGGGATGCTTAGCAAAGAAGATAGGAGACGGTCGAAGGGAACTTAAAGTTGCGTGCCAGTGCGCCGCGACTGTTCTCATGGACCTACCCCCCAATGCCGCGAAGGCTTCGGGTTGCTTTCTGTCCTCTCCGTATTGGGCACACTCGCTGGACGCACCGCCATTTGATGGACCGCTCGCTAGCGCCCTACTGTGAAGACTGCGTTGTTACTCAGACTGTTCGGCACATTCTTGTTGAATGTCCCAGTCTGGGCGATCTCCGCGCACGTTACCTATCCCGCTACCGGGATGGGTGGGGTCGCTACTGCCTGTCCCTTGTACTCGGGACGAGTTCGTGCACATTGACTGGTGGACTTATAGATTTTTTGGGGGAGGCTGGCCTTCTCCCCTTTATTTAACTAGGTTTTTAGTTTTGTTATTGTTGTTTTCTTCGTAGGTCGCACGCTCCTGCGCCGGGTGGTGGGGGACCCCTCCCCGACGCCGGAGCTTGCTTCCCAATTGTTGCCATTTTCCCTTTTTATTGTTGTTGTGTTTTCATATTCTTATTTTAAAGTAGTCTAGTGCTAGGCTGTCGTGATTGCGGCGACTTATGCCCAAGTGAGCAGTCGCCAGATAGTCTCCTAAAAAAAACAACCCCAAAACTGAAATGGCTCGAAGAGGAAGATTCAATTGAATGGAAATGGAAGGTCATTGGGATCACGACGTATTTGTATCCCGGCAAGATTTCCTCTTCTTTCCACACACATTTGTCTTCTCATTCATTAACTGCCCATTTATATCTTCGTTCATATCCCTTTATTATTTCCCAGCGATTACTGCTACCCTTAAGGATCGTTTAAGTTTGTACTTGTGCTTTGTACCAACTTGTTTAAAGTGGTTTATAATTCATCCTTTTGGACTCAGTGAGGATTTTTCTTCACCATCTCTGTCACCCTAACCTTGATTAACGTTCCTTATTTATCCACATTTTTCCTCCATACCTCTATCTTTCCCTTATTTTTTCCTCTTTAAACTGACCTCACTCGTTAAAAAGTTTCTTATATTTGTTCAAAAGAAACCAGCGGGGTTCTATCTCCTCCAAATCATGCTCTTTGGCACTTACGTTAACTTTCTGCTCCAAGTTCTTCGTAAATTTGCGGGACTCGTGTGGAATCAAGGTCTTCAAGGGAAGGCGAATCTCCCCAAGGACGTCTGCCTTGAATCTCTCTTCATCTGTGTTAGGGTTGAAAATTTCAGATTAAACATGTCGATAAATCAGGGAAATGGCACTTAAGGAATAAAACAGTGGAAGGAAAAACATTGGGATGGAAAGAGCGCTGATAGAGAAACCTCGGTAGTCGTTATTCCATCGTTTCTGTTCATTCGAATGAGGGGGAAATTTAAAATATCTTCCACCAGAAATACAGAGACAAAATGGAATGATTGGGGCAAACAAATAAACATGATTCAGAGACCAAATTTGACGGATGTCCTAAAATATTAGGTTCTCATGAAATTAATGTATTTTTAAGGCATATCAAATGCTTTATTGAGTTGTTTCTATTCTAAATTTGCTGCCAAATCTTTAGAGATAAATGTACTAAATACCTAGGCTGTTTTTAATCTTTAGCTATGCGTAGAGGTTTATTTAAAGCTAAATTATCTAGCCTTTTTATGCTGTAGTAATGTCGAGGCTTTATATAAGCTATATTAGCAATGCGTATGCCATTTTGAGCTATTGAGGTCTAGGTCTTTCTTTAAGCTATATTTTGAGGGCGCCAAGTGAAACACATTGACTATATTATGAATTATATGAATACGAGAAATGAAAATGTGTCAAATTAGAAGTGAAAGAACATCATAGAAGTAAATGGAAATATTTTGAATTTTCTTAAGTGCCAGCCTAGGTTAAAAAAATTACGTTGTGATGATTTCGTAGTAAAAGATTCCCAAGGTGCAGACTACCGTACTGCAATTGATCTTGATGATCATAAGGCTCGTGTGGAACATAATCTTTGACAGGAAACATGTAAAATGGCAACGTTTTAAATGTCATTCATGACCCAGTTCTTAAACCTGGCACATGTACTGTCTGAAGGACTACGTTCACAAGGTGTGAATATTGCTTCACTTTGAAATGCCAGTGAGCCACATCTGTAGAGAATTGTTATGGGAGATATAAATCGGGTTATTTTCCTCAATAGTAATTGCAAAAAACAATGGCTGATTGAAAATACAAACCCATATTCCTACTCCAAGATTTGATCTCTAAAAGGGAGATATTCATTATGAGCTCCTCATTCCTAAGCAAACAGTTATTGCAAGCCTCTATGTAAGACCATTGAACCGTTTAAATAGAGCTCTTGAACAAAAACGTCCTGCATTGGTCAACCAAAAGGGTGGCCCTGTCCTTCATGGCAATGCATTCCCACATGCGGTATGGTTGACCCAAGAAAAAGTGATTAAGTTATGTTGGGAGGTTTTCTCCATCTTCACCGGACCTTTCACCTGCGATTACCATTGATTAAAGTCATTGTAACATTTTCTATAGGCAAGGTTTACTCTGATATAAAGGAGGTGGAAAAGGAGGATAGCAAATCATGTATTTCATCAATTCTTAAAGAAAGGTTGGTGCCGCTTTAGCGTGTGTCCTACCTTTGTACAATCTGTATTCGGGTAAACATGAAAAATTAGATTAGTCATTTTTGATAAAACAACTTTTAAAAATCTGCTTTAAAAATTATCGTTTAACCAAAATGTTGTTGCTTCACTGAAGTCATAAAATATTAAAATCGCAAATTAATTAGACTTAAACCTTTACTCATTTTTGACATTGACTTCTGAAGTGTTTGGTCGTACTCTTAAATACCATATAAAATTTTGTTAGGTTAGGTTAGGTTAGGTTAGGCTAGTTTACGCTTTCTTGGTGAGGGCCTAAACCAAACACAAGCCTAACCCAAACTAAATCTAAGTAAAACCAAAACCACCCTAACCAAAGCCAAACCTAACAATTTTATGATCCACACTAAAGAAAATCTGGCGGTAGGACAGGCGCTTAAGCAGCACCGAAAGGTTTCTGTTGCTTAGTTAAACGCGATCATGTAGAGGCAGTGCTGCATTTAGGTACAAGCTAAATAAACTATATTTAGGGCCTCACAATCTGTAGGGGCCTCAGAAAATTCAAGATTAAAATTCCTTTTTCTCAATGTGTTGTCTTAATTGTCTTAAAATTAAAATTTGCATATTAATCATCTATAATTCTTTTGACTTGACAGCTCAATGACAGGTGATGTATTATTTAGGATCAATGTCCGGGTGTAGGTATAGACAATTCATGGAATTATAGCCATTTGCGACTTAATACAATTTAGGCATTGAAAAAAAAATACCAGTCAAACCTGCACACCTGAGAGCAACTATGTATCAAGAAAAATTAGCTGCACTTAGCATCATGTGCATAGAAAGTGATAAGTTGCGAAGCATATGTTTTGACGACATAAATCAATGATTTTGCTTTAGAGGATTATCTAATATAATTTTTGTGATTTTGCAAATATGTTCTTTAGTATTACATATATATAAATATATATATATATATATATATATATATATATATATATATATATATATATATATATATATATATATATAAAAGTTAAAAGGTAATATGTTTTTATATAATGAAAAGACATGTATATTTCCAAACTTTCTGGTACCAGCTGGAGTAATTTAAAGGGAGGGGGCCTCAGAGCTTTATATAGTTTAGGGCCTCACCAATTCTAAATCCAACACTGTGTAAAGGTGAGGTATTCCAAAGTTGTTTCGACCTTAATAAGACCTAACCTAACCTAACTTCACCTAACCTAGTCTATTCTAAATGAGGTTGGGTTAGGTTAGGCTAGTCTAGGTAAAGTTAGGTTAGGTTAGATTAGGGTCGAAAAAACCTTGTGATGCCTCCTCTTTACAAGTTCCGTTAAACGATGGAATTTTCAATAATGATGAAATCTACTTTGCTTAATATATGTAATTCTTTGACAACCTAATAGAATAGAGGAACTGGTAAATTGGAAATTATAAATAATTTCAAGTAATTATTCATAATTAACAGCATACTTTTGAACGTGGTAAGAGCTAAAATAATATTCCAATTAACGGTTGATTTTTCGTATTTAAATTATATAGTTTCAAACGATGTAAAATTTACAGTTAATTTCGATATCTTGCGAAGGTTTATCCCATTTAATAAACATTCTGGAAATAATGCATAATTACCTGTAATTATAAGTTATCACACTCACCTCAGCATATATAAATCCATAGCATTATATTTCATAGGATCTGCACATCTTAATCTAACGGATTCTATGATAGTACAGGGTGTCAGAAAAGTTACTATGCACTGAAAATAAAATCGTCCCGCCAGGATTACAGTGAAGAAAGAACAACTCTTAGGGGCCTACAACAGATCCAGCTTGGAAATCATTGAAAGATCTGCTGTGATTTTCATATACAGGGTTTCCGAAAAATTACTAAACTGGATCTCTTGTAGACCTCCGAAGAATTGCACTTCTTTCATTGTGATCCTTGTCTAGTAACTTTTCTGACACCCTTTTTAGAAGCTGTAATTATTCCGAAAAATGAGAGTATTATTGCTTGCGATACAAGCTGTATTATCTCCTAGTAAATAAAGATTCTAATTATCTGCTGAGCCCGCTGGTAATTATTTCTGGTTCGCAATTTTGTGCACTTTTGTTGAGGATTTGAGAAAGGATTTTTGAGAACTTTACTGTCTAATAAAAAAAAATGATCTGCATTTGAATGTAATAAATGTTTATTCTTATCGACTAATTTGCAAAATTTATTGCGACTTCAACTCTACAACTCAATTGCACATTCTTTATCGAACAAAGAACTGTCGCTGACATTTTCCAATAGTGGTTTAATATTGGAAAACCTTAAATGAAAATACCCAAATGAAACCCTAAATGTTGCCAGCATTCCAAAATAATGTACCTAATTTGCATTACGAATACGATTAAAAATAACATCAACGTTTTTTCTACAAATTACTTTTATCTAAAACTCTTCTAAATGAGTATGAAATGGATCGTAGGAGTTTTACTAAAAAACATTTTCAGGTCAATCAAAGGTGAAATTTGTTTTAAGTCAAAATTTCGTAAAAAATTTCAATTTAATTAGTTGTAATTGAGGGCGTTAATTTAATTAGGCACACCTGGTAACATAGCTTTTGTTATAATGTGCATGCAATTTTTAGATTACTTTGTAATCTACACAAATTACAAATTATAGTAGTTGTATGATGTTATATTGATTTGTTGTTTCAACAATGCTTTTCGATTGATTTGTATTATATGATCTATGTTCTACCTTGTGTTGTTTTGAATTTGTTTGTTGAGTTCAGTTTATCGAATTTAACACGAGCAGTATAGTGTTGGACGTTGCTCATCCCGTCTGATTGTTTTGCTTTTTAACTGTCTTTTAGTAACGTAAGTTATTTTTGTGTTGGACGACATTGTTCCATTGTTATTTGCCAAAGTTATACAGAGTAAAAGAGTGTATCTTTTTTTATTAAAAATGTTATAATAAGGATCTTGTGGTATCGTATGTGTATACCTTAGCAACTGTGAAGGCAATTACGCTCACGTGGCTGGCGGCCCAAAGATGACCGGAGGAGTTTAAAGCGATTAAATCTAGGTGAGTGCGTAATTGTTGGCCGGGGAGTTCTTTAAATGCCAGGTTTCATTCAAGGTTATTGAAAGATTAAAACCCCAAATAAAGGTCTAATTATAACAAAATCAAGATAAATATGGAAATATACACATGAGGATGAATTGAAAAATAATGTCGGGCTCAAAGGAAATAATAACTTAATGACTAAAGAGACAATCAGGGGATAAATGCTTGACTCGGTCAGAAAGGAAATTAGTGAAAAAAGGAGATAATCTTCGGTACTGAGTATAAAATTTGAAAATGCTTTTACCTTGTAGACTTGACTCTTGGTGAGGGAGTGTAGTGAAACCAAAGCTCGGATTCTTACGGCGGGATTGGATTACCTCAGGCATGAGTGTTGTAATCTTGAAGACTGGGCGAATTACTCTTGAAAGGTAAGGCAAGATATTCTTGAACTCGGGGCGAGATGCTCTTGGATGTGAGAATAAGTAATCTCGAGCAAGGGGGCGAAGTAATCTTTAAAACGGGGTGGGATAAGTGGGTCGCAAAATTCTCCGAACAAATGCCGCTTCCCAAATAGGCTTATTGACTATGGCCAAAATTCACAGTAATTAGTTTAGACGACGAAACCTCCTAACTCCGAGGATTGACTTGAGACGAGGGGTGTGTATCTTCGCAAAAAGCAAGAGATACTCTCGTTCTCGAATAACGAGAGACGTCAGGTTAAATGCTCCGTCAGCTTGCTCGCTAGAAGGCCTCCAGGGCATGACACTCCCGGGGGAACATAGTGGCGCCGTTCTTCGTCTACCAAGACGAGATAAGGCCTTAGGGAGACGCTTGTTCTGGCGGTGATCCTGGCCTCAAAGCATGGGGGTTAGCTGGAGACTCGTGTCTGTGGGGCATTAGTATGTCCGCGGGGCATGGGCTTCTCGGTAAAGGCGTCTCAGTGGGGGATCGGCCGGCTTAAGCAAACACAGCTGTGGACAGTCGCGTTGGCTGTTCCCACGCGAGAATTTCTTTGCTTCCTCGCTCTTTGAAATCCTGCTTAAGGACACGTTGCCTCGGCTCGAAGGGGTGGGGGGTAAAAGTAGTCGTTCGAGGTTGTCCTCCTCTCACAAAGAACTCTATCACTTGAAAGGTAAGTTTATTAAAGTTGTTTGCTGATTTAATAAAGAAGGTATTTACTTCAACTTGTAGGCCAAGTTTTAGAGGGTTATGTTCTCTGGGTCTAGGGTTTAGTGATCTATTGTTTAAGTCCACTTTGATCTCATCTCTGAATAATCTGTAGTTGCTTTTTATGTTGAAGGAGCTAATAACTTGGATATTTTAAATGGAAGTTTTCCTGTTGAAGAATATGCAATTGTCTCATTTTTTGTTCCATTTAGCCACCTTCATTTAGTCCCCTTGATTTAAGTACCTCCATGTCTGCCATACTTCCATACTTTGTCTCTTTTGGAAGGAGTTAAAACAAATTTTATTTTTCCTACAAATTTTACTCAGCATTTTCTGCATTCTTTCCCTGAGCATACTAATAATTTACCTGCAGAATGAATCTTGTACATTTGCTATTTAGTCATTGTATTGAAGTGCCCCATAATCACTTTAGGTGATGGCTTTCTTGTTTACATGCATTCATGAGTGGCATTTATGAGTCAATAAATAGAACCCGGGTCTGCTGATTGCCGGTCAGATGCTTTACCGTGGTAAAGCATCTGACTGGCAATCAGCAGACGCGGGTTCGAGTTCCGGCCAGGAATTCAAAACTTTTTTCCCCTGGAGTTATTTCTGTCTTCTCGGTAAAGGATCCGCCTTCTCTGGGCCGCCCTCTGCTCCCTTTGATTCTGGATTCCTCTATTGTCCCTCTCTCTTGCCTTTAAAAAAAACTCCGCTTTCTTGTCTCATTTGCTCATTCGCGTCCATTCTTATTCCTCTTGTACTATATGTATTTATAGTCAGCTACACGATGTTTTTGCATCTTTCTTTCTGTCTTCAAATTTATTTGAAAGACAAAAAATAAAAATGTCATAGCCCTGTGGTGTTTGTATAATCACCCGCAGATCTTGTAGTTGCTCCTTCTTTATGTATATATATATATATATATATATATATATATATATATATATATATATATATATATATACCATTATTAAACTGGTGTCAGGTATTATGGAGTTTGGTTCTGGCTATCAGAAAACTGTGGAGAAACAATTTACTTGCATAAGCTACTTACAATTAAATTTTGTTTACATTATTTCATTGAATTTTTTAATTTATTTATTAATAAGTTTAAGAATTTTTTTGTGATTGCTTCACTAATTTTCCCCAGTGTAATTTCTGTTTCTGAGAGGCTCCATATACTCTGCCATATTTGAAAGATTCAATAGGAATAGCATTTTCTTTGGCGTACTTTAAGAGGTAAGACACTGAGGACATATCCTCTCAATCACAGCAAGGCTAAAATATCGACTTCAGACTAAAAATTATTCCGAGTGGGCGAACAGAAGAAAATTCGAATCGTGTGAAATATTTCGTTTTGTTTTATTTTTATTGTCTTTTTCTGTCTTTTTCTTATTTTCGAGTTACACAAAACACTTTTGCACTTCCGTTAGTGCTTTTGAATGAAATTAATATATTGAATTACGATTAAATTTGGTTCTACAACCCCACTACGTTCTTTTGTTGTGTTTTTTCTTTTAATTTTTGCGTAAAAGGTTTGTGAATACGACAGTATGTTATCTTTTGAAGTTCTTAAATCACAAAGTGAGTCTCTTGGATTGAATGGAAAGGATTTAGTGGCTTACATCTAAGAGGAAGAGAGAGCAGTAAGAGCGGAAAGAAGGGGAAGAGAAGAGAAATAACGTGGATAGAGAGAGAGAGAGCGAAAGAAAGAGTTCAAAGAGAGAAAACTCATTTGGATGAACTGGAAATGACCATGGCCAGAAAGGAAACGACTTCAATTACTTCTAGAACCGAAGTACAACAAACTGCGTCCATAAAGTTGCTTGTTTTCAAGGAAGGAGAAGATTTTGAGTCATACCTCACTCACCTTGAGAAAATATTTGAGGTGAATCATTGGGATATTGAAACAGACGGCGTAGCTAAGTGTTTGCCTTTACTTAGTACCAAGCTCAGAGACATGTTCATCTCGTTCCAATCAGAGGCAACCATCGACTATTCCACGTTGAAAGCCGAACTACTTGCTGCCTATAACACGACTCCGGACTTTTATAGTGCCAAGTTCCGGCACTGTCCCATCCAACCTAACCAAACATTCCGACATTTTGGATATTTCTTCTAGCGTATTTTTAATTTCTGGTTAGACGCGTCCAAAGTCCCGTAGGAATACGATGCCTTGGTTGACTTCGTCCTCAAAGACCAACTCTTTGCGTTACTTACTTCCAACATCAGATCCTTTCTGAAAGACCGGAAGTACCTGACATTTAAAGAGTGCATCGATGAAGCAGATGTATATGCGGCTAGTCATAATTGCTATCCAAAGGAAGGGAAGACGGAACCACACTCTCTCAAACCAAGACCCATAAAACCAAATTCGTTCCCCACAACATGGATAAGTTTATTATGATGACTGGCCCGTCTAAGCTTAAACCCTTTTCCCTGCCAGAAAGACGTGAGGCTAACCCTTCTCTAATCCACCTGCTTCGTCGTTCCATAGGAGAACATTTTTCTGTTACTCCTGTGGAGTAAAGTGTCATTAAAAAACTAATTGCCTCCTGAATTCTGAACTTAGAGGCGGCTATCCCAACCAGATGCACAATATAAGAGCCCGCATGTTTAACCACCGTCGCATCCAGATGCACCCCTTTATTTGAGCGAACCGAGTCCGACTGGCCACCAGGTGAACTTTCTGTTTAAAAAGAAGCACTCCTGGATGTCTCAAATTCAAATCGGAGTGGTAAACGGTTGCCGGATCTCAACTCTCGCGCGCGACAAAAGGTGCACGTGCATTATGATATCTGACAGATTGCTTCAATCTCTAGCCCCAGATCATGACAAGTCCGCAAGAGTAAACGATTACCTGGGGCGCGCTAAAAGATTCCCCGTTGTGAAATGCTACATCGAGGGCGCCTACTTCACAAGATGACCGTCAAATTCTCCAGAGACCGTGGGTAACACCCCCCTCCCCTGGCTCAACTTGTGACCAACCGAGCTCAAACATCCGAAGAGTCGGAAGAGCCCTTACCTCTGGAAAATCTTGGCACTTCAGATTACCCAAATTTCTTGAACGAGGATTTTCGGAAAAATCAGAAAGATTGCGAATCTTTCCGCCACTTATGGATAAAAACTCAAAACAAGACGCGAAAGACCATTATATGCAACAAAATAATCTCCTTCATTGTTAAAGATGACATTCTTTAACGCGTGTGATCAGCAGACAATAGCACAGATTCCCAAGTATTATGTGTGCCCAGCTCCTATGTCAGACCCATCCTTCGAACCAAACACGATAGTCTCTTCTCGGGCCATTTTACCCATACTAATATGGCATAACGGGTCTTTAAATAGTTACATTGGCCAGGTGCATCAGACGAAATTCTGCGTTATTGTCGTTCGTGTGACGTCTACCAGAAGACCGCAATTAGAGGGCAAGTCCAGATTGCACCCTTACAGAGGAACCCATAGAACCCTTCTTTCGAGTGGCAATTGATTTGATCGGGCCGATTCATCCACCTTCAAGTGAGGGCTATAGTTATGTTTTAACTCTGGTCGCTTTCGCTACTAGATTCCCCGAGGCTTTGCCACTTAGGAAGATTAACAACATCTCTTGTGCCGAAACACTCATCACGATTTTTTCCCGTGTTGAGATGCCGAAAGAGATATCGACGGATCGTGGCGGTCAATTTACGTCCCAATTGATGGAATATGTTGGAAAGTTGCTTATGATAAAACCGCTGTTTACGACCCCGCTCCATCCAGCCGAAAGCTGGATGTGCGAAAGGTTAAATGGCAGTCTTAAAGCCATTCTCAAGAAATTATGGCCGAACAGCCAAGAGAATGTCACAGTTATATTCCGGCAGCTATCTGTACGTATAGAGAAATTCCCCATTGCACCTTCGGTTTCGCACCGTTGGAATGACTATACGAAAAGAATGTACAAGGCCTCTTTAGAAAATTGAAGGAACTATAAGCGAATTAAAAACTGGATCAGGAAATCCAATCCTCGTACTCGTATCTGCTCGAATTACTACGGAGGTTGGAGAAATGAGCCGAAATAGCGTATCAAAATGCAGATGTTAACCTGGATAAATATCAAACTCAGTTCAAATACAAATCTGAAGATAAAAAATATAAGCCAGGTGAGGAAGTCTTGTTGCTCCCAACAGAAAAAAACAAATTACTGAGCCAAAGGAAGGGCCCTTATCAAGGGATCGAGAAACGCGGACCACGGAAATCTTTACAAGAAGTATACCGACGCGCATGGGCTAATCAGATCTAGGCTATAGATCAAGAATCACCTATTGAGTCTAATTATCCCATAGACCCCCCTAAGTGTAATACAAGTCACCTGCATAGAGCAAGACAGCGAATATCCCCTACACGTCTTGTCAGACGTATCCGAACTGAACTCAAGTCAGCAGGTGGCGTCATCACTGAAATACATGGTTGTGCAGCGCAATTTGAACACAACATCCAATTGATCACTCAAGAACCCATCCGATCTAAGCGGTATCCGCTGCCTATACTCCTGAGAGAAGCATTTAATGCTCAGGTTGACAAGCTGTTAGATTTGAAAATAATAGGGCCGTAAAAATCAGATTATTACTCTCCAGTTGTTATGATTAAGAAACTAGATGGATCATACCGGATGTGCATCGATTTTAGGAAATTAAATTCAGTTACCATATTCAATGCAGAACCCATCCCCCTTATTGACCAGAATCTTCATCTTTTTGAGAAAGCCAAATTCATAACAGAGCTGGATTTGTGCAAGGTTTACGAGAAGAGGCTAAGAAATACATGGCTTTCCCAATTGAAAGTGGGCTGATATAATTTCGACTACTCCCTTTTAGCCTCGTCACTGCATGCAGTAATAATAATCCGATGATGAGAAAGATATTAGATTTTTTGCCAAATATATCATTCTACTTTGATAAAGTTTATGTGGCTAAGAATGAGTGGAACCAACACCTGAACGCTCTACAAGCACTTTTACAAAGACTTCGAAAGCATAATTTAACTATTGGTCCTAGTAAATGTCACTGCCCCTACAATACAATCGACTATTTAGACTTCCGAATTGGAGATAACCAGCTGCCTCCCCAAGAGGATAAAATCCGAGCCATTGTTGAAATGCCTATGTCCGCGACCAAGAAGCAATTAAGATCCTTTATGGGTTCTGTGTCCTTTTACCCGCGCTTTATTCACAAATTCTCTTCAATGTCTGCTCATTTGTGCGAACTTTTGAACAAAAGACTTCCGCCACCTAGTATAGAAACCACTGCCGATTAAGGGTTTTGATCAACTCACGGGAAAACTTGCGTCTGCACCCATATTACGCTTGTCCAATTCCAAAAAGCCATTTGGCATACGAACAGATCCTGTATATTTAAGGCTCCGATAACTGTATAGCCGATAGATTTAACCGGAATCCATTGAATTCCTCTTCGGAATGATCCTGATTGAGAGTAAATTTTTCTAATTTTAAGATTGATTATTTTTATGTACATATGCTCATGCAATATATCCAATTAAGTTTAAGGAAGATATACTCTTTTGATTTATTTTCTCTGTATAATGGACTGATTGCCTTAACGTTATATTGCTTATGGAATCAAGATAGGTGAGCCTCCTTCTTAAAGTTATTTATTGATAATTGTGGTTATTGTCGATTATTTTCTTTTGAAATGTTATTCCTTATACATATGCACTCTCTAGTCTTTATATTTGGATTTATTTTCCCACGAATTTATTCCCATGCATTATTTTTTTAGAAATTACGATGTCCTGTATACCAATTGCTTGTTTTCAGCCTAGGTGTCACCTTAAGTTTGAGTTAATATTGGGTATCACTTCTATCCGGAAGTTCCATCTTGAGGGGGGAGGAGATGTCAGAGAGAGAGAAAGAGAGAGAGAGAGAGAGAGAGAGAGACGTAGGACGGGAATGCTACGCATCAATTATAGCAGATTAGCTAATTTAGTTACATCAGTCGGGAAAAGTTCGAGTCAAATATACGCTAATGAGATCAGATTCTTTTGAAGACACTTAACTCCCGATTGAATAAGACGTCCCATATAGTGAGTCTAATTGTAACAATGGGAGGTACCGCGAGATGTCGTGAACTGTCAAATTTCACATCCGGTGGCACTGTATAAATAATAAAGAATTGGCCTGGGCAAAATTAGGATTTTGCCAAGTCAACTCGACTTAGAAGCTTCTTTCTCTACACTGCCATATTCGAGCCAAGCTTCCCACCGGATAAATACTTCCTTGATCCCTACTTTTGTCGCTGGCAGTGGTTACTGGAAGACAAGTTGTATCTTCCGTCATAAATTCAAACAGGACGAGTACTAATCGGTCGTAATTGAAAACCTAACCCGTGTTGCTAGAAAGTAATCAAGCTCGACGCTCATACCTCTGCCCCTCTCGAGCAGTAAAATCTTTGGTTGGCAGCTCCCCCCAAAATTGCAGTCCCCTTTGTCGATGGCGTGCGGCCGCTTTTGTATACTCACGGCTGCCATCTGGAGCCAACATTCTAAACCTATTCGCCCAGCTATTCCTTTGCATTTATCTTTCATGTCCATTATTTTAGTTTTTTTTGTACAATAGTAAAGATTATTTTGTTTCGCCCAGTTTGATATCCAGAACATCCTAGATAGTTGATTTAATTCTGCCAAGTGTAGCTGTTGTCATAAGAAAACTAGTCACTCTTACGAGATTTACTGCAACCCATAGTTAAATTGCATCATTCGAGGTAAGGCCCAATTGCAGAGTTGCTCTGCGTGCTATCCGCTATCGTTTCTGAGACATAGAAAGCAAAGAGAGGTCAGGCGGTCTAACCTGACCCACGAAAAACAATTTCCCTCCTCTTCCCAACTAATCAAAACATTTTTTTTTTCATTTTTGATATCCTGAAGAAAGAGCAATTTTGTTGATTAATATTTTGCCATCGTTAAATGAATTACTCATCATATATCTTTCCCATTTTCCTTTGTTCTTTTGTATTTACGTCCATTATAATTCCTACGAAAATGTTCCAACCGCTAACTTTTCCATATCAGTGTTTCGTTCTCATTTCCGGGTGCAGATAAAGTTTTTTATGACACCTTTCCAATTTCTTAGAGATACTCGGAGACAGATAGATTTACGCTAGATTTATCTGGTGTTATTAAAATAATTGACATAGTTTATGAAAAAACATATTTCATAAAGGAATTAAGTTTATCAAATTTTAAAGCTTTCTATTTTCTGAATTAGACAAGCATTTTAAACCTATCTAAATTGCTGCAATAATTTTTTGATCCTTAAATTTTTATTTGAGTTGTAAATTCAATTTCCTCCAACTTACAACGAGATCCTAATTCTAGTGTTTTTAATTTCCGTAGCTCCAATGTGAAAATGTGAATATGGGTTTTTAACAGGAAATGTAGTCGGCTCTTATCAATAAACTTCTGTGATGGAAATTGTCATTTCACCCTTGTTATTCTTCTTGAAATGTTATATATATATATATATATATATATAAATAAATGAACTATAAAGGCTCGGCCACAATCTATTTCTCTAAAAATAAAAAAAAATTAAGAAGCCTTTTGTAAAAAGTTGGAGTTTAGAAACTTTAAGAGAAAACGAGAAATTGTAAGATCTTGCGGTTCTCCACCTATCTAATTTTTTTTCTCTAAAAGTTTTCAAAACTACAACTCGTACAAAAAGCTTCTTGAAATGTATATTTTTATAATTAATATATATATATATATATATATATATATATATATATATATATATATATATATATATATATACAGGGTGTCCACAAAGTCTGGGTACATAGGGAATAAATACATACTTTTAGAACAAAACACTTTTATTTAATTATAATGTTAAGAAATTATATTTTCAATATGATTTCCATTATTTGCAATTCATAATTCGATGCGCCTTGCTAAATTCTGGTGAACTTGATTGAATAGGTGTACATTGCCGTCGATTTCAGCACACTGACTGATAATGCGTTTTATCAAGTGGTTTAGATTTGCAATCTTCATTGAGTAAACTTTCTATTTTAACATACCCCAGAAAAAGAAATCAAGGGGAGAAAGGTCTGGTGAACGAGGGGGCCACTTTACATGCCTTCTTCTTCCAATCCAGTGAGGAAAAGTGCAAATCAGCCAATCTCTTATATTTGTAGCAAAATGGGCAGGGGCTCCATCCTGCTGAAACCAGTCCGGAAGTCATTCACCTAGGCGCTCAATTTGAGGCATTAACTTGTCTCTCAACATGTTCAGATAAGTCTCACCGGTTACATGTTCATCAAAGAAGAAGGGTCCTAGCACATGAGCTTTCCACAAACCACACCACACCATCACCTTCTGGCAGCCCTGATGTTTGAATGGATCCATACAATATGGATTGTCTTGAGACCAGTATCGAAGATTATGTCTGTTGACTTCACCATTAACATAAAACAAAGCTTCATCACTGAACAACAAAAGGTCTTTAGTAAAATTGATATTTTCATCCAATTTATCTGAAAACCATTCGTACATCTGCATTCGTCTATCGGGGTCGTCTTTGTACGGATGGAACTTCTGCTCTACCAGGATTTTGTGGATAGTTGACCTTGGAACACCCAACTCCATGGATGTCCGACGAAGTGATTTCTTTGGGCTAGCAGCAATCTTGGCCATGACAACCTCTTTCGTTTCGTCTGAAGTCTTTGGTCACCCGGAACGGGGTTTGTCCAAGACACTGCCTGTTTATTTAAACTTCGTGCCTAAACTCCCGACGGCAGTAAAATAAATAGGTTGCTGATCAGGGTGTTAAAGGTTAAATTCATCGGCGATTTTGCGATAAGACCATCCTTCTCGTCCACTTAAGAGTACCAACTCGATTCTTTCTTCTTTAGACAGAGCCATCATTCGATCTGGGGAGGAAAATAACATAAATAAATAAAATATTAAAATTCCTATGTACCCAGACTTTGTGGACACCCTGTATATATATATATATATATATATATATATATATATATATATATATATATATATATATATATATATATACAAGTTTTTCTCAGAAGCATATTTTTGTTAAAGATCAAAGCGTACGGCACTTTTATGAGTTCTTTCATCCAGGTTTCAAGTTGTCGGCATATTCTTCTTTTTCACTGAGAGAAAGTCGATAAGCGTACCTAAATTCATATCTCTTTCGTAAAGTTGTTTTTTTTATTATTATTATTAAAACTTATATAAAGATTAATCAGGAACTTGTTGAGGTTTCTAACTATGTGGCCATCTTCAAAGCAAGAGGTTCTTATTCTGAGAACTGTAGAGCGTAAATGAAGAGCATAAAGGATGAAAGTAAATGATGAAATGAAATGGAAAGTAAGAAAAAAGAACAGATCACCGACCTTCCTCCACCCCACGCCATCCTGGGACTCATCAGAGCGACCAGTTGGGAGTAGTGGGGGTGAGAGTTCGGCTTCTCTTATATCCTTCCAACTCTTTCTATCTGAACCTCACCAGATTCAGAGCAGAAAGGTTTCTGAAGGTTTGAGTGAGCTAGAGGGGAATAAGAAATATTCAGGATAGAAAAGCTAGAAGTAAAGTAGGAGTTAAAAAAGGAACTTAGGCAGTCAATTAGCTTAACGTGTGATTCGAAACTATGTACTTTCTATTCATCCTTTTCACTCATTGTCCCTCGTGTCTTATCTAGGTAAGTGTGAATTGAAAAAGAAATAAAGTTTTAGAGTTGGAAATTAAAGGAAAGAAGAGTTTACAAAGGATAGATAGGTTGCCTATTGCTCAGGCTAATCTCTGTGATTTGTTTAGATATGAGTTTTAGAATTAATTAATTTGTGTGTTTTTTGTGCTGTAGCATAGATAACGAATATTTGATTGGTAGCTCAAAATCGGGTTATTCCATAGTCGGGCTAGCCAGGAAATAAAATCGTTCTCATATCTTTATTTTTAAAGATATTCACTCCAAATTTGGCATGAAGCACCCTGGGACCTATGTACTTCGAGCTGTGAGGTCAAATATTTATTCGACGAACAGATCCGGCGTGACGAACGAAAGTGTGACTTATTTAATGAAAAATAAAAACCTTATATTTATAACCGATGTTGGTTATATTCAATTCAATTTTATTTAATAAGGTTGTGTACAATGGGATTCTTAGATACTATAGGGGGTCTACTAATATCAAACTTCAAAATTCCATAGGTTTTCTAGGTCTTTTCCAGGTACTTTAAAAATAATAAATGGCAAAATTTCTAATTAAAACTGTAATGAAAAATGAGTATATTATATTTAACTACAAACATATTTCAAGGTATATTCTAATAAATGAGATAAAGTAGGTAGCATCAATTAAAGAAAAAAAGAAATAAATCCCTCCAGGGCCCACATCTGACCAATTTAGCAAACAATTATATTTCCATTAGTACTAATTTAGCTAGACCCCCACATTTGATTTCATTTTTATTACCTTTATAAATCTTTTTCATAGCCCATGGGTGAGTACCGACTCTATTATTCTGAACTAGGTATAATAAGGTAATAACTAGTAAGAATCTAAGGTGTGGACACCCCGTACTAGGAATTTATTTGATGGTTAACCTGGATTTTAATATCTCCTCTAAAAAATAAAGTGACATTACAAATGTCAGTGGTTACGCACACTTAAATTGTCTTAGGACTTTTTCTCACTTGAAAGTTTCTTCTTCTTGTAGTCACTTTTGCTCCTGGTAGCTTTCTCAAGTGCATCCGGATTACCTCTGTTTATGCCTCTTCTTTTAACTTTTACATGGGCATCACATAATTTGGCGTTATTATAAGTTGTGTTCTTATATATCAAGTTATCAACCATTGTAATTATTTATACATTTTTTCTAAATAAATTTTAAATAGTTTTGAAGTTGAACTTTATAGTATTAATACAATATTCGTAGAAGTGAAAGGAAAAACAAAGTAATGGTACTGAGACACCATTAGAGAAGTATGTGCTGTATAAGCTCATATTGGAATACTTATAGGATTTGCCGATAAGCAAGCCTATAATATACCGGCAAGATATGACCGATACGCATATTTCGGCAAAGTGGCCGATATGGGCGATACCGATAACTTGCCGATAATACGGTGCAACCCTACCAAGATAGCGTATAGTAAAAATATATCATCATTTATAGGCTTGTGTTACATCATATATTATGATTGTTCATTAATATTTCACAGGGTATGGAAGCAGCTCACTCCGGAATTTGCGGAAGCTACCAATCAAGTATTCGTTATCTATGGCTGTAGTTAAGTGGGTATTTGTTCTGGCCTTTAAACCGTTTTTATTAATGTATCTTACCACGGTTTGTTATTTTCTCTTGGGTACTTAATTTTTTTTTGTAACTTCTTGTATTTTTATATTAATTCTTTTTACTTTAGCTATGAATATAATCGTTTTTACCTTGGAAGATCTGCTTTAAATACCCTTTGAGTTTAAATTGGGTTTATACTTAATTTCCTTTCTTAGTCTATTTCGGTTTTATTTCATTCGTTGTTTTAAGTTAACATGCGTAGTTAATTTTCCGGTTGTCCTGATTTTCTATTTCGGTCATATTTTGGTTCAATTTACGACTTAAGGCTCAACTCATAGGTAGATTTGTTTTTTACTTTTGCCTTGATTTCCATAGTCGTATTTTCCTATATATGTAAATATTTCTACCGCTTCTCGCTCCATTATTGTCCCATCACTTAGTAAATGGCGATAGGATCTAGACCCCTTTTTCTGCTTTATCTTGTTAAAAAGTTCTTCAAACAATTCCTCTTTTTTCTTTCCCATTGTTTTCTTAGCTCTTTTTTATAATTTTGTTAATGGTTTTCAACTTTGCTTCTCTATGCAATGCATTTTGGTTTCTGTGCTCTGCCCTTCGCCTATTTTGTATTAACTAATTTGTAATATTTTTTTCAATTTTTTTGTGTATGTTTCTTGATGTATGCGAATTATATCTATGTCATTTTTCTTTTCAAATCGACTATTTTGTTTAAAGGTTGGAAGCACTACAATCATGTTGTTGTTGTTGTTGTTGATTTGGGCTGCTTGGATGGTAGTCACATGAGCCACTACAATCATGGCTGGACGTCTTACCCTACAGGAACGTACACAATTAGCGGGACATTACGAAGTTTGGAGATCCGTTTTTGAAGTGCAAAGATTATGGAGGACCATTAAAGGAAGACATACTCAAGTTGACGCTAGACGATCAAGAATTGTCACGCAAAACTCATAGCTACAGGATCTGTAACTGATACTCGAAGAAGTGGTCACTCTTCTAATTCCAGTGACCCGGAGGTAGTGTAAGTTGTTCATGAAATGTGTACTCATAGCCCGAAAACGTTAATTCGACAAGCAGCAATGGAAAGTGAGTTCTCCATTCACTGTGCACAAACCGTGATCAAAATGAAGCTTAAATGGCGTGCTTGGAAGCCACACGATTGCGGAGCTTTCTCTGCCGAAGACTGCGACATTCGTATCGAGTTTGGATGGTGATGCTGGCTTGTTAGGAAGATTGGTCTGATCTCTTTATAAATATCCTTTGGACTGATGAAGAGGTATTTCACATCAGTTTCTTTGGGAACCGTCACAACTGCCACTACTTGGCGGGAGAAGATTCTAGTATTACCTTTGAAAAAAATGCAGAATCGGCCTAAGGTACGGTATAGTGTGGAATGACTTTGGACAGGATTGTGAGTCTCTTCATCCTTCGCGATACCATGAATGGCGAAGGGTACCAAACTACGTTGCAAGATGAAATCTAGAAAGCTATCAGTACTTGGAAGAATATTCAGGATTAGATTTTGATGCAAATGGCGGTCCTCCACATTTTGCTATTTTTGTTAGGGGAATGGCTGAATGCCCACTTCCTTGAGAGATGGATGGGTCGTCGTGGTACGCATGAGTGGCCAGTCAGAAGTCCTGACTTAACACCCTGCGACTTTTTTGCTCAGGTATGATTAAAGGAGCAAGTAAACTCTACCAAACCAAACACTTTGGAAGAACTTGAAGGGCAAATACGAGAAATTATGTCTTCCATATCACCAAAATTCCTTGTAAAATAAGTTGATGCGGTTCACGGGAGGCTTGAAAAGTTGGTGGCGAAGGTTGTCACCCATATCGAATTTACGTAAAGCTCCATCCATGCTATACACTTTCTTCGCATATTCATTTCTTGTAAAAAGTTTATTTCAAAAATAAATTATAAGAATTTTAAAATAGGTAGTCTCCTTTCTATCACCCTGTAGTAAGCTGCTTATGGAGATAGATAACATTGCTACTGCAGGGTACACTAATGCCTAAGAGATTATTCCTTGATATCTTTTTATTTTGTGCTTCGTATTATTTGTTCTCAACATAAAGCATAGTTTAAGTCCCATATTTCCTTCATTGACTCTTCCGAGGGCTTGATGAAGAGCTTAGTTAGAACATTACCAAATTTGCTCTCTCTCTCTCTCTCTCTCTCTCTATATATATATATATATATATATATATATATATATATATATATATATATATATATATATATATATATATATATATACTAGCAAAGATACCCAGCGTTGTCCCAAGTTGTTAGGTTGAGTAAGGTAGTAGTAAGGTTGTAATAGATAAAGATTTTCACATTTTATGAATGTGGTCCGGCGAGCAAGTAGATGAGCAGGCGGGCGGGTAGGCAGGCAAATGTGTTTACGCCTATGTCAGCCATATGCTCTAAAGCGTGCCTCAAGTCAATGGGCGCGAGTTTTAAGTAAATATCTAAATTATTCGAGTCGCAGCCATGATGATAATAAGCATTATCGAGGTTTTAAAGATTGGAGTCTCATAATTTGTCTGACAAATCTAAAATTTCCCACAGAAAATATTGATGTGTTAATATTTTAGGAATAAACGACTAGAATGCGAAAATAAGCATCAAACGACTTCCTTGGCCGATTCAATCTCCTGACATGAATCTAATAGAAAATCTGTGGAAAATAATAGACAATCCTTTACAAAATAGTCCAGCAAGTCAAGAACACTGTAAAGAATGACTGAATCTCATAGGAAAAACACGTTCGGAAATACCACAAGCTATTGTACTACAAATAAAATTTAAATCTCATCGAGGTTGCCGTGGAGAATCATAGCGATGCAAATATTGTATGCGCGAAATCATTAGCTGGAAGCATGGTATTCTACACTGTCGTTGCTTATAGAGCTCCATCCCAGACGGAAATGTCAGATCAGCTTATGTTCCGCTCGCCTATGAACTTATTGGATCCACAGCTACAATAATAATCGGTGACCTTAACTTTCCAAATTTAATCTTTGCGGAAGCTACCGCTGACAAAGTTGGATCACAACTACTTCACTTTCTAGATGATAACTTCCTTATGCAATGTGTTGATCGACCCACGCGAGGATACAATATCCTGGACATTATTTTAATGACAAACGAAAACTTTATGAAAAATTTTAAAGTCAGCGAACCGTTCGGAGACAGCGATCACAGTTTTCTCAAATTTAAAATTGCTACAGGTTCAAACACAGACTTAAATCGTATGCTGGTACCTAACTCTAACAAAGCAAATTTTAAAGACTTTGAGCATGTGTTGAAGAACGCCCTTAGTTCTAGGACTAATAATAACAACACCGTCACTACAATGTGGAATGATTTCATAACAAAATTCAGAAACGCTGACAAAATATACGTCCCGAGACATCATAAGCAAAAATCTACGGTAAAACCAAATTGGTGGAACAACAAGATCAAAAGGAGAAATAAGGCATATAAACATTGTAGAGATACTCGGGACAGGTCCAGACGAAACCATAGAATTAAGACGCGGGGTTGAAAAGCTGATTAGAAAATTAAAGAAGAATTACGAATTCGAGCTAGCTAGAAATGGAAAAGAAAATCCAAAGATGTTCAACCAGTATGCAAACAACTGAAACACGGCATAGGCCTCAATTGGTCTACTTAAAAACCAAAATAGAGACATAATATATGACCCAGGTGCCATTGCCGAGATTTTAAACGATATTTATGCGTCAGTTTTTACAAAAGAAAGCATCGACACTATTCCAGACATTGATGCACCAATAGTTATTGAAGAAGAATTATTTATGACAGTATTCAAGTAACAGAAGGAGACGTAATCAAACATATTAAAAATTTAAAGCAAAGCAAATCGCCAGGTCCGGATTTGATCCATCCTCGCCACCTGAAAGAGTTGAAAGAAAGAATAACCAACCTACTCACCAAAATAGTCAACAAATCACTCGAAGAAGGTGTCGTTCTAGAAGATTTTAAGAGTGCAAACATTACTTCGATCTTTAAAAGGGAAGACCGACAAAATGCAAGCAACTACAGCCCAATAAGCCTGACATCACTAATCGGTAATTGCTCGAATCTATTATAAAAGAGAAAATAGTCGAACATTGAGACAAATTGGGTATCATCTGCGAATCACAGCACGGTTTTACGAAAAACAATTCATGTTTAACAAATCTGCTAGAATTTTTTCAAACCATCATCCAAGAGTATGACACAAATAGAGCAGCAAATGTAATCTACTTAGATTTTCAAGAAGCTCTTGATACGGTTCCCCACAAGCGTCTACTTAAGAAGATTGACGCTCATTGAATCGGTGGAAACGCATTGAAGTGGATCAAGACTAGCTCAACGGAAGGAAACAACGTACAGTCATAAATGGTCACAATCAAGATAGCGAGACGTAACAAGCGGAGTGCCCCAGGGATCCATGCTGGGTCCATTGTTTTTTATAATATATGTAAACGACTAAGATGAAGGCATAGCAAGCCTATTCTCAAAATTTGCTGACGATACAAATCTTGGTGGTAAATCAATAACACTCGCCCATCAACATAAAATCCAGAGAGACTTAAACAGGATTGTGGTATGGTCAGAAAATTGGCAGATGAAACTCAACATTGATAAATGCAAGGTACTACACATTGGAGCAAGAAACGAAGAATTTAACTATATAAATAAGGCCTGCCACTGAAAAAGTTATCAGAAGAAAAAGATCTTGGTGTTATAGTCTGCAACGATTTGAGTGTTTGGTTTCATATATAGAAGTTATGCCTACAAATAGGAAAATATAGTAATTTCCTTGTATAAATCTTTGGTTCGACCTTATTTGGAGTACGCAGTTCATCTTTGGAATCCATACTTGCGGAAAGATATAGAAATGTTTTACAGAGGTATATATTTACCTGCGTTTGGTTTGCTTTTCAAGATCATCCATGAAAAGCTGGTGGTTGTTTTCGTTATTTTGTTCTCTTTTTCTTGTTTGAATCATCCTTATAATTTGAGATTAGCATTAATAAGTTTGCAAATTATTTGGAATTCTTATATTGTGATACAAAATATCTTTACTTGATGATTATTATTATTTCTAGATTGGAGACAGATTCAGAGAGGTGTGCACTCTCCCTATCATATAATATACTTAAAATGAGTAAACGTATCACAGCGCGCGCCCGTCAGGTTATGCTCACGCGTGACTGACCGTTAGTTATGATCGAACAGCTTTGTGGCCACAGAAACAGATTGAGCGTCTATATTTTAGGAACGGGATTTTTTTCTGTTGGAGGGAGGGGGAGAGAGAGGGAGAAGAGGGGGAGAGAGGGAAGAGTGGAGGAGAACATTTTTCTCTTGTTTTGGATATCCCTTTGTAAGGGGAGAGAGGCAAGGGGGAGATATTGGGGAAAGAGAAGTAGATTGTGAGGGGGATGGGAGGGATCGGGATAAGGGGAAAGGGGGGGAGAGAGAGGGGAGGGATGTTGATATGGGAAGAAAGGGAGAGAGAGAGGGGGGTGGATGCAGTGAGGGGGGAGGGAGACAGGGGGTAGAGACGGTGGATGAAGAGGGGGGAAGAAGGAGTCAGAGTGGGATAGAGAGGGTGGATGGAGAGGGGGGAGAGGGAGTCCAAGTGAGTTACAAGGAGTAACAAGGAAAAGAAGTACCCTAGGAGACCTTACGGTCCATTCAAGGAGGGTACCTTTGGACTAGCAATCGAGCGGGCACATGGCTGCTCAATTGTTTTGCGTCCCTAAACGGCCACTTTTCAAGACTTTGTCTAGTCTTGACTTGAACTGGTCAACAGATTCACTGTTGACAACTTCCACTGGAAGTGCGTTCCACATACCGCAGATACTGTAAGTGAAAAAATTTCCACACAGATTGCGGTTGTAACGCTTCAGTTCAAGTTTGAAGCCATGATTGCGCGTTCTGTTCTCACTCAGTGTGAAAATATCCCGGTAGTCAACATTGTCGAACCCTTGAAGTATTTTGAAAACTACGGGTTTCCAGCGAGAACAGATTTAATTCCCTTAGTCTATCCTCATAACTTTTATGTCGGATGGAGGGAATCAGTTTGGTTGCCCTAGTTTGTACGCGTTCCAACCTTGCGATGTCCTTTCAAAACGAAGGACTCCAAAATTGTGCGGCATACTCCAGGTGCGACCGAACGAGGAAGTTGTACAGACAAAGTACTATCTCCTTGTTACGGTATCCAAACTGGCGCTTTATGTAGCCTAACATCCTTTGGGCTTTCTTCTTTGCCTCGATGCACTGTTTCGAGAACTTGAGGTCGCTAGTGATAGTAACACCCAAGTCCTTCTCAGTGTCACTCGATTCAAGAGCAGTGCCCTTAAGGGTATAATGAGATTGGGGGTTTCTGGGGCCGATATGCATTACTTTGCAATTGTTCACGTTAAAAGGCATTTGCCACGTGTCCGACCACTCCCCAATCTTCTTAAGATCTTCCTGCAGGCGGGCAGTATTTCCATTCTTTGCAACGTTCATACCAAGTTTGGTATCGTCGGCAAATTTGGAAATCTTGGCAACCATGTCACCGTCCATGTCGTTGACGTAGATGATGAATAGTAGTGGTCCCAGAACAGAACCTTGAGGCACCCCGCTAGTAACGGGCACCCACTCAGAAGCCTGTCCATTTACCAGCACCCGTTGCCGTCTGCCACTTAGCCAGTTCTCGATAAAGCCGGCTACTTTTCCGTCTATGCCCAGCGCTCGCACTTTCCGGGGAAGGCGGCGGTGTGATACCTTATCAAAGGCTTTCTGAAAGTCTAAGTACACTACATACGCCACCTTGTCCCGATCGTGCTCACTGAACACGAAGTGGAAGAATTCCACAAGGTTCGTCAGGCATGACCGTTGCCTTCGGAAGCCGTGCTGGGAACTCCTCAGTAGCAGGTTTGACTCTAAATACGACGTTATTTTGTCCACCATCATGCTTTACATGAGTTTACCGACTATCAAAGTCAGACTGATAGGTCGGTAGTTTGACGGATGGCTGGGTTCTCCTTTCTTGAAGATCAGAGTCACCTCCGCCTTACGCCAGTCTCTAGGAACGCATCCGGTCCGGATTGACATGTTAAAGATAGCGCACAGATGTCGTGATACTTCATCGCACACTTCCTTCAACACCTTGGATAGAAACCCGTCCGGTCCAGGGGACTTATTCGTCTTTAGGTCAGCGATCTTTTTCTTTATTTCTCCTTCGGTGAAGTCCAGTACCTCCAGCTTTTCTCCCGAGTAGGAATCCGTCGCCTGGGTAATACGACCACACTCTTCAGTAAACACTGAAGAAAAGTAGTCGTTGAGGAGGTTAGCATTTTCTGCATCTGAATGCTTTAATGTCCCCTCCTCATTCCTCAAAGATATGGGGGGGGAGGGAAGATAGATCGTTATAGAGAGGGGAGGTGATAGGTGGATGGGAGAAGGGGGGGTGACAGGGGGAGGGGGAGGGGAGAGAGGGGGCAAGAGTTAAAACATGATTTTTATTCCTATAAATGGACAGACACACACACACACAATTCATTTTTATTATATATATATATATATATATATATATATATATATATATATAAAGAGAGAGAGAGATTATATTATATTATATATGAAACTAAAGAAAAAAAGACCAGGAATTCTCATTTAATGAACAACGTTTCGGGTATTCTACCCACCTTCTTGTTCTATAAATATAAATTAAACATCAATAAAAAGTAAGATTGTAAATGCAATTTGGAATTCGAAACAAATAACATGATTGAATAATTGCAAAGTAGGGCGTTTGCACAGCACTATTAAACTTGAATGTTCAGAGCTAAGGTCAAATTTATCACTACAACACAAGAAGGAGAGCACACTAATCTTTTGCATAGGGTAAAACTAGATAACTAAGGAATTTACTGCTAAACATATCGGTATGATTTTGATTGTTTGCATACTTTAAAATTATGTGACTAACAAGGGAATGGCTGAGGTATCGCCTTAGTGTGAGGTTTAAATGTTTGATAAAACTGAATTCAGGGGTTCGAATGGAAGTAGAGTCACCTAATATTTCAAAGTTTTTGTGGCAAATGTCTGTTTTACATAAAATCAAAAGATTTCTGACGGGGGATTTTCCTTTATTAGTGTATGTGCTGGCGGTACGTTGGCTCACTCCTAAATGACAAGAGCCTCGTCATTCAAAGAGCGGACGGTTCTTTAGATGTAAGTCCCTTTCTGGCACCTCGGGCCGGTAAATTTATACACCACGACGAGCTAGTCTCAAGAGAAAGCCTCTCCTTATACTGAAATAATTTGCATAAATGAGTTATTATTAAATACTGTATTCAAAGTGAGTTTGCGACGTGAATCAAAGTTAAGAACGAGGATGTCTGGTAGGAGGCAATAACGGGGATCATTCGAGACATAGGCCATTAGGAGAAGTCGGGTCTAATAATATGTGCTCTTTTCTTTATGTGAATTTTTGTCTGTGTCAGCCCGTACTAATTATTTCAAGTTAAATGTGTGATATATTTATATATATGTTAATAGATTTATATAATTTTATATTTTATAGATGTGTATGCTTTTAAATCATTTATTTTCTGAATCAAGCCTCATAGTAATGACGGAAAATCAGCAACTATATAAAGAAATGTAGACCCTATTGTGTGGATTACTTAAAATATTGATTTAATCCCTCACTAAGTAACGAACAGCAACTAATGTGTCTACTTTGTGAGATATTTTTAAATGAAGCCATGAAACCGTCCAGACTGTGTAATCATATAAAGAAGATTCCCCCTTGTCATGTAGCAAAAAAACATATTTCCAGGCTCGTCGAGACAAGTTTCAGAATAAGAAAATCATGTAGTGTGCCGAGAAGTGCAAGCGAACGGTTCAAAAGCTTCGGTTGAGGTTCAGGATAGCACAATGGATTTGCTACTCTCCAACAGTAGTAAAGCGACGCAGGAAGCTGTTTGCCCCTCACCGTGCACTACTTTTGTTTTTATTTTTTCTTCGCTCTTTTACCTACACACTTGCTATCTAAAACCCTACAAACTATGTTTGATCATAAGTCACAGCAAGCTGATGGTAGCTTTACAGTTTCAAACAATATATTATTGATACTTGTTAAGTCAGGTAAACTTCATATGATTGGAGAGGAAATTATTTTGCCATCAATAGAACTGTAATTCACAATAAATCTCCAAATTATATTATAAAAAACAATCTTGCTGTCTCGCTGAGCAATAATTCTGTTCAGAGAAGATGTGATGAAATTATGAAGATATTGAACAAACTTTATGCAACCTACTGAAGATGCAGCCAATTGGGTTATGATTGGATGAGTCTACGTTGCTAGGAAACTAAGCATTACTTCTAGGTTACGTGCGTTTCGTTAGAGGAGAAAGGTTTTCCAACAGTTGCTGTTTTAAAACGAGCTTGAAATTGATACTAAGCACAAATAGGAAATTCTTATTTTCTTTTGTGGAATAGTTATCAATAAAAAAACCCCCAATGAAATATATTATTACGTGTGCGGCAGATAGTGTGCCTGCGATGACTAGTCTTTGATAAATATTATGTACAGCGTGATTTGAATGAAAGAGACGGGAAGAATAAAAATATATGATGAATGCATCTGTGTCTGTCCCGTTTGTTGATTTTCTTTTATATATTTTGAATTTAGTGAAAAAAAATTGTTTTTCTTGTATTTTCAATTTTTTTTTTATTATATTTTGTTTGGAGGTTATGTTTGGGCGTTCAAGCCCTTGTTTTAGATCGTTGCTGAACTTTATATATTCTCTTCTAGTTACCTTTTATTTTGATAATCTATAAAGAGTGTTCAGGCTAAATTTGACGATTTTTAATGTCTCATTTTTTTTCGGAGCATTTTGACCGACGGTTAACAGTCAATGGAGTCGGAAAGCATACAAAGTAAAATTTAGCTTGAGATAAAATTAGTAACATGAAGGACTGGAAGTCATCTGATTATTGGAAAAGAGTTTCATACCCGTATCATGATGATTTGCACCGGGTATCAGAATACCGATGTAATAACTGCTGTTAAATGTTTTGTGAACATTCTAAAGCATGTAGGACATGACATGGACAGCTGAAACGGAGATGACATAGCCGTGGCGAGGAGAAGGAGACACAACAGGCTTTCTGGCTGCGTCCTTATGCAGGAATTCATGCAACAACTGCAGAAGATGGTGATAGAAGACCTGAATAAAGGAATCCTGGCTTTGGCGAGAGAGATAAGTGCTGTAGCATCATTATGAAGCTCCTGAGTGAGGACCATCGCAACCACTCGAACAAGAGGTGCAAGGAACAAATTATGACATACTGTTGAGCCAGGGACGATCTGGTTCGTCTTAGACTTTAAGAACTTCTGCTAAGACCAGTTTCACAAGACCCAAGTTTCCTCCAGTGTAAAGTCTTAGGGTGTGTTTCCAGTTTTGCTGCCCCACATATTTTTAACCGGGTCACAGGCATAATTCATAAGGATCTGTGAAGCTGCTGGAAACCTCTTAAAACTTCGCTGGAGAGGGTGTCTGCTGGAAGGCCATAATCCGGAAAGAGTCAGATCTAGTGGTCAGAAAATCTCTACGCCTTCACCAGCGCTACGTTCTAGCCTCCTGATTTGCCTGATTTTAGTACAATTGATTATTATGTGTAGGTTGCGGTTGACAAAACTACAAACGCTGTGCTTGCAAGATCATGGACAATGTGACTGCTAATATCAAAGAGGTGTTCGAAGATCTTCCCGTGGAGACAGTGACAAAAAAATGCAACAAGATTAGGAGCCGTCTTGAAGCCGTGGTAGAAGAAGAGGGTGGGTACTATGAGTACACTCTTATTTCCTAGCCATAATCTAGATGATACTTTTAAAATTTTTAAAATACATTTGGTTTTAGCTGATATATTGCAAGTTTTTTTCTGTCATGCAAACCTTCCAATTTAGCCCGAACACCAGGTATATATTTTTTATTTGTTGTTTTAGATTTTTGTTTTTATGTGTACATTTCTGTAATCTTCTCTGTAGCACATATTCTACCACTCGTAAATCTAGCTCTTGTACTATTTGTATGTTTTAGCCTCGATATGCCTAATCTAAGGTTTAGTCAAGTTATGGTAAAATTTCTTCTTCTATCTTCTTTCATGTCTTTTTAGCTTGTGCTTGTATTAGTTTGTAAATTGGCTGCATTTGTATCCTATGGTGTAGTTCTCTTTGTATTATATTTTCACGTTTTCTTGTATTATTTCTAATCAAGGAGAGTTTATTCTTAGCACTCTGCATCCACATTAACTCCATCTTGCAGGTAGCCTGTATAACCAGTGCCGGGTATATTAACTTGGATCTTACATACCCGAAGTAGAGCTTTCGGAACTTTTTGCTGCTCAAGTTGCGGAAACGGAAAAGTTTGCTGACCTCCTGTTTAGCCAAGTTGATCCTGTTGGTAATGTGTTACTATACGCATTGGTGGTCACGTTGACCCCTAGTATTGTGCCTTTCATGGTGTAACGGTAGAGTTGATCTTACACATAAACATCGATTAATTTGGTGCGGTTAGTGAGGGATAATTTCGAACTTTTGAGTTTTCGTTTTTATCTTCCATTTTCCCTCGAAGGAGTTTATGTTTTCAATATCTGGTTCGTCTCTACTGCTTGCACTCTCTCGTTCTTATAATTACTTTGGACAATTTGTGAAATGTTTTCTGCGTATTGCAGGTAGATTATCTCCTCTTTAACTAGTGATGGCAGGTCAATGGTAAGGCAGAGGGCTAAAAGAGCTGCCTTGCGCTATTTGGATCTTAGCCCTCTTTTCCATCACATAATCACAGAGAATCCTTTCAATGATAAGGTTTAGCCAAAGATTTAAAATCCTTTATTGTATTTGCTCAACCAAACTTTATCAAAGGCCTTTTGTACCTCTCTGAGGACACATCGACCTAATACTCTTCTGCCCTGGATTTAGCAAACGTTTATATTAAGATAGCAAGCGCAGGGTTGATACACATCCTCTTCCGCTACTGTACCGTTGGTGGTTTTGCCCTTCGTTCTATGTTAACTGGTTTTGCATCCTTTTGGCTATGATTTATTCAATGATCTTGCACTAGAAATCCGGGAAGGATATAGGCCTGAATTTCAAGAGCTTGTTGAGAGTTCTTCTTCTTCTTCCCTTCAAGATAAATATAACTTTTGCAAGTTTGAATGCATCAGGGAAATAGCTGGTATTCATGGCAGCGTTTATTACTTTCTCTATTCCCTTACTACTTGTGGTGGCGCGTTGTAATATTGTTTTTTTGTTATTCCAAATTATCTTAAAGCCCTTTCTTAGTCGGTTTTGATGGTTTTGATGAGCCTTAGCGTTGTTATTGGTCTAATATGTCTTGTCATCTCCCTTACTTCTGAGAAATGTGGGCACGGGTAGGTTTGCTCCATAACCACATTCAGCTAATTACCTAGCTTTCAAACTCTTCAGTACTCTCTAAATCGTACTTCCATTTCTTTTGGATCTCATATGTACTTTTTCGCCCTTCTTGATCCGTATATTCTCTAGTCGCTTCTGAATCTGGGGTCGAATCTGGTGGACTGAATTTGAATAAAAGAAAAAAGTGCACCTCCAAATAAATATAACTTTAAAGACTTCGTTCCCCTGAGATTTTATGTTTGTCCGAAATTTAGTCGGATTCTTCTCTTCTTCTATTTTGTATAATAGTGAGTCTCATGCTTCATTCTATCTTTTTCGTATTCTTTGTGTCAGTTCTCTCTCTCTCTCTCTTGAGTTGGCGCATCCTAGTGACTAATCTTCTGCTTGCCCCGTTCATCGTAGTTGGTTGTACAATTACCTATACTCCAGTAATCTGATTTTCTATGGTTTACATTTATGTCAATTCAGAAGTAAACTAATCTTTGGTGTCAAAATAACGGTTGAAAGTTGTTAAACGGAAGATACCGTCTTCTTGTTGTCTGGTATACTGCCGCTACCATAAGTCCCCTCACAAGGGTTGAGATCGCAAACGCCACAAAGGATTCCTCAAATTCAGGGAGAAGTTTAAACTTTAGATTTCTCTTTCTTTTGTGTAGCTTTTTGCCAGCGTTGTAAAGTTTGATATTTTGATTTTCCTGGTCCTTAGGTCTACGCCATGTTCCGTAATTGGAATTTTGTATGGGTCTGTTCTCCTAAATGTGTTTTCATATATATTTTCTTTGACTGTCCTTGCATTTACGTTTATTGTAAATATCCTTTGTTTGTTTTTCCTGTTTACATGCTTTTTTATGTTTGGTTCTATTTAAGTTGTCTTATCTAAACTGATTTGAGACTTTTCATTCCATTTTTCTGTGTTGTCAGTGTAACTCATGTGTAGTCGTAGAGATCGAAGTCTCCTGGGAAGCAAGCTTCTTCAACTGTGCTTTTCTTCACTTTGACACCAGAGTCCCACCTATATTTACCGGTTCTTACTTCTTCGTGCAGTTATGATGGTCTTATGTTCATTGACCCGGGTATAAGTTCACTGGTGTAGAGGTCTTTGCAAAAGCTCTATTACATTCAGGGTTTTTGTTTATCATAGGAGAGGTTTATGTAAGTGATAGAAAAAGTTCGAATACTTATTTTTCTGTTGAAAAAAGCTTAACACTTGATCCACTCATCAACAAACAGAACGATAACGTAGTAAGGTTTCGCTGGGACGTCTCTCAGGTCTGCTGCGTGTACATGACCAAGAACCCGACCTCCGTGATGAACTTCGACGTCGTGGTTTGAATGGCGAAAGGATGCCACCTGTGTGGTTTACGGCTGGTTACAGGCTCACCGGAGATGACTAAAAGGACATCTTGTGCACAAAAGTCCTGCACTGGACAAGAAAATTACTACAAAGAAGGACTACGTCTTTCAGAAAGACTGTGCCCCGGTCCCCAAGGCCAAGACCGTATAAGAATGATTAGTTTCGCACATGAACTTTTGTTCGAGTGAATTTTTGCCGTCGCAGTCACCCGGCCTCCATCTCCTTGAATACAGCTTGCGGGAATATGTCAAGGATAAGGACTGTAGGGTCGTCTGCCACAGCAACCTCGATGACCTGAAGTACTCCCTTAACGGCGTCTGGGCTAGTATGAGGAAGGACTTCGTTCGTAGCGTGTGCGCGGCATTGAGTTCTCAACTGGAGCGCGATCTCGTCGCTAAGGGTGGTCATATTGATTAATATTAGAATTTAAACATATATTTATATGATAAATCAATAAATATTCGTCTAAATGCATAAAAGCTCTGATTGTGTCGTTTATAACGAGCGTCAAAACGAGTGTAACAGAGCTTTTGCAATTCCCGGTATATTTTAAGGTCAATTTCTTTTTCATCTGCATATCTATGTACGTCTGTGCCTTACTTTCTTTCTTTTCATAGCATTTTTTCTCGTTTGTGTTTGATGCTCATTGTCAGTGGTTACCATGTCAATCGTAGTGTCTTCTTTTTTTGTTCAGTTCTCTGCCTTTCCTGGTTTTTAACTGAGACGAAGAAAGCAGGTCTATGGGTCATGCCAATCTCGTGTTGTGTTCATCTTCTGTCCGAAACAAGTCGCTGGAGGAATGTAGCCAGCAAAAACCAATGCTACCAAAGGTAATTAAACTTACGAAGTTCAAATATTATGCTATAAATCCCTACCAGGTGGCGCCACCTAGTGACTCGAGGTGATAAATTGGCCATTTTTAGAGATATGAAGGTCAAACCAATGTCATAAAGGGGAATTGAGGTTTCTGAGTGCGAACCTGATCGATTTTCGCCGCAGGTCCACGAGATCATATCCCTCTATTTTTTTGTCAATTCCCGCTGTTTTTTGGCTTATATACGCTGGTCTAACCTTTTGGGAACTTTGTCTTCTATTTCCGCCTTTTCTTCTAGCCTTTTGCTTTTGGGGGATATATTTTTCGCTGGATGTGGCTCTTTGTTTGGTTTGGATGAAGGGAGTATTTGAGGAACAAATCTCATTTGTTGCAAAGCTTCTTCAGAAGAGGGTTTTTCTTGCAAAACCATCTCGCTCATCCGTTCGCTGTTAGCATCGACTTTAGTTTTCTGGCAAATGTCCCTGGCCTCATTAGATTTCTCGCATATACGTATATTATGCAGGTGAGAATCTTTGTGGAAGATCACTGAAGGTAATCCGATCCTTGGAACATTACCAAAATTCGAAGTTGCTGTTCATTTGAGTGTCCAAAAGACTTCTTCACAAGAGGGAAACTATTCTTTTAAAGATCATTCATGATCCTAAAGATGGTTCTCCCTGCTGCAATACCCTTATCAACTATTTTCTTGCATTTCAGGCAACTTTGGTGCAGAACAACAGTGGTTGCACGCTTTTCTTTGGAACCAACCATTTCTTTAATTGAAAACGATTCACACATTTATTTTTACGAAATTATAAGGGAATAGATCATAATTACACATCATAATTCACACTATACATTAATTTATTATATCTAAAATCTTTTATAGAATCACTTCGTATGGTTCTTCAAAAATATGGAAATCGCTTGCTTTTTACTACCTACCCAACAACTCAATCTTAACTATGTAAATTATTCTCTTTTAACTCCCTCGTAAAGGTTTATATCGCAATCAAATCCTTTAATAGGCTCAGCTCTGATAGGTAGCCATTTCTTAAACAGCCGTTCATTGCCCCCCTTCCAACAGATGCGTATTCAACTCGTTTCTCCGTTGCTCGATAATTCAGCCTTCCTAAATTTATAAAATCCACGTCACAAGATTCTTTCGTACAGCGGTCTATTCATTGATTCCTGCCTGGATTCCTCATTTCCCATACATATATGTATTACATCTGTTTGTGAGTCTAATCTGGGAACTTTTAGGATCTATGGCCTCAAAATTCAAAATTACCCATACGGGTGTGGCGATTCGCGTCTGGTAAAAATATATGCATGTTTCATATCTTCTGAAAGTAGGCGTATGTAGGCGAGCTAGCAGCCATTTTAATTAGCGGATATTTTAGAAGAGACCAAATGGAAGATGGAAAATCTTATATTCCGGTGGCCATTTGTAAAATTTCAATAAAATTCCCCCCTGATTTCTGGTTATCTGTTTCAATTTCAACAATTATTAAAGACTCGAGAATTTAATCAATCGCACTTGTCTTGGACTTTATAAAAGAGGACCGCTATTCATCGACCGGGCACCTTTTCATCCAAGCTAGGCAATTCCGACTAATGATCGCATTATATATATATATATATATATATATATATATATATATATATATATATATATATTTCGTGGTGGGCACGAGGAACGAAAGCAAAATTCTCATTAATGTGTGGATGGGTTTCGGAATTTAAATATGGTGTTCGAGAGAGAAAGATACACCTTGTATCAAATTCATATACATGAGGAGAAGAGGGAGATGAGTAAATCAGAATCACGTTGAATTTCTTTCAATATTTTCGTCAAATGTTTTGTTTATTATTATTTTCATTCCATTTTTTTATGTTCTGAAGAATCCTGTACAGATTCATATATCAGGTACTTAACAATCTTAGATGATTGCCAGTCTTAAAGTTTAATTTCAAGACCGACCCATGACCAATCCCTTCATCTTGCCCTCATACCTCTTTTAATTGCCTATATAAAGTCGTTTGTAGGACGTTAAAAAATTAAATTCTATGGCGCTGCCATACATTTATGTATGATGGAAGCTTAGCTTAGACATAATTAAAGCCTTCTTTTATTCACTAAAAAACATAGAGGTTTGCAACAAGACCCGGAAGTTCAACAAACAGGAAAAATAGGTTACTTTAACAATGAGGTTTACTTGTGAGCGATTAAGAGTTCAGCTTTCACATCGCCACTTTCGTTACTTTTTCCTCCTTTATTTCTGCTAAAGCAGTGATTCTAAAACCATTTTTCCCATACATCTCGTTAACAAGATTATCCTTTGCAATTTTTTAAAATTAACTCCAAAGATACAATCCAATAATAAGATAACTATCATCATCAACCACTCTCACACAAAGCTGGTTGTCGTGCATCAACTCCAGCCATTGTGAATCACGCTCGCAGTTTCTCCGCCCAGCACCATCTATCCAGGTTTACTCGCCTTTTGGACGATAGCTCAAGGCTTTTGTCCTTTGGATCTGGATTTACTTTTACCTAAGCCTTCATCCCTCACTTTCCGTTTGTTACTTGGCGTCTTGCCTCGTTCGCAAATCTAATACGATTTTAATTAAGAAAACTGATACGAGAGAGAAGAAGAACCATTTCGCCGAAGGCTCAATTCTGTAATCTAATCTGGGAAGTAAAATGGAAGAGGCAAGAGATTAAGAGGCCAAAATCCATTTATAGTGGCAGTTAAGAGCGAATGATCCTACAATTTCCTTATTAAATGAAAGGGCTTGTATGTTGCTTCTCATGTGACACTGTAAATACAGTGGTAATGTTTGGCATTTAAAGTGCCAAGTTCATAAAATTTAACCCCATCTGCAGGGTTCATATTTTCATTTATTTACTGTTTTTCATTGTCTAAGTTAAGCTCATTAATAACGCATCTTGATGAAAAACGAACAAAACTTGTGTGATCTCTAATTGAGGTTAAATAAATATGGCAAGAATAAAAGACGAAGGAATGCTAACGAGAATAATGAAAAATTTAATGTAGACCGAAACTATAGGAGGATTGTTCTTTCTCTACATACATGTATAGGAAAAATTGCTTCAACTTGAAATTTAAAAAAGATTGCACCTATGGCAGAGGGGGAAATGGTCAGAAGATGGGCACACAGGCCTTTCGAGGGGTTGACTTGTAAAAATACGGAAAAGAGTAAGAGATAATATGGAACAGACTCGATAAATAGAAATCTGTTAGATGACACTGGAGATTGAAAACAAAATATTTATTTATAAGGGAAACAGTGGCCTTCAATAAAGTATCCTACACGGCAGATAATTTCCAAGAGTGTATATCTAGAAAAATCAACATTCCAAGCGAGAAATTTGAGTTCACCGATTTGTGCGCCAAATTGCCTATTAAACCTAAAATTACACTCAATCGGATGAAACCCCGATACTTGAGGCTTAAGGGCCTCGATTTCGTGATGCACAAATGCTACGATGTATATAGATTACCGGAGACTGAAAGATCTGCAAATACACTCATATTGATGCCAAAATGAATTAAACTACGTGGAAAATGCAAGCAGCAAATGCTACTCTGAGGAGTTCGCAAGATCTATGAAAAATTAAATTAAAAGCACCTCGCGAGGACCGCGGTCACTAATGACCAATATAATGAAACAATATATTCATTTTTTGGCCTTAAATTCTTGTGGATCAGCGAATGGGAAAAATCAACTGCTCTTACCAACAACGGTGAGTCTTAGGGTCTTTTTGGCCATATCTTGGTTGCTGATGCCGTGGTAGGTAAGCGTCTCGTTGAATTCCGGGTTGACACTTTTAGACACCACTTTGCTCTTCAGTTTGTTTGACTGCAAAAAAGATGGTTGGGGGTAGTGAAGATAAAAAGAAAAAAGGAGGAGAAAAGGAGAACGATTAAAAAAATTTTTGAAGATAAAATTAGGATAATAGAAATATCTAATCTTAAAAAGAGCAAATATCAATAAAATGAGAGATGCTAAATAGATCTGAAGGGAAAAGGAGACATAAAAAATAAAAAAATAGAGATAGCTAAAGATAAAGACGGAAAGAGTTATAATAGGGAATTTGTAAAGGTTAATATACTTGGGGAGAGAAAATAACAGCTTGCTTGCAGGTAAGGAGAATAAAGGAAGAAAAAGTGAAAACAAGAAATTTTCGATCCCAATATAAATTAGTTCTATTAATCATTTCTCTACTTTTCTGTTCACTAATTTTATTCTTTTTTTATCAATTACGTTTATTCATCTTGAGTTTCTCCCACGAAGCAATCTATCTATTTCTCTCATTCACTCTACTCTTTCACTTTATATCTTTCTCTCATTCACTCTACTCTTTCACTTTATATCTTTCTCTCATTCCTTTTTCTCTTCAACTTCATTTCTTTTACTCATTCCCCTTTTCTCTTTCAGTTCATTCTGTTCTCTCATTCCCCTGTGTCTTCTACTTCATTTCTTTCCCCCATTCCATTTTATCTTCGACTATATATTTTTCTCATTGGTTTTTATCTACCACTTCATTATTTTCTCTCAATCCATTTATCTTCCACTTGATTTCTTTCTCTCTTCCCTTTTCTCTTCCAATTCATTTATTTCTCTGATTCATTTTTCTCTTTCAATTCATTTCCTTCTCTCATTCCATTTAATCTTCAACTTGATTACCTTCTTTCATTCACCTTTCTTTTTTACTTCATTTTTTCTCCTATTTCCTATTCTCTTCAACTTCATTTCTTTCTCCCATTCCCTTTTCGCTTCTACTTCATTTCTTTCTCTCATTCCAGTTTTCTCTTTCAATTTATTTTTTCTCATTCCCTTTTCATTTCAACTTCATTGTTTTTTTTAACTTATTATTCTATATCCATTCATTTCTCTCTTTCATTCCATTTAATCTTTCACTTCATTTCTATCGCTCATTCCATTTTCTCTTCAACTTCATTTTTTCGCTTATTCTATTTATGCCTCTTAATTCATTTATTCTCTCTTTCCAGTCATTTCTTTCACTGATTCCATTTTCTCTTCTACTTCCTTTATTTCTCTCACTCCCTTTTCTCCTATACTATATTTCTTTCTCTCATTCACTTTTCTCTTGAACTTCATTTCTTGAACTCATTCCCTTTTCTTTCAATTTCATTTCATTCTCTCATTCCCCCTTTTCTTCAACTTCATCTCCTTCTCTCTTTTACTTTCATCTTTCAAACTTCATTTATTTCTCTCATTCCCTTTTCTCTTCAACTTGCATTCTTTCGCTTTCCGTTCATTTCCTTATCACATACCATTTAATCTGCCACTTCATTTGTATCCCTTATTCCATTTTCTCTCCAACTTTATTTCTTTCACTCATTACATTTTCTATTCCAATTCTCTCTTTCTCCTATTTAATTTTTTCTTTACTTCATTTCTTTCTCTGATTCCTTTCTCCAATTCCTATTTATATTCTAATTCGTTTCTTTCTATCATTCCCTTTTCTCTTTCTATTCATTTGTTTTTCTTATTCTCTTTTCTCTTCTACTTCATTTATTTCTCCCATTCCCTTTTTGCTTTTACTTAATTTCTTTTACTCATTCCTTTATGTCTTTTCATTCATTTCTTTCTCTATCTTTCCATTTTTGCCCTTCCCTTTCATTTTTTTCTTTTATTACCTTTTCTCGTCGAACTAATTTCTTTCTCATATTTACTTTACTCATAAATTTTATTTCTTTCCCCAATTCCTTTTCTTTTAAAACTCATTACTTTCCCCAATTCCTTTTGTTTTCCACCTCATTTCTTTCTCACATTCTATTTTAACTTGCACTTCATTTCTTTCTCACATTCCCTTTTCCTTCCTTTTTTTCTCTTTTCCCCCTCATATATTTCTATAATTCCCCTTTCTCTTTCCATTCATTCCTTTCTCTGATTCCATGTGCTCTTCAACTTCATTTCTTTCTCATATTTCATTTTCCCTTCCACTTTATTTTGTTCTTACATTCCCTTTCGCTTCATCTTTAATTCTTTCTCTCATTCCCTTTTCTCTTTCGATTCATTTCTATCTCTCTACCTCATTCCCTTTTCTTTTCCACTTCATTTCTTCCTCTCATTTCATTTACTCTTCCACTTCATTTCTTTCCCTCCTTTCCTTTTATCTTTAATTTTCTCTGCCAATTTATTCGATTTGTTCTTCCCATTCATTTATTTCCCCCTTTCCCTTTTATCTTTAATTCATTTCTTTATCCCGTTCCCTTTACTCTTCCGCTTCATTTCTGTCTCTCATTCCCTTATCTCTTAAAATTCATATATTTCTCTCATTCCATATCTCTTCCACGTCGTTTCCTTTTCTCATTCCCTTTTCTCTTTCCATTCATTTCTTTCTATCATTCCCTTTTCTCTTTCTATTCATTTCTCTCTCTGATTCATTTGTTTATGCTTCAATTCTTTCTCTCATTCCTAATTCTCTTAACTTCCTTTTTATTTCTCCTTCTATTTCTCTTCAACTTCATTTCTTTTTATCATTCCCTTTTCTCGTTCCATTGATTTCTTTCTCCAATTCTCTTTTCTTTTCCCCCTCATTTCTTTCTCTTATTCAATTTACTCTTCCAATACATTTCTTTCCTTCTTTCTCTTTACTCTTTAACTTCGTTTATTCACTCATTATCTTTTGTCTTCATTTCTTTCACCCATTTCCTTTTCTCTTTCAATTCATTTCTTTATCTCATTCCTATTTCCTCTCTTTCCAGTCATTTTTCACTCTTATTCCATTTTCTCTTCTACTTCCTTTCTTTTTTTCATTCCCTTTTTCTTCTACTATATTTCTTTCTTATATTCCTTTTTTATTCCACTTCATTTATTTCTCCCATTCCCTTTTATATTCTACTTCATTACTATCTCTTAATCCCTTTTCTCTTCAACTTCATTTTACTCACTCATTCCCTTTTCTCTTATGCTTCATTTCGTTCTCTCAATCTCTTTTCTCTTGAACTTCATTACTTACTCTCATTCCCTTTTCTTTTCAACTTAATTTCTTTTTCTATTTTCATTCATTTATTTCTCTCATTCCATTTAATCTTCCACTTCATTTCTATCCTTCATTGCATTTTCTCTTCACCTTCATTTTTTTCACTCATTCTATTTCCTCTTTCAATTCATTTCTTTCTCTCATTCGATTTTTCTTCCCATTCATTTCTTTCTCTCATTCCCTTTTCTCTTCAACTTCATTTCCTTCTCCTACTCCATTTTTTACCCTTCCATTTCTTTCTCTCATTATATTTATCTTTCCATTCATATCTCTCTCTCTCTCTCATTCTTTTTGCCCTTCCGCTTCATTTCTTTCACTCATTTCCAATTCTCTTAACTACATTTTTATCCCCTTCCCTCTTTCTTCAACTTCATTTCTTTTTCTCATCCCCTTTTCTCGTTCCATCCATTTTTTCTCTTTTCTTTTCCACTTCATTTCTTTCCCTCATTCCATCTAATCCTCCACTTCATTTCTCTCCCTCCTTCCATTTTCTCTAGAACTTCATTTCTTTTCTTTACAATTTCATTTCATTCTCTCATTCCCCCTTTTCTTGAACTTCGTATCCTTCTCTCTTTTCCTTCCCCTTCCACTTCATTTTTTCTCCCTTTCTCTTTTCTCTTCCACTTCATTTCATTCTCTCATTCCCTTTTCTCTTTAACTTCATTTGTCTCTATTATTTCTTCTTTCTTTCAATTCATTTCTTTCTCTCATTAAATTTATTCTTTCACGTCATTTCTTTCCCACTTTCTCTTTTTTCTTCAACGTCGTTTTTTTCACTCATTCCCTTTTCTCCTCCAATTCATTTATTTCTCCCATTCGATTTGTTCTCACCCTTTATTTCTTTCCCTCTCTTCTTATTATCTCCCAAATATTTTTTCCTCTCATTTCCTTTTCTTTTCAAATTCCTTTATTTCTCTCCTCCCGCTTTCTCTTTCCACTCATTTCTCTCTCATTCCCTTTTCTCTTCCGCTTCCTTTCTTTCTGTCATACCCCTTTCTCTTCAACTTCATTTCGTTCTATAATTTCCTTTTCTCTTTCGATTCATTCCTTTCTCTCATTCATTTTCCTCATCAACTCCATCCTGTCTCTCATTCTCTTTTCTCATATACTTCATTTATTTTTCTTCTCTCCTTTCTCTTCAACTACATTTCTCTTCTATCAACATTCACTTTCCATCACTTTTGGCAGGAGAATGAATCCCTCGGGAGTGTTCATACATCCACACACGCTTACACAGACTCAGAAACCTGGCACACATGTTCACACATCTACACGTTGAGGAATCCAAACATTAACATACAGTCCTTTAGAATTACATGTGCACACAAACGTACATATACGTTTTCTTACGTATTAATATACACATTCACTTGTTTAAGTTCACATTTTAGTTATTAAAAAAATATTTAATTTAACCTTTGACGTCATTCGAGGGAATACTTTTATCATCCACCTCCAGTTTAGCTTAATTCCGAACCACCGATCTCACCAAACCATGGCAACCCTTACAAAGCCAACCCTAATTCCGACTCCCAACCAAACTGATGTGGTTTAACTTTAATCATGGTGGCAACCTGCCTTTACCCTTGCTAGATTCTAGCCCTATCGAGGTCAGTGGACAAGTAGAAGTAAAAGGATGAAGGAAGAGATGGAAGATAAACACAGTCAAGTGATGATGACTGACGAGGCATGAAGGCAGGGGCTCAGAAGATGTGAAGTAACATCATCATCATTAATTGCTTTTTCACATAATGGGGTCACGCACTTCAAACCTTATAACCCCACCACCACCACCACCACCACCACCATGCCCGTCTGACCCTCTTTATATAAGCCAAATCCTTTTCATAATGGTGGGGGACTATGCGCTCTCGCATCTCGTCTGCACAATTTCCTCCCTGGACAGAAGACCCCCCCTAGCCCCACCCTTAAAAAGACCCTCCAAGCATATCTATAATACCACAATATCTTCCCCTCCATCCTCACTCAGCCCTTTTCCTCTCAGACTTTCACATAACCGACCCATCTTTTATGCCGTCGTGCACACCTTGACACCCCTTCTCGCACATTTCTTTCACAAGTCCAATTGAAACCATGTTTTCTTGCATGTTTTTACTCTACCCAGCAACCCTGCCAGTCGCAAATTCTTTCACAACGTTCTTCAAACCACTACCATCTTTTATCCAGTCGTTTCTCACTCTATCCACTTTTTCCCACCAAACATCCCTTGCAAACTGCCCCTTTACATTTCTCTCATCCGAGAACATTCTTTCGCCTTCCATACCATAATTTCAACCCCATACAACAACATTGGTAACAGCATACTCTCATGCAGTTTCTTGGCACGGTTCACACTTACACCATCACCATTTACTAACGCCCTAAGTGCCACAAAGCTTTCGTCAACCTTTAAAACCTTGTGGTCCCAATGTTTCCATCAGTACCACTATGATTTACAATGAAATTAAGAGACTTAAACTTTTACCCTCATTCAAAGGTGACATAGCAGGCTCAAATATCACACCCACACTCTATTTTCACCCCCAAATATCATTCGTTTACCTTACACTACTGTGCTTTACAATTTAGCAGCCTCCTATCACGCACCCTATCAAAGGCGCTGATCAACGAGTTAGCATAATAGAGTACAAACACTCAGACGTAAAAACACTCATTCCTTCAAACACTCAGACGTACAAACAAGTAGACGTACAGACACTCATACTTACAAACATCTATCACATCGACGGGAAATGTAAGAGAATATCGGGTTACTTCTCCATCCTCGAATGGGAAACGCCTTGCGAGATCTTAGTTACTAATCCGCATCTTGCAAATTTGTTTACTTGTTTAGCTTATTCATAATTGTTCTTCTTTAAAGTATCTTTTTGTGAAAGAAAGGAAAACTTTTATGATGTAATTAATGTTAAATAAATATGGAAATAATAGAAGCGAGAAAAAGGAAAAATTTATTTTACTACTTAAAACTTCGAGAATTTCTTTATGTTTTTCTCCTTGTGTAGGATTTAATTAAACCTCCATTAGATTTATAAGGAATTTCTAAAATTAACCAATCGGAATTCCTGTTTAGCAAGTTTTGCAAGATCAATTTATTTAATTCCAATTACTTTAATCCCCTTTTCGTTTAGTTCATTTGGTATTTTTGTTGGGAGTCGAAAGAGATGTTTGGGGAATCTGAAAATTAGAATACACAAAGACTAATGCCATTTAACGACGTCTGTTAAATGAGGCAACGGAATCCGCGTGAAAACTCCCTAGGGTTAAATGAGCATAACGAGGAATGTCTCCATGGCTTAATAAAGGAATTAAAGTCGCTCACATTCTTGTGAATTTATCTATCGTAGTTGCTAAAATTAGGGACTTAAAATATGTCAAATAAATATTCTAATTTCTCGTCCGTGAACCCTAAGTTGTGTTTATAAGTATTTTTAAGTGTGGCGTGTTAGCGATGAATAGCTTCCCGTATATAAGATCCTTAGGAATTAAGAACTAATAAATAATACTTGAGTTAGCATAGTGATTTGTAAACTTAGATTTAACCTGGAAATTCGTACGTTCTTACCCTGTATTAGTTCTTTTAAACTGAGGCATTTCACCAAATTCACCCTTGGGTAAAAAGGAATTATGTAGATAAATAAGCGAAGTAAGTGAAATACAGGAGAAGGTGTATCTATAGAAAAAGGAGTTAAATAAAATATTCATCTAATTCACTACTTCAAAATAAAGAAGCATTCAAAGCTTATGGAGCTTGTAGTGAGCAGTAAGGTACTCAAAGGATTCACATATTAATCTGCTAAAACGACCTCTTTACTTTACTGCTTCAATTACATGCCCCTGTTTATTAATTTTGAGAACCTGTTAGTTGTAGGTACCTAATCTAGATTTATTCTCCAATTTCAAATTCGTTTAAGGATGTAGCTGGAGCTTTGCCTCTTCTATGTATCTTAACAATATATCTACTTAAAAACTTTGAAACATTTGTTGTTTAAATCAAGAATCTTGTGATCTCCTCTGACTATAATTAAGCTTTGATTAAAACATTTCTTGCCTACGATTTAGCATTTGTCTCCGCTTTCCACATATTGAAGGTGTTTTTGTAATGTATGTATACTACAAATGCCAGTTCCTTATCGATGTTGACTTTGGGTGGTCGGTCTCCCAAATTGAAGTCAGGTCTGGCTATATCATGAATCCATGGGATCAAAGCATATCGTGGTAATCATTTTTAAAAGTTTTCATTTTTTGTGAAAACTTTAAATAGGAGAGATTTGGGCTGCCATATTGTTACAAACCTTAAGCTCTTGAACTCTTTTACTAAATATGCTGATTTTTTCCTATGCAATAAATGGGTGTCACGGTTTTAGCCCTACACTTCTCTACTGGAAATTTATAGTCTTAAAAGTTTAGTTCGCATCTAGTAAAGGAGTTTTCCCGTGATTCCACCTTCATACTAGTTTAAGGACAATGAAAATTGAGTCTTCCATACACAAGCTTCAGAGTTACCACTGCTGCTAACGACTGAATATTACTCCCATACTCTGCTTTTTAAAGTTTTCTTATTCAGTTTGCAGTTTCCTTCTTTTGGTTCTCGCTTAGCTGCCAATGTTTTCTGTCTTCTAGATCTTTATATTTATAGAAGATTTATGTTCGTAACTTAGGTTAAATATTTGCCACTTCTTAGCGTATTTCTCTATCTTTGATTTCTTCTCAGAATTTGGTGATATTCTCGTACCATTAGCCGATTTTTTATTAATAAATTACAACGTTGTATCAGCCAAATAACTAGGTGAGGAAATGCCCTCGAAGGACCAGCGTAAAAGGAAGCTCCCCTCGGAATAAGCCTTTCAGACCCTTCACTCTAAACCACGTGCTCCTTGGCATGGGAACTTTAGAATCTTGGAGAAGGAAGCAGTCCCGCGCTGAGTCACCCGACCCAGCTGTATTTGCTTTCGAATGCTCCTCCCTCCCCTGCGATAACGCCGAGCCCTCACCTATGCTTCCTAGGCATGTCTATTCCCCCACGAGCGGAGTCGTACTAACCTTAATCCCATATCATGAGGCAAACTTCGCTGTCCGATCCGACTCGTTATCTCGAAGTAAGTTTACATAGACTGACGTTGATAATCCTTTAGGGACAGCCATGCCCTGGGTTTATCTATTAGACCAGCCACCTGGCTATTTAACCCTGAATCCGCCATTCCTCGAGGAGATTGAGAGTCTGCCTGTCCCTCCATTTAGAGCGATTTGTTTGTTTCACCGCGAAGTCCCGCAAACTCTGTTTGAGTCGTACCTCGTCGTTAAGATCTCACCAGAAGATCTCCTTGAGAACTGTGCGGCTTCCCTTAATCTCAAAATCCCTTTAAGACTCCCGTTCCTTCGTGTCTTAGACTCCTTGCCGAATCGCAGAACAGTCTCGTGTTCGAGATTCCATCTCTCTGGAGCAGAGAAAACTCATTCTTCAACAAGAATTACTCAAAAACCCCATCTACGAGTCCTCATCGATATGACTCCACGAATTATCCTCCCGAAGACCTGTGCCGTTGGTCTCCCTCCCTCCCTCAGATCACCACCACACTTCAATGTAAAGTAATCTTGTGTTGTAATCCCCGGGTACACCCCGTCAATCGTCACCCGAATCCACTTTTGAATTGACTTCCAACTCAATCGTAATTAATATCTCTTGTTCGAATTAACGTTAATTTTGGTCCTCCCGCTTAACTCTGGCCTATTATATATTGTCACAATCCAATTAACTATCTTTATCGAGTAATTTATTCCCCCTTTTTGTATTATATATTGCCCAATTTATTATACGAGGGGCGGTCAATAGGTTTTGCGAATCGGTATGGCAAAACAGAGAAGGGGAATGGCTGTTTGTGGGGGTGTTAGGACAAGTTATAACAACTCAGGACCTGCAGTCGCACGCTCCTGCCTCGTCTATCTAAGAAGTTGTAGCTGATCGAAGATCGTCAGTCACAAATTTTTCATCAATGAAGAAGGTTGAGCCTCACGCAGTGATCAAATCTTTGACCAAGGAAGGCAAGAATGCAAAAGAGATCCATGAAGGCATTGTTGCAGTGTACACCGACGCCGCCCCTTCCTATGCAACCATTGCTCGCTGGAATAGGGAGTTCCACCAGGGTCATGAGTCTTTGAAGATGACCCCCGTCCAATGCGCCCGTCAGGCGTGACCAACGAGGACAATGTGGCCCGTGTGGAGAGGATGATCCTCGAAAATCGACGGGTGAAGGTCGAAGAGATAGGGCGAGAACTTGGAATATCACATGGAAGTGTTATCAACATCATCCACGACGATTTGGCCATGACCAAGGTCTCTGCCCGTTGGGTCCCTAGAAACCTCATGCCCCATGATCGATTTCAGCGTCGTCAAAGTCCACAAGGCCAGAGTTGTACAAGCTGCCCTGCGCGAGTGCGGATTCGAGGAGCTCAACCATCTCCCCTACACTCCAGATCTAGGCCCCTAGCGACTACTTTTTATTCCGCCAGCTCAAGGCTGCACTGCGTGGACGCTGGTTTGTGGACGATAAAGGTGTCCAGCTCGCCGTCCAGGAGTGGATTGAAGAGCAGTCGGGAGATTTCTGGTTGTCGGGAATTCAAAGCCTCAGGGACAAGTGGCGCAAGTGCATTGAAGTCGAGGGTAGTTATATTGAAAAATAATAAAAACTTTTCCTCATATCTCGTTTCCTTATATCCAAATTGCAAAACTTATTGACCACCCCTCGTATATATTAAAATGATCTTTTTGGGGTCTTCTTTTTTATATATCCTTTGAAGTCAACTTGGCAAGCCATTACATAAATCCCGGTCAAACGTAAATGTCACTCTGTATAAAAATGAAGGAGGCGGTCCCCCACTCCTTTAATTGCCCCAAGCCCTATCGCAAGCGGCCTAGGGTCGGCTATTTGCCTGTGCTTGTGCATGCGCCCTTGCGCCGAGCGAGTCTTCATAGGCATACCTCAACAATCTATAAGGCGCCTAAGCGTTCCATCTCAGTAGCATAAATAGACAGAAATATTGAATTGGATCTTTCTATCTTGCATAATAATCCAATGATTATACCACTGCTATATATCTCTGTTTTTCTATTTTTATATCATTTACGCAAACCTACGCTGAATGCGTTAGGTGATGCGTCGAAGAGATGTAATGAAACTTAAACTCTTTAAAATTTCTTTATGAAGTTTATTTCAAATGCCAATATGAAAAAGAACTACTGAAGATGAAAATATATTGCCTGCTATAATCTTACACATTTAATTCATATCAAGCAATTGCACACTACATGAAATAAACATAAAATATTAAGATTTAGAAACTTTAGGTATTATATTTCCCTACCAATAACTATAGCAGTGTCCAAAACTAGAGAGCAAAATTCGAAAATCTAAATTTTCTTGAAAAGGTTTAATTTCCACTAAGATTCACAAAATATTCTTGAAAACTTGCATTTGCTTTAGTTAAAATTTAATTTATTCCAAAAGCGGATATAAAAAGTTATGACAAAAGTAGTGTGTTTTTGCAAAAAGGGGCCTCCAAAACTAGATAACGATAACGTAACTTAAAAGTTTACAGTTAAAAATTTGTAACGTATGTATGGCAACACACTTCCACGTGCCTTTTAGATTGCTACAGAAGGTGTCACTCATTTATCAGGATTGCAAACCGAGGTAAGGTCTACAAATCCTTCATAAAGCAGGTAATTCAATGGTCAAAATGAAGAAATAACAATGAAATTTCGAGACGTTGACGTAGGTCAAAGAGTCTGATTTGACGCATAATAAAGTTGCATTGGATACTGGTCCTGCGGCTCGACAAAGAAAACGAGTCGCTCTTTAATAAGATCACCCAGGGATAATCGCAAGTTGCAACGGATGTCGATGAATGAATATATGAAATGCAGCAGACATTTTACATCAAGTTACAGATAGCCTAAAACTAAATGTTTCTCGCCAGAGTAGTTCGCCTCGCATGATAGAGGGGAAAAAAGAATAAAGCGACTAGGTTGGCTTTAGCAACTGAGCATGCCTACTAGTAAACTAAAAAGTGAGAAAGATTTTTTCAACGAGGAAACAAATTTAGTTTGTACGGATCGGATGGAAAGCAGTAAGTAACGCGTCGTATAGATGAAAGACCGAATTCCATATATACGAAAATGACGGTTAGATTGGGTGTGAGACATGTTTTCGAGCGCTGTAGTCTGTCCGTTCGCCCGCTTACGCTGCAAAGTAAACATGACAATATGCAAGAATCTGCTTCAGGCAACGTAAGACTGTCTACTTGGAACACAGCAAAGACGAAGAAGTAGCTCTTGGATGCTGAAACTATCGACATGATGAACTATCCTGCGCTGAACCATGATTTAATCGCGATAGAAACCCTACATATTGATGATCTTCAGTTAGAAAGTTATGACTCAGAAACCGACGAATGTTGAAGATCTCGAGTAAAGATTAGAAGACGAAAGAAATATAACCACAGACGGACAATCCTACAAATTAAAGAAGTCATGCAGCCGAAGATGTGTTTTGGTCATCATCGTATGTATAGTTATCGTCTTCTAGTGTCGGACGCATTCCTTTCTTCCATTGCACATCACTTTCCTCATATTTTTTATCCATTGTTTTATGAATGAAACTTGGAAACTATCAGATGTAAACTTCAAAGAATATTCTGCGCAATTTTTATGTAAATTAAAGGAGTGCTTTCAGGAATATTTAGATTTTGGCATTTTGTTCTCTAATTTTGGATGATACTGTACATTATTGCTGCTTATTCGAGGGAGATGGGAATTTTGTTTGGTAAAAATTGTAGACATTCTAAATATAGGAAGAAGGAATTGGTTCAAATAAATGAAGAAAGTGGTAGCAGGAGGAGATATTTAATGATCTCTTAACTAGTTCCTAGTCATTGGCAATATATACGATCATACCAAAGTACACACAGAACGACTATCCTATACGATTAATGTACACACAGGCATACCACAAACTCCTGAAAAGTGATCATCATTTGCACGCACACAACCGCCTTTAAAATTCTGCCTCTTATTAAGAGAATGACCCATTTTCTTCTACAAAAAATGGATGAGAGGAAAAGTTCGTTCATAACATTAAAAAAACATGAAAAAATAAAATAGTGTGTGTGGTTGGAAAAGATACATATTTGCCTTACTTTGCTGGCACCTGGGAGAAGGTGGAGTTTGACGCAAGGGTGAATCGAGGAGCCATTGTCAAGCTGATGCAGTTCCTGTTATGGAGGAATATAAGTGTGAGTGATGATAACGACATTAGTGAGATGGATGGTTAAAGGTGTCAAAAAAGTATAATAGTATACATAATTCAGAATTCGACAATATATATATATATATATATATATATATATATATATATATATATATATATAAAGTAGTCGTATAGTTCCTTATACGTTTTTAGTGTTATGTATATACTGTTATTATTTCCCAATCTATATCAATTTATATAATTAAATATCACAAATAGAGACTAAGAAACGTCTATCTTTCTATCTAGTATATTTCTATCGCTTTTGCAGATAACCAAAACAGACCTAGAATTTGTGTATTTGAGTTCAATGTGACCTTTCAAATAACAATAGCACTGAAGTGCTCCCGTCATGTTGATTTATACAGGTCCCTACCAAATAACTAATAAAATGAAAGGTACCTCAAGAAAAATGGGATTCTCATAGCACATTTCAAATTATTTTTTAATGTTTCCATCTATGAATTTTAATTTTGAATAAAAACATTTAATGGACCCCGAGGATATGAAAATTTTGCAATGATCTGAATAATCGTGTGGTCGAAAATTGCATCTTTGAGCCGTTTATAACCCTAAAACATCAACCAATTAAGATGCACCGCAGTCGAGAATGCTGCATCCTAAGGTGTAAACAAGCTTCGGTGACTCGATTTACATTTTATCTCTACCTCGCAAATTTCTGATCCATAAAAGTTACTTGCGAAAAAGAATTTAGTGAATTTTAACGAGAATTTAGAAATAGCTTTTCATCAATCCTCGATATGCTCTCTCTAATTATTTAACTGGTATTTTATTAATTGTCAGAACTGCACGACCTTTTTGGTCACCTTTATAGCTATAGTTATGTAGTATCTATCCACTTAAACAGATTCACAACCGACCGTCTGAAGTGGATTATTCTCTCTATCCACTTATGCATATTCACAAGCGACACTCTGAAGTGGATGTTTCTATCGATTGGAAATTGATCCCAATAAGTCAATGTAATTTTTGCCGCGGAAATGGTAAGAGACTGTAAAGAAAACACTCGCCTTGGATATCTTCAATTGAGCGTCCGTCACCTCGCATGCATAATGAATACGAACCTTTTAGGTGCTCTTAATGGCTTCCCATCACATCTGACTTCTGTTTTTGAACTGAATTTGAATGATATGTTGTTGGCGAAGCAATTAATATCGAAATGTTGTTAGGAGGAAATTATTATAAAGTTTAGTAAAACGGAAACGAATTAACGACGCGAAGCAATTTCAACTCTATTTAGGGCGTTGGATACAACGATAGATTCTTATGCCAAGAACTATTAATTAATAAAGCGTTGAGATAATTAAGAAAGTTAAGTGAAAGTTTATTATGAAATTTTATAATTTGTCGTTTTTCATCGAAAGAACTTTTATTATAAAAATGCGATTTATTTGTTGGATTCCGCTACACAAGGTCAATGTCGTTCAGCCTTTTGTTGAATTGAAATTAAGAGAAGGTTGAGAGGATGAAAAATGATGAGAAAAATTGGTTAGGTCGCAACGAAAGGTGTGACGAAATAATTAGCAACATTAAGGTAATTACGATTATTTTTGTAATTTTACCATTTTTCTTCTTATCAGAACTATTATGTTATGTTTCTACTTTTGCTAAGCTGACCGACCAAGTTTTTATGTTTCGTCCTTTAAGTTGTGGGGCGTGACCATCATTATTCGTTAAGAATTTTATACGTCGGTACTTCTGTTGGTTGATCCCACTCACTGTATAACCCTTGTACCTGTTGGTCTTTTGTAAGGTTTTACCTTATCACGCATTGCGGAATTTTAGGCTTGTTATCTCGGCTTGGAGAAAAGAGTTTTATCGAGCTATGATATTTGTACATGAAGGGAAGGGGCTTGCTATACTCTATTTGAAAGGGTCAGATGCCGCACATTTATTTTTCAAGTGAATTGAATATTAGATGGTATTATTGGTTAAAGAACTCAATCACGAATAGCAGCCAATTTCAATCTGACATAGTGAAAAAACCACTGAAATAATTATTTTTTTACAATTTATATAAATTGAATGATGCATGATTAAAAAATAATTTAACATGCAATCAATATACAAAAAATATTGTGCACCTCATAGTCATGGGAGCCAAAATATTATGAGAATCTTAGGTGAAAAGAGCTGTCTTGGACGGATTTAACTTTGCAAATATGAAATTCCTCGACAGTGGAATGTTGAATTAGAGAGTTAATTTTGGACTGAAAGTTGTCTTTTTCGCTCTCAAATCCCATGGTTTCATCTCTCTTAGTCTTGGAGTGAGAAGTGGCAGGTTGGCTGTATTATCAAAAGATTGATGAGGAACGTGTGGGGGTTTAAGATTTCTAATGCGAGCTCAAATTCCCCCCACCCCTCCATTTCCTTGTCGAGTGAACGAGTGTTTGTTCCTGGGTAATTCTTGGTAGAGACAATTATAGGGTGGGGAATTATTGACCGCATTTATATCTCGAACACAGACTTGGGTGAAATCCTCGATGACTTTAGCAAAGAGACTCTAGTTCAGCCAATTTCCATAAAAGTAAAAGCTGGATCCAGTTCATCATATCCTGTAGATATAGTTACAAACTGTTTCCAAAGAGGCTCGATCTTTACGGTGAAGAAGAGGTAACCAGTATAGAGTATACTGGTAAGTTATTTAGCCACTTAAATGGTAGCCTTTGCGAATAAGCTGTAGCCGTAACTAGTGGAAGTGAATTGTCCCAACACTTCAATGCGATGTGTAGAAACAACTTCTGTCTAGTATTTAATTTATTTATGCCTTTGAAGGAATGGTGTAAATATGCTTACTGGCAGTGTCTCAAAAACTGAGGAATAATCACGATTGGAATTGAAGTGCATTTTTCCAGATAATTTGAACAGGAGCACCAAATCCGGATGCATATTTGTTGAAAAGGGCTTACGCCATGGATTCTGCAAGGTAATCGTTTAGGGAAAGGCCTCTATCAACATCCTTAAGCAAAAATAACTGCTAACAATTATCTGTAGCGTTAACTAGTCGGAGTGAATTGTCACAACACTTCAATGTGATGTGTAGAAACAACTTTTGTGACTGAAAATTCGGTGTGAGGAGAAACCAATTCTCGTACATCCTTTCCAACTTTTACACACAAACCAATCTGAAATTGATTTTAATGAATGGTATGTCCCAAATGGCTTAAATTATAGGACTGATTCATTATATAGAATACTAAGGGAATTTGAAGGGAAATAAGCGCGAGCGAGACCTTTGGACAGATAATATACTCGTATGATTGATTGAAAAGTTAGAGGAGGGTAAATTGATGGGTCGGTTATAACGATATCAGTTTAGAAGCTACTGAATGAGAATATGCTATCATTCCATAGTCGATTATGATGTATGAAGTTATAGTGGAGGCAATTGCCTCGCGAGAAGAGATTAAATTGTTGATTCGAACCGAAAACGATAACGACGGTAACAGTGAGGGAAGGTAAGCTTCTATCATAGTGATAGGGGTTCAAGAAAGAGCATCACTAGGATTCTCTGTATTCTAAAATGTGCTGCATACCGTTAGTGTATCGAGCGATTAAATTGAACGCATGAGTTTTTCTAGACGATTTTCTGTTAGATTGTGAGCGGAACGCGACAAGTATCTGATGAGATACTGACTCCCATCGAATGCTAATGGGGAATTAATACAAAGTTTGTTTTCTAAATCGGAATCTAGATATCTTAAAATGTTGTTTATACTCGTATGTATACTGCTAAAACTATTGCAAACTGTTGAACTATCCCTAAGGCATCACTGCACACTCCTTTTACTCAAATGAACTTAGTAGAGTGATCCTTGCAGTCTTCTTCACGTAGCGTGGTTCACTGACGATTTAGAAGTCTATCTTTGAAAAGAATGTTGTAAGCTTACAAATTCGCAATGTAGTTCGTAAAAATTGCAAAGGGGTACTTGTCTTTGGTCTTAATTGGATTAAGTAACCTGTAGGCACATGCAACCGTGACTTTTATGGCTTCTGCACTAAAGTTAAAGAACTGGCGGAAAAAGATATTATGGATTGAATATTACTTTTAGTAGATAGTAACTTTGGAAATAACCCTATGGGAACTTTACGCGACAGTAGGAGGATTTGAGTGGTTCTCATGAAGGTGGAATGAGGAACACTTGCTATTTCCATTATTTTTGCAGTATTATTATTGGGATTATATTCCTTGCTATATTTTGGTATTACACTTTGCACTTTTGCACTTGTGTTTTTCTTTCTTTTCTCTTTTGATGGGAAGAATCGGAAATTTTAGTTTTGGGGGGGAGTTTTGTTGTGATATGTTCTTCCTCCCTTTTTTCCTTGTTATTCAACAAATTTGACTTTTAGGAAATCGGTGGAATGGGTGGAAGGGAACTGAACAATAGTTTCTTTTTTTTTTTTTTACTTTACCAGTCTTTGAAATTGGGTGTGAGAGTATGAATTTGGGAGATTTTCCATACGCGTGCACATGATGTACATCACTAAACAAATTTCCGTTTTCTTTACCCCTATTAGAAATACTCGTACTATTTGGTTTATCTTTCTTTCTGGATCGATCGTGGCTGTGTAGGTCTTCTTTTTCTAGTTTACTTCTTTGTTTCCTTTTACATTTTATGATTTCCTTCCGCAAGAAGCATTTCATAGCAATAGTCTTGTGATCTCCTGCACATTTCATACATTATTTTGGAGTCTCTGGTAGATTATTTCTAGTAATAGTGTTAAACTTAACGCTGGAAGCAAACTTCACCTCTCCTTTTGCTGCCATTTGTGTTCTGATCTTAGATCTTATATCAGTTAGTTGAAACAGAGTTTGATCGTGAAGACCTCATCCCTCTCTACCTGGTCCGGGGCAATTTTTATACAGAGCCAAGTATCCCAAGGATTCTGAATTGGACTACATCTCGGAGTCTGTAAAACCAATCGTAACTATGTTGTAGTTCCTTCTGAATTTATACCTTCCTAAAACATTCGCCCAGGCTTGTTTCCCTTCCAATTCATATATAATTTCATCTGGACCATTAGCCATGAAGATCTTCTCGAGGTGGCATCAGATGATTGTACTTTATGCGAATTTCTACATTCTTAAAAAGTTTCGCTTATGCTTGTTTCCTTTCTAATTCATATATAATTTCATCTAGACCTCCGAAAATGAAGATCTGCTCGAGGCGGCATCAGATGATTGTTTGTTATTTGACTACCTCATGTAAGGTGGGGGAAGTCCTCAAGTTAATTTTTTCGGTGATAACCTTGATTTCTCGGTACAATACAGTGTAGGTGGACGGACTGTTGATGAACCTTACAAGGAACATGCATGACTCCCATAACATAGCGGCACTCGTTTTTGACTCGTTCTATATCTAGAAAATGCATAATAACCTTGAGTTCGTCATAGTAGTATGGCTGGAGGTACTTATACAATATGACATTTTATAGAGCTGAACTCTCTATGCTCGGGAAAGCCTTATTCCACCAACTTTACTTAATTTTTTCTTTGTCGCGAGGGTTAGCAAAAGAATGTTATGTGAGCAAAGTACTTTCCTTCCACTAGCGTACTGCTAAAATGGCCAATCCAAATTCAGAACGCTCTTCAACAATGAATGAGCCAAATTTCTATTGTTGGTCTTAAGTAGCCGATTTACGGTGGTAATGTAAAACCGAAGGGGTACTCATTTTCGGTAAGGATGACAACTAGGTACAGTAGTTATGAAACTAGGAAAAAATAATAATAAAAAAAAATAATAAATTTAAAAATAATAAAACGGCAAAGAAAAAAACTCTGCTTCAATTATATATTTTAACCTTAGCTCTTTCAGTCAGGTTACGGTACCGTTTCACCCAACGTGGGTACCACGTATAACTGCCAGTTAAACTACAATAAACGTGGTCATGATATGCGGTTAGTATGGTAATGGTGAGCCTCTTCGACACTGGATCGGGCATGACCCCACGAGTGACTGAAAACCCCAATGTCCTATGACGGCAAGTCTTAATGCTAGAATATCCGATTGAGACCTCTTTTAAGGGATTTTAGAATGTTCTGTTAGATACATTCACTTGTTCTGCGTGGATAAAGAGCGGCCACTAGGCATTCCTGATGCAACGTTAATGAGGCTTACCATCGGTTTAGTACTGCAAACCATAATTGTGTTCATTTCAATTTAACTGACGATCCTATCACATACAATGTTCCAAGGCTGGGCTAAAAGTGTGAATGCCAAAATATAAAATGGAAACAGTTTATACATTTAATTTTATTCAGGTTCTCTTTCACTCCTCCCTTCTCTATTTATCACTACTATTGTTACTCTTTGGTTAGGCTAAATACCATTCAATTCGAATTGCCAAGGATACTCTGCTAGTTCACTGCAAATATCGTCTACATACATACAAAAAAACAAACCTTTGCGCAATGGAGTGTGCAATGCAACGCTTGGTTGTGAGAATCGTAAAGGAGAGAGAATTCAAGGATACCGAGAAATCCTGCAAGAATAGTTAGTAATCAGTGTGCAGGATTATGACATCCATGGTAATTACCAGTACAAACCATTCACCTCGTCGTCATCTCATAGAATGTTGCTTTTAATTATTTCTTTTTCTCAAAATATTTATCTTCTGTCTGGGAAAATAATAAAATGACATGAAAATTAAATTTAAAAATACATCTGATGGTTATCAAAATTGAAGATCGCTTTGAATATGAGGTATAAAAGTGTCTTTTAGAATAATAAAAACAAAGAAACTTCGGTAAAATATAGCCTATTTTTTAGCTTTAAATTGCTCGGACGGTGCATCACTGATTGAAAGGTTACAATGTATGCCCACGCTAGGCATGAGTGATCGAGGTAACACTACATATAGTTATATTGGAAACTTCTCCCACATCATCCATATCCTTGCATTGGTTAATTATCATTTCTTTACTGATTACCGCAACATCATTTCCCTGGAAAATGTAGTATGATATAAATTTCAATGGAGAATGATATCATTGCTATATAATAATAATTATTCCACAAACCCATCTGATTTTACAGGGTCTTACGGTCAGTGATAATTTAAGTGCAGAAGAGAGTCGTTAGCAATAATGGTTACTATTTTGATTTAAGTTGGTATTTAATTAAATGTTTTCCTTTCAATAGATAGACCAACTGAACCATATCGGCGGATTCCTCACCTTCAGTCCGTTTTCGCTGCTCTTGTTTAGTGATGGAGGCGTTGCTCCCATTTTGAGAGGAGGAGTCCATAAACATTTCATCTATGCCTCCATTATCCGTGACTTCATCAGTCCCGCGATTAGAGTCGTCACGCGATAGCGGAGAGTCACGAGACTCGTATGACGAGGCTGTCATCATGGACTCCCTAGAAGGCGTGGCGAAGGGGAAGAAAGGGACATAGTAGTTAATGTGGAGGAGTGGATGTGCAATATGAGCCACCCCCTACTGCATTCGGTATTGAAAGAGACAAACCTTCACTTAACTTTATCATAATATTCTTTAGACGCCTATTCTGAGCGCTTCATTAGAGGAGATTTCGCTGCTAGATTTATCTTTTTGAATGGATAAAAATATTAGTAATAATAGGAGATAAAAATATTCCTTGTCGTATTCCTAATCATCAGATTTCTTCTGAGGACCTGACCTCACCGTTGACTTCTTGGGCTCTCGACTTTCTCGCATTCCTATGTGTCATTTATGGTCACCAAGACATTGCTTTACATTTACGTGCGGAAGAAACAATGTCAATACCAATCTTCCCTAGCGTGGTTACAATGGTTCGTATGAATGATTGAGCTCGAGAATAATGTGGGTAAAGCTGGGATTTGCAATGAAGAAACTTTGCATCGTTTCAATATATGGACGCTGTAATGATAGAAGTGAAGCTTGAAAGAGAGATTCGGGAATGTCGTGGGACAAGTGGCAGATATAAATGAACATGAATATCGGTTTATGGTTGTAGGAGATATGAACGGACGAATATGTGACCGAATGAAGAGAGTAGTGATTGGAGCTTTTGATAAATCTGTATAGAATGGAAATAGAAAGAAGGTGGTGTTTTGTGTTGAAAGAAACGTATGTGTCAATCACGTTATTTTACCACAAGGATCTGCCTAAATACAAATATGTTTGTGAAGAAGGAGAACGAATGTGAATATGATTGGCAAAGTGTGTGTAAACAGGGTGTTGTAAACAGGGAAATTTTTTGAATGTGAGTTGAACTGTATGGTTACTGAGTGCAGCCTTTAGAGATATCTATGACAGCCAGGACCGTGTGGTGTTTGTGTTTATGTTTGGTTGGTTACTACATCTGAGACTTGCCAGGACTACTTGAGCACAAATTGTAATGGATGTTGCCTCTGGTCAGATATCTGTTCTAATTGCTTTGTAAGTATGTATTGTTCTATCTGTTGTGATGACCTGACTGCGTGCTGTCAAAATTCATGGATTATCTCAGTGCATCGTGCCATTGAGGTTTTGTCCGTGTTTTACGAAGGAATTGGTCTTATATGTGGTAGTAGTGAGGGTCGTACCGATTAATTTTTGAAATCAAATAGGAGTTTTTTTGTTTTTATGAGGAATTCAAATATGACATCAATTTACAGATAGGAGAAACCCTACCTACATTAATTTGCTACTGAATATTATCACATTCTTTGTGCTATTTATTTGGAAGAGAGTATGTGATGGGACTTTTATTTCAAAGTTAGGTGTTATGTTGTAACTTTCTGTTTGAGTTTTATGTGTAAAATTATATGTTTACTTTACCATTGTTAACCTGATATATCTTTCATGTAATATAAGAACTGCTGTAGTAAATATTTTGATCATTTTCTGTAATACGAATACTTAACTATTAAATAATTTAATACTAGCATCCAAATTTTTGGCATGAAATTGTATGGAAAACAACCAAATGAAAATTCAATTTATTTAGAAAATATCCTATCTAAAGACTAATATATATATATTATTGTTTATTATAGTGTCAACTATATGGTTGGCCAAAAAGGCGTGCCTCACTTAGTAAGTGGTAAGAAAATAACAAATTTTTATGGACCAACACCAACATTTATTTTTCAAAATATAGTCCATCATTTTCTACGATTTTCTTCCAGCGATCACCCAATATCCGAATCTGTCCCAGGTAGCAGTCAGCTAGGTTTGGATAAAAAACTATAAACAAGCTTTCTTCATCTTATCAAAAATGTTGAATCGCTGGTCACGGAGGAAGTGTGCCATTAAGCGGAATAAGCCATATTTACCCGGAGCAGCATTGGGACTGAATGGTGACGTGGAAGAATCTAAACAGCGTCAATCTTTTTGAATTTCCCCATGGTCAACTTGGCAATGTATGGCTTCACATGATCTTGCTGAAACAAAGCAGACCTCGATTGATCAAAGCAGGAGGATAGTCTTTAGTTTCTCGTACACGCAGTCTAGCTGCTAGCAATACAGTTAAGCGTTGGTAGCGCAACCATGTAAACCAAGCTATAAATGCCGTACTCCTTAGAAATTCCACCAGCCAGAGATCATGACCTTCTTATCAAACCAATTCCGTTGTGGAACCGATGCCTTTTATTCACCCAGCAGAACCCAGTTCCTCTCCCGATCGTGATTAACTAAGTACAACTACTTCTCATCTGATATGACAATTTGCCTTTAGAATCGGTCGTCCATTGTGTTATTGAGAAGTTAGCTGAAAATCTCTACTCTACTGGCAGCCTTTGATTGGGTCAGGTCATATGGATCCAATCGGGGCTTTTTGTGAACAAAGTCCATTTGATGCAATCGGTTGAGCACAGTCTGATGGGATGACACTCCTACAACTTGCGCCAGATCACGGGTCCTTGTAGAAACGTCTGTACCACCTCAAAACCTTCGCCTGACTGACTGCGCCTTCTCCTTCAGTATCGGAGATTCCTTCTTAGAAACTCTTGTAGAATGCTTTCGCCTGTAACATGAGCGAATCAAAACTCTAGTTCCACTTCCTTCTAACCTCATTTCTGTCATTTGGGGCTTACACAAAGAAAAGTAAACTTCGCAGGAGGGTAAAGAGGCTGGGAGTCGAATGAGTAAGGCTAGCCTAACCTAATATAGTCGAATGCTTAAGGGTAACGTAATTTAATGTTGGTGTTGCTCTATAGTTTCTTTTAATTTCCGCTTCCGAAGCGAATCAGGACATTCTGGATAAATATATAGTTACGAGGGGCGGTTAATAAGTTTTGAGAATCGGTAGGGCAAAACAGAGGAAGGGGGATGGCTGTTTGTGGGGGTGTTAGGGCAAGTTATGATTTTTACCTAAGGAAGGCAAGAATGCCAAAGAGATCTATGAATGCATGGTTGCAGTGTACACCGACACCGCACGTTCCTATGCAACCATTGCTCGCTGGAATAGGGAGTCCCGCTATGGTCGTGAGTCGCTTGAAGATGACCCCCGTCCAGGAAGCCCGTCAGACGTGACCAACGAGGACAATGTGGCCCGTGGTGGAGAGGATGATCCTCAAAAACCGACGGGCCAAGGTCGAAAAAATCGAGTGAGAACTTGGAATATCACATGGAATTGTAATCAACATCATCCACGACGATTTGGCCATGACCAAGGTCTCTCTGCCCGTTGGGTCTCTAGAAACCTCACGCCCCATGATCAACTTCAACGTGGTCAAAGTACATAAGGCCAGAGTTGCACAAGCTGCCTTGCGCGAGTGCAGATTCGAGAAGCTCAACCATCTCCCCTACAGTCCAAATCTGGCCTCTAGCGACTACTTTTTATTTCGCCAGCTTAAGGCTGCACTGCGTGGACTCCGGTTTGGGGACGATGAAGATGTCCATCTCGTCGTCCAGGAGTGGATCTAACAGCAGTTGGGAGATTTCTGGTTGTCGGGAATTCGAAGCCTCAGGGACAAGTGGCGCAAATCCATTGAAGTCGAGGGTAGTTATATTGAAAAATAATTAAACACTTTTCCTCATATCTCGTTTCCTTATATCCAAATTGCAAAACTTATTGACCGCCCCTCATACAATGGCTCAACTCAAACCGAGAATAAAATCAATTCCTTGTTTAATTAACCTTATTGCCCCTCCCGGGAGCTGCTGGTATCTGAACTGTCAAATGCGGGGGATGTCCTGAGGTATGGTATCTACTTGAGGGAGGAAAGTGAATATAACAGGAGCAACTACCCAGTTGACCAGCTGATTAATTAGATTTTGTGCAAGCTCAATGAGTTCTGGAAGAGATCAGTGAAGTGTTCTCTAGGAAAGTGAAAACTTGGGCATGCTCTTTGGTATTACTGCAATATTACTGCAGCAGAGAGAAAATGATTCCTTTGAAAGATCTTGCATGCATCAAAGGTCAGAGAGAGAAGGTGAGAAGTAAGGTATGTAAGGTATTGTATATGTGATGCCATCTGAAACAATAGCATATGAAGCTCTTATTGATGCAAGAATAATTACAGAAGACAACCTCAGTAAAGTGATTGATACCAGCAAGTTCAAGAAACACAAGAATAGTTAATGAGAGAGCTGAGGGCAAAGACCAATCCTTTCCACAAAATAAATGAAGAACACTATAGTGTTGCCAATGTGCTAGGCAGCAACTATCTATTAAATTTTAACCCAGAGCAAGCCACCAAAGAGGAACCACCTGCAGAACAGTTTTCTAAGGTTCTGTTGTCTGGTTAAAAAAATGGAGTTTCAACAAGATGTTGATGGCCATTGAAACATATTCAACAAACCTGAACGCTCGTGTAAATGATGGAGTAATGCAGAAGTTGAAACTGCACCTGTAGAATATAACATTTGGGTATACTAACCCTGTTGGTTTAATGTAAAAGTCGAGCAGTCCTGGATTGAAGGGCATAGGTACATGGAAGGAAGGAAGTGCTTGACCTCTTGATGCCAACTATGCGGAAGATCTGCTTGCTATTCGCACATTTAATTTTCCTCCAAACAATGCTATGTTCTGATGATCAGAGAGGGAGGGTGGATGGTGTGAAGAGAATCCTAAACATCAGAGGAGAGTGGAACACAGACACGCAGCTGGGGGACTCTTCTGTCAGGACCAGAAAGACAACTGAAATCAACTGTAATGCTTTTAGCATTTGTGACATGATCAGCTGGTCAGAAGGTGTGTCAGAGCCATATCTCACCTGCTTACTAAGCACCTAAGAGGAGACAGCTTCATCAACAGCCCATGGGAGTACCCGACTGGCCCTGCCACACATATAGCATTGGGAGAGTGTTTATCATAGTGCATGATTCCTTTACTAACTACTACGAACAGAAAAAGAGGGATGGAGCAATCAAAGCTCATGATACCAGCAAGAGACTGATGTCTAAAATGAGTCTAAGCAGGACCTGTGTAACCTAGTCAAGTTTAATAAATAAGGAGATTTATTTTTCTTTTTGTAATTGTATCCACTAGTACGCATCCAACTCAATATAACGGTAATAAATATGTTCATTTGAATTGACTGTTATTATAAGTGATATCCCTTATATCGTTTAGTATCTTATAAAGGGGTTGGAAAAGGCAAAACTGGTAAATAGAAATGCGAATTGATTAGATTTGTGTTATGCTATCCAAAAATGAATCTCATATTTGAACTCCGTACGATAAAAATACGTTATTATGACACTCTTGTTAGGGTTTCCTAACAAGAGTCCAAAATGATAAATCTAGCAATACACAAATGTAAATTAATGTAGATAAGATTTTTCTAGCCAATTAATCATGTCAGATTTGAATTGCTCATCAAAAGACGTATTTAAATAAAATGCAGCATATTAGGATTTATTTCAGATTCATGTTTGCTGTTAAGTATGACGCACCCTAAATTGTGGTAGTGTGAGTGTGTGTGTCTAGGGTTTCGTTTATTGTTTATTTTGTCTTCCTTTTCCTTGTTATTTTTGTTGCCTTCAACCTCTTTTGACCTATTTTTCCACCCAATTGATCTGTGAATTGTTCTTTGTTGCCCTCTTCTCTCCCCTTTTCCTGGGTCCTCACCTGGAGTCCTGATTGTGCAGGGGCAACTTGGCGAGCTTGGTGGCGCGCTTCTTCTCCTCCGAGCTGGATCGTGAGGTTTCCGATCCCCGTCTAGACCTTTGCCACGATCACACACACCAACGAAGATCCCCACCAAAATGAAAACAAAATCAGGGTTTTTTTTCTTCTTCTTGTCTAGACAATTTACAGTTTTTTAAATAAATATTCTTAACCGTTTCCTTACGCTATAAAAAGCCAAAGATTAATGAAATTGTATTTGTATGTTAATTTTTTATTAGTTTGTGTTCAGTCATTTTTCTATTCATTTTTATACTTTATATGTAAATTGCTGTTCTTTTGTAATCATTTTGATATTTTCTTTTTATTCTTTTACATACAATTTCATTCTTTTCTATTCCATAGTTATGCTTTCCTTTTCATTTTGCAGCATTCATTTTTCACTTCATTAATTGCCTCCACCGTAGGGATTAAGTCCCTCCTGGAGAATGATTACTCCTATTTGGGGTTTAAGGATCGGGTCGCTAACCTGATTCCGTTGACAACTGGTGAGATGCTTCGCACGACGGCCCCACCTGGATTGGTTGAGGGAGGGACTGGGGGGCCCCCGTGGCCGGAGATTTGTGGAGTCGCCTTTCCACCAAAGGGGGAGGGAGAAGGGGGTACGTGCAGAGGGGTGGGTTCACCGTCGGGTTCATCTCTGCTGAAGGAAATGGAAGAATCGCTCACGGACGAGGTCGAACTCTTGCCGGAGTCACGCCAAGCCACTCTGCCGACGAAGAAAATCCTGAATAGTAAGATTGTGTGTGAGGGCGGTTTTCTGGTGCAGAAGTGAAGAGGAAAACCTGGTTGCAAAATCAGAAAAGGAAATTAGGTTTTAAAAAATAAGAAGGAAACTAATTTGCAATATTGAAGAAAAAATTATATTAAAAATATGAAGGAAAATATGTTGCAAAATGGAGCAGGTAATTAAGTATAAAAAACGAAGAAATAAGCTAAGTTTTGCAAGGATTCGAAGAAACCAAAATTTATATTTATTAAATGAAAATTTAACCTGTGGAAAAATATAATTTGGTCAGTCACAGATATGGTTAAATGGTATGGGTAATTGATTGAATCATCATCACAATTTGGTCGCCCAAGTCTGTTATTGCTGGGAAAAAGAGGAGTAGGAAAGGGATGAAATTTTGAATAAAGTTGATTTTTTTATATAATATAAAAGATTTTCAAGGAAGATATGTAGGGGTGATCTCCAAAAGAAGAGGTAAACAAAGAGGATGTGAAATTGTGGGAATGATAAATAACCGCAGACCTTCTTCCATACCATAGGACTGGGAGGGAAAACAATCCTAAAGGTTTCAGCTGAAGAAAGATACCCTGGTTAGACCCCTTAAGGCAAGCTGGGCTCACCCAGTATGCTAACCCAGTATATGACCATTGAAGGCCAAATACGAACTGCAGCTGTTGCTCCAGCACTGGTGTTCATACCTCGCCACAAGGGGGTACGGACTTGCTTACTAGAATTAACCAGGGCTTTTGAAGATTAGCCTTCTCAATTAACGCATTTAAACCATAGGGGTGAGAATTGTGCTTATTTGAAGAATAGGAGTTTCAAAACAGGAAATATGAAAGTAAACGTTGGAAAATTAAAATCCTTCCTTCATCAGCGAAGCAGAAGTCTTAGGCTCTCGAATTCAGTAAATGGGTAACAGTTTTATGAACTTCTTCTGTTCAGAACTTTTCGGTAGACTTTCTCATTTTAGGAGTGAATAAGAAGAGATGATCATCGCGTAAAAAACTATTTCAATTTTTGTTAAATAATTTGCAGCATCTATTTTCTTGAAATAAGCCAATTTAAAAATAGCCCGATTAAAGTAAGTAAACATAACCTAATTATGTTAAGTTAGGCCCACCCATTTTTATAGGGTCATTTTCAAATTGCTCCATTTGTAAAATAGGGGGTTACAGTTTTCCTATTGGAATAATACTAGCCCCTTGGACAAATAGGACTGCTATTCTTCAAATGCTGCGAATTATTTAAAACTCCTTCCTCAGTAAAATTGTTTTTAATATTCATAAATGAAAACAGCAACTTTGTCGCCAGCCCGGCTTTTTCCTTTCAGCTATCTTTGAATAATAACCAAAATATCACAGGTATTTAAAATATTTAACTTCCCAATTAATATCGATAATTAGAAAATATATTCACGCTTAACTAAAACAAAATTTATTTCTATATACCCAACGACTATTTGGCATTGCTAAAATTTTTGCTCCTCTCGTTTTGGGGAAATGATGAATTAATTATTGGTACCACTTCACTCAAATTGCTCGATCTTTGTTCAGAATGTGTTAAAGTATTAGGACTTTTTATGGAAATGTTCCAGCATTTCACGACCTTCATTCTATTTAATCAATTCTTTATTTTGGTTCTACATTTTCAAAAATAAATCATCACCATCATCGCTAACTTTATAATTTAAGAAGGGGATTTTTTCAGTATTTGAATAATAATTTGATCTTAGTTTGGTTATGACTTATGTTTTTTTATCCAAGTTATTTCTAATAATTCTTTTATAATATCAGAAAACAAAATGGTGAAGTTCAGAAATAAATATAAGTATCGAAATTTTGTGAACTTTTTAAAACCCAAAGAATTACAAATGATGAAGTTCAAAAAATGTATTTTTATATATCTTCTTCTATAACTATATTTTAGAAACGCGATATTTTGAAAGGGGAGAAATTTAGTTCAGAGCTCCTTTTGAAAATATTATAATTGGCGAAGTTCAGAAAATTTATAAAAATGTAACCATGGCTGCTTTTTTTTAGATTTTATATTTTAATCTTAGTAGCGAAGCGCAAGCACCCCCGTCCCCCCGTAGGGAAGAGTGGCGAGGCCATTGCCTGGTCTATTTATAATTATGAAAAGCAAAATGACAATTACTCACGTCAATCATGTAAATAGGCTTTATTTACATAGAAAACCAGGCAATAGCTTTGCCCCTCCCCTCTACATGGGGAGCTTGCTCATCGCTACTAAGATTACATTTTTATAAATTTTCTGAACTTCGCCAATTATAATAATTTTCAAAAGGAACTCTGAACTAAATTTTCCCCCTTTCAAAATATCACGTTGCTAAAATATAGTTATAGAAGAAGATATATAAAAATATATTTTCTGAACTTCACCATTTGTAATTCTTTGGGTTTAAAAGAGTTACAAAATTTCGATACTTATATTTATTTCTGAACTTCACCATTTCTCTTTTTGATATTATAAAAGAATTATTAGAAATAACTTTGATAAAAAGTAAGTTATAGCCAAACTAAGATGAAATTATTATTCAAATACTCAAAAGAATATCCTTCTTAAATTATAGAGATAGTGATAATGAAGATGATGATAATGATGATGATGATAAAGTAAAAATTATGTTTCCACTTGCATTCCTGACCCTGGAGATCATTAATAATAAATTAATGTTTATGAGACACTTCAGATTCCATCAGCTTTTTATTTGTTTTTTGCTTCAACGCTCTTGTTTTTAGTTTAATCTCATCATTCTTTTATATTGGTCCTGCCTTGGGTCTCCAAATTGTGCCACCATTGCAACTATATAATACAGGACTTGGGGCATTTTTAGTCGCGTGCGAGTCTAGTCGCGGGCGACTCTACATCTCACTATGTCAGTCGGTCGGTCGGTCGGTCGGTCGGTCGGTCGGTCGGTCGGTCGGTCGGTCGGTCGGTCCCCGTTTTGCTTTTTTGTTGTTTTGGCAATAACATCATAACTATTCGGGCGATGCTAACAAAATTTGAAAACCTTATGTTGTTTTACATTCTCTTTCGAATGCTAAAATTGCCAAGGTCTTTCCAAGGTTAGTCCGGGAATTATTACAAGTTTTGAAGGTTGTAGGGTTATAAATAAAAAAAGTAAGAGCACGCGACATTTTGGTCAGCTGACCTTGTTTAATTTAATACTCTCATCCTAACGAACTATTTTGGAAATATTGTTCTTTACTTCCTTTGTCACAGTTCACTGCCTTCTCTTTATTGCTGTTATTCATTAAGATGCCGATCGCTTTCTATACATTTACTCCTTGATGTTTTTCTTTCCATAAACTACCTCCACCTACAACATTCACCTTTAAAAGTGTTTGCTATGACGTTTCTGAAGAAGCCCAAAGGTTAAGGAAGGATCCAAAGTACGGTTCTATTTCACTGAAATGAACAATTACAGAACATAAGTATACGAAGCAAATAATACATATAATGAACATGCTTTCAGATAAGCACACACAAATATAAGCACATGTACATTTTACAAACAAAAAATTAATATATGTATAAGTGGCACAATGTTGGTCCCATTAGTAGAGGAACTGCAAGATCTTCAGTGCTAGGGTGATGACTTTTTGAATTTTTTTATCAAAAATTATTTCCTGTAGCACGAATGAATGAACTTTTGCCTATTGATGACAAAAATTACTTTTATTCCATTGAAATATTAAAAAAGGTCACGCACAAACCACTTTAAAATGTAATATAGGCCATTATTTTAAATATATAAGTCATCAAACAGACTTGTGCAATAATTTATGTACCATAGAATTGTATGTATAAATTTTCCAGAAAATTATCACGTCATCGCTTGGGCGATTTCTGTAGAGTTCCAGAATTTTATTCAGCCATTTCGCGTGTGGTATATAAGCAAGATGTTTAAAGCGGTTGGTTACTAGTTCAGTTTTAACGGCGTTGATATTATTATTGCCTTATTATAATTGTTGTGTATTCTCCAGCGTTTATTGTAAAGAGATCCTGGTATTATTTGGTAAGCTACATTTAACTCTCTCACTAATTATGTAATATAATAGCATATAATACTTTATTAGTGTCTGCCTTCTCTCTTATTTTTTATAATTGTAATTTGCTTGTTTTTTAATAAAAAATATAAAAGCTCAATAACAGTTTCTTTAATTTGTTACCTATTTAATATTTAGGTTTATTTTCTATTTCAGTTGCTGAGTACAAAATAGGTCGTTCAAGAAGAGCTTTTTTAACACGGAGAAGAACAAGAAAACCTGAACAAATAACTTAGTCCAGTTTCAAGCACCATCAAGAGGATCGGCCTAATTGTTGTGGAGCTAGAATCTCTATGGAGCAAAACATTTAACTTCCCGCAAGTATCTGATCAAGCCATTTGTGCCAAACTAGAAAACTTTCTGAAAGACTATGAGTACTGCAGAAAGAAACAAAACTTTAATTCTTTGAATGATCTGTTTGACGTAACCAAGTTTAAAGGCAACTGGTTGTGCAAAAAAGATGAAAACCTCTATAGACAGCAAATTTTGACCAAAGGCTGGGTTGGTTATTCCACTGGTAAACCTGCTAGTGCCAAGACCATCCACCCATCCAGGGAAAAGAAGGCAATGGAAGCGACTGTGTCCCCACTTTCCAGCTAAGCACCACCTGATTGTTCCGAAACTAGCACGGACTCATCCACTAACAGCGAAGACAGTTCTTGGGAGGATGAGAATGTAGCATCAACGAGGAAAAGGAAGCATAACCCAACAGGCTTAGCAAGTTCCTTGCTACATGCTCAAAGCTGTCGCCCCACAGAACAGCAAAGGTATGTCGCCAGCTTTCTGGTGAGGGCATTGAAATCGCAACCCCATGTCAGTCAACAATCTACAATGCTATCTACACGAGAGCTGCTCAGGTGAAGAAGCACTTGGTGAGCACCCTTCATCTGGAAAAGTGAAGCTTACACTTTGACGGCAAACGAATTAAGGACTTTGAATATCAGGTCGTGGTCCTCAAGAATGAAGCAAATAAATAAAGTTGGCTGCGCTCAAATTGAAGGATGGGAAAGCTGTAACAATTACAAAAGGGCTCCAGGGTGTGTTAGAGGAGTTCAACTTGTGGGGATCAATTGTTATGCTTGTCGCCGACACAACAAGCGTGAATACCGCCAAAAAAACAGGCGTTGTTGTTCGACTGCAGCAAATGTTCGAAGATAAAGGTCACCCCAAATCCAAGTTCATCAGTTGCCAGCACCATGTCCTGGATCAGATTTTTCGCGTTGTCATGGACGATGAGCTCCATGGGTCGACTAAATCACCAAAAATAGAGTACTTATTTGTGCAGGATTTGATGAGCAATTATGATAAATTGAAAGCAGCCTTCAGCAACTGGAAAACTGAGATTAAGGAAACAGGCGGCTGAAAAGACGACATGAAGTTTGTCTATCACCTCACGCGTGTCCTCCGTCACTTCACTAAGATGAATGAGGTCCCCTTTGTAAAGTTTCAAAAGATCCCAAACATCAGCAATGCACGTTGGAACTCTCGTGTCATTCTAGCCCTTCTTGCGTTCATTCTGATGCTTGACACCCAGGGCAGGCTGCGTAAAATCTGTTCATTCATTCTTACTCATGGACTGACCATTGGTTCAGTACCCACTTGATCCGCGCTGAAGACTTTTTTGAACTATCTGCAGCTCTGAATGAATACCCAACAGGTCTCAAATGCTTGAAAACCTACTGGAAAAGAGATAAATCTCCAATCAATATTGCCCGAAGCAACCAGTATTGTGAGCGTGCGGTCAAAGTTATGCAAGACTTGCACGGGTCCTGCCGCAACAAGAACAACCTTATCACTGAGATTCATCCTGTCTAATGACATAAATGTAATTAATTTACTTCCCTGTATGTTTGATGACCCTATATAATGTTATATATATGGGACTCTTAAGCTTGTGTTCAATCTTGTATATGATGCCAATGACTTCGAAAACTGGACAAAAAAGCTGACAAATAAGATTTTTAAAATCCTTTTGTACGTGAGGTTTTTTAGCAAATCACCTTGAAAGTAAGATTTTATATAATCTTTAATTAAAACTCATCAAATTATGACACAGGGATATGAGTTTGTAAAAAAGTCATCACTCTAAATTCTTCACCTTCATACATTATCATACATTTTCGTACCTTATCGATGTTACTTTTATTTGATATTCAAACATAAAGAAAAAACAGGTTAGTTATGAACTTAATTAATTATAACATTATTTCTCTCTACAAAAAGAAAAAGGCTAAAATACAATAAAATACTAGATCAAGCGTCTAATGCGATTATTTACAGGATCTAGCAGTTTTCAAAGTAATGTTCAACAGCCTTTCTAGGTCGAGAAGAACGACGAAAAAAAGTTTCAGGGGAGAGGTCAGGGAAAGCAGCTGGAGGAGGAACATCATGGCATGAATCGTTTTCGATAGGACAGTCAAGTTTTCTATATCGAGTAGATCGACGAGGAATATTTCCAGGGGAGATTCAGGGAGAGCAACTGGAGGAGAAACATCATGACATGATGACTTATATCTCGTTCAGTTTCAACATTTATAGGAGCATCAAGAAACTGAATGGGGGATTTTGTATCGGTATTAAGATTAGGAATATCTTCGATCTCGTTTGATTGGCTCTCTCCGGCTGGGGCCAAATCGTGGAGAGCTACCGTATCTTCTCGGCCGTCTGAAATTCTGACGTGTGCATATTTATGTAGGTTTGGCTTCGATTAATTCACTTTCACGTACTAAAAGATTACCCTTATTCTGTACATGTCGTTTTATCAGTACTTTACCAGGTGAAGCAAGCGAGCTCGGACTACTGATTCCTGTCGTGGTCTTTCGAGATAATGAAAATAACTGTTCGTGTGGAGTTGCGTTCGTTGATGTTATAACAATGAACGCGAGGAATTAAGAGCCTCCAGGAGGACGTGTTCCCAATGGTTAATTCTCATGTTTCTAGACTCCAACGCCAGGGTCACAGTTTTCCATACAATTCCTACATAGCGCTCGCATTGCCCATTATAGGTAGGATGGTAATGTGTTGAACAACTTTTAGGAACCACTTTCTCGTGTAAAAATGATTTTATTTCGGCAGACATGAAAGAAGTACCTCGATCAAATTCACGTACCCTGGTAACCCGAAAAGAAAAATATCCTTACAAGGAAAAGCAAAGCGAAACGCGAGTATAGGTCTATCAGAATTAATAAATACTTATTGGGAGAAGAAGATTGTAGTGTCCCATTGCACGAATAAGCTCTTGCCTCTCTGGGCGATAATATCAAGGTTTCAACCTTTGACACGTTTTGCACCCTGACACCACTCGCTTAACGTCATCTACAGAATAAGACAAATTTCGTACTGGAACAATATGGTAAAATCGTGTGATCCCTGGATGACAGAGAGCTTTATGATGCTCGACAAGATTATTGTCGGTCATGCTTGAGCAGAAGGTGGGCGATAGGGCGTCAGCAGCTCTGTTTGATGAACCAGGACGATGTATAACTTCGTAGCAAAAGGGCATCAATTCAAAACGCCATCTAGCAATCTTTTTGTTCTTTATTTTACTCTTATGACATTAATCAAACATGTAAGATACAAATTTTTGATCTGTAATTAAGGTAAACTTAGGACCGAGAAAAATATGATCCGCCTTTTGATCACCTCAAAGTGCAGTGATTTCTCTCGAAAGAATTTAAGGATCTCGAAAAAATGGCAACTGGTCTTCCATTCTGGTTCAGAGTAACCTCAATGGCCCTATTTGAGGCATCAGTTTCCAGTATAAACGGTAAATTTTCATCTCTTTTTGCCCTAACAGCGTTAATAATAGCTGATTTTAATTTCTTGATTGCATTTGTAGCTTCTTCAGAAAGTGAAAACTGGCAATTAATTAAGGGACGAATTCATTGAGAAAATTTTGAAAACACCCGTGAGTAGTATGCAAGTAATCCGACTAATCGAGATAAGGATTCTTCACGCCTTGCTGAAGGCGTGAAGGATTCTTGACAAAGTTCATTCTGGCGAACCTGATAACCTAGAATACATATAGTATTACAGTGGCGGCAACAAAAAAAGTGACATTGAATATTGGCAATAGAAATCGATACATAAAATCGCTTTCACGATTTTACTTGCCAACAAGCCAATGAAAAGGGGCGGGGCTTATGCCACGAGTGGATGACTCTCCTGAGCTAAGACAACAGAACTGCGCTTTATTGGAACTCACTGTCTCGTTTGAGCTCGTACAGTGAGGTTTTGGTGTACAACGCTCCAGCGTGCTGATTTCCTGCATTCGTGCCTACATTTGACGTGCTATAACTTCTGTGCAAGTGGATACAATGGGGCGGAAAAAGCTTTCTATGACAGAGAAAAGCCGTGCCTTGACCCTATTAGAGCGTGGAAAGTCTTTTATTGATGTAGCAGCAGATTTAGGAACCTCAAGAAATACGATTTATCGCCTAAAACGGGCAGCTGAGTTATTGCCACAAGGTACCATACCAAAGAGGAAGGAGGGCACTGGTGCAGCTAGGAAGACATCTCCAAGGACTGATAATATCCTAAGGCGTGAAGTGATGTCAGACCCTTCTGTAACCTCCGCTTCAATCAGGAAAAAACACCCAGACCTTCTCCAGAACGTCGCCCTCAGGACCATCCGTCATCGCTTACAGAAGGACTTAGGCCTACCGGCTCGCCGCGCTGCCAAGAAGCCACTTCTTACCAAGGCTATGAAGATGAAAAGGCTCAATTTTTGCAAGACCTATAAACATTGGACAGCTGCCCATTGGAAGAAGGTGATGTTCAGTGATGAGAGCACCTTTAGGCTGGTCAGAGGAGAGTCAAAGATCGTGCGTCGTCCCAGCAATGTGTCTCGGTATGACCCAAAATATACCGTGAAAACTGTTAAGCACCCTGATAGTGTGATGGTGTGGGGTGCCTTTAGTGGAAACAAGGGCAGAGGAGGTCTGTACTTCCTTCCCAAGAATGTAACCATGAGGGGGACTAACTATCTCGAAGTTTTGAAGCAGTAAATGCTGCCATTTTGGGAAATTCATCGGTGTGAATTTTTCATGCATGATGGTGCCCCTGCTCACAGGTCCCAGTTAGTAAAAAGGTTCTTCAATGATAATAATATTAGTGTTTTGGAGTGGCCTGGTAATTCCCCGGACCTAAATACTAAGGAGAATGCTTGGAATCTGATGAAATCCAAAGTTCAAGAGACAGCATCCGGCAGCATCAAGGACCTGATAGAATCACTGAAGAAGATCTGGGTTACGATCGACCCCACCTACTTCGCAAACCTCGCTGAATCAATGCCCAATCGACTCAGAATGGTCATCAAGTGCAAGGGCAACATGACCAAGTATTAACTTTCATGAAATATTCATAATAAAATATGTAAGTTACATTTTTCTGTTTCATTTTCCCCGAATTGTCACATGTCACTTTTTTTGTTGCCGCCACTGTAGATGAAAAATTGCAGTTGTTTATATTTCAAGTAATTTTAGGTTTCTCTCACAGCGTCCAGAAACTTAGTTAGGTTTTCATCATGTTCCGCTTGCATGCTACCGCAAATAGTAACATTGTCTACGTATTCTAAAGATTATTTTTACGAATAAAATCGTCCATAATTCTCTGGAAGCAGGCAACACCGTTCGTTAGACCAAAACTTAAGCGGTTAAATTGAAAAAGCCTCCCATCTACCTCAAAAACAGTGTAAATTTTATCTTCAGGGTGAAGGGGAACACAATGAAAAGCACTACTTAGGTCGATGGTGCTAAATCACTTATAGGTCGATATCTTATTAACCAATTCTTCAACATTGGTTAATGGATACGCATTCAAAAAACTAAATTTCTTTATCGTCTTAGAATAGTCAATTACTAACTTTTTCTTGGATTGATTCCACACATGAAATTGAGCTCGCCAGGAGGGGGGTGCTCGTTTCGATGATGTATTCCTTGAGCATGAGTGCTACTTCAGAACGAATAAATTCAGAGTCAGACGTTTTAAATTTGAGTGACTTAGTAATGATTGTTCTGCAATCAGATGATAAATTGGTGAAACTCTTGGAGGATCCGTAATAATAGAAGCCGGAGAGCACACTCCGAGGTCAAGTTGAGGACCTCCAAAGTTTAGCTTAAAGGAGGACTGTTTACTTAGGAAGGGGATTCCTAAAATAATGTCAGCGCAACATTCAGATAAAAAAAGCAAACATACTGTCCGGTACTCACGGCTTCCGACTTTTATGCTAACCTCACAAAATTCCTTGATAGGAGATGTTCAATTTGTAGAGACCATAGATCTAGTGCCCTCATAAAGTTTAAGAAGAAAATTAAAGGAGTTTGCAACATCTTTTGAAATGAAGTTCTCGGAACTGCTGGTATCTCCAAAAGCTGTGAAAACACAACCATTCACCTCAACTTCTAGAGATGACCTTTTCAAAATTGATGGCACACTAGCTAGAGTAGTATTGGCGGTTAATGCAGACTTCATTTTTAGATGACTTGCATACCTTCGAGAAATGTCCTCTCTTTTGGCATTTAAAGCAAGTAACATCACTTGCCAGACAGCAAGCACGGTTCTGGTGCAAGGAATTTCTGCAAAAATAAGAGTTTTTATGTTTTCGTAACGAAGGAGCTGCAGCACAATTCGAACCCTAAGAAGTAGGATTAAAACATTCGGCTTCAGCGTCCAGCTCATGCGATTCTACTGAAGCTACAGGACCAGAAGTAAATGAGGCATACGCCTGCGAATCCCTTGTGGCAATTTATAACACTCTCGTTTGATAAATAGCTAAAGATAATGTAAATGTTTTTTTTCTGGAAGTCTCGTTCGGATTTTTGATGATAAAAGGCCAGTAATTTAGGCATCTCGAATATACTCGTTTTTATACGTTTCGGCATTCGCTGCCTTGAAATTGCAATCCAAACTGAGTGTGTGAATAGCACGTACATATTCATGAATCATTTTACCATCTGATTGTTTACGAGTCGCGAGTTTGTGTCGCCCCACGACCTCATTCGCAAGTGCAATGAAGGCGCTTTTGAGAGCAGCAAGAGCATCGTCGAAAGTAGTACATTCGGAAATTATCTCGAAATTTTCAGGAGAAACTGAATTAGCCAGAAGGCATAAATACGAACCATTTGTACCTTCAATTGGTGCTTTTTATCTCGAGGAGACACACAAACAGTGTTTAAATACACGTGCAGCTTCTGGTGCAGTTGGAAGATCATCCAAAACGATCGAGATGAAGACCACGTTCCATTCTGCTTAGTGAAATAAATTGAAATAGCCCAGATGTTATGGAAGTTCCAAAGTTCGGCTTTATTTCACTGAAATATACAATTACACAATATAATTATACAAAGAAAATAATACATATACTGAAAACACTGTCACATAGGCAACACAAATATAGGCACATGTACATTTCAGAAACAAAGAATTAATATATGTATAAGTGGCATAATGTTGGTCCAGTTAGTAGAGGAACTGCAAGATCTTCATCTTCATACATTATCGTACATTTTCATACATTATCTATTTTACTTTTATTCAATATTCAAACCTAAAGAAAAAAACACAGGTTAGTTATGAACTTAATTAATTATAATTTAATAAATTATAACAATTTCTTTAACTTTTAATTTTTTTAGCACTCCTTAAAATTATAATTGTTCAATTTTATTGTTATTTTTGTTTTCCTTATTCATTTCTAGTTGTTTAATTCAGCAAAAGATGCTAAGTTTAATATATAGATTTACAAAACACCGATGGACTGAATACAATTTCTCACTCTTACACACAGGAACCGAAACAATAAAAGAGAAACGAGAAATTCCCACATCTTTGCCTTAAATGATGACAAAATGCCATTTGAAAAAACGGAGGATGAAACTAAATTGTTTTCACTTGAACGAGACAAAAAAATCTTTCATCTGGGGGTCAGAAACAGCGCCATTTGTCGAAGCGTCCCAACAACCAAAAGTTTGTACAGGAGGGCACAGAAGGATCAAGAAAATGGCCGCAATCAATTAATTTGTCTTTTTTCTTTTCCATTCCTCTTCTCGTGATTTATAAGAGACGTTACTCCTGCTGTTGCATTTCGTAATTTCCAAAAAACAAAGAGAGAAACTGCGTAAGAATAACGTCTCACCTTTATTGAGGCTTATCAGCTTTTTTTTATCATTGCTTGGCACTTTCCGACTGGCTCTACGGTTTCTCGGCCCTGGGTGGGTGGTAATCATTACCACGTTGCTCTTATGGATTAAAAATAGCTCTGTAAAAAGTAGATAGGACGGAGAGAGGAAAGTATGGGATGAGGATTAGATTGGAGATGATGAAATAGATTACGTATAAATAAAGGGGATTGATTATACAATTAGGGCATGAATTTTCTGGTATAGATTTGACCATCATTACTGGTAGACTTCTTTGAAAGGGATGGCGAAGAGACTTTAAAACAAGTGATCTCTGAACCATCGCTTTAAAAGCGGTCATCAAGAGCTCAAAGAAAGGTGATTAGTGGGAGACAACAGTCGTCGTATTGGAAGGGCATTTTAGTGAGCCTGGAGTGGTTCGTCTATTGAGATCGAGGCATCACGACCGATCTTTAAAATCATTGGGCGAGACGAGTAAAGGGAATGGTTTAATGGGTGGAAAAATTCCTAATGGAGACTTACTTGGAAATTTACAATGTTATAATGTTGTATGTCTGATTGGGAAAAATAGTGAGCCATCTGGTGTCCCTAGCTACAGAAATGCGAGTTTCTACTAGGTGTAATCGGTGGCTATGGTTCACAATAATGTAATAAGTGGGAAAAGGATGAATGAAGCTTGTAGATATAGTACGCTAATGTACCGAATAAAGGAACCAAGAGGTGATAAGTATAAAGTCTCAATCCATGTAAGGACAAAGTGTAATCCATAAAGTTATAAACGGATTGATCAGTTAACCTATACACCTGTATTGCTTCAAGTCGCTTATTAGCATGCTCGGTAACGGCACTGAATGTCTACTTGGGAATTAGTGTTTTGAAGGAGTTATGGGTGTTGGCCTTATACTCTACTTGCAACCTTAGTATAAAATTACCTCGCATGTTGTATATAGTTGTTAATGGGGATAAGCGTAAGAATGATAAGATCAACGATTTCAAAATTCCATAGTTTATTACGGGATTCACCTAGCCATTATTACATTTGGTTGAGGGAATGAGCCAATTTATGAAGTAATTTAGTGTTGTTTTAAAGATAAAGAATCACTGATTCTACGGCCTGGGCACTCTCTAATGTTTGCTTAATCGGCTTTCAAATGTACCTCCGGGGCATTTCGGGAGATATAATTTACTAAGAGTTTCCTAACTCGAGCTGGGTGGCGCAGATTTACACAAACATCAGCGTAACCCCCTAACCTCGCGGGGTCTGGAAGAATAACCCGGTGGATGTACGCATATTGGCAGAGTGTGAGGACTCTATTAATAGGAAATACATTAGCAAAAGGATTGTTAAATCAAGTACATTCATTTCTGCTGTTGGAGAGAGTAGTTATTCGGGGGTAAGGAGGAAGGGAAACCTGGTAATCAAAGAACCCAGGGCTTGGCACTAGTTAGGTAAGATGGTTTATGACAAATTAGGCAAATGGATAAGGAATTGTAGGTGAGCTGTGTAAGAGAGTGAGAGATCTACGCATTTTGCATGTATAATAGACGCAAGATGAGCAAGGGCGGATTAAATAGGAATAAGAAAAATCCAGAATAATATGAATAGGATGATTTGGGATGAAAAATGAGTTTGTAAGGGTGCAATTATTGAGAGGAGTGGCAAAGATGAAAATGCCCTACTTATTGTACTTGGAAAGCCTTTAATGGCGTAAGCTGGGTGGAATTGATACATAGAATGAATACAAAAAAGGAGTGGAAGAGGGAAATTGAATCAGAAAGGAATAAGTATGAACTTTGGGACATGTCCTGAACCAGCAACGGGTGATGCATAGAGGGAATAATAAACGAAGAGGTGTATATAAAATGGTTGGAAAGGAATAGGGAAAAAGAATCTTATCTATATAAAAGCACGTACTATAACTAGAATATACGGATATGTTAAAATGACTATATAAAAGGCAAATATTAAAGAAAGAACCAAATAACAAAAGAAGAAACAAAAGCAAAGGAGAAATACAAATATGCTATGAACGAGGCGAAATTAATAAACAGCGATTGTGTTCTTGGGAATAATAAAAACTGAGATAATTCGTTTTGTAGACAACGAGTAATTAGGGATAATGGTTGTAAAATAAGAAATTGTATTAGGGAATTAACTCATAGAGAAATGGCGACAACAAAGAGAAAGAGAAAAATGTTGACACGTGGACTACCTTAATATAGAATTAGGCTCTTCTTCACACTGCAAGATAATTTCAAATCATATATTTAGATCGAGCGAAACATGTAGTTCTTCTCAGACAAAAATGTATAAAAAATAAAGAAAGTGAAACTAAAAATAAAAGAATGATAAATTAGAAAGTGAAAATGGTAGAAAAGTAGACAGTGAAAAACATCAGATTTTCAGGGAAACAATTCCTTTTTTACTTCTGTACAGTTAACGTGAGCACAAGAAAAATAGGTACCGAAAATTCATCATTGGGAATATAAATAAACAATGGACGAATGGAAGTTAATCCTAAATCCTGCAAAGGTGAAGCATTGTGGTCACATAAAGACAAACCACTGCTTACAATATCTGTCAGAGAGATTTATCATGGCTGTCGGGGTATACTTTCTTAACAAAAATGGTTATCCGGTCATCACCGACCTGGCGACTAATAAAGCATTGGGAGCGGCACCACTTCCGTCCGTCCCTACCATATATAAATGTCCTGAAGCAACATTTAGTTGGCTTCTTCCTTGTTTTAAAGGAAGACTCTTCGGAGCGGCCATTTCTTGGCTCCATCCTTAAACTAAGGTTCCTTGGAACAGCTCTCTTTTGGCTCTCTCCTGTACAACTGAAATCCTTGGAGCAGCATTCTTTTAGATCATCTCTTTTAAATTCAAATTCATTGGAAAAAGCTGCATCAGGCTCTTAACCTTTTAACCTAAATTCCTTGGAGCAACCTGCGTCAAGCGCTCTACCTTTACCCATGTCTTCTAAGAATGAAACCCTTTGGTTCATCCTTTGACTTAAAATAAACTCTTCTCAAGTATTCGTATCACAGATCTCCTCTTTCGCCTTATGTCTACTCTTAAAAGACCGTGTATCATCCACAGGGACCAAGGAGTTTGTCTGTTCCCTTTACAGCGAACTGTGTTTCCCGTTGAGTCAAATACCCATGTGTTCCTTTTAAAGAAATCTAAAACCATATTAATTGAAAACCTCGTAATTTCCGACAATGGAGCAATTTACGAGATAAACAGCACTGCACAATTCCAAATAAAATTCTAGCCTTCCAAAATACTAAATATTTTGGCCGGTTACGCCCACTAACTGAAATCTGGGTGGCGTAAATGTGAAACTGATTTGTGGGGGTTGCACTTCCTCCCCGAATTCCCTCTTTACTAAAGTCGTGCACGCCCCGGTATCGAGAAGGTCCGAGTAGTTTACTTTGCTCATTTCTCACTTAAAGTTAAATCTCTTGCAGATCATTGTCCTGAAATAACCCCGTAAGGAGCACGGCGATTTGCCATCCTGGGCGCCGTGCTGACGGGATTCAGCACCCCGTCCGACCCCAGTTTAGCCTCTTCTTCTTCCTTCAAAACACTTTCCTCACTTTTCATACAACCTCTCCCACAACTTTATCTGGTCAGCCTCTAATTTCACAGGGTAGATGCTGACCTTCTTCTTAGCCAACCGTTCCGGATCAGGGCTGAGGGGGAGGGGACAATGTTCCCTAACCCCTAAGCTCCAGGCTGGGATGAGTGGTTTTTAACAACCTGCTTTATCCCCACCCACACCTTCCTCACATCCCTTTCCACTCCTCTTTACAATCTATCTTCTTACGCCGTGTTCAAGGTGGAGCCGCCATGCCAATGGACTGCCAGGCCACCAGGCGGGAGGGGTGGTCTAAATGGCGGTGCCTGGCTCTGCCAGGCCTGTAAGCACCTCTTGCAGTGCAGGCAACTGCGAGAGGTAATGAGCGGTTGCATCCCGTAAGAAAAAGAGGGTCACCATGCCCAATGATGAGTTTAAAAAGAAAAACCCTTTAATTCCCCCTGTACTAACGACGGAGCCGCTCTCGGGCAGCTCCACAGAAAAAATGGAGGTCGTTCCCCCTGTGCTTGCACAGGGGACCCTCGATATTTTTTTAACCGGAGAGGAGGCTTACTCCTCTCCTTCGCCTACGGGTGTTGGGGACTCCCCCTTACCCCCTTCTCTGGAGGTGCTTTCACGCACCTCCCTGCTTCCAGCGGCAGTCCCTCCTTTGCTTTCCAAGGGGACTGCCAAGAAAGCCAGCAGGTAGCCCATAACCAACCGCTCCCCATCAAAGGGGCTCGGTAGGGCAAACCCCCTTAGGGGGAAGAGGGAAGCCAGGCCCCTTCGGTCGCTTCCCTCCAAAGACCTGCTGGCAAGAATATTAAACCTTGCCGGGCTCAAGGCCTGTGCCTCCCCACACAAGACTGCTGACGCTGCCAAGGGGACCTGCGATGTCCTGGGAGGGGATGGCCAACTGGAGGCCCCTCCTGTGATGGACATAGTCCTTGAAGAAACCCAGCCTCAGACGGTAGGGCCTTCCATGGGGAAGAATCCGGCTCGGCGCCAAGCACCGAACCCGAATCCGCCCCTATGCGAGGTCCTTCTCAAACGGCTGGGGTCTCGGACGCAGTACAACGAGGGGAGGGATCTCCTCCAACTGGTGCCCATGCGACCACCAGGACCTTCTCTATTTCGGAGAAGGACCTGGCTGAGGCCGGTTTATCTGGACAAGGGGCTTCTGCCGGCGGAAGTGAGTTGCGGGTTCATTCCCCGCCCTCCTCTCCTAAAAATAAGAAGAAAAAGACTAAGAAAAAAAAGACTCGGGGCTCCTCTCCATCCACGGGGGCTACGGGGACGGATGGGTCTGCTGCCACTTTGGTAGGCGACCAAGCCAAGATCGGCACATTCGGCCCCTCTGGTCCACCGGGTCCGGAGCCGCCGACTAAGACGAAAAGTGCACAGACGGAGCCTCGATAACATCGGGGCCCCTGATTCAGAGGTTACCTGGTGTTTTCGAGCCCTCTGGCTTCAAACGCTTCCTCGTTATTCGCTCCAACGACGGCAACATGTTGGCCAAGGGCAACATGATCCATCAGAGGAAAGCATTAGCTAGTGCAATTGGTAAAGAGTCGAAGGTGACCCGTTCCTCGGACGGGAGCCTTCTGGCGAATGCAGCGAATCCCGCGAAGGCGGCCAAGATACTTCATGGCACCCCGGTGAGTGTGACGCCCCACTCTACCATGAACTTTGTGAAAGGAGTAGTTTATGCGTGAGAACTCGTCGACTACTCCATTGAGGACATCACCTTAGAGCTGGCCGACCATGGGGCGGTCAAGGTCGAACGTGTAATGAGAAAACAGGGAGAGCCTCGAGACCCACCCCTACACTCTTCGTCACTTCCGACTGTGACAAGCTCCATGAGTCGGTGCGTGCCGGCATTCATGCCACTGCCGCGGCGGTGCTATTACTGTCACCGATTCGGCCATACGAATCGTTCTTGTAGACGTGCAAAGTCGGGGTCACCCGAAGTCTGTGTAAATTGCTTCAAGGCCGAACACGATAAGTCTAAATCGTGTGTGGCCAAGTGTGTCAATTGCGAAGAGCCGCACCTCGCTTCTTCGAAGCAATGTGGTGCATATCTCCTTGAGAAAGAAATCCTGGTCATTCAGGCCTAGGATCGACTCTCATTCAGCGAGGCTAAGGACTTGGTCCTAGTGCGCCCGGCTCTGCCTTGGACCTCATATGCCTCAATAGTTAGAAAGGCACCTTCTGATCCTGGTTCATCCAGGCCAACGAGCACGCTTGTTTCCGCGCCCATTCGGAGCCCTTCTGCGGGCTCTACTCAAACTAAGCGCTATTTGTATAAGCTAGCGGCAAAAAGGGTTCATCCCCAGCCCCGCCTTAAAACAGGGCTCCCCCCTCTTTCCCCAGCATGACCGTTTCCCGTAAGGCGAAACGGCCACGCGCCTCCACCGAGTCGTTAGACTCACAGGAGGCAATACCCCTGAAGTTGGTCGCCAAGCCATCTTCCGGGGTTCCTACAGCTGTCCCCCGAAAGGAGGACAGCAACAAAGAAGCTTCGGCTCCTTCACCCACGCCTAGTGGTGGAGCAAGTAGAACGGAGAGGGTGGTTCCTCGAAAAGAGGGCCCCCCGCCTCCAAAGCCGCAACGCCCGCCTAAGGTTTCGAGGCGGAGGGGGAGAAAACTCGCATGGTGAGCCCAACCTCCTCCAATAAGTCCTCGAAGGCGACAGCGCCTTCAGTGCTTTGTCCGGCCAACAGCGCCCGGGTTCTGCCTCCGGGAAGCGTACGGCCATTCCCGTGAGGGTCTTCTGTTCGAGGAGGCCTCTCGCGTCTCCTCCGAGCTAGGCTTGGAGGGCATATTCCTTCAATGGAATTGCCGTGGAATCCGGGCCAACTGGGATGAGCTACGGAGGCTCGTCTCGTCCCGTTCCCCGTTAGCTATTTTTCTTCAGAAGTCCATGCTAGGCACGTGCACCCTGCCCGCCCTCCCGGGGTATAAGGGTCTTGCGATTCCACCGCCACAGGATGGCCGGGCTGGGGGATGCGAGGTTTACACCGGGCATGATGTCTCCGTTCTTCCTTTCTCTTTAGATACCTCCTTTTAGGCAGTGGCTGTGCAGCTGAACCTGGATAGGAGGTATACTATCATTTCTGCGTACATTCCACCGTCAGCTGACTTCGACGCCGGGGACTTCCACCGCGTGGTGGCACGGTTGCCGAGGCACTATCTCTTGCTTGGAGATCTGAACGGCAGGCATCCTCTCTGGGGAGATTACTCCATAAATCCCAGGGGACAAGTCCTTGCCGATCTGATCAAAGAGCTTGAGATAGGTGCCCTAAACGTGGATGAGTTTACGCATCACTCTCCGAGAACCGCTTCATTGTCTTCCCTTGACCTATCTTTGTGCTCTTCTGATGCACAGCCTGATTTTGATTAATGAGTGGTCGATGACCTTCAGGGTAGTGATCACTTTCCCATTCAAATATCATTTTAAGGGCAACTGCTGCCTGAGAGCCCACCTCGGTGGTGCTTGACACGGGAGCGGTGGGCTGAATTTCAGGAAATGACCGAATTCTCTATCTCAGTCGAGGAGTTTAGTTAGGTAGATGAGGCCGTTGAATTCTTCTCCGGCAACCTCATCGCTGTGGGCCTGACTACTATTCCTAGAACATCTGGCCGTTTTGCACGCCCGCCATTCCCATGGTGGTCGGCCGAGTGTGAGACGGCCTCAAACAGAAGCATTATGCCTACATGCGCTATAAGCACCGCCCGAACGATTTCACTGTCGCTGAATTTCGTCGGGCTAGGGCTAGGTTCCGGTATATTTTGAAGCACGCCCGCCGCTCTTCTTGGCAGGCATACGTGTCTTAAGTAACGGGAAGAACTCTCTAGCAGAGGCGTGGAAGCGAGGCAAAAGGATTTGGGGCAAATTCTCGCAGGACTCCCCTCCCGTGCTCTAGGAGAATGGGACTGCACTCTCGGATTCCGCGTCCGTGGCGGAATCCTTCGCGCCCGCTCTTTCCGCCTTCTCTAGCCGTGATGCTGCTCCGACAGCATTCATGGCACGTCGTGATGTCGCGGAAGGCCGCCGGCTGGACTTTACCTCCAGAGGTGAAGAACTCTTCAACGACAGGTTCACCGTGAGTGAGTTGCGCTCCGCTTTCGCTTCGTGCGCGGACACCGCCCATGGTCCGGACGATGTCCCGTACGCCATGCTTTGAGACCTGGGTGAGCGAGGCATGGCCTTTCTGTTAGATTTGTTCAACACGATCTGGGTGGAGGATCTTCTCCCAGATTCCTGGCAAATCGCTATTGTGTCGCCTTTCGCAAACCGTGGAGAGATCACTCTACTCCCACCGGTTTCCACCCAATCTCTCTAATCTCTTGCGTGTACAAGTTAATGGAGAAATTCGTAAATGTTAGATTAGCCTTTTTCCTGGACAGCGGAGGCCATATGTCTTCTTCAAGGTGCGGCTTCCGCAATTCCCACTCCACGTCGGATGCTCTGCTCTGACTAGAAAATACCATCTGCGAGGCCTTCCTTCGTATACAGCACTACGCCACGGTGTTTTTCGATCTGGAGATGGCCTATGATACCGCATGGCGATACGGTATCATGGAGACTCTCCACACGATGTGGGAGAGGGGACGCCTCCCAAAGTATATATCTGAATTTTTGCGAGATCGTCGATTCCACGTACGGGTGAGGGGAGCCCTCTTTGGCCCAAAGGAGAAGGAATAGGGTGTCCCGCAGGGAAGTGTCCTCAGTGTCACACTCTTAGCCCTGAGAATCAACGGCATCCCCTCGGTGCTGCCGGAAGATGTTCTCGCTACGTGGACGACCTTTCGATCTCTTTTGGCGCGGCCCAGATGCCAACTCTTGAACGTCGATTCCAACAGGCATTAAACCGCGTCTCTCGCTATTCCGAAGCGCACAGGTGTCGGTTTTCCTTGTCCAAGACTAAGGTGGTGCACTTCTGCCACCATCCACAGCTCGACCTTCACCCAGACTTGTTTCTTAATGGGGTGCGCCTGGATGTGGTTGAGTCGCACCGTTTCCTTGGTCTTGTATTTGTCCGACGCCTCACCTGGGAGGCTTATATTCGCAGCCTTAGGGTTTCTTGTACATGCGCCATGGATATTCTCCGTTCCGTGACTTTCAGCGCTTAGGGTGCTGATAGGGCTACTGCCTTACTTTGTTTTTGATCCCTTGTCCGTTCGAAGCTTGACTACGGATGCGAGTTTTATGCATCCGCAGCAGAGCGTTTATTGTGGGAGGTTGGACTCTATCCACCACACCGGCCTTCGCCTTGCGACCAGAGCCTCCTGCAGTTCCTCCATTCAGAGCCTGTTGGTCGATGCAAGAGAGATGCCACTCGCTCTACGCCGCGTGCAGTGCATTACTCACCTGTACGCGCGAGCCCGGCGCCTCACTCAGTCGCCAACAGCTCTCACTGCATCCGAAGCTGATCTCGACGGTGTCTATGCCGCCGAGCGACGTCAGTCATACCCTAAGCCCTTTTGGTTTAGGGCCAGAACACTCCTTCGAGAGCTGGGTATAGCTTTCAGGCCGGTGGCTTCCCTGGTTCAGCCTAGGATGCCACCCTGGCGGGTACCGCATTTGGCTACTTGTCGCCACGCCTATGCTCCTAAACTTGTACAGCGCCGGGAGTATTGCGTTCGACCTTTATGGAGCACACCTTGTGTCACGCTGTAACCGTGTCAGTGTATACGGATGGCCTCAAGTCCCAAGAGGGGTCGGCTTCCACGCCGTATCCCCTCTGTTTTAAGTCAGCGGGGCTCTGCCAGGCGCTGCGTCTATCTTCACGACTGAACTGGTGGCAATACACCACTCTGTACGGGAGATTACGCGACGTGCCCGGTTCGGAGACCGGATTGTGATTTATAGCGACTCACAAAGCGCCCTGGAATCTGCGCATCCACTGGTTCACGATATCCGTGACGCCACGGTTTTGGCGAGCCGGGCGGATGTTGAGATTATCTTTTGCTGAGTTCCTGGACATGTAGGAATTGCGGGGAATGAGCACGCCGATGAGAGCGCCAAAGATTCCGCGAGGACTCTGCGACCGGACCAGCGTTTAGCTCTTCCTTACACCGACTACATGGCAGGAATACGGGCAGCTCTTCGGACTGCTTGGCAAAGAAGATGGGAGACTGTCGAAGGGAACTTAAAGTTGCGTGCCATTGTGCGGCGACTGTTCCCATGGACCTATTCCCCAATGCCGCGACGGCTTCAGGTCGCTTTCTTCGTCTCCGAATCGGACATACTCGTGTGACGCATCGCTATCTGATGGAACACTCGCCTGCGCCCTATTGTGAGGACTGCGTCGTCCCCCAGACTGTTCGCCACATTCTTGTCGACTGTATCAGTCTGGGTGATCTTCGCGCACGTAACCTGTCCCGGTACCGTGATGTGCGGGGTCGCCACCGCCTGTCCCTTGTACTCGGGACGAGTGCGTGCACTTTGACTGGTGGACTTGTTGACTTTTGGGGGGAGGCCAGCCATCTCCTTATTATTTTAACCAGGTATTTTGTTTTGTTTTGTTGTTTTTTACCTTATAGGTTGCACGCTCCTGCGCCGGGGGGACCTTCCTCTGACGCAGGAGCTTGCTTACTACTCGTTTTCTTTTCCCCTTTTTTTAGTTTCTGTTGTTGTTTGTGTTGTTTTTTTGTGTGTGTTATTCCATTAAATTTAAAAGTAGCCTACTTCTAGGCAGTTTTTAATACGACGACTAATGCCCAAGTTAGCAGTCGCCATATGAGCTCTTTAAATTCCCCCCAAAAATTGTCCTGAATTAATCTTTTGGATGGGCAGGGACCCTAACAACTCATCAGGATACGAAGGTAAACTTACTCTCTCCCCACAAATGCGTGGCCTAAAATGATCCGGGGAACAGTATTCTCGCGGCATCTGGTCATATGGACTATCTAGGTCGAACCATGCAGTCAGTCTTCACATATGGAGATTCTTCATACAATGCCGGCTGGTCATTTATTCTCATCAATATTGGCGGGTTAGAGTATTAGTTGGTGTGTTAGACTTACCGTTTGATACGTAGGTGGATAGGCCTAGTTTATACGGGAAACGCAGCCCACTGCTATGTGCGTAGGTAGATTCACGCCTAAAATGGCCACGGCTAATACAGTTTTAACAAACTCGAAAGTTTGGGATTGACGTAGGACTCCTTTGGGGCTGGGCCTCTGGCTATTGTGTGAGTAAGATGCCCCCCAGTAGATCAAGCGTGACACCATGATACTAAATCATTCTAATATTTGCTTCCTTCTTTCAAACCTTCCCACAATAGATAATTCTGAGCATCTCTCGCATCTTTGTTCATCGTTACGCTAGGGTTGACGTCGAGTGAAACATATACTCCAACCTTCCTTGGGCTTGTGGGGAGAAATTTGCATACATAACAGCATTCATTAACCGATTAAACATGCTACTTTGTGACCTGGAGGTTCAGAATTCTTTTCAGTGGCCTGAAAGGCCATGCACACTAATTGGTACGAATGCGAAAAAAAACAACCAAAATCTTCTTTTTCATCTTTTTTTCATTTTGAAAGAAACATATTAATGATTAACAGCAAGGGTTATAGGAATTTTTCATCCTTGTACACTTTTAATTCCTTTTTAAATCCATCCCAAAGTGGCAACAGACAATAAAACATAGTTCGTGTGAATCTGAAAATGTGCATTTCCTTCCTATGGGTAGAAGGAACGTTTCATTGCTCGAATTTTTTCATCTCGGGGCACAAGATTTTCTATCGGAAAATATTGTTTCAAACTACCCACGCAGCTTCCGATAATTGACCCGCTAGTAGCTTACATTCCTATCTGCCGTTAAAAGGGGACAACATAGTGGGGCAGATTTACATACATACTTACTAACATTTAGGGAGGTAGAAGATTGATTTTGGTTAGTATGAGTTAGGTAGGTTAGATCAATCGTGTCTGTTTGTGTAGGAGAGCTTACCTTAAAAGGCCTGGGATTAAGAGGCAAGTCGAATTCTCTATCGAACCGAAAAATAAAGTTCTCGCTAGGATAATCAAATCTGTCGTGAGTGAATGACTTGTCACTCATTTGTTTTCCGACTTAAAAAAGGGGTTCCACTGCTATTTGATTCGCTAACTTCAGTCAGATAAATCCTAATTAACTGAAATAAAATCTTTCAAGCGCACGGGGAAAAATCAATGGAGTTATACAATATTAGGAAAAAAGTTACTTAAAAGCTCCACCTAACTATCAAAACACATTACTAACGGAAAACTCAGGGTGACGCACAAAAATAATTAATAAACAATAAGAATTTACCTTTAAGATCGAATTTTTAAACGGACCTCCACTTTCCATCTTAATTAATCGCTCTGTGTCCTATTACATTCAAAGGTAAACTGAAGGAAAGACCAAGTGTATTCTGCTTTCTTTAAACAAATGAATACATTTACGTCTACAGGAGCGAGTGAACGTCTTTATCCGCAAGTTTGGGGCTTTCGGATTTTTTTTCCCAAAGTGATGGTTGCTTGTAGATACTTCACTGAATGGAGAGTGGGACGGGTTTCAAACAGACCGATTATATACCATTTAATATCATTGGCTTACCTGAGGAGTTGTCTGAGATGTATCTCTTTAGTTAGTGTTCTGCAGTTGTAGGACTTTTTGGTATTTAATATAATTGTTTTATTGATATATTAGGTAGTCGAATTTTGTCTCGCAGAACAAACAAGCACTGTGGTTGTTGTAGTCAATCGCCTTCGGGCAAACAGCACACCTGTCTTGACAAGCACTTTGGTTGAACTTTAGTTTAAATCCGCTGTCCCAATAAGAATGGGTAATTTTTTTCAGAATTTTGGGAATTTGGGCAGTATATTTTTTCATTATACAATGTTTTATTAAAAGCGACCGCTAGTTTCGAATTAATAATTCTTTTTTCAATCTTCTCAATTTGTCTTATATTCTCCTTTTCTTCATTGTTTAGCCTGTGGATAAGCGTGCTGAAGTTCATTTTATCAAAGGTAGAAGTAAATTAATGTAATTTAGCACTTTCTTTAATTTAACTGACGCGTTTCGATACATCGAGTACCATCTTCAGAGTTACAATGGGGAATTATTACAAAGTATTCAGTTTATATATGTTACAAAATGTATTAACAAAATTATAAACGAAAATATACACGTATAGGCAGGTTGGATCCAGGAAATACACGGAACATTCCTCAACCGAAAAATGATAGAAGAAAACACCCCAATTTTAGACTATGCTACCAACAAGCAAGCGATTTTATTGGAGTTAGACTGTATGTTTAAATTCAGTTGTTTCCTTTGGATATACATACTCGTATATAGCTTCAAGGAAGAGCAGTTGGCGCCTGTTGGGAGCATAGTCTAAAATTTGGGGGTTTTCTTCTATCATTTTTCTATCATTTTCCTGTGCATGTTTTTTAGGTGCACCGTTGTTAAGATAGCATGATATTCTTCTTGAGAGAGTGGTTTCGCTCATGCCAATATACGAGTTAGGTAGGAGCTTACAATTTCCTAGTTTACATGTGTACTCGTATATCAGATGTGTCCTTTGTTTCGGTTGTAGCGGGGGTGTGGGGTAATTTTTAATGAAGAGGGTTGAAGTACGTTTATTTTGTTAGTAGATGATTAGTGCGATCTTTTTCTCGGTGTTTATGGGTTTTATTCCTTGGTCTATAATGTCCTTGATGGTTCTTTCATCTGCCTGGTGTTCTGTGCTCATAGTATTCTTGTAAAACAGTTTTATAATATCCTCATTATCCGTATTCCTATTCTTCTGGGGTTCTGAGAGGTACCATCTGTCCATTTAATTCTTATGGCTCTTTGTATTTCTTTATTGGAGACTCCGTTATTTACGAGTACCTGAGTGGCTCTCTTGAGCTCGTTGTGTATGTCCTTCTATGTGGTGCAGTGTGTAAAAGCACGATTGATGTACGACGATATTATGCTTGTTCGGTAGCGCTTAGGACATTAGCTATCCCCATTTATGCAAAATCCCGGGTTGGTGGGTTTAACATAAACTTCAGTTGTTATTGTTTTATTGATATTGGTACTGAAGATATCTAAGAATGGTAATTAGTTGTTCTGGCTTTCTTCGATGGTGTAGTTGAGGGAAGAAAATTCTTTAAAGGCTTTTTCCAGATTATGTATTTCATCTTGTGTTTGACGTTGAGGTAGATTTTGTCTATGTACCTGCAGTAAATATGGGGCTTGGGTACTCTTGAGAAGACCTTTTTTTTCAACCACCCCCATATAGAAGTTAGTAAAGATATCTCCCAAGGAAGAACCCATGGTGACTCCATCGACATGGCGTTACATGCTTCCAATGGGGCCAAAGAAGGGGGCTTCAGAGGTGCAAATTTGTAGTAATCTCTTAATGCCGTCCCTTGGTATTCCAATTGGGGGGTGTCATTTTGGTCATAGACGTATTCTAGTATTATTTCTATTGTTTCGGCGTCCATGGAAACTATTATTTTCTTATGGTTAGTGGCTAGAATGATATCGATGAAATTAGCCGAGGATTTGGGGCTGTATTTGTTGGGTACGTATGGAGTTAATATTTTGGTTAGGAATTTTTCGAGTTCTTACTTGGGTGTAGGGATTTGGCTAATTATGGGCCTGAGGCGTTTTCCAACTTTGTGAGTTTTCACGGTTCCATAAGCGTATCCTGGGCTGAAGTCACCTATAATTTTCTTCATTTTTATGTTTCTGGGTTGTTTGTTGATCAGTTTAATGATTTGTTTTTCCTTCTTAATATCGTCAGTGGGGCTCTCCGAGATTTTTCGGAATTTGCTTTAATCATTTAGGATTGTGTCCATTTTTGTATGGTATTGCTCAGACGGCATGATGACAAAAATGCCTGCTTTATCTGATTTCCTGATGGTGATGTCTATGTTGTTTTTAAGCTGTTTGGCAACTTCATTTCGGAATGGTGTCAGGACTCTCGTCGTAAAGTGTCCTTTGCTTTTTCCGGCCTTTGGAAAGATTTCTGCTGTGAGCACGAGACTGGTAGTGATTTTTTTATGATTTTCTAATTTGTGTATGTCGTCAAGAAGCATTTCTATTTGAAGTCGTTTTTGTTGCTTTCTCGCCTTACTGATATAATGATAATTAGTTCCGAGGTTGAGGAGTTCTTCTTTGATGTGAGTGAGTTCCTGTTCAATATTTTGTTTCAAGTCTGGAGTGAGGTTGTTGTCTCTCTATTTTATTCGGTGCAGTTCTAGTTTTCTTTGTAAATCAACCAGGTTACTTTTCTTTAGGTTAATTTGGCCGAGGAGGAGGTCGCGTTGGTATCTTGCCGTCCGATCCTCCTGCTTTGCAGCCCGGTCGTGTAGACGTATATGTGTGAATTTGGGCAGTATATTTTCATTATAGCATGTTTTATTAAAAGCGACTTCTAGTTTCTTATTAATTCGAAACTAGCGGTCGCTTTTAATAAAACATGCTACCCAATAGGCCTAGTCGCTCAAGATCAACGCGTAACCTTGATTCTACTCTGGTCACGACAGAGATGGGGAATAGAAGTGAGGGGGGAAGGGGAAGGGGGGACGAGTGCGAAAGATTTTATATTCCAAAGATTTAGTGCAGTTGGCTGCCATTATCTAATAAAGGCTGCAGATATGAGGCTTATGAAAAAGTAAGTACAAAAATTTACTTTAATATTTGCACAGTTATACACAATAAATAGATTAAATGACATAATGGCAATAGATCCTCTTTGTATACAAGGACCGGAATTATCAGAATTACTCAGAGCGGGCTCTACAGAAGGGGGTGGAGGAAGGTGATACGGGCCTCTGTACAAAGACACACAGGGATGAAAGAGATGAAATGGGGGATCGGATGGGTATTCGAGAGACTTTAACCACTGGGAGTTTAAGCTCTAGTAGTAATACTAACTGGAGGGAGTATACGTGCCAAACGAAATGTACCGAAACCAAGGATGGGCCAATTGACTGAAGCTCAGATCCTTCGCTATAATTCTAGCCTTCGGCTCGTCGAGAAAAAGGAGCGCTATCGAGAATGACGTGTTTCGTTGTAAGAGGCAGACCTATGCTATCGATGCCTTATTGGGATCAACAATATATAGTGACCTGACAGATCCGTTACTGCCTCCGCCAAGGGGGGCGGGGATCTCTCTACGAACCAACACGGTGCTTGAGGAATGGGAAATAGTCCCGCGAGGGCTTCTTGATAACACCTTGGGAGACATTTGAGATTCTAATCCCTCGCTTATCGCGGAAAGTAGTTCGATATTCTGACTGTTCTCACGGTCATCGCTCATGTGTACTGACCTCGAGCCTGACCTCGTGGTTTTGACGGGCCACATGGCTGAAAGCAGCCTCTATTCCCGACAATGTACATGGATTCTTAAATTCGTAAAGAGGATCGAGGATAGTTTTTAAAATTTTAAAGCGTAGACTTGTACTTGGAATTAAAAAGGTGGTGAAACTTAAAAAGAGAGAGATAGTGAGAGAGTAAAGTTGTGAAATTGGGTGAGGTTCAGGAATAGAGGTGGTGTGGAAGACAAAATGAATAGGTCCCTGGTGAAAGGGTATCTCTGTCTTGTTTTAGTTTTAGGGTTGTATTTTGTGTTTTTTTTTGTTGTTTTTTTCATAAACTATAAAATTTATAGCTTATACGAATCAAATTAAGCCTATTAATTCAATTAGGTTAGATATGATCTTATTTTCATTCAAGCCTTTATTTGGGGCGGAGTTTTTGTTCCCGCTATGGGTTTTTAAGAAAGTTTTTTTTTCTGAAGCTCAGCTTTTAATTTTACTTCGAAAACTTAGTAAAAATTGTTAATCTTAGTCGTTTGTTGTGATTTGTCGATTTTGTCATGTGTATTTTGGAGTCACGTCACCGTTAGTCTGTGCCTTACTACTTTTAAAAGGTCTTATTTGTCGAGTAACCTCGATCTCTAGGTGTGCAAGAAAGAACACCGGTGACAGGCGAGTGCCAATGGCTCGCCAGATCTTCTTATCTTTCTCGTGGAGCGCCACGTTGATCTGAGATAATCCAACCGGGTATTTGCGATGATTAGCACCGCTTTATTCTGGATCTTTTATAGTTTCGCAATGTGGGGCTTGGTGCTCGTGTTCAGCGGCACGGAGGGGTACAGGAGCCTCGAGCGGATGCATGCATTGAATATCTTGAGTTTATTTGAGGGATTTAAGGCACGAAACCTATACAATTCCCTTAAATCTCTCTTGCTATTTGCGATTGTTCGCTCGATATGACTCGTGTATTCCCCGGTGGTGATTTTGAGCGCAATAACCGTCCCATTGGTGCAGTAAGGGATTCGCTCGCCGTCTACACGTATATCGTTGAAGGTCTTGCGAAACATGGTAATTATTTTAAATTTGGGGAAATGGTTGATATCTTCCATCTCTTCTCGAAGGAGTTGATGTTAGCTATCTCCCTAGCCGTATTTCTCGCCATAAATTCCCTGTGAACATAAGCGGAGGTACAAATTTGCGATATATCGTCAACGAACTGTACGTATATCGTCCCCTCGGAGAGAGGTTGTGGTAGGTTACGTGTATAAATGTTGTATAAAAAAGGGGACTAAGACAGCCCTCTTTAGGGACCCTCTCTGTGAGTTCGTATTCGGGGACTTTATGTTCTCCTATTTGTATGTATGCTCTCCTCTCCATTATGTAGTCGCACGAAATCCTATCAAGAATGCAGTTGAGGCGTACTTGAAGGATCTTAAATTGTATGTCTCTCTTCAAAACCTTGTCAAAAGCTTTCTTGACATTGCGGAGCACCAGTTCGGCATGCCTTTTTTCTGCCTTGATCTTAACAAGCTTTTCAGTGACGACAGCTAGTTCTGTATCAATCCCTTTTTTCCTTCTGAAGCCGTGTTACTGCTTATATGCAAGTCGGTTTCATCGAGAAAAGAGAGGAGTCTGTTAGCCAATATCTTCTCGAAGACTTTGCCGCCAAATTCTAAGGGAGATATCGGTCGAAAGCTGTTAGGGAAGTTCAGGGGGCTTCCCTGCTTTAGGGATAAAAGTCATTTCGTCCTATTTCCACTGGTGGGGGAAATAGCCCGTGTTCAGAGTGGAGTTCATAATGTTGAGTAGGCCACTACAAACGTTAGGCGGGACCTGAATGAAATTCTCGCGGGTCAGCCGCGTAATACCCGGGGATCTTTGACGAAAGGATTTTAGAGTAACAGAGAGTTCTAAGGCAGTTAATTTACTCTCATAGCCCTCCATCAATCTTTCTTGCGATACACAATGGTAAGGAGAAGTTTTATCCATTTTTTTCTTTAAGTTTGTATTACGTCAGCTTCGAATTCGAGGTCGTAATTGTCATTTTCTTCCGCGGTAATTATGAAGATTGGAGACCAGAAAATTCTAAAGATTTTTTCAATTTTTTCTGTCTCAGTAATTGTTTGGCCATTGTGTTTGTGAATTTTGTATGTGGAGTTTTCCTTTAAGACGTTTAGCCGTTTGCCAGAACGTGTGTGTCTATTAGTCTGTCCCACAATAGTATTTGCTGCTCCGTAATTAGTGGCTGGAGTTCGTCTTAATTTGTATTAGTATTATGTAGGCCTTTATTCTTTCTAGGTTTACATCATACAAGGAGTTGGGGATGTAACTTAAGAAATAATTTATATAATTTTCCCAGTTCGCTTGCTTGTAGCTTTTGCGTTCTGGAATTTTAATTTGAATAGGATTTACTCGTAATGTAATTTTGATAGCCTTTTGTTCGCTCGTAATGATGGGGCCCGGTTCAATGCAGTAATTGTAAGGAAACCTGATACTAGAGAGGACTATTTCAGTTTTTTCGGCTGCTCTCCCACATATGTACGTCGGGAATTCGGGTCCGATCCTTGTTATGTATTTTGTGTCGAGTAGTAATTCGATGTTTCTACCTACATTATTGTAGGAGGTATAACCTGTCGCTGCACATTTACAAGAGGTTGTGCATGGTCAAATAGCCGCGTCTTGGTGATTGTTACCCCGTGGAACTACTTATTTAATGGCAAGGTAGGATTCATCTAGTCGTAAGTCTTCCAGAGTCCTGTATTTTAGTCCTTTTTTGACGGTTATTGCGCAAGCATCATACCGTTCCTGACTGTGATATTTGCTAATGACATCGTATTGAAAATTTTTAAATGTTTTTGCGCGGACAGTTTGTGTTCAGAAATAAGTATTATGTCAGGGTCACTCTGTCGCATAATATTGCCATAGATAGAACCTTTTTCGTCCCTCCCATTGACATTCATATGTATTATCGTAAGTCTGTCTGCCATTTTGTGTAGTGTTGGTTCTTTAGTGTGTAGGATTAAAGTAAACGTTTATTCGCGTGTACTATAGCCCCGTAGGGTGTACTGGGCGGGGTACGCTCCCTGCCATTTCTATTTTTTCTGTATTCCTTGGCCGTGATCGTATAAAAGCAGTCCGTGGGCAATTTCACCATGTTTTGAGCGAGGGCCTCTTCAGCCTGCTGCTCGGGAACCTCATACGAGCATTCCGACTTGTACCTTCTGGTCTTGAGACCTTCCGCTACTTCGCTGGATTCCAGCTTCTTTGGGAAGGTATCCGACTCGGGGGCATATATTTTCAGGTTGAATCCTCTCGCATGGTATTTGAGTTGGCGCTCTCTACCCTGCGAAAAAGATGAAGTTGAACTTGGACGCGGGTTTTTGAGGTTTTTCTCAACCTTGGAGACCTGCTTTCCTTGGAGCGCACTACTTCAGTGTCAATTATGTGTGTTTGTGTGTCGTTTGTAGTCATGAAATTTTTCCTGGGTGTTGCGGGCGCTTGGTTTGGTATTTGCGAATTTGTTGGTATATTTAGAAGCTGTGGTTTGAGGCACGGAAACTTTTTGGCATTAATCTTCGTATTGGGGAGCTACGCTAATTAGCATAAATTCCTCAGAAGGAGGCTTGTAGGGAAACCACCTTTCCTGTATTTCGTTTTTTTTTACGAGCATGCAGTTGACTTCGGTGGCAAAGGTACCTGGGCGAGTAATGCTGGCAATGTGTGCATAATATATGCAACACATTACTTTGGTGGAATTCTTGTTTTCGATGTGAAAGTATGTCCGTTGGTTGTTGGTCTCTGCAATCGCGGCTTTGGCTACTTTGGCATAAGTGGTATTGGCTTTCTTGCATTTGTTTTTGAATTGCTTGTTTTTTATCGGACATGCCATAGACACTGTCCGGTGGTTGTTGCCTTCACAACTTAGGTATTTTTGTTCGTTACTCTTACATAACGCCAGAAATGTTCGCGACCAGCGCAGATAGAGCACAGTGTAATATCTTTTTCAAAGCAGTTGAAAGTAGTGTTTATGCTGAACTTGTAGCACCGAAAGCACATTTGCAAGTCTTCGCACTCCTCGCGTTACATCTGATCTGAGCAGACCCTTACATTAAAGAGAAGTAGACCGTCTTCCTTCGCTTATTGTGCCATAGCAGTGTCCTCAAAGGCAACCTAAAAAACACGTGCGTGTAGTTTTTGAATTCGATAACCTCAGCTACCTTTGCCCTTTCAATTTCAATCTGTATTTCGTCTGCCGAGTGACATTCGGCCCAGGAGTTGAGGCGCCTGCAGATTAAACTACGGTGGGATCGTATTTCTGGGCGGTGTGGTTGGTTTCAAGTTTATGGTCTTTAGGCATTCAACGGCCTTGCTTGAGGTCAAGGCTTCACAGTCAGCCTCCTTCGCGCAAATGGTCGAGTAACCATTTTGGATGTCGATAAGTTGTACTAGTGCGATACTCTGGGACCTGAAAACTTTCTCAAATACCTTACCTCTGTCCCGTTTGGGGCCCTTCAATAGAGCCCGGAAAGTAATTCGAAGGGTCACTCTCATTTCCTCTGCATACTATCGTAAGATATTTGGAGGCGATAAGGAGAAAGAGACTTTTGAGAGAATGTGAGTGAGTTAATAATGCACCGGGAAAAATATTTAGAAAGGAAAAGGAGAAAGAGAACGGGTGGAATGAGATAATGAGGGGGAGGGACCATATCAGGCTATCTGAATAGCCCTGATATGGCTCCGGTCCTTATATCTAGCAAAGATGTGAAATTCTCACCCTCCACTTTCTCCAATCGAAAAGACAGTGGTCGACTTTTCGAAAATTATTGCGCTTTTTCTCTTTGACCAATTTTTATTCACAGATACTCTTAAGCGATTCAAAACAAATTCACTTCTCACATTTATTAATCCGAAATAATAAATGGCACAATGCTATACAATAGCGGAAAGGGTTGACTAACTGCTGGTACACCGAACAGTCTTTCAAAATTTTAAAGTATTCTAAACGTGACTTCGGTTTTAAATTGTAGAGAATGTAACATCATAGTCGATAACTCGATCTTAGAAAGAACATTCCCAATCCTTGGTTAATTCCCATATTGTAACATAACCTTGACTTTAGGGAGGGAACCGTATTGCCAATGTATTTCTTAAGATTACATCTAGGGCAAGCAAATTATTATGTGACGGCGGACACCGCATCTTGCGGGATTTTGTCCTTACAATTAAAATATGTCTATAGGTATGGTGTTTATTTCTAAAAATTATCTTAAAATTTGTATGGAAAGAAATTCGTTAATAAAATTCTAATCTCTTTTTAAAAGAAACATATCAATGAACAATGTAATCATCGTTATTTTCTAGTACCTTCATCTAACGATAGGATAGATCATGGAGGTCTTTGTTATAAAATTCAACTAGTTTACTAGCAAAGAAGTCTTTCATTTCAGTTTTCAGTTCGTCATCATTTTCGAACGTTTGGCTATTCAAGACAAGAAGTACTGCAGTGTTCGAAATAGATGGTAGTCTGTTGGTGCCAAGTCTGGCAAATATGATAACTGAGGGAGAACTTCCCACCCCTGCTCCAGAAGTTTTTCACTAGTATGATTTCCAACATGTGGTGGGAAAAACATGATATCAGTCAATTCTGTTCGTTTCTGCGCAATTGCATCTGCCACTAGGTGCTGATTTTGTCTGTATAATTGAGCATCGATAGAATGATTGCCTTCAAACATTTTCCAGTAAAATACTACCTCCACATCATACCAGGCACAAACCATACGCTTCTTTTGATGTCACTCGGATTTTTCCTGAAGTTGTGCAGCTGCACCTTTCTGTATCCAGCTTCTTTTGCGTGCCACGTTTCAGTGGAAAAACCATTTCGCATCCTGAGTAACCTACCTTTTTCAGCCAATCAAAACGACGTTTTTTTGACAGTAGTGTCATGCAGATGTCTATGCGGTGCCGACGGTAGAAGTTGGTCAGTTTATACGGAATCCATGCCTTAAGTTTGCTAACTTTGCCAATTTCCTTTAAACGATGCAAAATGGCTGTATGACTGGCGCTAAACTTTTCAGCCAGCTCGCGTAATGTCAGATGTGGATCAACTTTGACACGGAGGGACGACCATTTCTTTTCTGGTCTTGGAGATAGAATTCTCCGCTGAGTTATGGCAGGATTTTTGTTCTCTTGTAAATAATCCCCACAACTATATAAATAGACACCTAATAGAATCAGCCTTCATAGGAATTCCAAACCTAAATTCTTATGATGGACAATTCAACACTAATCCCTAAATAAGCAGAAGACTCATCGGGCCTTTGATAAAAAATACCTTCCCATACCAGCCTCTCTGATTAAATTCATGACTTTTAAATTTGTGTGTCCTTAGATTAAGCATCTTTCTTTATTCATTAGTTTGCTAGCGAGTGAAGATGCCGGATGTCATATATATATATATATATATATATATATATATATATATATATATATATATATATATAGATAGATATACCGTAATAAGCCGTTACGGCGCTTTGTGCATTTTATTTATCTTCATAATAGATTGGTTATTTACCTAAAAGTAAGATGTGACAACCATCGAGGGAATAGTAGCCTGAAGTTTGTGATAAGAGGATCCCAAAGTGGTGAAGTTAAGGGGAATTAAAATATATGAAAGAAATTTCTAGGGCCTGGCGTTCGGAGCAAAGTTAAAGCGCAACTCTCCTGGACTCTCGCAACCTCCGAGTAGATATGGGCAGGGAGGGCGGGGGGGCAAGAGATCCATAAAATATTAGTTGCAGCATGGATATCTATTATCATTTATTCAGAAAGTTTGGGAGAGTTGCGTGCCTACCTTGTCTTGACTCTTACAAGTAGGGTCCTCTTGAGGTATCTTCAACGTATTTCACTTCCTCTAACCTTAACACTTGGCACTTTCCTTTCGTCCTCCGCAAAAGCTCACGCCCCCTTTGGTTTACTTCCCTAACTTCATCACTTATTCACCTTACACCTATCCTGACAAATTATGCCCTCATTGGGGGTTGCTTTTTAGACTAGACAACAATTAAGTTGTGCCTCGTAAATTGCCAAAACTCCTCCCCCCCAACCCCAACAAAATTCCTACAAACTTCTCCTCCTCCAACTCTTCCTCCCCCGACGGGCAAACATTGATTCGTGAAATTAGTTTAAATCTAAGAACAGCAGCGCCTTCTTTTTACGTCGTTGCCAGAAAGGACATTGCATACATTTATTAGGAAAAAGTGTTGAACGCGGAAGTAGCGCCAAATGTACATGGGCCACCAGGTAGCAGTTAACATCTGGAGGCGTACGTGATCTCGCTTCCCATGCCTGGAGTTTTGTGCCACTTAGGCCTTAATGGCCATAAGATAATCTGTGGCTATATATCTCCCATGCATTTGTACTTTCTCCATCTTACCCTTTTTGCAGATCTCTTCTTACCTAGTTTCTGCAGAACATTACTTCGTTAGTTTTCGCTTAAAATATTCTAATTGTTCTCAAGTTGCTGTAATTTTGTGATTCACTATAAAAATAACTGTGTCGTTTGGCACATGCTTATGAGGTTCGGAGGGTTGACACCGATTAAAGAGGATGAAATAGTCCATCGCCTCGATTCCAGCTATTTAATGCTTAAATAACTGACTATAAAATTAATTGTTTCTTCCTGCTGTAAATAATGATAATATGATAATCTTGTGGAGGCCAAATTTACAGCGAAAGTAGCCAATCTTCTAAATAATAAGCGAAAAAGGGGAATGAAATTAGATCAGAATTAGAAAGAATGCAGTAAACGGAATCTTAACTCGAAATATGAAGGGAAGGTAATTAATTACCTTTCTCTCCTTCCAGGAAGAAAACATTTGCAGTGAAAAAAGACATATAGTGACAGGCAGCTCCTCCAAGTCGAATTATTTGAACCACCATTCTCGGAAGACGACAGGTTTGGAGCAATATCGTTTGGGAAGCGTGTAGCAATGTGAGTGGCACTCATCAAAGTTCTTGTGTGAGTTTAAATTGCTCAGGAACACATTCAATCGCAATGCTTTTCATGTTTTTGGTTTCAAATTTATGCACAATCACGCCCTCTCAAACGCTCGGAAGAACTAGATAAACCCCATCCCAACCCACCCCGTAGCGCCAGTTTTATTATGATTGCTGCCTTAGAAAATATTACAAATTCTTTTCCTTTCACTCTTTGCTCCGATGTGATGCAGTATTTCAACTTTGGATCAAATTTCATTTGATTTAGCAACGCCACTAAAAATGCTTTAGTATTGTTGTCTGATGTGAAACATGGCGTTGGGCTTTAAATGAGGGGATTCTAGTAGAGCTTAAATCGGAAAGTGTAAGAAGAAATGAGACCTGTCGGAAAAGAAAGAGACGTCAGACGAGTTTTGAGATTTAAACCATTAAATTTTTGTTGCTGAGATCAATGGAACGAATCCTTTAATCTATTCGATTATCTCTGAGCCTTAAAAAAGGACTCATCACATATCTTAAAGTGAATTACACTGGGTTGTGAAAAGAAGGTGGCGTGAAACATGTACAGTCACCAAGAATTCACTCTCACACGCAGTTGCACACATTTACTTTAATTGAAACTGTTTTTAGTCTTCCAATAAATTCGTAATTCTAATTTAATGATAGTAATCAAATTCCTTTAATTGAATCTTTACCCGACATAATTTTGTTGTAACTAAGTGAAAGATAATTAATTAAACTTTACATTTCTAATTTCAATCGCTGTTATTTTATTAAATAAAATACGCTAGAAGAGAAGAAATGGAGAGAAGTATGTTAAGTCGAGGATCATAATCTTTAGATTTTTTTATTTACAGTTGCGCTTTGAGATATTTTTAATGTTATTTTATGTTTGGTTTTGATTGATACATTGACCCAACAAAAGTTTCATTGGTTTGTTTTGTTATTATTTAATAATTTATTTCTCTGTCATGTCTATATTTGTCGCTGTATTTTCTTGCCGCATTCATACATGGTGCAAAAGTAAGACATGGAACGGAGTTTTAAGGTTGCAAGTTCATATCTTTTAGAGGAAGTTTCATCCTGGGAGTTAAATACACATTTACTGGCGATGGTTTTAGTCATGTTGTGTCTCTTCTCCTTTTATCTTTCGATTCCTTTTATACTGTCATGAGGTGGCAAAGAAAAACTTTCTCGCACTCGCACATAGAGAGAGAGAGAGAGAAAGAGAAAGTGTGAGAGAGAGAGCAACTGTTCTTGCGCTCAAATTGTATCATATTCAGCTGAGGAGACATTCCAACTTTATCTTCCATTTCGTGTCCTTTGGAGGCATCTCCATCTATTTGTGTTCTACAAATTTTCACTTATCCTACATTCATTATTTACTTTACGGTCCTCTTACAAAATGACTGACAAAAATTAGGTGATTGTTGACATGTATCCTGGTGTACCTATATTAGAACTCACTAATTTTGCACAACTTTTTTATTTAGAATTCTGTAAGGAAGCTGGTATAGATTTAGGAAGTGGCCGGAGTGTACACAGTGGAGAACAAAAGGAAATTGATATTCATAGGAGAAAGAATAATAATAAACCTAATCGAATGGGGAGGTTAAAAAGACTCGGTGGAGATATAATAAAATAAACCTCTTTGAGTATAAGGAAAAATTGATTACTTGAGAAAAAGTATGTCTATACTTGAAAGGAAAAGAGAAGCACCAGTCAGTGGGTTACAAAAGGCCCATTATAATTCTTCTTTGTAAAATTTGGTACTCAATCCTTTTGACCTCATGCAAAACGACCTCTTCCTCCCGAGAAACATGTACTACCAGTTATATCTGTATAGCATTCACCACTAGGTTGTTTTTTAGAATGACATGAAACATTCTCTCTTTTCAGTAACATGCACAACCTTTTCCATCTGGGAGGCAAGCACAACTACCTGTTTTTCCGAGCAACATGCTAAAAAAGAACAATTCTGCATCTCGAGCAACACATACCACCTCTTCATCCTTTATTAAAAGTAGAATTTGATTGAAGGGAGATCTTTGAACTAAGGAAAAACAGTAATTGAAAGAAGACTTTTTATTGTAGAAATACCTTAGATTGAGGAAGGACATTTGATTGAAGAAAGACGTTTGTCAGGAAGACCACTGATAAGAAAGAAGATATTTGACTGAAGAAAGACCTTTTAGTGTAGGAAGACATATGATTAAGGAAAGACATTTGATTCAAGGAAGATCTTTGAATGATGGGAGACTTCTGATTAAAAGAAGAGCTTTGATCAAAGGGAGACCTTTGCTTTAAGGAAGAACTTTGATCAAAGGGAGGCCTATGATTGAAGTAAGACCTTTGATTGATGAAATACATTTTATTTAATGAAGACTTTTGATTAAAGAAAGAGCTTTGACTAAAGTAAAACCTTGGGTTGTAAGAAGTCTTTTGATTGTACGAAGAACTTTGATTTAAGGAAAACCTTTAATCAAAGGAAGAGCTTTTATCAAACGGAGACCATTAATAGTGAAATAACCTTTGATTGGAAGAAAATCTTTGATCAAAGAATGACCTGTAATTGACTAAAGACCTTTGATTAAAGGAAGATCTTTGATTTAAGCAAGATATATGATTTAAAAGGACCTTTGATTATAGGAAGAACTTTGATTGAAGGAAAACCTTTGATTAGAGGGAGACCTTTGATTGAAGGACGTCCTTTCATTGAAGAAAGAACTTTCGTCGTAAGAAGACTTTTGATTGCATGAAGACCTTTGTCAAAAGGAGATCTTTGACATTTCCTCTTTTCCTCTTGATGTTCCTACCAGTATACCTGGCATTCTCTGTCCCTTCCAAGATATTCCTTTGCTATGTGATCCTCTCTTTCACCACCTCTTCATTTCCAGCAGTGCTGACAATCCTTGATTGCCACTATCTCAAAACATCCATTGTTCTCCTTCACTCATTGAATACTACTACCCTTCTAATATTTAGTTCCCCATTTTGCATTTTCACACTACCACAACAAAAGATCTATCCCATTCTTGCTCCTGATTCACTGTCATTCATTTTTGTTTTAATTTTGTTCTGCTATATCGAATTCAACCTTGAACTGGAACCCAAGTATTGTATTTCTTGCATAACTTTACGAAAACTAACTCTCATTTTTGCTGTTATGTTATGTATATACCCATATTTAGGTCTGCTTAAGCTTTCTAAATATTTACATCGTTTGATTCTTTACCCTTCGTTTATTTTTTGCATTTTATTTAAATGATGTGTCTATATTTATAGGGCCATGGCCTTTAACGGCATATGTTCCAAAAACATATGGTTCTTCACAATAACTTCTACACATTTGTACTTCCTCCCTCTTCACCTCTTTCTTTACTGAGTTTTCCTTACGAATTTCCTCGTGTAGATGCCCTCGCTGGTTGTCGCCTCGTAGTTTTTGGTAATTATAATAATAAACTTATGGATGAAAGTCAGGATGCTGCAGAGGTCTGAAAAGCTCCATTAACTATGGTAGATGAGGGAATAATGGAAGTTTGCCTAATGTGTGAGAGTACATATTTTCTGTACTCTGAATTATTATGATTACAAGATTATAATATCTTTTATTTCCTAATGAAAAGGGGAGCTAAAGTTAGATTTCTTTGTCACTTTATTGTAGTTTAAGTAGAAAATTATATTTGTTTCACTTTTTTACTTTGTTTTGGCCCCCCAACCCCCCCAAATAAAATCGTAAATAATGACTAGATTTTACACAATTTTGAACGGTATCCGAGGAACGTTTTTAAAAAAGAGGTCACCAATTATGGTACCAATCCATTAAAAGGTTCGCCATTGAGCTAAACAATTTTGAGTTGAATGCGCGGTTGTAACCTGAGGTGGCATTATTTGGGGGGGTCTCTTTACTGCAGCTGTCACTCCAAGTCACTCGCGTTATCGACCGCCTTCAACGACATATCAGCAGCTGTCAAATCTATTGGCGCTCAAGTAATAAAAAAATAACATAAAAAAGAATAAGAAGTGTTGCAGGTGCGAAGTGTGTATGTAGATACATAGGCATTTTGCATTCTGTTCGTCCATAATTGGAAGGAGAGATAAACGCTGAGAAATGGCCAGGTCAACAATGTCTCCTTATATCAACACCTGCATTGCAATATGTAAACGAGAAACGAGAAATGAGGGATAATTCTTTGAGAGTTTGCATTTTGAAGGGAAAAATATGACTGACAGTGAATTTGCTGAGTGCATTCATTAGTTAAATGATGATGGGTAAAACAAGAGAAAGGGAATTAACTGCGTGTAAAAGATATTGAAAAGAGAAATAAGAGATGAAAAAGATACAGGAAGAATTTACCATATCTCTGATGGATCAGAGGTGCATTTCAGCATTTTCTTGAGGGTTTAATACCTTACTGGAGACTTCTCGTTAAGGGAGCAGGAATGCATATTTGAACTGCAGTATTGAGGTTCAAGGAAAATGTAAGTATCTTTATACAGAAAGAGAAATATTGAAGTGAAGATTAAACAAGAAACAAAAAAATATCAAATTATTCCACGAATTTTGTAAACACATTTCTAAATGGCTTTCTTCTAAACAAAGTACTTCATATGAACACAAAGGACCCGAAAGAACAAACACGTAAGAGATCATGTGAGGATGATGTCCAACAAGAAAACCTCAGAACCTTGTCCAAGACATGAAAGGGTCCCTTTTATTAAGTACCGGAATGAAATGATTTGAATTTATGCAAGAGAGCAAACGGGAAAGCTCAAATTCAACATGCACATAAATCTAAATAAATGAAGCGAAGACGCAACCACACACTGGTGGACAGGCGAAACTTACACAGAGACTATAAGTAAGAGAGTCCAATATATGGAATTCAGATACACATACCGAAATCAAGCAAAGCCGACAATCCGAACAAGGATACGACATTGAAACGTGGAATGATCCTCGCTGATCAGTGATTAGTGGGAATCAATAGGAAAATAATTCGCCAACGTGATTCAGGTTTGCACTTCGGAATATCTGTTTTATTAGTACCATTTGGTTCATAGTGCGCCCTTAAGTAGAATTACTCTCATAAATCTTCATCAATGATTATTCTACTTTCTGCGCTCTATTCCAAACATCTGGTAACCCACATACAAAAAAAGGCCTCAAACCAAACCATCTAACCATTGAGAATGGCTATACCACCTCAGCTCTCTAGTTCGTAGCTCTTCCGAAACCGCGAAGTGTCAAGTACTAAACAAAATGAAACAATAAACCGACTAAATATCTCCCAGCACGCATTATTCACACTGGTCTGAGCAAGCATAGTTTTCACTAACATCACCCGATTAATATTATAATGCTTTTATAAACTCTTAATAGCACATCTAATCGTTATGGCGACAATGGACGTGCGAAACCTCTAAACTTTGCACAGGCCAATAAATATTTATCAACACAATAATCAGCAATAAACTAGACAACAATTACAAGAAATGAATTATCACTCTCCTGAATCTGTCTTCACCCCATAAATAATAATAATAATCAGCCACAAATAAGAATTCCCATCAATATGCATCTATATTTTGGGGGTTAGGACTTTTTATATCTAGGCAACACCGGATACCTCTGCTAGTTACATATAATTCTCTCCTGATTGCTTGTTCATCTGGAGATTTAAGATTTTATTTTTGCATTTTTACCATCAACAATTTGTCAAATGCTCTCTCTACACCTCTTAGGAGCAGGTCGAAGTATTTCTTCTCTGATTTTACTTTGTCTTTTTTTCTGTTATTATGCTAAGTGCCATCGTCGTGTCTCTTACTTCGAGATATTCTGTAAGTCTTCGATTGAGGATTTTTTCCAATACTTTGCCTTTGAAATTAGATATCAATATAGGCATTTAACTCTTGATATTATATGGTTTCGGAACGAAAATCATTTTGACTAAGTAATTTGTAGCCATATAGGAAGTAACCGGTGTGTAAACACGGGTTAGAGATATTATGTAATGTTTGTACGACGTTATTTGATGCCTTGGTTAGATTTCTTCTGGTAATTCCTGTGGGGTCTGGCACATTTTTCTTGAATGAATAGATTGCTCTTTTTTTTATTTCTTTTGTTATGCTGGCTCCCGTACCCATGAATTGTTCACTCTTGTGCTACTGTTGGTGCTGGAGATATTTATTCTATATTGTTTTGTAAGTAAGTTGGGACCATTTCATCTATATCTGGGTTGAATTCTTTCTTTTCTTCTCGTGATATGGAGAACACAGACTTTCGGTGGGCGTGAAAGTGTTCTTCTGTTGTCCTATATTTTTCCATTTTCTCTCCTTCGTTTTTATTACTATTTTCCTTATCGGTGGTCCACCATTGTCTCTGTTTATTAGTCCCTAGCTTAACCTTAGAACTTTTATCTACGTTGATTTTTTCTCTTAGGCTATCCCATTTATGCCTTTGCTGCTCTTCTATGAGATGCCTTTGTTCTTACTTCCTCCTCTTAAGCGGAGTAAATCTTTCTATTGTCAGTCCGATGAGCTTTTTAACGTCGTAATATCCGCTTAGCTGTATATTAATTCTCTAAATTTCTTTCGTCCACTGAGGTTGAAGGAGAGAGAGTACAGAATCCCGTTCTCGAGATGATTCTTTCGTCCGCCAATTTGATTTTTCAAAGAGTTCTTCTCTTTAACCTTCCCACTTAGCTCTTCTGTAGTCTTTACTCTCCGGATCTGGCACTTGTATTGAATATTGGCTCATGAGCAGTAAGTTTATAACATGATCATTACATCCATTGGAGATCGGTTGCATATGGAAATTAAAAAGCATGTTGTGGATGTTTAAATTGACGTCTGACTTCATCGCAACAGTGTCTATGGCATATTTTGGAAAGTGTGGTCCTATTCTCTTGAAAATATTCCTTTCTAATATCATTTCCAAATTATCTCTTTTATTGTTAGTTGTGTGGTAGCTGTTTGCTCTGCACCTGGCATGAGGTCCACCATAAATATTTTAAGGAATACCCGGGCCCAAGATGTCATTAAGTTGTGCAGGGAGAGGCTTTTCTAGGCTCTGATTAGCATGTGGCAACCTTTATTGATATCATTGTTTCAATTTTAAGGGCGAAGAAGGCTTCATCCAGGTTGTTTATCTCAGTGATTTTTATGCCTTTTTTAATTGCTATGGCTGCCCCGTCATTATGCTCAATTAAAAACTAAGCATTAATGACGGTGTAATTAAACAGTTTAATTTATATTCTTTATAAGTTTACGCTGTGGTCTGATATTAGTATCATATCTGGATCACTCTCTCTGAATATGGTTCCAAGTATAGTCCTTTTGCCGTTCCAGCTTTGTGTTTTATCTACTAAAAGATTACATGATGTTCACAGCCCAAAACGTGTCCCGAAATGCCCAGAATATGATATTCCAGCATGACAATGCCCTATGTCACAAGACTGATCCCACTATACAGTCGTCCGGTAACCTAAAATCACGATGATGGACTGGCCACTCCAGTCTCCGGATATGGACATACTGAAAACCCTTGCGTAATTTGAAAGAGGTACGAGTAGTAAGCAGTCGTCAGCAAGCATCAAATAAGCCACCAAAGGCAATCATCACTGAGAAGTAGGCGAGCATCACACCGCTCAGGTGTCGCACGTCTTGAAGAATAAATGCTATCATCGCGGCCAAGGGACCCGCGTCACGCTACTGAACTTCCTGTATTAGGTTGGTTTTGCTGTAATTTCCACAGAGCTCCATCTGCTAATTTGTTGTATGTTAATATATTACATGATTTGTCAATTTTGTACTTTGTTCATTCTTGGTGATTGTTTGGGGCATATATAACTTACTGCCATTTATTCCTCCTTATTTCACTGTTATATTCATATTTTGGCCGTAGCTGTACTTTTCTAGCGTCACTTCCTTTTGCTTTAGAAAAAATCACTCATTGTTCTTTTAAAAAGTTCTACAGTGTAAAACAGGTTCTGCTCTTTTTGGTTGAAGATCGATTTACGATCTCCAACCTTTCTTGATCCAAGGACGCTTCATACTGTTGCTTTAATTTTGGCAATTGGCTTCATAATTTTCCTTTAATTTTGGTAATTAACTTTAGACTTTCAATTTAATTTTGTTAATTGGCCTCGTAATTTTTCTTTAATTTTTATAATTGACTCCATAGTTTTCCTTTAAATTTATTAATTGTCTTCATACTTTACTCCAAAATATTTTAAGTAGAAATGAACTTTCCTTAATACCGATTCAAAATAAATTAGCCGTTTTAGATCCTTCAAACTTTAAAGCTAATAATAATTATGTCTAAAAGCGGCTTTGGCTTCTCAAACGCCTGAATTTATATCGATCCGATCAGCTGAGCTCGCAATATAATTAGATAGGTATTCCTTTCACTCTTCTTCACGGACGTCTCATTACTCTTTCGATTCTCTCTGATTTTTTACCCTTGTTTAAGGTAAATAATTCCCAATAGTTTCATTAATGCTCATGTCTAGACTCTGAGATGGGAGCTATTTATTACTCTGGTTTCTGCACACCAGTGTGTCGTTTGTAAATGGGGTGTAGGATCGTGACCATCATGCGGCAAAACGAAGTTGATCCCATTAAGACGCTTTCTTTCCTCCCATCTGAGATTAGTATTCGGCGAAGTTTCTTCGCATTCTTTATTTTGTTGATTTTACTAAGATCCCAAAATTAAAAGAACTCAGGTTTGTTCTTGCGAGTTTAACGCATTCCACTCAACTTTTCTTCCAAGATGTACTTCCCTTTGTTGAGACGCTGAAAAAAGCTCGCCTGAGCGTAAAGATGAAAAAAGACGCCGAAGGAGGTGAAATATCATTGTTTCTAAGAGCTTTCACCTTTTGGGGGGTGACATTTCTAACTATTCTTTATTCTGTCAATTTTTAATCAATCTTGGACCTGATTGGTTATCAAACAACACTAAATTGGGCCTTGTAAGTAAAAGTGAAAAGCTTGGAATCATAATTTTCCGTTTTATGGAACTTATCTACAGCTACTCTCATTCTCTCTCTCTTTTCTTTTTGTACCAAAAATTCGAATTTTTCTCTTAAATGCAAAACCTTTATTTTCATTGTTCATTTGTCCAAATTTATGTTCTCGGCGAATTGAAATTCCACTTCGCTTTTTCCATTATTTTAAGTTTGGTTTTCTTTTAGCTAAATGACCATAAAGCCTCGTTTTTACAAATGCCTTCTATTTTTTAAGTGCCCATGTATCGATTGACACCAAGGGCATAAGTCACCGTATTTAATTTCCAGCCTAATACTAGGTTATGTTAAAATATAAAACAAATTAGTAGGAATAACAAAATAAACAAGCTACAAACCCAATCCTCCAAAAAGGAAAAAAAAAGCAAGAAGATGGAAGCACGCCCCGGCACAGGATAATGTAGATCCATGGAAACAATCGCGGCGCAATGGCACGCAACTACAAGTTACCTTCGTCTGGCTCCAATCTTTTTTCCCAGGATGGTTGTGGGCCTTTCGTATGGTTAGTTCTACCAAAGGAGTATCCTAGGGGATGGATAGAAACAGCAGAAGGGTTCTGAAGGGGCTTTAAAGTTAGCCTTAGAAATATCGGTCTTACAATTTATGGCGTTTTCCCTAATAGAAGATTTCTCCTTTCTAGTCAATATTTTGCCCATACAGCAACTAATTCGCATATGAGCAGATGACCTAGCTCAAAGAGACATAACAGTGCTGCCAATGTAATAGGCGGCAGTACAACTGGGACATTTGAATAAATAAACAACATCACTGCAGAACTCCAAAGAAATAGGATCTTTAGTGCTGAAGAAACTCCCTATTTATAATCCATAACCCTATATTTTAAGAACGAGATTTTTTGAAGGTTTGAATAAGATTTGTTTCTTTTAGTTTGGTTGTCACCTAAGTAGATTTCAATTTGGTATCAAAGTTATTTCTAATAATTCCTTTATAATATAAAAAAATAAAATGGTGAAGTTCAGAAATAAATATAAGTTTCGAATTTTTTGCGATTTTTTTAAAACTAATAGAATTACAAATGGTGAAGTTCAGAAAATTTATTAAAATTTTGGCATGGAATTATTAGAGCAAATTTAGATGGAGAAATAAAAACAATCATGCTAGGCCGTAGGACACACCCCGAAAGTCTTACAGCTCGGCGCAAACTCCTTCTGTTTAGGTTTATTTGAAACTTTTATTCGCAGGGCTTTTTTTCTATGTTTCGAGCTTTTATCCAAGTTCTTTTTAAGAGTTCAGAAAAAATAAATATAATTATCGAATGATTTGGAAAGAAAAAACACAAATCGTGAAGTTCAAAAATGTATTAAAATTAGGGCTTTGTCGCTTTTTTACTATCATTTCGTATATAAAACAAATTTAGATGAAAAAAGAGATCTGACGAAGGTTTTTCTATATATCAAACCGGGTGAAATAACTTAAAAAAAATGTTTCAGGGTATCTATATTGAAAAAAGTATTTGGAAAATTCTCAACTATATAGAAATGGTCAAGGAATAAAGACAATATAATAAAAGGTGAAATAACTTTTTAAAAATGTTTCAGGGTATCTATGTTGAAAAAGGTGTTAAGGGTGTTGAAATAAAGTCTTTAAAGAGGATTAAAAAAAGCGGTTTAGAATAGCAAATAGGACGTAGGCCACACGATGAAGAAATGCCTGTTGAACCAAGTTCTTTCTGTAAGAAAGAATACGAAGTATCGCTTGTTTATTTATTAAACAATTTAGGAGAAAAATCTTTTTAAAATAAATAAGATTTTTATTTTAAGACTATCCATTAAAAGCCCATCTTTTTCAAAATTCTATCATACAAGTCAGAAGGAAATAAATTCTTTATAAGATATTTTGGGCGAAAAATATATTCATTATGAAGGAAATAGTAGGTGGACGTTAGAGAGAAACTTCTATGTAGTAAGGTTTTTATTGTGGAACTTTGGTACTTAAAATCACATAAACTAAAGTAATTTAATCCTACTCCTGTGAAAGTCTTTTTTCTGCTAAATATCAAGGGTGACTAGAAGATCAAAAAAGGGCATCCTATCATTAGACTGTACTTTCATAGGGAATTTGATGTTGGAGTGTAAAGAGTTCAAAGAGTACATAGCCAACTTTTCTTAATTTGTTTTAACTCTTTACACCCCAACATCAAATTCCCCATGGAAGTACATTCTAATAATAGGATGCCTTTTCTTGATCTTCTAGTCACCCTTGATATTGAGCAGAGAAAACTTCAAACAACCATTTGCCGATAAAAGAATTTTACAGGACAAGGGTTAAATTACTTTAGTTTCTGTGATTCTAATAACAACCAGCAATGGTAAGAACCATTGAAACTCTATATATAAACCACTCGTTGTAATATGGGGGGGGGGGGCATTTTTCATATTTGTTTATATCTTGATATCTATTTATCTGACTCTTATATATTCTTGATGATTCCTACTTCTTTAATTTGGGTTGGCTGGGTTAATTCTTGATCTCATTTTTCTTGATGTATCTTCCCCTTAACGACGATGTGATGATTCCTTCCAATTCTGATAACGTGATGCTTTCTTGATGACGTGAGATTTCTTGAGACGAGTTATTCTTGCTTCTTGATGCGTTGAGACGAGTTATTCTTGCTTCTTGATACGTTGAGACGAGTTAGCCCTTGAAGTCATTTTCTTTCCGTTTTCATTGACAGCCGTTTTCTCTTGAGTTGTCTATAAAGCGTTTTCCATTTTCTTCGCGGATTTTCTCCGTAAAAATTGTGGACTTTGGGGATCGATCACGGGTCTTTTGAATCCAGAGGCTAGCACTCTACCGTTACGTTGCGACGAAGTCCGTTTTGACTTGGTAATTTAATGGGCTATTTATATTCTCGCTTTTGGAAGGAAGTTTCTCTCTTATACAGCTTCGCACCCCTACAGTAGTACTCCCTTCCCTTTCTCTCAAGCGTCACTTTTTCGAGTCTGAAACTTATAAATATTAGCGTAGTAAATACTAAAAGCAACCCATTTTTTTATTTTTTAGTAATACGTTTATTCGGTTAAATGTTTTTTGCTCTTACAGTTTTGAATTAATAAATTTATAAAAATTTTAAACAAATTCGTTTTTGTCAATTTTAAAATACAGTTGTTTATTCTGCTTAAAGTTTTTATCTTAACTACTTTTTTCTTTTTAGTTATTTTTAAAGCAATTTTGACTACTGCTTGTTCGTATTTTAAACAAATTTAAAACTTATCCTCTTTTGTCAATTAAAAAAAAATTGTTTATTCTTCTTATAGTTTTACATTAATATACATTTTATTAGTATTTTATAATCAGTCATTTTCAAAGCAATTCAATGTCTTTTTGACCACTGCCCGTTGATATTTTCTTCATATGTATAAATTTTAGTAATCTTGAATTTCAGCCTGAAGAAGAAAACTTGTAGTTTTCGAAAGGCTGTGTGGAAAATTAAATGATGTTACATCCATTTCTAGTGGCTCTAAGATTTTTCCTCAATATTATATATCGCCAGACAGTCAAGGGCACTGGAGAGCATACAAAGTAACGTTTTAGTTTAGAAAAGGTTAGATGAAATGGCGGGCTGGAACAATCTGAATATGGGTAAAGAATTAGCTGCATCATGATGATACACCCGGTTATCAAAATGCCTACGTCATGAATGGTGGTCAATGCTCTCTGAACACTCTAAAGCCTGTAAGGCGTGATGCAGAGAGATGAAACAGAGACTACGAAGCCGTGTCCAGCAAACATTGACATAGCAGGCGTTCTGAGTGCGCCTGCAAGCCAGAATTCATCCAACAACTGTTGGACAAGGTGATGGAAGAGCGGAGCAAAGGAATCTGGCCTTTGGAGAGGAAGATGGGTGTTGGAATCACCACCATGAATTTAGCCCTAAATGAGGAGCTTTTATACCATTCTTTCAAGAAGCGCAAGGTACAAGTTCTGACATGCAAGGCCAAAGAAAACGGCTTGACGAAGGCGAAGAAGCTCATGAACAAGCTGAAGCATTCTGTCAAGCCAGGGATAATTTAGTTCTTCTCAGATGAAAAAAACTTGTTTCAGGACGAGTTGCAAAACTTCCAGAACGATATGTGGCCTGCTTCAAATCATGCGATGTTTAACCTATTATTACATTCAAGTTGCCTAAAAGTGTAATGGTCTTTGGGTGTCTCCAATCAGGGTGAAATCATATCGCCCCACATCCTTGAACATGGTCTTAGACTGAATTCACAAAGCTATGTAGAGCTGCTGGAGAAAGTATTTAAACCCTGCCAGGAAAGGGTGGCTGCTAGAATGACATACCTCCAGAAAGAGTCGGAAGTGTTTGTCGGAGAATTTCTACGATTTAGACAGCGCCCATTTCTGACATTCTAATTCAACCGATTGTAATCGCATGGATTTCTCTATGTGGGGCGCAGTTGAGAAGTATACAAACCACTCGGACTGAAACACTAAGGCCGAGCAGGTGGGGGGAACGCAAGGGCCAGGTTTGGGAATCGTCTTGGGGACACGGTGGAACCTGAGGGCCGGTACTCTGAGTTAACTGTTATCTACCGGATGAAGACTGCAGTACGCCAGCGCAAAAAAGCACTAGTAAGGGCCACCCTAGTCTTTAGCCAGGTCTACACGGATGCCTAAATATGTCAGAATACTGGCCCGGTTATCGTGGCTACGTATTGCCGGAGTCTTCAATTTTATAGTACCAGTGACAAAGATCCCGTTTTTTGTGGGTGTTATGGCCCATTCACGTGTAGAAACATCCTGGAACACTACCAATCCCTGACCCATTGCCTCGTGAGACAGTTTTGGCTTGGGTAGGGCTAGGAAAAGTAAAACTCCGAAATTAAACCACCCGTTGTCTTGCAGGGGTGATGGTAGCGCACCATCACTGGACGTAGGAATTGCTTTCCAAGCAGTCACCGGCCAAGGCGGAGGAGCCTGCTTTGGGACAACGGTTATGTGCTCACTACCAAGGCGGTCTTCCAAGGATATAACGGCTTTAGTACAGGAGATTTAACTAAAAAAAATCCGTGGAAGGCACTCGGGGTCAACACCACGTAAAAAGGGCACCCTAGTATAGTCATGGCAAGCCAAAGAATGAACAGAGTGAACGACGTAAATGGGAACATATCAGATTTGAATGTCACATCGTCCGGTCGAAATAACTATGAGCAACAGGTAACTTCTGATCGTTAACCTGTTACTGTTAAAAATGAACTGGAAGATGGTGGAATGCAAGTCATTGGTCGTATGAGAGTGGGTACATGAAACATAAACACTTTATATCAACCAAGAAAATTTGAAAACATTAAACAAGAAATGCTTATACTAAAAGTTGACGTTATGGGTCTAAGTGAAGTAAAGTTATAATTTTCAGGGATTTGCTCAGACAAAGAAGTTACTTTTATTTACAAGGGTCATGATGACGATTAAAGTGGCAAAAAGTACAACTGGATATTGGGCAATATCTGAAAGATTAATGTTAGTAAAGCTGGTTGGAAAACAAATCAACGTAAGTATAATTCAATTATATGTACCCACATATGACTATTCTGAAAAGGAAGTTGATGAATTTTATGAATCACTAACTGAAACAAGAAAGATGTGCAAGGAACATAACTTAACATTGGTTATGGGAGATTTAAATGCAAAATTGCGAGGGGAAGTTATGGGGATGTAATGGGAAACTTCAGTCTTGGAGACAAAAATGAAAGAGGGGATAAATGGATTGAGTGGTTTGTTGAAGAAAAACAGATAGTTGCAAATTCATTCTTTTATCAACATCCTCGAAGATTATGGACATGGAAATCCCCGGAGGGGGAGGAGAATTAAGAATCAAACAGACTCTATAACTGTTAACAAACGCTTCAGAAACGCAATAATAAAATGTAAAAAATATCCTGGAGGTGATGGTGGTCTGGAATGCGATCATGTCCCTGTGATCGTAGAACTTAGGATAAGAAAGTAAAAGAAAGGAAAGAACTCAACCTAAGAAAGATTAACAGACGTTAGATAACAGTAAAACAAAAAGAAAGATATGTGGTGCATGTACAGAATAGATTTCAAACACTATATGCGGAAGAAAAAGAAGCAAAAACACAAAAGTAAAAAATTACAGTATAATATTGCTTACCGATGAAGTTCAGGAGAAATCACAAAGGGAAGAAATTATAAAGGATGTGGCTTAAAGAAGGATAGGAATTTGATTGGTTGGTTGTTAAATTAGAGAAGGTTGGTTGGTTGTTGAATGAGGTAATTAAAATTGAGAAATAAGAAGGGAAACAGCTGTATTATATATGTTGAGTGTAGGAGATTTTGTACGTATTAGTAGGGATTCCAAAATTCTTAGACTATATTCATTGTTATTATGACCAAATATTTTGAAGTTATCTATGGAACATTCTGTCTTGCATTGAATACTATGATTTCTAATTACAAAAGCTTCCTTCTTAGACAATATTTTTCTAGTGCGATGGCTTATTCCCATGTGAGTACAAAACCTCTCTTTCAATGAGCAAACCATACTACCAATATAGGTTCCTTGCAAACAACAAGGACAAGTAAAAGCATAAGCAACACGGCTGCTCATTTCTAGAGGAAGTTTGTCTTTTGACGAGAAGAAACTTCCTATGGAAAGTGGGTTAACAAAAGTGATTATGAAGTTGGTATGAAGAAATATTTTTTGAGTAATTTGTTGCATTTTCTAGTGAATAATTTATTGTAAGGTCCCATTTCTGGTACTACGAATTTTTTTTTCCTTTTTGGGAACAATATAATGAGAGAAAAAATGGAGAGTAAATTCTGGTAAGAAAATTCTTAATTAGTTTGTCAACCAAAGGTGGGGAGTAACAATTATTTTTAAAATAAGACTTTAGAGTCTGGAATTCATTGTGCATTAGGGAATAATTGGAGGAGAGATGGTAACCTCTATATATTAGAGATTTAATTGCACTGAGTTTGTGTGACAAGTCACAATGGCTGAAAAAATTGATTCCTAGGCCACTAAAGGTAGGCTTTCTGTATATTGAGGTAGTTAGTTTGTCGGTTTTTTCTATAATGACGTCTAGAAAAGGAAGTTGATAGTTACTCTCTAATTCAATGGTATATTTAATGTTGGGATGATAAGAGTTTATAAAATTAAAAAAATAGTGGGCATGTTCTATATTATCAAAAATAGCAAGCAGTCGTCCACATACCTACGATATAATATGGGTTTAAAACCTAAAGCGCAATGTTTCATAAAGTTATTTTCAAGATGAATCATGAAAATATTAGCTGCTATTGGAGCAATTGGTGAGCCCATTCCTACTCCATCTATCTGTTGGTAAACCTTGTTATTGAATAAAAAATAATTCTCATTAAAAATGATTTTTAAAATAGTCTTGAAATTTTTACAAGAGAAATAGTGAAAGGTGCCTGTTTTGTTAAAAATTAGATTTAAAATAATATCAATTGTTTCATTAAAAGGAACATTTAGAAATGATTTTTACAATGAATATAGTCTAAGAATTTTGGAATCCCTACTAATACGTACAAAATCTCCTACACTTAACATAGATAATACCGCTGTTCCCTTTCTTATTTCCTAATTTTAATTACCTCATTCAACAACCAACCAACCTTCTCTTATTTAACAACCAACCAATCAAATTCCTATCCTTCCTTAAGCCACATCCTTTATAATTTCTTCACTTTGTGATTTCTCCTGAACTTCATCGGTAAGCAATATTATACTGTAATTTCTCACTTTTGTGTTTTGCTTCTTTTTTTCGTGTCAATAGTGATTAAATTAAATTAATAATTTGATTCCCTTGCCTTTTAAATTCCTGAGTTATCGGTAAGCAATATTATATTGTAATTATTGGCTCTTGTTTTTTTTTGTTTTTTTTTCGTTTCAATAGTGTTATATTAGATTGTTAATTTGATTCTCTTGAGGTTTAAATTCTTGAGTTATTTTCTAATTTTTGATTTACCTACATAATCTCAACCTAAATATTTTTAATATTCTTTAACTGTATTAGATTAATTTATGTTTTAGAACCTGAAGATGGGTAATAAGCCCGAAACGTTGTTCCATAAATAAATCACATGCACCTCAGCCTCCTATGTGTCCTTACATTCACCGTGAAATTATATATATATATATATATATATATATATATATATATATATATATATATATATATATATATATATATATATATAAGCCAGACACAGAGGATAGGGAACGCCCACACTAGACAATAAAACAATCGTACAAAATAAGATCATAAGAGAGGTAAACGCAAAAGACTGAAAGGGTTCACATAGGATTAAGATATCACCTAAACAAATCTAGATTAAGAGAAAATTCAGAGGGAGAGAGAGATTAACATCGGAGGTCGGCAGTAAAAGCCAAGGTAAATAAGTACATTTGTACTAGAAAATGATAAAAGAAACGTACAGACACATAAATAGAAGCACAGAATACAATTAATTTCTTAAGGTTAATATTTATATATATATATATATATATATATATATATATATATATATATATGTATATATATATCCTCTCTTACATTAAAAATATCCCATACAAATTAAAATTAACCCATATTTTCTCGAAATTTTCTCAAAATTGATCAAATTTGTTTTCCGCAAAACAACAATAACCACAATCAACCAACTTCCATATGTATATAACAATTCTTTGTTAATTTGCATATTTAAAATAAAATAGAACACCTGAAATACCCCTTATTTTCCTTGCATGAAATACCCTAGTATACAATGACCTAAAGATAAAGTGTACATTGCGTGTAAGTGAGAGCAGAAAAGGTGTGCTGAAATTGTTTGAAGAAGAGGCCATGGGGTATTCCATAAGGGGATAAACAAGTTATGCTTACCAAAGTCGTGTTCTCTCACTTATTCTGATTTATGACCTTACGACCTTCAAAACTTTCAATAATTCCTGGACTAACATCGCGAGGACATGGACAATTATATCATTCAAAAGAGAATGTAAACAAACATGAGTGTTTCAAATTTCCTTAGAATCAACCAAGTAGTTATGATTAAATTGAGAAATAATTCCCCTCTTAACCTTGAGAGGACCTTGATAATTGTATCACTCAAAAGACAATATAAAATAAAACAACATAAGGGTTTCAAATTTCGTTAGAATCGCCGAATAGTTACAATTTTATTACCAAAACAAAATAATTTCCGGGATAACCTTAAGAGGACCTTAGCAATCATATTATTCGAAAGAGAATGTAAAACAACATAGTTATTTTTATTGCCAAATAATCCCCAAGTTAACCTTGGGAGGACCTTGGCAATTATTATATAATTTGCAAGAGAATGTGAAACAATATAAGGGTTTCAAATTTCATTTGAATCAGCCGAATAGTTACAATGTTATTACCAAAACAAAATAATTTCTGGGCTAAACTTGGGAGGACCTTAGAATTATATTATTCGAAAGAGAATGTAAAACAACATAAATGTTTAAAATTTTGCAAGCTTACCTTAAGAGGGGCGACGGCGATCTGTCGAAAGCGTGATCCCGTTTCAATTCATTGCGGGGGCTAAGCGAGGAGGGAGAGGGGCAGTAGCGGGGAGTTAGGAGCCCTACCGCCTCACCCCCACTCTCCCGACTAGGAGTCCGGTGGAAGTCTCGTGGTGACACAGCTGTGAACGCAATAAAAAGTGTCTCAGTTCTGCGAAAATACTAACAGACTGAGTTGACACCACATATGAAGATAATGAATGAAATTTATATGATCCTTGATTTTAGTGTTTATTACATTTCGCTTCTCATTTGCTTAATATATTATTTGCCTTAATTTCTTGTCTCCTTACGATCACTTTTGAAAGAAATAAAGGCATGGCTTTCATTGTGGAGTGCATTTCATTTGTCTTCTGACGTTTCGTCAATAAAGTCATTAACTTCGTCCGCGTCTCAGTGATGTGGTGTAGATGAGTAGGTTTAAATTACTTGTACGGGATGCAACTTTGGTATTTTAATTACTATTTTAATTAATCTGTAATATTTCCATAATTCTGTTATGAATGTTGCTATGTATCAGAGGCTAATGACTATTAATCCACTACTATGTGTGTTATTTCTCCTTTTAAGATAGAATAAGTGATTGCTCTTCTATTGTACGAGTATATTTCTTTCTCCTTTCCTTCTTACTTCGCCGAGGCCAATGACGTATTCTGTCCTTTAAATTTCTTTCGAGGTTCGTGGAGCTTTGTATCATCTAAGTCTCCGAATATTGAAGGTATCCCTAGTTAACTGTTGGCAGCCAGTTACTTAAGAACGGCGATTATTTACCCCAAGTGCTTTCGAGCAAACCCACCAAATCCTGGAAATGGTAGGGGCACAATCGTCTCCCGAGCATGAAGGCCGTATTTTTCGGGGTATCATCATGAAGCTAATGGGCTACGAGTAGATTTCTATTTCTATTTTTTGATAAATGAACAATAACGTTCTAGTCATTGCGGTTAGTTAAGGGTAAGGTTGAAGATCCGCGGGGAAATTCAAATTCCTCGTTTTCTGTTAAAGTAAACATTAGCATATAGAAAAGGTTACTTGAAGTTTTTCATTTTAGAGGAATGGATGGTTTCCTAGTAGTATATGTAACACTCCTGAAGAGGGTTGAAGAGCTCCAGGAGACTTTTCTACCAGATTAAGGAATTAATATTATAACCCTTACCTAACCGCATATATATATATATATATATATATATATATATATATATATATATATATATATATATATATATATATATATATATATATATATATATATATATATATATATATATATTATATATGTATATATATATATATATATATATATATATATATATATATATATATATATATATATATATATATATATATATATATATATACCCTGATTAATGACCCTTTTCCCCCTGTTTTGTGTTTCTTTGTGGTTTTTCTCTTTGTTTTTTCCGATCTGTAAACTATTTATAGACTTTTGTAACAATTGCATTTTCAGTATACGACTGAAGATGGTATGATAAACTACATACTGAAACGAGTCTCGTAAATTAAATTTTTGGCTCGTATACATTGGTTTCACTATCATATACCATAACTCGCTATTGAGTTCTTTTACTTATATATATATATATATATATATATATATATATATATATATATATATATATATTAGAGCAGCATATTTAACGATCAAATCCTAAAGTAATTCCGACAGGGTGTGTAAGATAAATTGACAGTAAAATGTATTCCTAGTTGTAGATAAATTCTAAAAATTATCCATACATGTCACTGTTTTTTAAGATTGGTCGGAAAATCTTATTTTTTTTACCGGCTCGACTGCTCTACTCGTACCACAAGTGCTGATTGGTTCTATAGTGGAGAGCTTAGGAGACTGTCAGGGAACACAGAGAAAGTGAGAGAGAGAGAGAGAGAGAGAGAGAGAGAGAGAGAGGAAGATACGCGTCGCCTCTCGGGGTTAAGAACTTTCTCGTCCTCGCGCTAAAACGCAGTATATTTTCGTCTAGCGATGCATCTGATCCAAGAACCCTCCCTTTCGAACGGAGGAGTGGGGGGAAACTCCATTCGCCCCCGATAAATCCTCCAGCGCCAGAGTTGCAAGGCAGTATCCGCCATCTTCCCTGTCCAGTCAGTATCCACCGTCCTCCCTACTCCGTCATTAACTTCTGTCCGCCCCTGTCGGTACCCTCGATTCGCGTCCCGTTGGACTCTGCATAATTCTCGCAGAATTCTTTAAACTCCCGATATTCTCGTTAATTCCCTCGGGTCTACCTCGACCCGCTTCCCCCAGTCCTCGAACGCAGTGCTCAATCTCGATTCCTGTTACTCGAAAGCAAGATTTAAGTCCTTCCTTCCCCCCACGCCCGTAATAGTCATTATCTAGAGACTATTGTTTGAACTTTGCGTCAAGCCAAGGATTACTCCCTCGAACCAAATATTCGAGGTAACAGCAACGCGCAAGTGTCTGTCTCCCCCTCCCCCCCCACTGCATAAGCCTCATCGTCGGCTTCGTCCACACACTCAAGGTCATTCAAGCGTCCCTTGGTTCATATTGTCCGCTTGTTTGTATTGTGGCCGCCCTCACCACGTTTCCCTCGCCCCTTAAACCGCTGAAATCCATGCAAATCTAGTGTGTGAATAGCTCATGTTAAAACTCCTTTTAACCTTGTAAAATAATATTGATTTACGTATTAGTAAAAGTTATTTTTATACCAGTTTTTCTCTTATCCCGGAACTCCAAGAGAGTCGACTATTGGCCAACCTACTCTCAGTTAATTTGGACTCTGCTTGTATTGTATACTTCCCATCCACTCGTAAAGCAGAAATGGGGAACTTGACCCTATTCTACGACTTCTATATTAAATTGGTGTAAGGTGTGTAGGGTTAACCTGCGACATCTATATTATTCTGGTGTAAGGTGTGTGAGGCTAACCTACGACAGAGAATATATAAATTGGGCCGCAACTGTTTAAAACACACTGTTAAAAAAATGCAAATTTATATACTTTATGTAATAAATGCAATGTAACGATCAAAAAATCAAAATGGTGAACAGAAAATACAGGGTGCGGCAGAACCGATTGAGCAGTTTTAAGGAGTTATAAAAAAGTAAGGGGGGTATATAGAGATGGTAGGCCATATTTGGAGGGTACATTGCCAAGGGGAGCCCTACGGAGCTTTGCCCAGAAGAGCGAGCCATTCCTCCGGACCCGGCAAGGGTACACCTTCCTCTTCCCTTTTTTCCCGAGCATTAACTCATCAAAACTGCCCAATCGGTACTGCCGCACCCTGTATTTTATAAGCATAATAGTGAAATTTGACGACGCAAACGTTTACAACACATTCATATATAAAGATATAAATATTTCAAATCTGCAAAATGTCTCATTAAAAACTATTTATTATTTTTCCCCGAATATCTCGAATATTCTAAACTATATGCGAGGTTTCTTTTGACATCGTGTAAGGACCTATGCGTCAGTCCTTACAAGATGGTCGTACCGTCAACATATTTATTATGGGAAAAAACAAATATATTAGTCAAGATATTCAGGAAATCATTATAGCCCTTTATAGGGGTGGCACTGTATACAGGAACGATCTCTCTACAGCTTAAGGTATTTCTAAATTCAGTTGGTACCATAATACGCAACTGCAAGTCTTATAATTCAATTAATCCTTTGGATTGCTCGCGGCAATCTCGGACGTTAACGAAATGTGCAGCTCGAACATTTGCTAGAACAGTATGCGATATCCACAGGGTACTTTTAGAAAACTGCACGAAGATCTGCAAACAAGAAAAGTTGAAGTGAGCACGGATGCAATAAGTAGAACGTGTGTCCTCATCTCTTTTTCGTACTCAAGAAAGACCACTCCTTAAGAAAACTCACTGTTAAGCTCGCTTGGCGTTTGTAAATTAACTTTTAAATATACTGGCAACGTTCTGGGACCAAATCCTTTTGTCAGATGAAACGAAAATAGAACTTTCTGGTCGAAATACGATCATCGGGATTGGAATAAAAAAGTGGGAAGTTTACGCGCCCAAGAAGATGAGGCCTACAGTAAAATTAGGTTGCGGACCAATCATGGTATGAGATTGTCTTTGCTCATTAGGGGTTGCAAGGAAGGTTAGAGCTAGTCGAAGGAAGAATGAACGGCAATATTTACAGGGAGAATTTTGAAAAAAAATGTGTTATCTAGCGTTTTCTCTCTGAACTGAATACCAGGATTATCATTTCAACATTCCAATGACCCCAAACATACATACAACAAACAAACTAGAAATTTGCTGCATACAGGTAGAATTAAAGTTTTGGAATGGCCAAGTTAATCTTCTGACCTGAATCTCATCCATAATCTGTGGAAGGAATTGAAACTCGTCCAGAAACGAGATTGATTTAGTTAACATAATTTGACCAAAATATGGTTAGAGAAATGTAACAAATTTAGACCAAGCAACTGCAGAAAGATCTTAAGAGACTACTTAAAGTACTTGCAAACTGTAATTGACAAGGGTTATTCAAGGAAGTACTAAACCATATTTAAATGAATGCGTTTTAAACTTTTTTCTTTGTCAAATTTCACTATTGTCCTATTAATTTTTTTATGTTCACCATTTTTATTTTTTTCTATGATTATATTGTATTTATTACATAAAGATCTAGGTGCGTTTTGAATTTCATTAACCTGCGTTAGCTAAAAGTATGTAAGGTTGCATTTCTAACACTGGGTTTAAACTTTTGCAGACAAATGTAAGTATGAAAATTGGAAATGGACAAAGGCGCTAAAATAGAAACCTACCCTATGTTGAATTTTTAACTCTTATATCAGGAAACTCGCCCTCACTGACCTACCCTAAAGCGGACCATTCTCACTTCATCTTATTCTTTTTTTTCCATATTTTGCAATTAACACTTGAAGTGCCCAGTTTTGAACAAGTAGACAAAAAAATAAGAAAGTGCATTTGCCCTTTTACCATATTTTTCTTTTAGACTATTCCTTTTTCATTCTAGAAATCGATAAAATGATTGGGTTGCAATTGCTCTTCTTAATCATACATCTATTAAAATAAATATGGTCTACTTCCGTCTCATGCCGTCTATAGTTTTATCTTTGTACATTTTTAAGATAAATAAGTAAATTGAATTTTATAAATGCAGCATGGAAAAGGTTTGACAGGCGAAGAAATAATGCGATTATTCTAGGTTTAAATTCTTCATTATAGCTTTAAGTTTTCCAGAAAATTTGATATGAATTTCTATTTTTTGCTTGTTAGTAAGGTAAAATTTATCTCTGACCCGGGTATCTAAAAGATTTCCTGTATTGTAATCATCATCATCATCATCATCATCACTAACTCTATATTTATTTAAATAATAATTTCATCTTAGTTTGGTTATGACTTCTGTTTTTTAATGAAAGTTATTTCTAATAATTCTTTTATAATATCAAAAAACAAAATGGTGAAGTTTAGAAATAAATATAAGTATCGAAATTTTGTGAATTTTTAAAACCCCAAGAATTACAAATGGTGAAGTTCATAAAATTTATTTTTATATATCTTCTATAACTCTAAATTTTAATCTTAGTAGGGAAACGCAAAGGGTGGCGAAGCCATTGCCTGTTTTCCTAAATACTATTTTAATGCGAAGAGATCTACAAATTTCCTGAGGTTTTTAGATTTCTTTTACCTCGAGTTCATTTTACGTTATGCTGGCGTATTGCAAATGTTCCTAATTCCTAAGAGATTTACACCTTCGATTTACCTTGATGGTTACTAAGCCATCTATAAAGCTCTATTTTTTCCGAAATGTTGAGCACTCGCTGACCAAAGACTCGTTTTTGTCGATGTTAATAACTTGTTACTACCTACTCAGGCTTTAAAAATGGTCTGGGTACCTCTCATAGCCTTCTCTTCCTCACTCACTCCATGCCAATGTTTCTTGATACTGGTCATGAAGCAAGCCCTCTTTTTTTATTTTAGTTCCGCTTTCGATAAGTTAAACATAAGGTACTCTTGTACAAAATTAAATCCAATTCTTTAAGTGCTCTCCGAATTTTTCACTAACAGAAAATAGCGAGTGACAGTATTTGGTTGTTTAAGCTGTTTTTTTTCAATTTTGTCTGATGTTCCACAAGGCAATGTCCCCTGACCCATCATTTTTATCGTTTATAGCTCTGGCATGATGTGGTCCTATATCGAGTTTGAAATGATTGCTCATGCTTATGATATTTCTTTGTACACAGCTATTCCTTCTCCAAAAGATAAACAGATGATCATCGATGTTCTCAATCATGTCCTGCTCTGATCATTGGATAATAAAGTTAAATCCGAGCAAAGATCACTGTATGGTTAGACTTGAGGACCTTTTGTCTATAAAGCTTTTGTCTAGTTACTTTGGTTTGAATTGACTTTTTCGAGACTCTTTTGTCTAATGACAGGTGTATAATTACAACTATGCATAATGACATTTATTATATGAATGGTACTGAAAGTATAAGAATTTTAAATTAATTTTTCTTACCGTCAGACATTTTTTCTTGAAAGATGTCTAATAGATTTTAAAATCAAAGGTTACTTTTTCACTTTTCAGTTCATTTGCCATTCTTTGCTTTATTGTCAAGATACAGTGTTAATTTTCTTAAGAATATCAAACCCCAAATAGATAGTGACATACTCTTCGTTAAAACAAAAGTGAAGAAAATATAAACTTTGCCATAATGGTCATTATTATAAAAAGAATAACAGCTAAAATTGATAGCTATTGGAGTTGTAAAGATCGTAAGTGTTCATGTCGCAATCATTTTAAGCTGAAATATTAAAATTGTAAAGATATCTGAAGACACCCTTGTGGTTGGCAGTGAAAACTTCCATTTGTTTCTTCGAGTATTAAGTATTTCTTCAATGATGATGGAGACCTGACCTCTGATGAATGAAGTACGTCCTAGGAGTGCAAAAACTGACGAGAATAAAAGTAAGAGTTTTTCCCTAGAGAGTTAGATCGCATTCAAATTTATATTATGTCCTTGTTGATCTAAGAAGAGAAAATCAGGTCGTCCATGCAAGCTTATCCCAATTCAATGTAAGCGCAAACTTTAGATAAATACCAGTAACTCCAAAGCTACTAGAAGAGAGAGAAGAGTGTTCTAAGTTGTTGCACCATCTTTATTTGAATAACTATACATCATCCGTGCCCCCTTAGGGGAATCTGCAGTGAGTTGTGTTTATGCCTTCCTGCCTGGAAAATTCTGAGAGATATATGAAGAAATGTTGAGAGTAATTTATGACAAGGGAGAAGACTTGGATTTTACATAGATGTCACAAAAACAATGACAGACCTTGAACACCAGCCCTGAATGCCATAACAAACAAGCTGGATCCATATGTTAATGTCAAGGCATGTTTCTACCCCTTGACACAAAGTACCTGGCGAAAGATTTAGAGCCTTGGGTCCCCGTAAGGGGCGCGGCGATTTGCCATCCTGGCCGCCGTGCTGACAGGATCCAGTGCCCTGTCCGGCCCCAGCTTAACCTCTCTTCCTTACTTCAGATAGCCTGTATTTCTCCCCTACCTCGTCGCTTTTCATACAACCACTCCCACAACTTTCTCTGGTCAGCATCTAATTCCACAGGGTAGATGATGACCTTCCTCTCAGCCAACCGTCCCGCATCGGGACTGAGGGGGAAGGGGACATGGTTCTCTAACCCCTGAGCTCCGGTTAAGGATGTTTTTTTTTTAACAACCTGCTTCATCCCCACCCATACCTTCCTCACAACCCTTTCCCTCTCCTCTTCACATTTTATCAATTTTACGCCGTGTCCAAGGTGGAGCCGCCATGCCGATTGACTGCCAGGCCACCAGGCGGGAGGGGTGGTCCCGAATGGCGGCGCCTGGCTCTGCCGGGCTTGTAAGCACCTCTCGTAGTGCGGGCAACTGCGAGAGGTGATGAGCTATTGCGTCCCGTAGCACAAATAGGGTCACCATGCCCAATGATGAGAAAATGAAAAATCTCCCCCTAATTCCCCCTTGCTCATCGACGGAGCCGCCCTCGTGCAGCTCCACCAAAAAAATAGAGGTCCCCTCCCTGTGCTTGCGCAGGGGACCTTCTATATTTCTCTGAACGGAGAGGAGGCTTACACCTCTCTTTCGCCTACGGGTGCAGGGGACTCCCCCTCACCCCCTTCTCTGGAGGTGCTTTCGGGCACCTCCCTTTTTCCAGCGGCAGTCCCCTCTTTTCTTTCCAAGGGGACTGCCAAGAAAGCCAGCAGACAGCCCTTAGCCAGCCGCTCCCCATCGAAGTGGCTCGGTAGGGAAAACCCCCTTAGGGGGGAGAGGGAATCCAGGCCCCTTCGGTCGCTTCCCTCAAAAGATCTGCTGGCAAGAATTTTAAACCTTGCCGGGGTCAAGGCCTGTGCCTCCCCACACAAGACTGGCAACACTGCCAAGGGGACTTGCGATGTCCTGGGAGAAGGTGGACAACTAAAGGCCCCTCCTGTGATAGACATAGTCCTTAAGGAGACCCAGCCTCAGACGGTAGGGCCTTCCATGGGGAAGAATCCTGGCTCGGCGCCAAGCACTGAACCCGAATCCGCCCCTATGCAAGGTCCCCCTCAAACGGCCGAGGGCTCCGAGGCAGTAAAAGGAGAGAGGGATCTCCTCCGACAGGTGCCCCTACGACTACCAGGACCTTCTCCATTTTGGAGAGGGACCTGGCTGAGGCCAGCCCATCTGGCATGGGGGCTTCTGCCGGCGGAGGTGAGATGCGGGTTCATTCCCCGCCCTCCTCTCCAAGAAAGAAAAAGACTAAAAAGACGAAGAAGACTCGGGGCTCCTCTCCATCCGCGGGGGCTGCGGGGACGGATGGGTCTGCTGCCACTCTGGCAAGCGACCAAGCCAAGATCGGCACATCCGCCCCCTCTGCCCCCCCGGTTGTGGAGCCCCTGACTAAGAGTAATACCAATAGTGCACGGGGTGGAGCCTCCATGACATCGGGGCCCCCTCATTCAGAGGTTACCTGGCGTTTTCGAGCCCACTGGCTTCAAACGCTTCCTCGTTATTCGCTCCAATGATGGCACCATGTTGTCCAAGGGCAACATAATCCATCAGAGGAGAGGATTAGCTAGTGCAATTGGTAGAGAACCGAAGGTGACCTGTTTCTCGGACGGGAGCCTTCTGGCCAATGCGGCGAGTCCCGCCGAGGTGGCCAAGATAAGTGCTCTTCGGGCACTTCATGGCACCCCGGTGAGTGTGACGCCACACTCTACCATGAACTTTGTGAAAGGAGTAGTTTATGCGAGGGAACTCGTTGACTACTCCATTGAGGACATCACCCTAGAGCTGGCCGACCATGGGGCGGTCAAGGTCGAACGTGTGATGAGAAAACAGGGAGGGGCCTCGAGACCCACCCCTACACTCTTCGTCACGTTCGACTGTGACAAGCTCCCTGAGTCGGTGCGTGCCGGTTGTTACCGCTACCGCGTGAAGGCATTTGTGCCACTGCCACGGCGGTGCTATTACTGTCACCGCTTCAGCCATACGAATCGCTCATGTAGACGTGAAAAGTGGGGGTCACCCAAAGTCTGTGTAAATTGCTCCAAGGTCGCACATGATGTGGTGCATATCTCCTGGAGAAAGAAATCCTGGCCGTTCAGGCCCAGGATAAACTCTCATTCCGCGAGGCTAAGGACTTGGTCCTGGCGCGCCTGGCTTTGCCTGGGACGTCATATGCCTCAGTAGTTAGAAAGGCACCCTCTGCTTCTGGCCTATCCAGGCCAACGAGCACGGTTGTTCCCGCGCCCATTCGGAGCCCTTCTGCGGGCTCTACTTAACCCGGGCGCTCCCCTGGTAAAGCTGGCGGCAAAAATGGTTCATCCCCAGCCCCGGCTAAAACCAGGGCTCCCCCCTCTTCCCCCAGCGTGACTGTTTCCTGGAAGGCAAAATGGCCACGCGCCTCCACCGAGTCGTTAGACTCACAGGAGGCAACACCCCTGAAGATGGTCGCTAGGCCATCTTCAGTGGTTCCTAAAGCTGTCCCCTGAAAGGAGGACAGCAACAAAGGAGCTTCGGCTCCTTCGCCCACGCCCCGAGGTGGAGCAAGTGGCTCGGAGACGGTGGTTCCTCGAAAAGAGGGCCCCCCGCCTCCGAAGCCGCAACGCCTGCCTAAGGTTTCGAGGCGGAGGGAGGAAAAGACTCGCATGGCGAGCCCAACCTCCCCCAATAAGCCCTCGAAGGCGAGAGCGCCTTCAGCTTTTTGTCCGGCCAACAGCTCCCGGGGTTCTGCAGGCGGGAAGCGTACGGCCATTGCCGTGAGGGTCTTCAGTTGGAGGAGGGCCCCCGCGTCTCCTCCGAGCTAGGCCTGGAGGGCATATTCCTTTAATGGAATTGCCGTGGACTCCGGGCCAACTGGGAGAAGCTGCGAAGGCTCGTCTCGTCCCATTTCCCGTTAGCTATCGTTTTGCAGGAGACCATGCTAAGCGCGTGCCCCCTTCCTGCCTTCTCGGGGTATAAGGTTCTTGCGACCCCACCACCGCGGGATGGCCGGGCTGGGGGATGCGCGGTTTACACCCAGCATGATGTCTCCGTTCTTCCTTTCTCTTTAGATACCTCCTTTCAGGCAGTGGCTGTGCAGCTGCACCTGGATAGGAGGTATACTATCATTTCTGCGAACATTCCACCGTCAGCTGACTTCGACGCGGGGGACTTCCGCCGCGTCGTGGCACGGTTGCCGAGGCCCTATCTCTTGTTTGGAGATCTAAACGGCAGACATCCTCTCTAGGGAGATTACTCTATAAATCCCAGGCGATTTTACGTATCACTGTCCGAGAACCGCTTCATTTTCTTTCCTTGCCCTATCTTTGTGCTCTTCGGGATGCACAGCTTGATTTTGATTGGGGGTGGTCGATGACCTCCATGGTAGTGATCACTTTCCCATTTAAATATCATTTTCAGGGCAACTGCCACCTGAGAGACCACCTCGGTGGTGCTTGGCGCGGGCGCGGTGGCCTGCATTTCAGGAAATGACTGAATTCTCTATCTCAGTCGAGGAGTTTAGGTCGGTAGATGAGGCCGCTGAGTTTTTCTCCGGCAACCTCATCGCCGTGGGCCTGACTACTATTTCTAGGACGTCTAGCCGTTTTGCACGCCAACCACTCCCATGGTGGTCGGCCGAGTGTGAGACGGCCCTCAAACAGAAGCGTTATGCCTACATGCGTTATAAGCGCCACCCGAACGATTTCACTATCGCTGAATTTCGTAGGGCTAGGGCTAGGTTCCGGTATATTTCAAAGCACGTTTGCCGCTCTTCTTGGCAGGCATACGTGTCTTCACTTAACGGGAAGACCCTTTTAGTTGAGCTGTGGAAGCGAGTCAAAAGGATTCGGGGCAATTTCTCGCAGGACCCCCCAGCCTTTTTCCTGGACAGCGGAGGCCATCTGTCTTCCGCACAGTGCGGCTTCCGCAAGTTCGACTCCACGTCGGATGCTCTGCTCCGACTGGAAAATGCCGTCTGCGAGGCTTTCCTTCGTAGACAGCACTACGCCACGGTCTTTTTCGATCTGGAGAAGGCCTATGATACCGCATGGCGATACGGTATCATGGAGACTCTCCACACAATGGGGGCGAGGGGATGCCTCCCAATGTTTATATCTGAATTTTTGCGAGATCGTCGATCCCGCGTACGGGTGGGGGGAGCCCTCTCCGGCCCAACGGAGCAGGAAGACGGTGTTCCGCAGGGAAGTGTCATTAGTGTCACACTCTTTGCTCTGAGCATCAACGGCATCACCTCGGTACTGCAGGAAGATGTTCTCGCTACGCTTTACGTGGACGAACTTTCGATCTCTTTTGGCGCGGCCCAGATGCCAACTCTGGATCGTCGACTCCAACAGGCATTGAACCGCGTCTTTCGCTATGCCGAAGCGCACAGGTTTCGGTTTTCTTTTGCCAAGACTAAGGTGGTGCACTTCTACCGCCATCCACGGCTTCACATCAACCCAGATTTGTTTCTTAATGGGGTGCGCCTGGATGTGGTTGAGTCGCACAGTTTCCTTGTTCTTGTATTCGACCGACGCCTCACCTGGGAGGCTCATATTCGCAGCCTTAGGGTCTCTTGTACCCGCGCCATGGACATTCTCTGTTTCGTGACGTTCAGCGCTTGGGGCGCTGATAGGGCTACTGCTCTACTTTTTTATCGATCCTTTGTTCGTTCGAAGCTCGACTACGGATGCGAGTTTTATGCATCCGCAGCCGAGCGTTTATTGCGGAAGGTGGATTCGATCCACCACACCGGCCTTCGCCTTGCGACCGATGCCTTCCGCACTTCCCCCATTGAGAGCCTGTTGCTCGATGCTGGGGAAATTCCGCTCGCTCTGCACCGTGTGCAGTGCATCCTCCGCCTGTACACGGGAGCCCGGTGCCTCCTTCAGTCACCAACCGCTCTTACTGCATCCGCAGCTGATCTCGATGGTGCCTATGCCGCCAAGAGACGCCAGTTATACCCTAAGCCCTTTGGGTTTAGGGCCAGAAAACTTTTTCGAGAGGTAGATATAGCTTTTGGGCCGGTGGCGCCCCTGGTTCTGCCCAGGACGCCACCCTTGAGGGTACCACCACATTTGGCTATTTGTTGCCACGTCTCTGCTCCCAAAGCTTGTACTGCGCCGGGAGTATTGCGTTCGACCTTTTTGGAGCACACATCGTGTCACGCTGGAACCGTGCCATTGTATACGGATGGCTCCAAGTCCCAAGAGGGGGTCGGCTTCCACGGTGTATCCCCTCTGTTTGAAGTCAGCGGGGCTCTACCAGGTGCTGCGTCTGTCTTCACGGCCGAGCTGGTGGCAATACACAACTCGGTACGGGAGATTACGCGACGTACCCGGTTCGGAGACCGGATTGTGATCTATAGCGACTCAAAAAGCGCCTTGAGTGCTCTCGGGGCATTGGAATCTCCGCATCCCCTGGTTCGCGATATCCGTGACGCCACGGTTTTGGCGAGTCGGGTGGATGTCGAGATTATCTTCTGCTGGGTTCCCTGGACATGTAGAAATTGCGTGGAATGAGCGCGCCGATGATTGCGCCAAAGTGTCCGCGAGGACTCTGCGACTGGACCAGCGTTCAGCTCTTCCTCACAGCGACTACATGGCAGGAATACGGGCAGCTCTTCGGACTGCTTGGCAAAGAAGATGGGAGACGGTCGAAGGGAACTTAAAGTTGCGTGCCATTGCGCAGCGACTGTTCCCATGGACCTATCCCCCAATGCCGCGGCGGCTTTAGTTTGCTTTCTGTCGTCTCCGGATCGACACACTCGTGTGACGCATTGCTATTTGATGGAGCACTCGCCTGTGCCCTATTGCAACGACTGCGTCGTCCCCCAGACTGTTCGGCACATTCTTGTCGAATGTCGCAGTCTGGGTGATCTTCGCGCACGATACCTGTCCCAGTACCGGGATGGGCGGGGTAGCTACCGCCTGTCCCTTGTACTCGGGACAGATTCGTGCACATTGCCCTCAGCACTTGTTGACTTTTGGGGGGAGGCCGGCCTTCTCCCTATTATTTAAGCAAGGTTTTTTTGTTTTTTTTCCTTTGGTTTCATGCTCCTGCTCTGGGGCGACCTCTCCTCGACGCACCAGCTTGCTTCCTTTCCCCCTTTTGTTTTTTTGTTTTTTTTCTCCTTAATTTTATTTTAAAGTAGCCTAGAACTAGGCCAGTTTTAATACGGCGACTAATGCCCAATTAGGCAGTCGCCAGATGAGCTAAAAAAAAACAAAAAAAAAACAAACTAGAGCCTTGGGTTGGCTAACTGATACAAGGATGATGCCGATATCAAGTATTTCTGAGGCATGCTAGATGGACTTGGCTTTCTTCCTGTTGATCGTCTTTCTGATGGAATGGACTACATAAAATATAATACTCCTATTGGATTTCAATACCTTGTGAAGTACTTTGATGCAACCTACGTAACCGGCACATACGGCCGCATTGGCCAAACCAGAAAATATTCAGGCCCCATCAGAGAAATGGAATGTGTACCAAGCTACAATTGACAATGAATACCGCATCAACAACCTCTGTGACAGTTAGAATCGTCGATTCCAACTACTGGTGGGCTACTCTCACCCTACAATTTAGACTGCTATTGAGTGAATCAGGAAAGATGCAGCCATTGTGTTCACTCATCTTACACTTGACGCAAGAGAGCAGCCACTTAAAAGCGTGTAAGACGGGAAACCAAAGACCTTCAAAAACGACTCAAAAATGTCTGTATTGGGCACAGAAATGGACACATCACATTGGAAGAACTGCTCAGAAGCATTGGGCATAATATACGGTTGTGATATGATTATAGTCTTGTATAACTTACACCTCATTTGGTCCATACATCATTTTAGAAATATATAGTTAAAGTTGGTAATTTGATTTGTAAAAAACTTCAATTTAATTTTGTCTTATTTTATCTGACGAATGCAAATACTGATGCTTTTATAGTTTAATATATTGTTGAACCTATTCAAAACTTTAAATAGCTTGTTTTATTTTTTACTATGAGAGAATTTTGTCTGGTAGGAGTGGGGATTTTATCCGGTATGGGTGGGGTTTATGTCCGCTGGGTTTTTGTCCGTGGGGGTTTTGTCCGGCGGGGATTTTGTCCGTATCCCCTTTGTAACCTTATTTTCCTCAAGAAGACTAAAGGGTAGACCAGAGCCAGGAAAGTGATGATATTAGCGATTTTTTTTATTTTAGCGATCTTATCTGGCTATCATCAACTAAATTACTTTAAAATGTTAGAAAAATACATAGCTAAAGTGCGAATCCTTCTGAACACAAATAAATGTTCCTTGTATGGGTTAGATGAGTAAAACATTGATTAACGAGATGTGTTTGTAAGAGTTTTAGGAGGAATAAAGGAAACATGGTGGTCGACCTAAAAGCTTATACGCAAACTGAATGTGTAACACAGCCCTTGCAGTACATTTCAGCTAAATATTTTGGTATAACTTCTTTTTCCATGTAGTCATCAAGAGTTATTACTTATCTTTATTAAACGTATTCTACTGCGTTCTGTAAAATTTGATAATCAATACTTATTTATCATTGATCGCCTTTATTTTTAGGATGACTGTGGAATGGAATTGTAATAACTTTCTCATTATTGCTTAAAAATTACATGATACTAACCTAATCTTGCTGAACAAATGCCATTTTTATGACGATGTGGCATCATTATGTATTTGCAAATGAATATTTATATTGGCCCTAGTGATATTTAATTCTTTGAATTGACACTTTTATGACCTTTTGTGTGAGACGTCTTTATCATTCCTCGGGAGGTTGATGGCATTTGCTTGGTGTCGTTTTTGGTCATAAAAGTATTGTTAGATTACCATGTTTTCCTTTCTGGGTCAGTTACTGTTCGCGCAATCATTTATTTCCATTCTCTCTCTTGCTCTCTCGATTTGGTGTGTGTTTATCTCTTTTTCTCTCTTTCTCTCTCTCTCAGGAACCTCAATACCAAAGATTGTTTTATTAGTTCCCCTTTCATTCAAAACAAGGAATTAATCCGTTCGCTATGCCTTATATTTGGGGCAAAAGAGAATTAAAGAAGGCTTAATTGAATTCTCAGGCCAATATGGTCGATCGAGAAGGAGTATACTAGTTGTTGACTACTTGTGAGATAGATGTTAAACGCCATTGGTGGGATAAAGACGAAAGGATGAAGTAAACAAGAAGAAAAGAAGCAATTACTGACAAAAATGAAGAACGATTAAAATAACTTTATCTCATTAGCCACTGCTTAAATTTCTCTATGTAACATTTCAAACTCCAAAAGTATCCACGCATAATAACATAGGGCCGAGTGTATGAAATTTACGCTCACAAACACCGATATTCAACCCCTAATTCGTGAAAAAAGTAAAAAAAGTGTTAGTATTATTTGACATCATTAATAAAGGATATTTAAAGGGTATATCTTGAATTGAGACATGTTAGATTTTTTTTGCGCCATTTATCAATGGAGAGGGAGGCGATAACTTTTACTGAACTGAAACTCGCCTAAAGCATTTACACGGATGACACATAATTAATTTTATCTCCCAAAGTCAGTTACCAATCGATGTGTGTTTGTGTGTGTGTGTGTGTGTGTGTGTGTATTACCTGGCGAAACTGGAGATCTCCCGCTTGTCTTGTCCTCGGCGGGTAACTCCTGACCTCCCTTCACTCCCGTGAGGTCAATCCTTAGGGGAGATGGAGAGACGCTGCGGGACCTATGGGGCAAGGGAAAGGGGGAGGGATCGGGAGTCACGGGGGGAATCCCTGTAGGGCGCGAAGAAGACCTTCGCAGGCGGAGGCTGAAAAAAAAACTCAGACAGGTCAGAAATGCAGTCATAACAGCGAACTAGGACACACTAAATTAACATACATAATGTCAATGTAAGCTTGAAAGATACATGCACATACTTAGATAAGCTAGATGTAAGCAGAAAAACAAAATACGCATGTATGCATAACAAATTCACAACATACACTATCCTTTTTTTCCCAAAGCGGGAAAAAAAGGAGTGATTGGGAGAGGTAAATTTGACTATTGTTCTTAACAGTCGACCACTAGCCAGGACAGGAATGTTTGGTTGAAAAGTTCTGTAGTTACAAAAGGACTTAGGGAGAGGCAGAGGCAGAGTGGCAAAGGAAAAGCAGTGGCACATTCCTATGAATTTCGAAGGACACATATTTATGCGGGTCTCTGTGAGGTACGGCATCGATGGGTGAGCCATTGTAGGGAGGCTATGGTATTACGGTCGATCATAATAGATGCACGATCCTATATGATCCACTTACACATGAATATGAAAATAATTATACAAACACGCACATGACTCACCTTCTTTCTTGTTTAGAGTTAGGTTCTTGCTTGTCTGTGGTAGAGACTTCACTGCTGATCGACTTCTGAAGGGCATTCTTCATCTCTTTGTTCTCCTCTGAATTCCAAACTGTCTCTTCACCTGTACTACCTGCAAATATATATATATATATAAAATAATATAATATATATATATATATATATTTATATATATATATATATATATATATATATATATATATATATATATATATATATATAAAACCACTGTTGAGGAGCGTAGTATTTATTATCTTGAGACCAGTTTCGGCATGGAGTTTGTCATGCCAGCCTGCCTCAGTTGAACACTAAGAATACATGCAGTCCCACCAAGCGTTCAATATATATATATATATATATATATATATATATATATATATATATATATATAGTTTACAGAGATCCAATTGGAGTTCCTAATCAGGGGATGTGAATTTTAAGTTCATTAAGGATATCTTTTAAGATTAGATCTTTAACGTAAGGGCTGCATTTGAATTGCCCATCCGAAAGGTTAAAGTTGGGGACTTTATCTATATAAGCCATGTCTTCGACACTTTTCCACTACGGGAGAGAGTTTGCGCTTCGCTCGCTTATAGCCCTTCGGGCTGTTAGCTTCGGCCTCTTTGATCTTTCAAAACGATTATGATCAGCTCTACCCCCCTTCTCACCTCCATGTTCCCTTAACCTATTATCTGCCTCTTCCTCTACCGCTATCACCTCCCCTACTCCTCCCCATACCCCCATCCCCTCACCTCTCCCTATTCTCTCCCCCCTTCTCCTTCCTATCTTCCCTTAAAGCTTTACCCCTTCCCCTCTATCCCACTATCTCTTCCCCTGGACGAGATCTCCCGAGAGGAAAATGAAATGCACATAAAGATAGGAGGGACAATCACAAGTGAAGATTCTCGTTTAAAGAGGGGGCGTATGGGTCTTATTGCGTGTTTTTGACCCCAACCAGTTAAGGGAAGATGAGCACTTCGTTCTCAGGGTTCTAGAACAGATGAGAGAAGGTGTGTTTACGGTGAAATCAGAAATGGAATGATAGCGTGATTTTGATAAACCATATTGATGATAATGAGTGTGGAGTTAATTTGCTGTCATAGGGTTGAGTATCATTGTTTACACCTAATGGGCAGCCAATAATAACAGCACTGAAAGTTTTGTATCAGCGCTCTGTGGGATTTAACCCGTGCCTCGACGTCAGAAATTGAAAGCGGTGTCCACTAGGCTACCGATGAATCCGGGTTAGGTGATTATCGAGGGGTTATTATTCACCGAGGTTTGTGGAATTGTAGAATTCATGAAACGAATTTCTGCTCCACTTTGATTCCTCTTCTCGTCAAGATATGTGAAAGTTTAAAGTCGTTATATTTTATTTCGTTCACCATTATTTAAAGTTCATGGAAGGTAGGGTAATGTTTTCACCATTATTTTAGTTGAACCAATCTTGTCGGATTAAAACAAGGTCTGTTGACCAAAATTTTGCATGCCTTCACTTATTCTAATTTATGTCCTTACGACTTTGAAAACTTTCAATAATTCCCGGAGTAACCTTGGGAGTACGTTGACAATTCTATCACTCTGAAGAGTATGTAAACACCTTAAGGGTTTTAAATTTCGTTAGAATATGCCAAATAGTTATGATATTATTGCAAAAAAACTCATTCGGGGGCTAACCTTTGAAGGACCTTAACAATTATATTATTCCAAAGAGAATGTAAAAACAAAAACGGGGTTAAAATTTCGTTAGAATCGGCCGAATAGTTAGGATGTTATTGACAAAACAAAATAATTCCCTGTCTAATCTTGTGAGGCCTTTGGCAATTATTATATCATTCGAAATATAATCTAAAACAACATAAGGGTTTCAAATTTTGTTAGAATGCTCAGAGTAGTTATAATGTTATTGCCAAAAGAAAATAATCCCCTGGCTAACCTTGCGAGGATTTTAGCAAAACAACATTACACCTAAAAGCAAACTGTTAAAACTCGTTTATACAATTTTCAAAAAGTCTATTAGTAAAAGGAGAGTGGCTAACCAGTTTAAAGAAGTAAATGTAGCACTATTTTTCATAAAAGGCATAAAAACTGGACCATGAAATTTTGAGCTTATCTCCACTACTTCGGCCGTTGGCAAACACTTAGAGTTTATTATTATTGCAGATAGGATTGTAGATCATTTGGGGATAAATAACTTAATAAATGAAACACAACACGACATTCAGCGCGATTAAGCATGCTTAACTAATTCGTTTGATTTTTTCACGAAATTATCACAATGTTTGTTTGACCAAGAGAAAGTTGTAGATATTTTATCTCGATTTCCCAAAGGCTTTTGATACCTTTGCAAATAAAAGACTCTTTAATAAAGCTAAGATCGCAATGAGTCAGAAGCACCGCTCTAAATGTGAATGGTTCGGCATGGGAATCGGTCATTAGCGGCGTTTTTTATGCATCTGCTCTTGCACTCTTTCTTTTCTAAATATATTTAAACAATTCGTCACGAGTTTATTATTTGAAATATAAAAATTTCCTGATGAGACGAAACTAGGTGCAGAGCAAAATATCATAGTGACTGAAAGCTTACAAAAAGACGGATAGAGCAGCCAAATAAATGGACAGGTGTAAAGTAATGAACATAGATATCATGACAATCTCCAAAAAGATTAAAATGTGGGTGAGCAAATTTTTGAACAGTCAACATGGACAAGGATTCAAGTGACTTCATATCACATGCACTAAATTTTTGGAAGTAATCCATTATAGCTTAAAAAATGGGAATAGGGCTCTGCAATAACTAGATAGACATTTTATGCTTAAATATATTAATCTTATCTTATATGTATACGGTGTGTTGTAAGAACCCTTGAAAGTATTTCATGTGAACAAAGGCCGCTATAGCAGTCTTAAATATTTTTACAGGAATAAAAGTAGCGAAACTAAATCTTTCTGCGCATATATCCTCTCTTCCTTTTATCTGTGATTGAGCTCTATCTTTCCTTCTTTCCTCTATTTATAACGAGTCACAAAGGGATTCTAGGGTCGTAAGCTGGTTCATGAAATTGTTTGACAATTTGGCTATAATTTTCATCTCTAAGAATTTATTTAGACTATTTATTTATTTTTTGGTTCAATTGCAAGGGTTTTACCCAAATAGAAATTTAAAAGTGAATATATATATATATATATATATATATATTAAAATCATGATGTAATTAATAAAGGGTTACAAGCAAGTTACATCAAATTTATCCTACCATTTTTAACTAATGGGAGCGAAAGACAGACTTGACTACAGAACGATTGCAGAAATTGAGAAACTATACATGGTACAAATAATGTGGGGCAACCATAGAAGAAATACATAGTTATGAACGCAAAGATCGGTAACATATTTTAAAAGAATAAAACTAATATTTATCCTCTGCTTATGAATCCAAATTCGGGATTCGAGATCTCTATGAAGTGTTCAGGAAATAGAATCGTATTTGGATTTATAAACAAGTTGATAAAAATAGCTTTATTTTGAACCTGACGTTTAATTAGAGGTTGAAGGAGTACGTGAGTTTAAATGCATTTATCGGTGGAAAGAGTAAATGTGAATGCGGAGGAAAAGACTTGTGAATCTTATCTACCGAGGACTGCTTGAGGAGGTGAATACTTGGAGATAGTCTTCCTCAGTGGATGGAGCACAACGTGAAGACGAATAGAAGAAGAGACTTATGCTTCCTGAGGTAATTTGATCGACTGTGAGGGTAATATGGTATAATGTCCGATTGTTTTATATTTCTAGAGAAAGTTGGCGTGAGCATTGGGGTTCCTGTGGAGGAGCTAGGAGCTTTTCTATGAAGTGAATGTTCATTGGTGTTTGTTCGAGAGAGAGAGAGCAAAGCAGAAATTCTCAAAGGAATTGGTGAGAGGATAGATAAATGGTGAGAAAAGAATGGATAATAAGGTGGAGAGAAAGTTTGGCGATAATGAGGAAATATAACGAAATGGTTATGTGAAAGTTTTGTGTAGCGATATTCAATGCCTGGTCGGATTTTTCAGCCTGGGATAGTGTGAGTATGTTCGTGTAAATGTATTGCCACACACACACACACACACACATGAAGTCTGTGTGTGTGTCAATCTATATATAAGAATTAAAAAATCATGTTCTAACCCTTCCCCTCTATACCCCCTCTCCCCCTCTCTCTCCCATTTCTCCTCCAACTTCCTCCCACCTCTCTCCCCCTCTTTCCTCATCCCCCTCTACCCTTCTCGTCCTCCCCTTCCCCTTCCCCGTCTTTCGCCATATATCTCTCCTATCCCTCTCTATCCCCGTCCTTCCTATCTCCCCATGTATCATCCCCTTCTTCCAACCTTACAAAAGGAATTCCAAAACAAGAGAAAAAACCTCCCCTCCCTTACCCCCCTATCTTCCCTAATATATCCCCACTCTACCCAAATCTCTTTCCCCCTCCTCTATCTCCCCCACTCTCCCCTCACACTTTTCTCCCGTTCCCCTCCCCTCTGCCCCTATCTATCCTCCACTCCTTCCACACTCTCTCCCCTACTTCTCCCACACTCTCTCCCCCTCTCGCCCTATTCTCTTTCCCCTTGTAGAGAAATCGACATCCCACCTTAAAAAAAAGAGGTCCTGTTCGGTCACCGCAACGACCTAGCGCTTGGCAGTGTAACCCGATTACATACCCCCCCCTCTCTCCCCTCGACTCGCGGACCACCAGAAGGCCTCCTCTAACCAGGAAAAGTACGAATCATCATATTTCTGGGCCGGTGAGCATAACATTGGTTAAATCGGCACTATTTTCCCTAAGAGTTGGGATCTAAATTCGCGTCATAGATGAAATTAGAGGAGCGGCGATCAAAAGCCAGAAGATGCCTTTATGGCTAAGTGAAAGATACTCGAAGAGCCGTTAGCGGAGCTAGGCTTAATTCCTGAGCTCTCATCTTCCCCTTTCCCCTACCCCCAGTGGGTTGGTGAAGTATATAGGCTGATAACTGGAGAATAACGGGAAAGATCGTGTTAGTCTTTAAAACGACAAAGTCCAGGGACAGGGCCCGGGACCAAGGGAATCGATCAGAACTTAAGACAAAGCTCATTCAGAGCCACTTTCTAGGGGGCACACAGAAAATTAGCCCTTTTGTATCGAAATAAAAGATCGAGTTAGAGATCGACACGACGAAGTCCGGCGGGAGTGCCCCGGCAATCAAAGAAAGGAACAGAGAAGAAGCTCATGCTGAGCCAGTTCTTGGTGGTTACACCGAAAATTAGCTTTGTTTGTATTGAGAATCACTCTCGTACATTTCTCGTCAGAGAAACCGCCTATCCCGGGTTGCAACAAACAAATACAGAGATAGTCCTCACCATTGAGAGGACTACAAAAGCACATCCAAACCAAGAGATATTTTTTTTTTATCCCGTTCTTAAAATATATAGTTATTGATGATGATAAGACTCTTGCTTTGTTTCTGTTGTCACAACGTTATTCGCCCCATAACTAACGGTCAGCCACGCGCGAACGTAAACTGCTGGGCACGCGCTGTGAAATGTCTACTCATTTTAAGTATATAGCAGAGCAGAGCTGTGAAGATAGACGGGGGATGCAGAGTCAAAGCTGCCCCCCCCTTTTCAGATGTGGAACCAACCATGTACACCTGTAGTGTTCCAGCGTGACACGAAGTGTGTTTATAAAAGTCAAACGTAATGCTTCAGGTGCTAGAGAAGCTTTCGAAGGAGAGCAGGGGCGACAAATATTCAAAGCTATTACCTTCCTAATAGTGTTCTGGGCAAACCAATGCACCGACTCCTAGGGAACAAAGTTGACGGGTGATAGGAATTTCCTGGCTCTAAGCACAAAAGGTTAGGGTATCGAGGCCGTCTCTCGTTTACATAGCCACCGTCTAAGATTGGCCACGGATGAAATGAATGCTTTTGACAAATGAAGGACTAGCCTGGCTGCGCGCAAAAGTGAACAATGCACTCTATACGGACAGAGGATGCAACCTAGAGGATTTAAATAGGGGACGTGCGCAAGGCACCTGTCGCCAAACGGAGAGTAGTGTGCTGGATCGAGTCCACATCCTGCAATTCTAGGTCAGAGGCAAAGGCATAAAATTGGTACCCATAAACAAATTCCGAGCAACCAAAAGATCAGTAAAAATGTAGGACGGTGCCCCTATCAGCGCCCCACGTGCCGTAAGTAACGGAACGACGAATGGCCATTGCGGTGGCAGAAGAACCCTAAATCTGCGGATATGGACCTCGCACGAGGAACACCGGTAGAAAACGAGACCAAGAAAAGGATGCGTAGCTACCATCTCGATGCGAAAATCATTTAGCAAAAACTTTACGACAGGGCAGGGGGCAGAGGGGCATTAGAAGTGCACTAAATTATTCTTAGCCAAGAGTAAACAAAATTATGCTCTTTGGAATAGCGAGAGACGCGGTTTATTGCCTGTAGCAGTCTACGCTCCAGAGTTGCCATCTAAGGGGCAATAAAACAGATGTAAACGTTTTCCATGGAGAGAGCATTGAGAACATCTTCAGGCATCAACGAGGTGGACCTTAGATGTTCAAAGCAGTGTGTGATACCGAGGACACTACCATGCGGAAGACAGCTTCCCTGCCATATTTGGAGAGAGAGGGCTCTCTCCACTCGTAACTGCTATCCACGATCTCTTAAGAGTTCAGATATGGAGAGTAGTAAACATCTTTTCGCCATCATGGTGTGGAGGGTCCAAGATATCGTATCGCAATGCAGTATGATAGGCTTCCTTCAGATTACAAAACTCAATGCCGAAATGACCCTAGGATGAATGCATTGCAGATAGCATTTTATAGCTCCCAGCAGACTATCTGCCATGGAGTGGACCTTACAGATCGCTCCATCTGACCAGAAAATAGTCTATATAACATTAACCAATTTCTTTATCAACCTGCACTTGCAAGAAGCTATAAAAATTTGGCTGGCCTCCAAGGAAGTGGACAGCGTGCAAAACGGCTTTGGCTACCATGCCAGGACGGGTGCAATTCACCCGGGTTGAAGTCGACTCAGGATGGAATGTACGCAAAAATAAAAGTATACCTTATATCCAGGTGTAGCTGCAACGCTATTTCCTAAAAGAAGGTATTCAGAGCGATTAGAAGAACAGAGAGAACAATCTGTGTGTAAATCACGCATCCAACTGCCAGACTCTCCGCGCCGTGATGGTGGGGTTGCAAAATACTTATACCATGGGAAGACCTAACGGGGCACGAGCACAACATGATCTTTTGGGGACAGATAGGTAACAAGGCACAGAAGAAGATGAGCCTCCGCAGTTCCTACCAGTTAGCCAGGAGTCAACGATAATTCTACTGAAGGAAAGTGCTCTTCAGGCCTATCTCGAAGGAGATGAATGAGGATCTTTGAATTAAAGACCCTCACTGGAATGGCCGTAGAAATCCTATGCCATATTTTCGAGAACTTTTAAGTATACAAGGAGCTAAAAAATGTTGCCTTTAAGGATTTACTATGGGATGTTGCTCTCACCATGCGAGTCTTTTCTTTCCACGGCCAAGAGAGTTTTAGTTGACGGAGCTTCGGAGCCGGGGTTACGTCTTTTATCGGACAGTAGCCCCTTCAAACCTTTGAGAGCGGCATATGAGCCGAGGTTTTGGTAAGTGTTGATCTCCTTATTGGAACAGAATTAAAAGACACCAAAGACAGTCTCACGACTACATACGAGATGGAGTGTTCTCTCCTCGCAGTTGGACGACTCTGCGAAAGCCGCTCCACTATACTTGAAGCAGTCACGCGGGTTCGAGAGCACTAGCCTTTTACACTCTCTCACACCTTTTCTTCCTCTTCTTCTTCTTTTTCTTCTTCTTCTTCTTCTTCTTCTTCTTCTTCTTCTTGTGACTATTTGTCGCTCCGATCTAGTTCTCTGGCAAAGGAGGCAAAGTCCTTCGCCAAAGAACTACGCGTCCAAATAACCTCTCATCTTCGCACAACAAAACCTTCTCTGATTTGCACTTCTGAATTTTGCCTCTCTTGTTTAATTTCAAATATTGGACAGGAGGAAATATACAATATATACACTTCCCACGGGTCTCGAATAACTAGCTGCGACCAACTTACATCACACCCCGATCTAGCGAAATTAAAACAACGAGGTAATTACTCCTCTATTATACAATAAGTCTATAACTGAAAAAAAAACCGAGTTTACATTTCCTTGAAAATACTCGTTTAATTCCAATGAAATTTGCAAAAAATACCATATTCTTTAAAATGTGCCTCTGATATTGCTTAAGTTTTGTTTTATAGAACGGGCTAAAAAAGTCATGAGGAAAATAATGTGTACTGGAAGTAAGGATACGTCCTAAAATAGAGTAAGGTAAGTATACATGGAGCTTTAAGAAGAAAAAACATATCACTTTAGGCCAATTGGAAAAAATATTAATAAGAAGTATGTATATACTCGTATCTTCGGCTGCAGGGCTTAGCCAGTCAGTATCCGCCGCCTCCCCGCCCCATCAGCATCCGCCAACTGCCCGCCCCCGTCAGTATCTGCCGTCTCCACTTTTACGTTCGCACCCGCTATTTGCGTCCCGTTGGACTCTGCACAATTCCTCGAGGAACCCCTCAAGCTCCGGGTATTCTCGTTTAATTCGCGTGAGTCTATCCCGTACTCATTGTTAACGGCTCCTCGAACGCAACACGCCCAGTCTCAACTCGGTGTTCTAAACCCGAAGGCAAGATCTAAGTTATACATACATATATCCTTTAATGTACGTACACCTCCTGCTACGTACAAGTATGTTCACTTCGTAAAAGTAATCTGTTAGTTATAAAGTATAAGAGTGCGATTTACTACAGGGGCGCATAGCGTTTAATTGAGTTTAGAAAGTTGCAGTTCAAAGGTATATTTAAAGAATGAAAAACAAAAATATAATTTTTAATGAGTCACTAGTTAAAATATATATACATAATGGAAATATAGCTAATGTAAATAAAGGACAACTCTGACAGAATACAGATTAATGGACAATCGGGAAACGTTAATTACTCGTACATCAGCTTTTAGATGGTATATTACAAATCAGTTATACAGAGGGAATATATAAATCTCGGAAAGTGAGCCGATTATCGTGAGATTAAAGCAAATGGTCGTTTTACTTTTAATGGAGTAAGCTCGAGGAAGGGAGAAGGCTAGCGGAGGCGGCCCTCGAGTGAATATCCTTTAGCGGGTCGGCACGAGGAATGGAGAAGACCAATGGACGTGGCCCTAGGTCGAATATCCTGACGGTGACGAGGATGAAGAAAGGGGGAACCAGATGACGAGTTCACGATCCTTCTTGAAGACGGACGATGGTACCTCTGCTCCAGAGAAGTACAGCCTCCAAATCGAGACTCTGCAGCTGATCGCCCCGAAGTCTCATATGGGAAACTGAAGATCCTTGAGGGGGGGAGGGGCAGATAAAGAGAATCCCGGCCAATCCACCAGGGCCAAAAACGATTCGAGGCTTGCCCTGAACAAAGTAAGGCTTCACGAAAGAGATGGGTCTATCTGTTGTGAGATCCGATCTCGAGGTACAACCGAATACCGGGGAACTTGACGAAGCACACAACGATCTGAACCGAAGGCGACGGGTTATCAATCTAACCAGAGACTTGAAAACCCAGGGTATTTATATGACGGCCATTTTTGATGCTCAATCGCTGTAAGGCACAGACGTCTGGCAGAAGACTTCTGGCGCCTAGAGGGATTAGCGTTTGTCGCCTGACCCAGGTCTTAATGGCCTCCAACGATGTGGGCGGGAGACTTGTCGAGTAGCCTCCAAAATACGGAGATTAGCATTTTCACGGCGGGATTAAAGCTTTTAGCGCGCTCAATTTAATTTACTGCATCTGCGAGGAAGCTGGCGGATATTCCAATTCTTTCTTTTTTTCTTCGCTTCTTTGGACTCTCACGTTAGCACACATGGAGTTAGATTTTTTGGAACTTGGGCACTTCGCCTTTTTTTATTTGCTCTTTTTATTTCTTGCTGTTCATTTTCATTCGTCAGAGTATGGGTAGTGATCATTGTCGATGATAACGTCGTTTAATTTCCGGCGGTTAGTTGGAATTATTTGGAATTTCTTGCGGTTTGTGTTTATTTTCCAAATTTTTTCAAATCTATTAATGTTCTTGATCTCGACAGCTGTCTCCCTTGCTTGAACTACAGCGTTTCTGAGGGCAATTGAGACGATTTATGTGATGACATCTGCGAACTCCGGATACATAGTATAGTCCCGCACTGGAGCAGAGAGGTCTATGGTGTACACGAGGTATAGTAATGGACTCAGAGAGCTGCCTTGTGAAACTCTCACCTCGAGTTCGAATTCGGGTCATGTGTAGACCTCGATCGAAATCTAGGGCTCTCCTTTCCATGATATAATCACAGAGGACCCTTTTAAGGATTAGGTTTACCTGGAGGTTCGAGATCTTGAATTGTAGATCCCTCAGCCAAACCTTATCGAAGGCCTTGCCTTTGTACATCTCGCAACACCACATATACGTATTTCCGCTCAGCCTTGCAGCACGCGAGGTTTTCTGTTAGGAGGGCGATGGCGGTTTCCGTTCCCCGTCTCCAGCGGAAGCCGTGCTACTGAGAGTTGTGAGCTCCTACTCGTAGTTCGGCTAATTGGTCTTGCATCCGGTCTGCCAGGAGCAGTGAGATTGGCCGGTAATTGACCAGTTTATCAGGGGGTATACCAACGTTAGGTATAAATATTATTTTAGCAAACTTTAAGCCGTCTGGGAAGTATCCATATTCAGGGCAGCATTGAAGATGTTTGTGATTCCCTGAATGATATGTGATGGGGAATTTACCAAATTGCATTTAATAATGCCCTTCCAGTCTGGTGCCCTTTGTTGAAAGGACTTCACAATAACCATGACACCCTCAGGTGTTATTGGACGACCTAGGCACGACATCTCCCTCCCTTCGTCTACTTGGTGATCTGTGTGCGATCGATGTATTATCTGATTCATGATTCAATTGTTTGATCGAATGGCCTTTGAATTTCTGGTTGAAATCTTCATTGTCTTCTAAAGTGATGCTGAAGACTTCTTTCCAGTAAGTTCTAAATCTTTCTTCCATGACCGCCGGATCTTACAAATAATCCCCGTTCTATTTAATACAAACCTTTACAATTCCCTTTAGTCCTTTTAATTTTCTGATTTTATGCCAGAATTCAGCCGGGATCAGCTTACTATCAACTCTGGCTCTTAGGATGTTCCAAATTTCCTCCTGTTAGAGATTGATAGCCTCTTTTAGGTCGGTGCTTACGCGCCGTAGTAGCGAGCTTCTCTCCCGGTTTGGACCTACCCGTCTTATCTCTTCGTATATTTCCTTGTGTACACAGGCGATCTCCCTCATCTTCTCTGTCCATCTGGGTTGAGGAGGGGTTTTGTACCTTGTATTGAGTACACACTCGCTGCCTGCTTATAGAATAGACGCAGTTATCCTCTCCATCTCTTCGTCTATCTCCTCCAAGGTTGCATCGCTTAGTTCAGCCGGGGTGTATTGACTGAGTTGTCTCTTGCAACGTTCCTAGTTGGCCGAGGCGTAGTTTTTGCGGAGAGTGACTGGTAGCTGGATCGGCGCGAGTGAGATGGTGGTGAGGATCGCTGTGTTCACTAGGGACTGCTGGGTCCGGCTCTCTATGGTAGTTGGAGGGAAGCCTTTCACTTGTTAAGACTCTCACGTTTTGTGGAAGATATGGAGGTGATATTTTGTTCTCTAGTTTTGGACGACATTGTATTTATAGACAAAAAACAAGATAAAATCATGCCACTGCGACCAATTACTTGCAAGTTCACTGTGGTGAGGTAGGGTACTCCAACTTAATCTACCCATCACCATCTTACACTTCAAAGCAAGCGAAGACTTCAGCACATCTTGAGTGATATCAGCAATATTCATCAAGTAACGAAGCGAAATAAAACCATGGAGCTTCAATTTCTTCCCTGAGTTATGCAGAACATTTTATCAGATTGTGTCTCTACATGTTAATATTCTTTTTACTTTAGTGCTTCACCGCAATTTAAATAAGCGCGACATGTGAAGATTGAACTCGTATATTTATTGGTTCAATTTGTTTCCGACATCTTGGAGTTAGATTACATTTTTTGATTTTATATTTCTGTTTTGGAGTTTACAAAAACCCCTACCCTGCCTCCATGTTCTCTTTCCTTTGTTTTGCTTGTGTAGTGTTTTGCTTTCGTTTGGTTGTTTAGTGTGTTTGTTTTGTTTTTCTTTTTTTGTGTATTAATAAAGCCTAATAGGCTAGTAATGATTACGACGACTTATTCCTTGGTGGCAGTAGCGAGGTGGGCGATTTAAAAAAATATCAAAATACCTCGAATTAGTATGCGGCTCATTGTAATTTCCTCCAGTGGGGCATGTATTGTTAGACTGTGCAGATCCTTATCAAAATGATTCATAAGTGCCACACTTTCTTCCGTTAGAAAAGTTATCTTTCTTTATACATATAGTGTATTGCTAACTTGCATCAACGATCTCTACCAATTAATAATTAAATATATTTTAGTTGGAATTTTGCGGAATTCGACACGAAATTTGCGCTGGCCTTTTATGACGCTGTTTGTCCCCTTGAACCATGCTGCAGATTTGGCCGCCTCCTTTACAGGAAAACTCTACATCCTTTATTAATTAGACTTAAATTATGCAGAAACTAATGACGTCAATATATTTGGCTTATTTCATATAGAATTTCCTTTTAAACCATGTTTTCCTATAGATCCAAGTATGTTTTTGTATGTTATTTGGTTAATTAAGAGAAATAAGAGGATCTGTCAGCTTATCTTGGTCAGGATAATCTTGGATTAATGAAAGTCGAAACTAATTTAATTTTATGCTATCATCAATTATGATAAATGAAAAAAATGACAATATTCATAAGACCATGAAATCATTGGCATATTTTCCACGCCCAGTTGGCTCTTAATAGCGATAGAGTTTATTCTGTGTGGTATAGCACTGAATCCAATCAGAGTCCAACCCTAGCAGAAGACTTTCTCACAAATCCACTACATACAAACCATTCCTGTCTTATTCCTTTCTCTCTCAACACTCATTCACCTGATTAATCCACCCTTTACGCATTCTTTCAACACTTTGCCTACACTTGCTCACACTGTCACATATTCGATTAACATATCCATACTCCTTCAGACTTCTCTGTCACAACCTCGTTGACATCCTTCTTCATAACATAAACATTTATACCACAGTCATTTCTTACTCCCTCTATCCTTCGCACACCAATCATTTCTCACATGTTGTTGATTTGCACTGCTCCTTCTCTATATTTTAGACCTTTTTTACCTCTTTTCAAACCATAGTGTCGCTCCCACATACCAACATTTTCACCAACATACTCGTATTCACTATCCTCTCATGTACGAGCCTCATAAATTCTACTACTTGATCAACCTTCACTAAAGATCTGATTTCCCCTGAACCAGGATAAATTTACAAGTCCTGCATTATGATTGTTCAATTTCATACACTTTCTAAAAAATGTGTGGTTCCACTCATGTTTCATCACTTCACTAGAACTGAAGATGAGAACTTGACCATCTCTAAACTCTTTTCCAAAAAGGTGTACAATTTAGTGCTATTAAGCCTACTTTAATCTACTTGTCACCGGTTGTAAACTCTGGAAAGCATTCAAGTAAATAAATTTGTGCCATGCAGTCAGTGTGAGGAAGAAAGAAAACGCAACTATGCGCTTGTCGTCCAGTTATTGCGTACTCTGTGGTGCCCTCATCGGCGCGCTACTCCCTATTTTCACATGCTCCAGCAGAGGATAATCTCAACATCTACACAGTTCGCGGCAACCATGGTGCCACGGATACATTGAACAAAGTAGTGCAGAGGTTCAATTCCACCCAATAGCACTCAGGGTACTTTGAGAGTCACTATAGATCACGATCCGGTAGGCGAACCGTGCATAACGTTTATCTCCTCTATCAAGCGGGAGAAGTGGAATGTTGCAACTTAGAGTGAGGATAAGTTGCAACATTCCGCTTCTTCCAATCACACACCAAAATATTTTTTAAATTATTGAATCAAATTCTAAATATATGGCTTTGAATTTCTAAAACTCTTCTTCCCTTCTAAAACCCAAAGTAACTTGCCTACTTTTTCTAATTACTTTGTTTTGCTTGAATGCTCTCCTGATGAACAGGATGGGGATGGAACGCAAAGACTTAACCAGAATTCTTGAACTCACTTCGACACCTCTGAAACAGTGGTACTATCTTTAGTGAAGACATGTAATCCCACCAGAAATAGTTGTGGGTGCGCTTCGAAACCAAACGCAACCTAGCCCTAGCTCAACGAAATTTACCAACGGAGAAATGGTTTGGGCGGCGCTTATAGCGCATTTAAGTGCATTTGTTCTGTCTGAAGACCCTCTCACAGTCGTCCGACCGCCAAGGAATCGGACGGCGTGCTAAACGGCCAGACATTTTAGAAATTGTAGTTAGCATGGTATGCTTTGGGTCTTCTTATACGTGAAGAACTAGTTTCTGGTCCAATCATCATAGTTAGGGTGATCAGTAGTGAGGCTCACGCTACGCTTCCGGTTATCTTTCCAGAGGGCAGCAGACTCAATGCAGAGGGCTAAATCAAGTGTCTGGAGGAGGTAGTGTTGCTGTGTATCAAGGAGGTAGAAGCTGAAAGAGCGTACATACGATAGAAGGACTATGCTCCATGCCACACAAGCATAATGATCCAGTCTTAGCTGTCAGAAAATTTCAATGACCACATCACTCCAAAATTCTGTAGCCACAACTCTCCAGACTGGAATACTCTAGATTATTATGTGTGGAACGTGGTTGTGAGAGATACCAAAGGTGCCGTTCACGATAAAAGTGTTGCTGAGGTCTAGGATAACCACTGTTTTCACCCAGTTAAAGATAGAGACGTGGAGAAGTGAAACAGCAAGTTACTATGCCAGATGGAGGCTGCGGTTAAAACTCAGTGCAATTTCATTAAATAAAAATGAATGGTACCATCTTTTACGTATTTAACATGTAATTTTGGTAGAGATATCTGTAAAAATAAACTCTGGGTTATATTTTTATGTTGATGTTAAGCAACAGATTGCCCATCACACACTCTATACATCCTAATCAGGTTTAGTTGAACTGTCACTCCCTGAAAGGGAATATTTATAGCGAATATACGGATGGAGTTATCATGTCGGGTGTAAATTGCGCATTCTTCTACTCACCTTTAATGAACTACATGCCTTGCTCGGATGAGATACGGTGACAATCTTCAAAGTCAACACCTTCACCGAAAGGACCAAATGCTCCTGGCACTCTTGGCAGTAGAAGATCTCGAAGGTGCTGTTTCTTCGAGGTCTTATTGAGGGAGGTTGGGCTCGCCATGCGAATCTTTTACTCTCTTCGCCTTGAAACCTTTGGCTAACGGGACGGTTTCAGAGGCGAGGTACCTCTTTTTGACTATCGTGTTTCACCATGACTCCACTCCAATCTTGGTGCTGTTCTCCTGTTTTAGCCAAAGTGTGATGTAAGACATTTGAGTCGCCAGCTCTTCCTTGGGAGTGCCCCGGGGAGTAGAACCCGCAGAAAGGTTCCGAATGGGCGCCTAGGGATAGTGCTCATAGGAATGGATAGGCTACGGTCAAAGGGTAACTGCTTACCAATTGAGGCATAAAACGTCCCTGGTTGCGCTTGGCGCTGCTGGAGAAGTCCTTAGGGTCGTGAAAAGTGACTAGGTCCCCATCCTCAACGGCTAGGACTTCCTTCTCAAAGAGATACGCGTCACATCAGTTCGAGAAAAGAGGCTTCGGCTATCCGCGATTAACGCGATTGGCCGTAATCGATAAGTACTTAACGTGTAAGGTGTTGGAGTAATTCACACAGACTTCGAGTAAACCTCATTTTGCAAATGTACAAGAGCGGATTGTATAGTTAAAGCGGTGATACGACCCAAGTGAAATGGTGGAGATACCAACATGCATGAACCAGCTCATAGAGCCAGTCATAATTGAAGTGACTAAGATACCATGTGTTGGGTCATTCTCCCCCCACCTGTTTTTTAATCACACGTTTGAACTTGATCGCTCCTTGGATGTCCAGCTCTTCGATGATATCTTTTAAGTAGTAGTCCATGACTTCCTCTGCATAAACCACTTCTTTCACAAAATTCATGGTAGAGTGCGATGACATATTCACCAGCGAGCCATTGAGTGTCCGAGGACCACTAATAATGGTTACCAAGGAAGGAAAACCGCATTCGCTAGAGTGCTCTCATCCGAGAAACGCGTGACCGTCGGCTTTCTATCAGTAGACATAGATAATCGTATCCTCTAATGTAACATGTGGCTTTTAGCCAACATACTGCCATCAGTTAAATAAATAACAAAAAAGCTTTTAAAGCCAGCGGACTAAAAAACGCCAGGTGGTATCTCAATGAGGGGCAGAATGGTGCTCTCACAAAATGCCCCATCCACTCAAACATCAAAGACGGTCAATGATTTGCAGCCATGGATTTAGCCTAAAATGTAAGACCTGATCAAATTTGCCAGCAATTTTGATTACCCAATAAAAAAAGAAGAAAATGTTAATAGGCTTTATCCCGTGATCACCCGGCCCCTCCTATCACATCTTAGGTTTGGGATTTTTCAGGTCTCCATTTTGGGTGCGTTAAGGTGGGTGTTCGCGCCTGTGGAGGGGCTTACATCGTTTAAAAGTTGCTCAGTGGACGATCATTCTCCAAAGCCCATAGCTCTCAACTGACCAGCTCGAGATGCAGGACGACAGCGTGGATTTCGTAATTAGGTCGTAGTAATCGTCAAAGATCTGTTGTGGTGAACACAGAGACGGGACCCGAGAGTTTTCGTTGGCCTGGCAGCAAACAAAGCATTTAAGCTCACTAGCCATAAGCAGTAGAGCTTTATGCAGCCGAGAACGACCGCAGGGAGGTGGTCGGGCCATTATAGGTAAGGAAGGAGTTTTTGAGCAAATTCGATCTTCATATTAATCACAACCCAATGCCCAGGAAACCTCAATTTCTGCTCACTGCCAACCTGCAGGAGTCAAAGGGCGTCAGGTTTATATGTTCCAAAGCCTCTTCTCCGATACGGGATCAGGTAGCTGGTCAGGTCCTTAAACTTAGGCAAAAGGCTGAGGAGCCTCCTAAATTTGTCCTCGATCCGGAGGAGAACACTCCTCTCGGTACTCAGTGAAGTGATAATCGTATATAAAATAAGGTAGATCTGAGGGAAAGCGAGGTAGATGCCCACCGAGAACTTCTCTAACTCACGACAGTGTTCAAGTCAACATATTGACGACGCTTCCCTAATTTCCTCAGGCAGGGTAGACGTGCAGCTCCCCGGGTACTAAGTGTAACAGGCTACCCACGGTACCCCTCTGCGGGGTGAGCTATTTTGAAGGGAGAACAATAGCATCTGGGTAAAGTTTTTATTGTTCAGAAGCGTAAAGAAGAAAGTGTAATCGTTTTCAATTTCATATTGAAGAAATCGTCCGAATTAAATCAAATCCTATGCCTTGTTTCGTGATGCTGCGATGGTCCGATTATGGCTGTTTTCACTTGTACTGGAACATTAACCGCCATAATCATCCTTACTAGGCTAGAGAAAATCCAAATTAGGTAAAATAAATTTCTCATTCACCAGAACTAGGAATACGCAAAATAATGTTTTCGCTCTAGATTTTTTTTTTTGGGGGGGGGGGGTGAGAAATGTTAGTGATTTTTAAAAATTAAAATTTAAGCGAAACAAACGGCGGAATCTCTCGCGGAATGTTTGTGAATGGATATCTCTAAGGAAAGTGGTTAAGATAGTAGAGTAAAAGTGTGTGAAAAGTATAGAACCGCAGCTCTTCTTGGGGCTTGGATGTCGTTAGAACCTCCAGATGTCAGCTACAGCATAGTTTTCCCTGCTCACCTGGCACTCCTTTGAATATTGAAGCAAGATAACAAGCGATGAGTTTCTGTTTATGCACGATCGAGCTCATCCTCCGCAGTGGGGACCCCAAGGCCGACCCTGGCTCAATGCGACACTGCCTGATTCATGGATGGGTTGCGGGTCATCCAATATGGCCTCGACCCCTGACCTCACTCGTCCCTCGCGACTTTGTGACCTTTTATGGAGATTTATTAAGTCGGAAAACCAACGAAAATTCGAACTCATTTTCGATAGGATTTTTATAATAGAGCGAAAATAAAATATTAGCAGAATACGACAAATGCAGACTTATTGAATGAGAAACTAATGCATAAAGAAAATTCAGAATAAAAGTCAAACGAAAAGAAAGAAAAAGAAGAGAAAATGTTCAAGACAAAATAACATACAAAATACGTCAGATCTAAATGTTGAATTATCCTGGATAAGACGCTCTATGAAAACTCCCCTCGGAACTAAAGTAACTGAAAGTCCAAAAGAAATTTCAGTATTCTATTTTCAACCTAGAATTAATGGTGGCTAAAATGTCCGAAAGGGAAGGAAAAATCCTCAATACCTACATCAAAGTAAAAGAACGACTGAAAATCGTCCTCGGCAAGGCAATTAGAAGACATTAAATGTGGAAATTCTCATCAAAATGCGACCGTTTGCTATCGCTAATTAATTACCTTTATAATCACGACATTAAAATGTATTCACTGCCATCTAACTAATGTCATTGTTCAAGCGATAGCGTTTTACAGCCTCTGTTGCTGCGTAAACTTATTATGGTGATTGTTGCAAGGTAATTGTTTCACTATTATTAGCATTAATAATTAATAACCAAACTCGTAATTAATGTACAGTAATTCATCTTGTTAGTAAAGAATTATTTCCGATTATAGCAGATTTCGTCCTAATTAACTGATTTAAAGCTTCAAAGAATTTCCTTAAATGGACCCTTGGCTTATGCATTTTACAAACGTTTTTAGTTGCGGGTGATTCTTTATCTATATCACTATCGCGGTCGGTGGGTGGCCTGATTCTAACAAAATTTTAAAACCCAACATATGTTGTTTAACATTTTCTTTCAAATAATATAATTGCCAAGGTCCTCCCAAGGTAAGACCGGGAATTATTTTGTTTGGATAATAATAACATAAGTATTTTGCCGATTCTAACGAAATTTGAAACCCTTATGTTGTTTTCCATTAACTTTCAAATGTTCTAATTGCCAAAGTTATTCAAAGGTTAACCGGGGAATTATTTGGCAATAACATCATAACTCGTTAGTCCATTTTGAAGAAATTTGAAACTCTTATGCTGTTTTACATTCTCTTTCGAATGATGTATGCCAAAAATTAATTCTATTAGGAACCTACCTTATTTGTAGAGCGAAAAATTTGAGTTAAAATTAAATTAGGTTTTGTAATATTTTTCGATTTTCATCAAACTTCATTCAATATTGAAATGGGCTTTAACAGTTCTTGATTTATTTAGTTAGTTCGTTATTAATTTATCGATGTTTTAGGCAAAGGAATAAAATCTAAAGGTTAAATTTTTCTCCAGAATACTTTTAACAATAGTTTCTTGGCGAAAACACGGAATTGAGGCGAACTGTAAAATTTGTGTTGGATCTACACCTGATAGAGAGATGAAGGGGGCGCAGCTTTTAAACTTTTCCCCATGTCTCAATAACGACAGATCTTTTTGCAGCAAGGACTTTAAAGGCATGAATGAAAAACCCTGTTCCTGGACACTTTAATCACCAATAGCATTTAGCATTGATAGTTTCTTTTGTGGCAAACATTTTCTTGTCCCTCTCATACCTCCTTTACTCTCTCACACATGAGTAGAATATGGGCGAAAGAGAAATTTACACACTTTTATGAAAGGTTATCTATTTGAAAGCGAATATATATATATATATATATATATATATATATATATATATATATATATATATATATATATATATATATATATATATATATTAAAGATGAAAAGCTATGTCTGTGACTAAAAGGTCGCCTGCTCTCACTTTTATGATTTATGACCTAGCGATCCTCAAAACTTCCAATAATTCCAGGACTACCCTTGAAAGGACCTTGACAATTATATCATGCAAAGGAAAAAGTAAAACAACCTAAGTTTCTTCAAATTCTGTTAGAATGGCCGAATAGTTATGATGTTATTGCCAAAATAAAATACTTCCCGGGCTAACCTTGGGAGGACTTTAGCAATTATATCATTAGAAAGAAGAGAGTGTACGACAATATAAGAGTTTCAAATTCTGTTAGAATCGGCCGAATAGTTATGATGTTAGTGCCAAAACAAAATACTTCCCGGGCTAACCTTGGGAGGAATTTGGAAATTATATCATTCGAAAGAGAATCTAAAACAACATAAGAGTTTCAAATTTATTTAGAATGAACGAACTTGTTATGATGTTATAGCCAAAACAAAATAATTTACTGGCTAACTTGGGCAGACTTTAGCCGTATATCATTCGAAAGTGAATGTAAAACAACATAAGGGTTTCAAAGTTCGTTAGAATCGGCTGAATAGTTATGATGTTTTTGCCAATACAAATTAATTCTCGGGCTAACCTTGGGAGGACCTTGGCAATTATATCATTCGAAAGAGAATGCAAAACAACATAAGGCTTTAATTGAGATCAAAGCGGTTGCTCGCTGCCTTAGTGTGCTTGGTTTGAATCCGACCCAGGTACAGAATTTTTGAATTCAGAAATAACTTTTTCCGAAGAAAAGATTATCCGGTTTTTCTCTTTCTTGCAGTATGCTGGAGTTATTTCATCATTCTTTCGCGCTCATAAAGGATATTCTTTGTATATTCGCCTACTGTTTACCTCAATTTCTCCTTTGTCCTTTAAATTCCCAATTAATTTCTCTCTTTCACAGTCTCGATCGACCTTGCGAAGCGAGCCTTAAAAGTTGTCCTTTCGGAAGCTTTTTGTCTTCCGCGTAGCTGAGTGGTTTGAAGGACGGTTTAATTGATAACAAAGCGGTTGCGTGCTGCCTCAGTGTGCACGGTTCGAATTCCACCCCTGTACGGAATTTTTGCGAATTAGGAAATAACATTTCCGAAGAAAAATTATCCTGTTTTTCTGTTTCTTTCGGTTTGCTGGATATATATATATATATATATATATATATATATATATATATATATATATATATATATATATATATATATACATATATATATATATATATATATATATATATATATATACATATATATATATATATATATATATATATATATATATATATATATATATATATATATATATATATATATATATATATATATATATAGTACTGGCTGAATTATTATGGACTTTTCCAAAATTTTCTAAGAAAAAGCTTGTTAAACCAATTTTTATTGATTGCAAATGGATTTATTTTATGCACCAACACCGAGCAACTATTTAACTTTAATTTTCAGTAGCCTTAGGTTACTTTGTAAGTATAATTGGTAACACTGAAAGAACGACACTGCATTGGACCATTTCAATGTAGTGAAAATAGGATGTTTTCTGTTATTTTCAGATAGTTTATTAGTTATTTTAATAGTTTAATTTTGTGTGCTTCAGGTAATTTTTTATCCTTAAATAAATTAAGCAAAAATGGGTAAACAGAGTGATTTGAGTCCTCAAAAAATTAGACTATAAACGTTTTACTGAAAGAAACGAAATGAAAACAGAAAGAAATAGCGACAAAAAACTAAGTATTTCAACTCAAACAGTCAGTGTTAGTACGGAAAAATGATAACGATCAAGATTTAAACTCAAAAAGGGTTGGAAAATGTGATCCAAAACGACAAACAAATCCAAGAACAACCAGAAAATTAATATATACGGCTCCTCAGAACAGAAGAACATCTTGCAGGGAGATATATATTCTGCTGGTAGCAGAAGTGTGTTAAACTTGCCTGAAGACCAGTGAATGACAGGCTTTTGGAAGCTGGATTGAAATCATATCGACCGAGAAAGAAGCCTCGATTCACGGAAACAATGATGAATGCATTCTATTTCTGGGCAAAGAATCACTTTTAGTGGACTTCAGAACAATGGGCAAAGGTAAGAATAGCACCTCTAACTAAACAGTTACCTGAAGTTCATAAAAAAGCATTAATACCTACTAACTTTAAGGGGGCCGCATTTTTGTAATGGGTGTAATCTTTTCAAACCATAAAGTTTATTTGATGATTCATTACTTCAATTGCTTTTCCAATACATATATGGCTGTTCAACTACTTATGTTGTATTTTATACTATTGCAGGTAGTTTTCTCTGACGGGTAAACCATTGCAGTGCTAGATTACCGCATGCAGAGTTCTTAAAGGTCGTTTACTTACTCAAATAAGGCAATGGTATGGCGATAGACATTGGATATTCAAACAGGCCTCGGTACCATGTCATACAGCAAAATCAGTGAAGACATGGTGTGCACAAAATTTGTTCAGCTGCTCCCAGGGCGCGGAATTCCCCGAAGGTGATTCCGATTGAGACTCTATGGTATGTTTTGAAAGATGAAGTGCGCAAAGAGCTCGTTACGACCATACGGCAACTCATATGCACATCTCATTGAAGTTTAGTTCAGATCTAAGCAAATCCAAGAAATGTGAAAAACAATGATCAATGCAATGCCAAGATGTGTTAGAGCACTCATGGATGCTAAGGCCAGGTAAAGAGCTTTACCTGGTTATGATACCAGTTTTCCTTTTATTGGGCTATTAAATATATATATATATATATATATATATATATATATATATATATATATATATATATATATATGACAACCTATGGGTTTCCTGTAAGTCAGAACTCCTAGGGAAAAATTAATAAATTACAAAATACAAGTAGTACACTAATAATTGAAGACACAATCTCCACTCCGACAGAATTTTCTTAATAACAATCCTAAACTTTCATACCTGCCTCCAGAATGCGTGTATTAAGGTTAGGAAATGCTCTGAATTTGATCTGGTACACTTTAGCCATCAAGTGACCCCACAAATGAAAATAAGGCGCAGTAAAATCAAGGTTCCTTGGTGGAAACTCAACTTTTCCTCTTCGTCCAATCCAGTGTTTTGCCAACTGTGTTGTGAGCTAATTTCTAATTGTCATGGCGTAAGCGGAAGGGCGCCATTTTATTGAAACCATTCCAAATAGTCGCCTGCTGGGTTCAACAGACATGAGAATTCTTCCTCCTGCAGCGTCTTAAGATACCTGTTACCGATTACCGTCTCGTCAAAAAAGAAGGCACCAACAATTCCGCATTTCCGTATCTCACACCAAACCATGAGGCGTTGATTAGGTAGGCACATGATTTATTGCAAGACTCCAACAAATGAAGATAGGTAGGTTGGTAATCGGTATCGAGTGTTCTGGTGGTTCACTTCCCCTGAAACATATTATTCGCTTCATCAGAGAACATAATTTTTATGGAGACGCCTCATCACTGACGCATTGTTCTTTAGCCCATTTGCAAAACTACTCTCGCCGATCAGGATCATCTTGATTTGAAAGCTGATGGAGTTTATATGGGTGCCAGTGATAAAGTGTTAGGATGCCGTTGATTCAGCATTTGGAGATTTTCCTTTCACTGGACATGCCTCGTAGTGACTTCATGGGACTAACAGTGAAACTAGCTAACATTATTGGCATTGGTGCCATCGTCCAAAACAGTCCGTACTGGTCCATTGCGAGTCTTGTCAACTACGGATCCAGTTCCCTGAAATTGGCTATAAACTCTCCAACATTTCTATTGGTGATTAGTCAGCGGTTTGGATGCATGTTGTTGAATTCTGGAGGCACTTCATGGTGACTGCGGGTCGCGGCTAGCAAAATAACTTGAACGCTCTCATCTCTAGTTAGTGACATAGTTTACCTGCAAGATAATAAAATAATACGAAATCCCTATAGGTCCAGATTTATCGGACACCCAATAGATTATACAGTGAATTTCTTTGACCTCTAATGTTTTTACTTGTAGAAGTAAAGTTTATCTTTAGTTGTATTGTCTTAGCATGGACAATCCCATTCCACATTTCCTCGTTATTCTGACCTTTAATTGGCCCCGCGCTCTTTTTACGCACCTTCGGTCGCAAATGGGGCGCCCCTTGGTTCTAAGTAGTAATTTTGAATGCTCTGAAACATAAACAACACATGTGAGTGGCGACTTCTGGTTCCCCTGCTCATGGTAAAGAGACGGCACCAACCTCTGTATTCTACTTCTTTGCCACTCACTCATACACTGAGCTCTTTAAGTCTCTTTTCAAACATTTAGTCTCAGCCTCCTCCCCATATTACTGCAAACTATTTCTGTAATTTCTTATTGGATAAGGTACGAAGGGCGGTCAATAAGTTTTGCGAATCAGGAGGGCAAAACAGAGGAAAGGAAATGGCTGTTTGTGGGGGTGTTAGGACAAGTTATGACAAGTCAGGACCAGCAGCCGCACCTTTCTGCCTTGTCTATTTAAAAAGCAGTAGCTGATCGCAGATCGTCAATTACAAATTTTTTAACAATGGAAAAGGTTGAGCACCGCGCAGTGATCAAATCTTTGACCAAGGAAGGCAAAATGCAAAAGAGATCCATGAACGCATGGTTGCAGTGTACACCGACACCGCCCCTTCCTATGCAACCATTGCTCGCTGGAATAGGGAGTTCCGCCATGGTCGTGAGTCCCTTGAAGATGACCCCCGTCCAGGACGCCCGTCGGACGTGACCAACGAGGACAATGTGGCCCGTGTGGAGAGGATGATCCTCGAAAATCGACGGGTGAAGGTCAAAGAAATCGAGGGAGAACTTGGAATATCACATGTAAGTTATATTGAAAAATAATAAAACACTTTTCTTCATATCTCGTTTCCTTATATCCGAATTGAAAAACCTATTGACCGTCCCTCGTAATTCATGTCTCTTCGAAAATTTTCTTTGCCTTGGTCCTCTGACAGTGAGTATTTTACTCTTCACGCTAGGAACTCTTTCTTGCTCCAGTACCATACTAAAAACTGACATCCCTCCTTCTCTCTTCGAAGAAGACCTCTTTTCTTGACTTTTCTTCGAAGTCTTTAAGGCCAGTTCCTCTTTGTTATTCTCCTTGATCTCATTGGTATTTTTATTACCAATGGTATTTTAAACATGCTTCTCTTTATAGTTTCTTTGAAAAAACCCTACATAAACTCTCAAACCCGAAAAGATACCGTTAAAGATCTCCACACTCGTTTCTCTCAAACGTCCTTTAAAGGCTGGTGTCGGGCTGGATTCTAGATCACTTGTCGTCATCAAACATGAACGAAATATTGCAATCTGGATTTAAGGCAGGACACTGCACTGATTCAGCTCTACCCGATTAAACTGATCGCCCCGCCTTCCTACAGCTGATGCTGTCCAGCCTTCAAGTCTGATACTGTCTATCTCTCTATTAAGTATTATACTGTTCATCACTTTGTTCTATTTCTCTTATTCACCATTTACTGAATTTCTGGATGCATCTGGAATCACCCTTAACTCGGCAAGGTTTGGTTATTTGTCCGTTCTTGCTAAGTATTTATCTTCTTCTTATTCTTATGCATCGCCTCGGTCTATCGTTCCCTTCTCCTTACACTTACACTCATTAGCCAAGCTTCTTAGATTCGTTTTATCTGCGCCATTGCTGAATGGCACTTGTGCTAGCATCTGCACTCTCTCTTTCCTTTTTATTGAACCTTACTCATATCAGCTCCCTCAATGACAATAATAGTTTTGAGATGCCCACGCACGCTTCCGTTACTTTCTTACTGTAACATCCTTCTCAGCGCAACACAAGGTTTCACGATTCGACCACTCTAACTCTTTCGAAACATTGCCCACTCGCGTTCTTCTCCCCCGCTATAATAATAATAATAATAATAATAATAATAATAATAATAAGTCTTTTGTAATGCGCTCTTCAAGGCCTGAGCCCTTCCCAGAGCGCACGTTGTGCTGGCTGATCATACGATTTATAATCACCATATGGTCCTTCTTCTTATATATAAACCCTTAAATGCCGCAGCACTCTCCTACTTGTCTTCCTTAATGACACTATCCAGAAACCCCTACTTTCAGGCTCTTCTTCCTTAAAAACTCTTCCTCGTAGGTTGATGTGTCACATGAGTGCACAATGCACATGTTTTGAAATGATCTACTTGTTGAGACAAACTCATCCCACGCCTTAGTACCTTTAGGTATGACTTCAAGACAAGACACATCTGTTTCTCTCAGGACTTTCTAGGCTCGGTAGAAGGGCGCTCTGGGAAGGCAGATGTCATGAAAAGCTTCATACAAAAATTTACTATTATTTTTATTTTTATTTCTTATCCAACCTAAATGATAAAGGATGGCCATTCTCCAAAACAGGCTACATTTCGAAAATGCTTAATATCTTTAATAAACCAAACTTTTTTTGGTCAAAGTAGTCGAACAATAGAGTATATTAATTCTTCGTTTAAAATACAAAACCAACTGTGACCCCATCAAATTTAATTCTTCAAGTGTAAGACTACAATTTGCGACTCTCTCTCGAGCGGAAATTCTTACCGTTTGTGTGAGCGAGCCTCCTTGGTTCCACCTTGAGGCCACTTTCTTCTGATGCAAGACTTTTTCCATAGTGATTCTGGAGTCAAGTAGCAAACACCAAGTTACTTTTAGTGTAAGTGGGTCTCGTAAAAGCAACACATTCGCTGGTACGCATTTCACGCCCCCGCTGTAGTGTGATACACTTATACCCTTCACACAAATCTTTTTCGCCTTTCCCCCCAAAAAGAGAGGAAGAAAAATCCTTCACTATCATTATAAGTGTCGCCTTTCGGCTGGCAGCTGTTTCCTTCGATGATTAATAATATTATATCAAGGCAATCAAAGGAGATATTTTTTGGTCACTCATTTTTTCGTCTAACCCCTAATCATTTATAGCCCATACAACACACCATTTCACTTAAGCGGTGATTTCCATGATTAAACTCAATTCAATATTTTTCCTCTCGCTGACGTAAACCAACGTACTTTTACTCGATCTAACGATGACCCTTAACCTATTCCATCCATACCACGATGCTCCTTGCTTTAATTAAATCTATTCGTACCACAATGCCCCTTGCTCTCATCGGAATTTGTCAACTTGAAATTCCTTCAAAGCGAGATAATATAACCAGTGTCTATATCTAACTAATCATTGCTACGATTCCACCTGCCAGTATTTAGGTTCTCTTAATTTGCTATCAATATTGGGTAATCCTTTTCCCACCGAAAACTCAACTCAACTCTTAATTGGTGTAGTGTTAATTGCAGCTTCATTTCTATTCGTCTGGAAGTGATACGCCTCAATTATTGCTCGCTTACTTATAAGTGGAATGAGAGGTTTGGTTTTATACTGATTCATTTCATTTATTAGGAAAGAAAAGTAAATTTCGATCACTACGACACAAGTAAAAAAAAAGCAAGAGGAGAAAAATAATAGAAAAATAAAGGAATAACGAGGAATAGAATGATTTACAATGACAGTCGGTCTCAAAAGCTCTCCGATAACTAAAAGGTTAGAGAGAGAAAAAATCGTGTCAGAATATATAATTTGTCACATGGGATAAAGAGAAAAGAGACCAGGAAAATAAACTTCATATTCATTCAACACAGGAGGGAATTTTGCATAATGCACGAGACCATTTTAAGTGTGGATGATAAAAATATTAAAATATAATATCAGTATTAGATTAGGTTCTATTAAAATTGATGGCAATATAACGAATTCTTCTCTTGATATAAAATTTCTAAGGCTTAAAGAGCAATACAGGGAAGGACATGAAGGAAAAAGGTGGATAAATCGAGGATTAATGGAAGAGATGCAGAAGGATAAAAGCAATTTCCTAATAACCCTAAACGGGAAGGTGGATTAAATCTTCCGGAGAAAGTTCGTACAGTGATTTAATCCCTATGAGAGATCAGGGGCCATAGAAGGCCCTCTTTTGTGCGTTTTTTTCTGCCCTTCCTAAAGAGCCTTGCACGATTTACCTTTAAACTGAGAAAATTAACGTGGAAATGGCGCTCAAGTTTTTAAAGAAATTGGTGAAGTTAAGGAAAGGTTTTTTAAAATCTAGGGAGCCGTCCCCTCATCTATAAGCGAGGGTAAGGCAACCCCTTAAAATACAAATAATCGGCATAGGTTTAAACTAATAATAAAGTAATATATATTAAAACACAACCAAAATCAAAATACAAACTACATAAAAGCAAAATAATTAAGAGGCAGGATTAAGGGCCCCATGGCAGCCCCACGTCCCTAAATGCACCAAGCGTGCAATTAAATAGTTAGCGCAAAATCAAATAATCTTTTAAAATTTTTTAGGATCCCTTTTGCTGATTGCAAATAAGAGAACATCAACCGAAGTTCCAAGAAGAAGTCTTGTTAAAACTTTCGTCTTTAATTTTGGTTCTTTTCCTTTTTCCTCTCGTATGGGGCCATATCCTCCTGTTCACAGACACCCCTATTCGGTCATTGATCTTATAGCGAATTTTTCCGGGAAGGCGCTGATTGGCTAACCGCCACACCCCCTCCCCTCTTTCGTGTCTTACTCTGTTCAGTGGACACACCGGCATCAATCACATCTTGGTGGGAGGATTAAGATTCAAGTCTACCTGGAAGATTTTATCTCGGAGGAGATTGAGGGACGCCGTCATCGTATTAAATTCTCTTAGTGACCCTGAGCCGACCAAAAAATAACTAGTCAACTCCCCACTGATGGCGCGCAGTCAACTTCAATTGTGGCAGATACTTCTATATCTCTGAGCCCATTTTATCTTTGCATCTGTATAAATTATCATCCCATTTATCTTCCCCTAATTGTGTTAATGATTAAACCCAGTTCACGGAAAGGTATGCTAAGATATTCCTGGGCAGGTTAAGTTAACTTTTTATTTAAATCTTATTTACGAGAATACTGTTTGTACGTACGAGTATCAACAACAGATTCAAACGTCAAAACACAATTCAAAACTAATTGAACAAACAAATTCTTTTACCCCCTTCAAACCTCTATTTTCTCCCTCTTGATATAAGCTACTGACCTAAATATAGGAGTTGAATTTCGGAGCTAAAACTCTCTTGGGAGAAGCTCTGAAGAGGCAAAATCAATACTTCAATCCAGAAGATAATTAAACGACTATCTTACCCTTTTTTCATTACTCATGTTCAACATTTTAACAATTTATTTTTTAATCAGCCATTACATTGGTTCGGCTTTTCAGTCAAATGCGTAAGAACTAACAGTCTATCATTTAGTTATATATAAAGAAAAGTGAACGAAAACTATATGAATAACAAGAAAAACAATAACAAAACCAATGAACTATAAACATTGAACAAGCAATACCACCTAAATAAGGATGTCATCAAAACTTAAATATTATAGCAGCCCGCCTCCTCTAAAAAAATAAAATATCACGGAGGCCCACATCCTCCAGAGCATAAATATATTATATCACAAACAGGAGTGCATGAGCCAGCCTCTTACAACAGCGTCAAACGCTAGCAACTTCGTTCGTGACGGAACCGGGCAGGAAGCTCCTCCTGTCAAGGACACTCTGACAAAATGTGCGGTGCAAAGCAGCGTTCATAGAAATATTCATGGAAACGTTCAATCCAATGGTGCTGCTTCCCGTCAAGATGCCGAAATCCTTTCGCGGGAAAACCCCGCCTCCTGTCGCTTGGATACCCCATCCAAATGATAGGCTCCTAGCTCAGCCTTTATAAATTAAATAAAGTTTATAGCATAAACGGTTACTAACACTTTTTTGACCAAATACGAATCGCATTGCTTTAATTAAAAAAGCAAGTTGCGCTCATTCACAATTCACAGACTTGGCTGTGAACCAAAGTTTCATCGTGAACGGCTTTGGAGCAGTTTAAGCACTGTTGGGTTTGCACATTTTTCATATTTCTTGTTTCACTCCTGTTTCTCTATAAACGAATTGTTTCACTAGTTACCGACACCACACGTCCCTAGACGATACATGCAACCTCGCCAGATCAAACGTGAAGAACAGTGTTAGAGGAGTTTAAGAGTACCCCCCATCCTTTTTCGTCTCCACTTGTTCGTCCCTGACAGACAAGGGTCAGCCAATTAATCACTATTGTTATTAGGGGAATAGTCTAGTGGTTCCCTATCATGAAATAAAGTTTATAGCATAAACGGTTACTAACACTTTTTTTTTACATAATACGAATCGCATTGCTATAAAGCTCAAGGTAAATTTGGGGTCTACTGCACAGGCGTGTTATTGAGTGTCTCCGAAGATCTCTCACTTTTGAAATATTTGCTGGAATGTTCACATTAACCAGAAGGGCCCTGTATACAAAACGACAGATCTTCGGTTCCCGACCAAGAAACGAAGCTAGTTTCTAAAGCTGGTGGATCGTATATATGTCCATTAAACAACCTTGGTCCGTTAGTTAACCGGATGACTAAGAAACGCTTGATTACAGTGAGATAAAAGTCGCCTTCTAGCCTCTCATTGAGGGGCTCTAACATCTTTGAGGCTCGGCCTTCTCTGCTTGCCTTTTTTTTGGATAGGAATGGCAAGAGTTTCACATTTTCCTCTTCTTCCTTTGAGGAGGCTCTGACGACAAAATGAAGCGCCTTGGCTTGACTCTTTGGGGAGAAACGAAGGACAATCCTGCATTGATAGCTCACTCAAAACCTGGAAAGTTCTTCTTTTTACCTTTAATTTTTACCGAGAGACCTTACCAGGACTTTTTACAGGTGTAAGATCTGCTTTGGTGGTTGTTCTCTCCATGAGAATACAACGCTTCCTGGGGCGATGCTTAAATCCTCTCACAATGTCGCACTGGGAACTTTAATCAAGTATTCTGTGTCTTCCAGTAGTGAATCCTAAAGCCTCTAACAATATCTCACTTTATATTATAGTCAAGAAGGAATTGTCTTTCTATGCTAGACCATAAATACTCTGACGATATCGCGATTAACTCAGGGGTCTCTTAAAATTCTCGCCTGCCAGAGAAGTAACTGGTGTTGGAACCACCTCCGGCTTGACAAGACGAACGTTGGCTCAGGGACTTTGTGAATTAATAGAATGTATATATTAAAAAAAGACTGGATCTAGACAGAGAAATAGAAAAAGAAACCGATCGCACCTTCTTCTCCCAACACAGCTCTCATACAATTGTGATATAAGTTATACATTAATCAGGTCGGAGGGAAACTTTTACAAACCCAACAAAATATTTAAGTCCTACAAGAACAATTAATTATAGTAAATAATGAAAGAAAAATTGGAGTGATCATCTACTTTCATTACACAGAAGGCTCATTTAAGTAATCAATGATTGAGAAAACATCAACGTGAAAAAGATAAATAATGTAAGCTTGAACGTTAGAAGAACTTAGAGTACCTTATGGTCGGTTCAATGCCCATCACAGATTACCCCGGATAATTCGTCTAAATTGCCAATTTAAATTAGCTAATTATGAACGCTAGTGCGATTAACTAAGTACATTGCTAATTATATTTTGTAGCTAGTCATTCATACCTCCCCCTTCTCTCCCCTCTAGTAGTGCAACCGGCAGCAGAGTAATATAAAAGAAAGAATGTAAGCCAACCGAGACCTTCTGAGTGAGGAGTATCGTGGATACTTATGGATTAAACTGTAAAAATAGCGGATTGAAAATATGGTGAGTAACTTTCACGGATGGCACTTCAGTTGATCAAAATCTACACAAAGAAAGAGGCAATAACAATATGGAGAAATAAATTGTCCGTGATCGACAAAATATCAGAGAATTGTGAAAAGCCTTGATTTTTTATTACTCGGTGATTCATTGAGATGAAATAATGAAAGATCATTCTATATATGAATAGAGGGGTTTGGGACTGCATCCGCAATATATAACCTTAAGTCCTAGTCTTAAGTCTTAATCTTAAGTCATAGAAGATAAGGTTACTTAGCCTCTACCTCTCAACTGTTGGCGTACTACCTGCTCGTGCCCCCCCTGGCTATAACTGAAGGTACGTCCTACGACCGAGTGCCGGGCGGTATAACCTAGCCAACCCCACTGCCTTGTGGGAGCCCTTGGAATGGCCAAGGCTTCAGGAGTAAACCTGGAGATCAAATCTGCACGGCGCTCGTGCATTAGGCGATAGTCCAAGAAGGGATTTTTTTTAGGCAGAGCACTGCAACTTAAACCTGCTCCAGTCGTCCTGGATCATTTCCTTGCCACTGGACTCAGCAGCTGGAAGTGAAGATGGTGGACTGAAGAATGCACACATACCTTCGATCTTAAACATCATCGTGCAAGTTATCACTCCATGTATTGCCCCTTTATCCACACATTCTTGCAATACCCTATCCACAATGTGGCCATAGCCCGCCGTGCAATACGACACCAACAGATACAAGGAACCCATATATGTGATGTCTGTGGAAGAGGCTGTGCCAACCATCGCGGACTCCGCAGCCATCAACGATCTCAACAAAGGCGATAGTCATCAACTAAACATCATCAAAATTATCCATGTATGGAATGACGTCGTCATCGGTAACGATGGAAAACATTAAGCAGCAGTAAGCAAGTATATGCATAATTTCTTTTGTAAGGAAGCCCCAGCACCCTTGGGGCACATTACATCGGTACTGACTATCTGTTACAGTCATTCTTTGTCGTTTAATCTTCCTTTACTTACATTTAGCCTTTGGACACTATAGTATTCTGCACAGGACAGATCCCTTCGTGAAAAATGCCCTCCATATTTCTTCTCATGCCCAGTGTCATATATGCCCAAACTCTAATTCTCACAATTCTTGTCCTTAACATTGAGGAGATAAGGTTACTGCTAAGACTGGAAACACCTTCTTTTCTACTCATTTCAAGCTTTGACAAACAAGGAACCTACTTAAAATTGCCTCTTTAAAATGGTGTTGATGCAGCATAATTCGACGTAACAAAATGTTTTTAATTCTCTATCAGCTGGAACATGACTCATGGCTGACAACTGTATAATTACAATTAAAGTTTACTTTCATCAACTGTTTACAACTCGCGTTTACATTTTCTCTTTCATATTTTTTTTTGTAGAAATTGGTTCTCTCTTGTTAGGTTCAGTCAAGCCAATGACGATGAATTTTCCAAAAATAATCTTAGTGTTAATTAGAGTTAATTTTCCGCTAGTAATTTTTAATTAACAGGCTTCCCTCAGTCTTATATCGTTTCCAAAATCTTTAAAAGTTTTTGATACATTATTTAATTCTTGAGTGCATTTTTATCAGTGAACGATGATGCTACGGAGGCAAAAAAAAATGAATAATAAAGCATCCGAAAACAATATCAACAAAGATAAAAATGACAAATCCAAGTAGCACAATTTTGGGGCCCATGGGAGTTTCAGCTCTTTCGGGTTCAGAGGGGTACAATCAATAATTTAAAAATTAAATAACATGAAGGAGACTCGCCTCTTTCAACGGGAAGGGGACCAGTTTTCACTGCGGAATGGAGACATCCCCAGTGAAGAGGTGACAAAATTATTTCCCACTTTAGAATAATCTGATTATATACCTATCTCAAAAAATTCACTATTTTTTAAAAAATCTTGGCTCTTTCTAATCGGTGGTGTGGCCAAATGATCTGAAATAGATGGCCAAATGCTAGGTACCACAGGCTTAGAAAAATATGTGTCACTAGCAGACAAGAGACGCTTTTAAAATGAGGAGAGCAAATGAATACCTTTGAAGTCGCTTGCCTGTTACATTTATTCCGGTAGTCGTAAAAGCAATAACTAAGGACATATTTTTAGAGACCAGAGCAAATGTACAGGACTCAACTTTTTCAGTCTCTGCGAACCACTCTTCAAAATAAATTCTATAAAAACACTTCTTCACCGTGCCTATCACCTATCCTCAACTTATTCTTTTTTCCATAAAGAATTTGACTTACTTCGTAAATTTTTCAAAAATAACTTATCCCAGGAATTTATACCATAAGTTACGAAATTCTTATACCAGCAACATGAGACAAGGTAACCTATTAGCACTGCCGCCCAAACACTCTCTCTATATATATATTTACCATACTTAGGTTCTCTTAACCGTTCTTTTCGTAAAGAATTATTAAGATTTCTCCAACAATATTTTACTCACATCCATTTTAAAATAATCTTAACAAATAATTTATCAATTGGTCCAATATTCTATGTAAAGGACAAAATCCATCAGAACTTACGTAGCTGCCCAATTTATCAGTTCATTTGTCCTCGCTCTGATCCAGGCTCATATTATATAGGCAGCACCATTCGTTCTCTGGAGGCCTTTGAACGATAAAGAAAGATCAGCCATATTGAACTCACATTATATAATGTAAAACTGATGTCACTCATGAAAATTTTAAAATCCTTGAACATTGTAATAATGAAATTTCCCTTCGTATCTTAGAGTCTATGTATATTAAAATATTAAAACCTTCCCTTAATAACGACACAAGTGCGGTTCCCCTCCTTTTAGTTTAACCACTCCCCCATCCTTAACTTATTCAGTTGAGTTTTCCTTCACGCCTCAACCCGGTAAGTTACATGCTCCATCCCTTTCTCTCCTTAGTACTCCCCATTTAAATGATGTTTTGTCTATCTGATTTGGATTTTCACCTTATATGAGTAATTAATATTTTAAAATTTAAATATTTCTTGATTTCTCTTTGTCAGGCTTTAAGAAACGCTTGGAGCCTGAAACGTTGTCATTAAAGAATCAGTTTAATGGAAACTACTTTCTTAATGGTCCTTGGATTCATTCTTAAAATTAAATTATCTTTAGCCAGAAGTAACTACTTCCAATATATATATATATATATATATATATATATATATATATTAATATAGCAAAATCGTAGATACTCTATTGGCTTGTTTCTAAAACCATTATTTTTAGGTTAGGGAAGAAGCAAAATACCAGACAGACAATTGTTCTAATTTAATCGACGAAGACGTTTCTGGCATTCTACGTATCTTCTGCTTTTATTAAATAGAGTTAGTAGAATCAAAACTAATACACAGAAATAGGAGAGCAGATTCAAAATATACTGTGCTGCAAGTACAGTCTCATTTGGACGGTGGTTTATGGAGATGCGAACGCAAAGTCTACTTAGAGCAAATATGTTGCCGCTTTAGTTTTCTTCCGAAAAAGTTATTTCTTAATTCGAAAAAATACGCACTGGGGTGGGATTCGAACCAAGCACACTGAGGCAGCAAGCAACCGCTTTGAAGAATTAAAGTGAAACTTTAACCACTCGGCAAAGCGGAAGACCAAATAATTTTCCGAATAGACAAGCTTTTAAGGCACACTTTGCAAGGTCGATCGGGACTATGAAAAAGAGAGAAATTAATTGTAAATTCAAAGTACGGATTTTTTCGAATTATGAAATAGCTTTTCCGAAGAAAAATATTATTCCATTTTCTCTTTTTGCGGTATTCTGGATTTTTGTTTTCATTCTCTCTCTATCTACCAAAGAGATGGAGTGCATCTTTCCTTTAAAGGAAAGGCTGTACTCTGTAACATGATACAGGATGTCGTGGAGCGGACCCAAAGGAGTGTCCGGCCCAGAGTGAAGGCGGACGTGCGCCACTACGCCCGTGTTACTCCTGGAACGACCTTATAGGAGGTCGCAAAAGGGGTGCCTCCTCGCCACCAAATAGGCCGGACCACGGCCCCCTGAAAGTTCTTATGTTTAATGCGAGATCAATCAGGATCAAAGTTCTTGAGCTTCGAGGCCTCGTAGCCATCGAAGAACCAGAGATGGTGGCCATAACAGAGTCGTGGGTAAAAACTTCAAACCGAGATTTCGAGAGGGAATTCACGATTCCTGGTTACCAACACTTCCTAAAAGATAGGCCAGACAAAGAGGGTGGCGGTGTGATGTTGTATGTGATGGATACACTCAACTCGACGAACTACAACATCGTGTCCGAACACGAGCTACTAGGTGTTGACCTAGATATAGGTCCTGCCAGATACAGGACCCTGCTGCTTTACAGACCCCCTGCCCAACTCGTTGAAAAGGACAGGGATCTGTACCGACTGCTGGGGCAACTTGTTGGAGACAAAGTGTGTATCGTCATGGGAGATTTCAATACCCAAGTTGACTGGGAAACCAGAGAACTCCGTGCCGAGAACGCGCTGCTCCTGGAGTTCACGAACAACGAGTTCCTGACTTAATGGGTGAGAGAGCCGACCAGAGGTGAAAATGATCTTGACTTGGTTTTCAACTCTGAGGACGACATCGTTGAGGATCTCTCTGTAGGCGAGGAACTCGGTGGCAGTGACCACAGACTAATTAGATTCATAGTCAAATTTCCCATGGTAGAGTCTGCGACTCGTGAATCGAGGAAACTTGATTTGAGAAGAGCAGACTTTGCAGGTTTCCGTGCAGGATTGGCTGCTGTGAAGCTGGAAGGGTGAAATAATGTTGAAGATTTGTGCAATAGTTTCAAAACTATGTTTATGAGTCTTCAAACTCAATTTATCCATGTAAAAAGCCTACGTTGGTCTTCCGTTCAACCAAGGTGGTTTAATCGAGAAATTAGTCAACTGCTGAGCAATAAGAGAACTGTGTACCGACAGTCAAAGACTTCTGGTGACTTTGATGAGTACCGGAGGCTAGCTAGGAGAGTAAAGTCCAGCATAGGTGTAGCTAAACATGGCGAGGAGCTTCGAGTGGCAAGACTCTGCGCACAGAATCCCAAGGAGTTCTTTGGATATGTAAATAGCCGTAAACCAATCCGTCTAACGATTAACCCTTTGATGAATGAGAAGGGGGCATTAAAGCAATCAGATCCAGAAAATGCAAACCTTCTGAACGACTACTTCTTCTCAATATTAACTGAAGATTGTGGTCCCATCTCCTAGCCCACGGAATCTTAATTGGGTGCGAAGAAGGAGGAAATAAACTTCACCCAAACCGAAGTAGAATAAAAAATCACCGACCTAAACACGAATAAGTCCCATGGCCCGGACGGGTTTCTACCTAAAGTGGTTAAAGAAGTACGTGATGAGGTGTTACGACATCGAAGCACAATGCTCAACATGTTAATCTGGACTAGATGCGTTCCTCGAGACTGGCATGAGGTGGAGGTGACTCCCATCTTCAAGAAAGTAGACTTGAGACAATCGTCGAACTACCGACCTATTAGTTTAACTTCGATAATTGGTAAACTCATGGAAAGCATCAGAGTGGACAAATTATCGTCTTATTTGGAGTCAAACCTGCTATTGAAGAGTTCCCAGCACGGTTTCCGAAGGCATTGGTCATGCCTAACGAACTTTGTGGAATTCTTCCACTTTGTTCTCAGTGAACATGACCTGGATAAAACGGTGGATGTTGTGTACTTATACTTTCAAAAGCCTTTGATAAGGTACCACACCACCGCTTCCTATAAAAATGCGCGCCTGGGCATAGACGGAAATGTGGCAGGTTGGATAGAGAACTGGCTAAGTGGCAGGCGGCAACGGATGGTTTTGAATGGACAGGCTTCTAAGTGGGTACCCGTTACTAGCGGTATTCCTCAAGGTTCTGTCCTGGGACCACTACTTTTCATCATCTATGTTAACGATATGGATGGTGACATAGTTGCGAAGATTTATAAATTTGCCGACGATACCAAGCTTGGTATAAACATTGCAAAGGAAGATTGGGGAGTGGTCGGACACGTGGCAAATGCCTTTTAACTTGAACAAATGCATAGTGATGCATATCAGCCACCGAAACCCCATTTCACCGTATATCCTAAAGGGCTCTGCTCTTGGATGCACTGATATCAAGAAGGACTTGGATGTAACTATCACTAGTGAACTTAAGTTCTCGAAACAGTGCATTGAGGCGGAGAAGAAAGCCCAAAAGATGCTAGGCTACATAAAGCGCCAGTTTGGATATCAGAACAAGGAGATTGTACTCTGCTTGTACAACTCTCTTGTCTGACCGCATTTGGAATACGCCGTACAATTTTGGAGTCCGTTACAAAAGGATATCGCGAGATTGGAACGTGTGCAAGCCAGGGCAACTAAACTGATTTCCTCTATCAGACACAAACGTTACGAAGATAGGTTATGGAAATTAGATTTGTTCTCGTTGGAGACCTGTAGGCTGCGTGCTCGGCTTATCAAAGTGTTTAAAATACTTCGAGGCTTCGCTAATGTGGACTACAGGGATATTTTACAGCTAAGCGAGGGCAGAACCAGAAATCACGGCTACAAACTTGAACTGAAACTTGGAGGTTTCAGCAGCAATTCTGTTGAACAGTTCAAGTCGAGACTAGAAAAAGTCTTACAAAATCGCCGATTGGGCACATAAACCATTGCCCGTGTGCTCCTCGAGGGTGTCAATTGACACTTTCGAGAAATAGGCCTGCTCAGCTGTTAGGCTAAAGGTACCCTCTTTGTATGGACCGTAAGGTCTACTAGGGTACTCAGTTTCCTTATGACTCCTTGTGACTCTCTCTTTCTATCTCTCTCCGTCTCTCTCTTATCTCTCGATCTATCTATCTATCTATCTATATATATATATATATATATATATATATATATATATATATATATATATATATATATATATATATATCATTTTAATACTTAATTGTACTACTTTTATTCTATTTGTTTTCTTACGTAGTTATCTTAGTTTTCTTCTTGTGTTCTTATTTTCCTTTTTTTCAATCTTTTCCTCACTGATCATATCCATTATTTCTGTCCATATTTTGGTTGAGTTTTCGGCCATTATTTCCTTTATTAGTCTTAAGTTTGACCTCTATGTAGTTCCGTCGACGGCATTTTGTTTCTTGATTTGTTGGTAATGAACCTCGAAGCCCAATTCTGGACTCTGTGGACCATAACTATGTATTTGCGTGTCACTTACAGCGTATACCGGTATTGTGGGGGTATATCACTCGTTGGACAAGAGCGAGGTACAGCTTGAGTTTGTGTCTTTCTAGGTATTCAAATCAAATTTGAATAACTAAATTCAAATTTAGTTATTCAAATCAACTTTAGCTTGTTAAATTTCATCGTACGTGTAAGTGGTGTACGCATTTCTCATCAGTTTGAATCCATTGTCTTTTTATTCTTTTTCGTATGGGTAGGCCTCTCTTGCCAAACTTTGAACTATATCTCTCAAGTTTTTGCGGTTGCTGGAGACTTTGAAAGATACCAACCGAAAGCTGTACATACGTAGCACTAACATCTGTTGGATCAGCGATGTACCGAGTGTATATGTACAATGTATTTTATACGGCTGAGGTACCCTCCATATTGAATGAACCCCAGCTTTAATTACAAATCCTTCTCCCGTATACCCATTAATACTGAGTCTGGCCTTAATATCTTCTAGATAACTGGAAAGGATTCTCGTGCTTTTTATCAATTTTTAACTATGAGTTTTAGCTTCAAGCCTGGGATTCAAAATTATTCAAACGCTTTTAAAACATGGCAGAGCATTATTACATCTGCTATGCTACCTCTTTCAACTGCACTGAAAATCTTTTCAGTTATTATTGCCAATGCAACGACTGGCGAACCGCTAGTCCATTTATAGCTGGTTTAAAACTGGATAAGTAGTAACCATCCAATTCGTCAGCTCTTAGAATGGTACTTTCAGAGCAGACGAAGCTGGCAAAAGCGGTAAATGGTTGGGAAGACAATTGCAAACCGTATCAGAAAAGGAAAGATACAGACAAATAAGCTGGGCATGAGAATAAGCAGAAGGAATATGCAAATTAAATCAAAGCAATGTCGTAGTCTAACGTAGGGTGGTCGTAACTCAGATTTATCTCAATGTTAGAGTTGATACAGCGTTCATCGGATGCTCACGTTTCTAGAAACTTCCGAATTTTCTTCTTGTTGGCTTGAGCTAAGATTTTATTTTACCCCTACTTAATTACATGTCCCTTTGTGAAACAATGGAACGTAATAACCGAAATGGGTTTTCTCCTTTGAAGGGATATATGGTGTTCTTCAAATCGTGTCCGAAGCCCCTTCGGCATTTGACCAAACGTTCTTGACCATACACACGCCACACTTGAGTTCCTAGACAACACCCGAGTTCTGCTTGTCTAGGTCTTTGTCCTTACTTGACCTCGTAGATCTTAGAAACATAAGGAAACCTTACTCTTCTTAGGACCGAGACCTCATCAGATCGTCTCGCGGTGGTATCCTCCTATCGCTAAGGCCGTTGTTCATTGAATATCTTTGAATGCCTATTAAGCCCGAAAGCTCTGAAAATAAACATTTTAAGCTCAATTGTGCCTCATTTTTCGTGTGAAAGAGAATCGCCCGAGGATATGCCCAATGGGAATTCATGTACCTAAGACTCGAGGCCGTAAAGAGAGACAGACTCAGACAGCAAGAGTAAATCTGCGTTATTCATTTATCCTCCTCCTCTCACGCGTATTTCCAGACTCTCAACGTCACCTCTCCTAATTATTTGCACTAGCGATCTAACTCAAAAGGGACACTTAGCTGGTACTGCTTCATTAATTTTCAAACTTTAGTTTTCCTCTCCAACACAAAGTGAGCTGGTGAAATACATGTAATTCCAAGCTGAATTCCCCGCCTAATTTAAGTACCATAGAGTTTAGTTTGGCATTAATATGTGTAAACGCACCTTTTTAAGTCAACTATTTTGTAAATCTCTTAGACAATCTTATGATATAAATTTTGCTTACTCTCTTATAATAAGGACTAGGTTTCTTAGTTTCTCTTATTTAAATTAGAGTTAAAACTGCTTCGTGCAATAAGTGAATCCCACTCGGATATTAATGGAATACTATTCACACCTAGAAGCAAACAAACCTGTGTCTGCCGGATTTCATTCACCTCGAAGACTTTCTCCTCACCACTTAGTTACGGAAACTTGGGCCCTTCTTGAAAGTTGTCAGATTCAAAAAATTACTCACTAAAATCGGTGGTAGCTCTTCCCTATTACATATAAGTTGGAGTCAGTCCTAAAAATGTACATAAACAACATATTGGAAAAAAGAAGTCCACCTTTTATTGGTGGAGATATTTGAACGCGAATTATAAGTGTGGAAGCAATTGCAGTTACTTTCTTCAATTCTTAACCAACAATACTGCAACGTTTCTTTAAAAATTCAAGAGATCAACTTTTGCTAATGTGTGCTTGTGGGCATAGTGGCGTGTATATATTATATCCATGTAAATTTATGTAAAAATCTGAGAATGTGTGTATGCTGTTAGGTATGATTGTGGTAGGTTTTTGGCTAGTACTCCAACTTCACTGCATGAGGTTGGTATCTTTCAAGGTGACTATGTATTATACTTACAAGCCCTCAAATATTGAAGTAAGTATGTAAATAAGTGATAGTAAGAAATTCTCTTCGAGATATACTCATTATAGAACGAGCAGAACATTCGCTACTCTTCCTTACAGGAGGACTTGCGCTTTGCAGCAAATTTAATTTTCTGTCTGTCGTCTATCCAACTCTAGCAACGGGACTTTGTTAAAAAAAATTAAAAGGTTTCCTGTAGATTTTTCATAATAATTTACTTTTGGTCTATGTTTTTTTCAGATCCATGCTTATTTTCTTGGCCTCGAGGCAAGAAAGACTCTTATAGAAATTCATTTGAAATACGGAAAAAACAATCCTCAGGGCTGCCTTTTCGGATCTAAGTTCGCTCTAATAATTTACCTTTGGTTTAATGGGTTTTAGGAACCAGTAGCCTTTTCCTCGGGATAAAGATTAGAATGAAAAATCTAATTTAGGTTAATATTTAGAAAATTATAGTCGCTTAAAAACAGATCAAATCACTTCTATTATGTCAATTATATGTTTGCGAATCCATCTATATAAAATTTATATTTTCCCATTTGCCTACTTTGGTTTGGGCAGCCTTGCGTTATGACTTATGAGGGACGTAGAATATATTTCGAAGACCTCGTCAAAAAGGTTCCCACTTACCCTAATCCTGCCATTATAGTTTGTTGGAAACACGATGTGATTCGCAACTCTTTCGCGAGTATGGGACACCTTGTAAGACAGTTCCACCATTTACCCTGGACAAATAAAGTAGTGCGAAATAAAAAGCACCGCCAACTTTGCCGGTTTACTTTCTCTGAATTTACAGATACATCTTCGGTGATTTTTCCAAATCTGCTCTACATTTTAGGCAGTGGTAAGGCGAAATGGGACACAATCAAGGTTTACTCCGTTTCTGACCGAATTGGTATAAAACAGTTTTGCTGCATTTCGCTTTTCGACAGAAATAAAAGAAGAACAGATTTGGATAAAGCACAAAAAGTGCTAAGTGAAAAATTAATAAAATGTACAAAAAAAGTGATTACGATTAATTAAATGATAACCCTATTTTATAAAGAACTTCGATAAAACCTTTGAATACACGATCAAACACAAGAAAAAATAAAAGTGCCTTAAATTTAATAAATGTTGAATTTTTTCTGAGCGTTTAAAAAAATCCAAAAGATTCTATATTCATTTTTATTTTAAAAAACGTTTCAATTTCTTGAAAATTTGGAATAAATTAACAAACATGGAAATTCTCAAACTTTTTGAAATTTCTTAGGAAATAGCCAGAAATTTTCATAAATTAAATATATTATAAGGGAATCGTTACCCCGCCCTCACAATTAAGCCACTGGTCTGTAACCACAACATCCGGGCAGTGAAAGAGGGATAGCCCGATCACTTAACCTCCTCCCCTCTCGCCCCTTATCTCGAAGAGAAGCTGAACGGCCGCCCCATACCACATAATGCACTAATCAGCTTAGGTCAGACCTGTGACCTAAGCCAGAAGGTCCCTTAGAGCTAGCTGAATGACGCTCTGAGAAAAACCATTAGAGGAGGAGACTTAATGCAGCCTGTCAAAGCATCCCGCACACCATCCTTCCCCTAGCCCCAGTGAGGCGGCGAAGTATATAATCAAATAACTTTGGCAAAACGGGGTAGATTACGTTAGTCATCAAGGCGACGAAGACCGGCAAGAGGCCGGCTACCAACAAAAGAGACGTTGAAGAAGCTCATCCGGAGCCAGTACCTGGTGGTCACACCGAATTTAGATTGTTTGAGAGATCTAGACAGCAAAGACCGGCAAAGAGCCCGGCAAATCAACGAGAGGAACTGAGAAGAAGCTTACCCTCGAGCCAGATTCTGGTGGTCACACCGAACTTTAAGTTAACTTGATTTAACAAGTAAGTTTAACTAACTCTCGTCAGAGAAACCCCGTATCCTGGTGTATCCCAAAACACAGAGATAGTCCTCGCCTTTGAGAAATACCCCGAAGTGAACTCCCTCAAGCACTCCCCTGAGTCAAAGGATTCACGCATTAGCTCATTGCTCACCAGTGCCAATTATTCCCAGAGTAACTCGAAGGGTGGAAGAAACATTCTTTCCCTGTCCCGTGGTGAGACCATTTATTCCAGAAGGCGTGCGTCTCTGCCTCTGCCACACGCTCCAAGGTCCTCCGTGGCTGTAAAGCCTTCCTCCTTCTGCCCATCTAGACGCTGATCCACGCCTCGGTCCGGAAACAACATTCTTGAGGTGACAACTATTGAGTTCTAGGTAAGACTCACATCCGATTCTCGTGGAATTTCGTAAGGTATTTAAATCCCTTGTATTTGTTTCGTTGAGGTCATTTGCATTTAACATTAAAGTGAGCTGTAGGTCAACTAATACTATAACTTCAAGTATGTAATTTAGAAAGCCTCACTTAAAAAATTGGTTAATTCATTTCTGTGTATTTAGTTTGTTAAATTTCATTGGTTCATGTTTTTAATTAAAGTTATAGTTTTCTTAGAAACAATTTTTTTATTCAAAACTCGAAACGCTAGGCAAGGCACTAGGGCCCCTAAAGATTTTTGTAATAATATTGATAATAATATTAATAATAATCAGAATGTAATCAAATATAGCACTCTTAGAGAGAAAACTTAATCAAGGATTTTTGTAGTACGTAACCAACCCATACGTACGAACACCATCATTCAGTCCTTCCTATACCACGACATACATTGTTATCGATTAGAGCTTGAATGAGCTTTTGAATATATGCTTTCATGCTCATGACTGATAATATGGAAATATACAGCGATGCGAAATCGTAGTTAAAACATTTCTTTTCAACATTTTGAAATTTCTTCGAGGTCATTTTCTATAAAAGAGCTACTAGCTTTTTAACCTCTATTGATTAATGACTCATCTGCCACCAGTCTATCTACTTGGTAGGTAAAGACGTGGTTTCTATGCATTTTAACTTAAATCTTTGGCAACCCACGTTATTTTGATTCACCATCAAGCATCTCATGTTACCTGCCATGCTACTCCTATAGTGGAGTAACTTTGGAGGACGTAATTCATAATTACTAGAAGCATAATCTTGCTGAATAGAGTCAAAAACCAGGTATGCCAATATTGCTGTGAGGTCAATGGCCATTCCTCAAATGCTCATGACTAGGTAATGTTAGTTTTTCGTATTCAGTCCGAAACGAGCCATAAAAGGATTTCGAACCTTAATTAGGAGGGGGGGGGGGGTCGAAAGAGCTACGTGTCGTTACGATCTAGCCCTACACGATGTCTTTTCTCAAGCTACTCAAGCACGCTACCTACCACACATTTTCACATTTACTCCTACCACTTTCTAGACAAAATTTGTCAAAAACTTTAAAAACGGTGATGACTCCATAGTTCCTCTCCTTCTAAAGCCCAAAACTCCCATAATTTTTCGGAGTGTAAGATGGACAAACGCTTTGAAAGGGAAGATGAATTAAGGGTAACGGTGAATGTCTGATTAGGACTGATGGTGTTGAATTAAATGGAAGATAGCTGGAAACTTAATATTTGTTTTGAGAAGTGCCTGAATGTTGGTAAAAACAGGTAACCTGAAAGAGGAGGGAATAAAAATATTTCTTTTTATTCGGTATTATTACACCTATTACCAACTTTGTTAATGTTGAAATCATTAGTTAATTTAGGTATGAAAGGACGAGTAATCACATTAATGTTCAAATGAATTTTCAGGAAAATTTTTAAATTAAATATAAATAAGCCAATGATTTAGAATGGGGATCTCCCTTCACCACAGTGGTTAGGACTCAGGTTCATGAGAGCTATGAGGACTCTTGGTCACGAATAGGCTATTATGAGGATGTAACACAAATATTTTCTCTTCCCCTAACCTTACCACTTGACTAGGATCAAAATAAGAATTTGAATGCATCTCAGTACCAGTGGGAAAAAGGGCTGGAGGAAGAATTAGAAATCTCATCTTGATGGTTCGGGGATTGGAGTTCCCATTTCTTAGACACAGGATCTTCTCTTATGCGAACTCTCCCTGGATTCAAATCTTCTTAACTTTCACAAAATTCAGGCCGAATGTCAAGAGGAGAAGTACAAAGCGGATAATAGGAGGAAGAATGAAAGTAAGTGGAAGTTGATTGATTTGGGAAATTGGTACAATCGACCAAAACCCAGGAAATAATACAAGGAAAAAAAAGGCAAGATAAAGTGGGAAATAGAAATAGCAGTAACTAGATCTACCAGAAACGAAACAATAGATGTTAAGGAGGAACTTTTCACACAAGAAGCAAATCAATGGAGACTAAGCACACCTTCGGGGTATCATCAAAAGGAATCAAGAGAGAGGATATAATTAATGCAAAAGAACTACATATACTGACAAGTACGAATAACACGTGGGATAAATTAACCATTTTGTAAATAGTTGCTGTGGAAGTGGTTTCAGGTATTGATGAAGGATAATTAAAAGTCTGACATTAAAGCATTAGTTAATTAAAATCCAAATTTTCTCTCCCTTAATTAATTTCAAAATCAAAATATTTAGTACATATGTCCATATATGTAACTCTGTCATTCTTTCTTTAAAAATATATAATATGACTAAAAGTAAAGAACTTACATATATACCAGACAGACACCACAAATCCAACTTCTCCATAGCCAAGGTTTGTCACAAGTAGAAATTGTTAAAAAAGTATTGTTAAAAAAGTATTTCAAGATTTGCTATCGAACAGCGAGAAAACCATATCTAGAGACTAAGCAGGAGCTTTGTACCAAGAAGGAAAAGTGTCATCAAACGTTTTCAAGACCTAGAGAAGCCATATATTATTCGCGTTTCACTACAAAATCGCAGATAAACATCTGAACTTGCTGGGGAATTGAATTTACTTCAAGTTCAAAAATATCACCCAGAACAATTAGAAGGAGACATAAATCAAAGGCTAAAAGAATTGCTGTGCTTAATAGCTATTGGTTGAGCATCCGACTGGCAATCAGGAGAAAAGAGTTCGATTATCGACCTTGATAATTACATTTATTCTCCGTGTCGTTACTTTTGTTTTTTCATTAAAGATTGTCTTGTCTTCATTTTGCTGTCTTCTGCTCTCCCTGATCTTTGTGTTATTTAATGTTTGGTTCTATTTCTCTTGTACTAATATATATATATATATATATATATATATATATATATATATATATATATATATATATATATATATATGCAGTTAGGTAAGAGTGATAATAAGAACTCCTTAATCCACTAAAAAAGTCTCCTAGAGTTCCTAAACCCTCTTCAGGCACGTTAAATTTACGACTAGGCAACCATTCATTTCTCTAAAGAGAGAAATTTCGGGAAGCCCTTTGCATAAGGCTTCTGTTCCAAGGCAACAGTCGCGGTGCGCAAGCTTCTTCTGGAGAGATGGTCATATGAAGGACTGGGTGCTTAAGTCTGTGATACTTTCAGCATCTACATTTCACCTAGTCCCCTTAATGATTATGCCTATGCTGCGCGTATGGAAGAAATTGGTCCCAAAACTCCTCCTTTCGCAGGAAGACAGAGGTATACTTTTCCACTACGCTTTCTTGCCTTCCAATAAGCATAAATTTAGGAGCTCTTTATCTCCCTCTATTGGCCAGGACTAACAGGAAGTGGCTAGAGGCCAACCTATCAAAACCACCTGTCTGCAGGCATCTAAATCACTAAAAAGTACTCCCTATCCTATCTTTCCTCTTTTATCGAGTATCAATTACATAAACAACCATCATTTATTCCATGTAAAAAACAGCACCCATATCATACACCATAAATTCAACCAGTTTCTCCATCTTTTCTCTCGATATTTTTTCTCCACAACTCTGACATACATTCTTCTCACATGCTTATAACACCTTAGAGCAATCTCAGTCAAACTCGTTCTTATCCTTTCTTACACCATACATATACACTCCTTCGGACAGCTTTCGATTTAAACCAAAGAAATATTTGCTTGATGCAGTCATATGTAAGTTACACGGTGCAAAATCATTGCCCACGATTTCTTTTACAATAGATGACAATTGGATGTTGTGTGAAGACTCCGAGCCTGTCACTTATAAGTTCAGGGATTGCTGAGTGGATTAAACCTCCCGTCAACTGATCAACACCGTTTATTCAATTATTTTAATCTCTTCACTCCTTTGAAGCGAATTTCTTTCCGGCCTTCTTTGTCTGACTGCACATTTTTGTTTGGGTGGTTTTAAATAACAATCATTTTGTTAATTTGTCTAATGTTCACTCGTATATCAAGTTGTTAGCTCACGAAAGATCCCATCTAACTTTTTTCCTTACCTATTATCATCTTCTAAGCTTCTTTTATTTTAACTTGGTTCTAATTACTCTATGCATTTTTCTCCTCTTTCATTTTGGCGTACTAAAGTTTAAGGTATTTTATTAATAAAATCATTTCCCCGAAGAATTTAAAAAAATAATTTTTTGATAGAATCTAATTCAAAGAAAGTCGACAATTTCCAAATTTAACGGCCGATTTAATAAAAAAAAAGGAAAATTATTTCCAATAAATAAAAAGTTATTAAATTCCTTTTTTCCTATATTTAAACGATGCTATAATAAATTAGAGACTGAAATATTAATTTCCTCTCCACTCGTCAACTTCAGGAACTTCAGGAAATGGACTTTCTGTTCATAACGAAAAAATTACAAATGGCGCAAAACGTTTAAGTTAATTATACCCGCCATGGATTGACCTATTTGACAAAGAAAGAAATGTTTAGAGAAAGCAAGACCCAAAATCTGATAAAGGACAATGTTGTAGAATTTGGCAGGCAGTTATCCCCTATTTCTCGATTTCTTCGTTTGTTCGGAAAGGACTACGACAGCCCAAAATAATAATTGGAATTGAATTTCGTTGAATGCGCAGCGTTTATTTATTCGAATACTATAAAAATGGTTGGCCGGGATTGGTCTTATTTAATTAAGCTTTGGTGGTTGGAGGACTTAAACAAGAATTGCAAAAATAATCTTTAATTATACAACAAAACATATAATACAAATAATTACACTCTCTAGTTATTAATTAATTCAGCAATGAGAAAATTATCAATAATTCCTAATAATTACTCATTCCGCAAGGGCTCAATACTCCGAGTACTAACACAATAGGGTTTAGGAAGAAACTACGAAAGGAATCCTAGGCTTAGGGGCAAAATAATTTACATTAGTTATCCGAGATGACTCGGGAGGAGACTACGTGACGAGTTTTAGTCAGAGGGCGTCGCACCGCTTCGCAAGAAGAGGTGTAAATATCTTACTATTTTTTTGAGGTGGGGGGGTACCACAAGTAGACGCTCGGGGAAGTTTCTCTAAGTAGACGCTCAAAGGGGGAGGATTCTCCTGTAGTCGCTCGAGGGAAAAAACTCATGTGGAGCTGAGACTGTGCGCTTCTTCTGGGCGGGTCCTTCGATCCTGACGCCGTCTTTCCAAATAAGATCCTAGCTGCGGGCAGGTATGACACTGTGTTCTATCGATCACGGATATATGCCGTCAGTGGATGATTCCGCAGACGTCGTAAAGAGGCCGCTGAATACCTCCTGTATTTTCCGAGCTTGGCTCACTCAGGAGCAACGTAAAGACAGCTCACCATCACGACCTTGGGTTTGCTCCAGGGGAGGGGAGAGGGATATGTCTTCGGGACTCTTACTTGTGCGGATTATGACGAAATACTTCCACGATTAATTTTGTGACGAGGAATTTATAGGCGTTCGCTGGATCTCCTATATTTGCTAATGGAAGCAATTAAGTCCTGGCTCACCGCCTCGGCGTTTATAGCTCAGCAGCGGGGATTGATAGTCCAACTGAACCAAAGAAATTCTCGGCTAATCTCGCTGGAAGTTTGCCGATGGGCGTAGGGCATTGTTCTTCCCGATAACTCTCGTTTCACACGATTCCTTTAAACAAAATCTTGCTCAATCTCTCTTTTTTCGACAGACAAATTTGTTCATTTCTATGTTAGATTCGAACAATGTGTGTTGGTAAAAGTTTCCCGGAAGTGTTTTACCCTTGGCCTTACTATTCTTTTTGCAACTCCCAGATATGAAATTGACTCGGGCCAAGCGGTGCTTCCCTGTTTCACACAGTGGCCACAATGTGTTTCGTAAAATGTAATTTTCGCATCTTTTTCTATCCAAATAGCTTTAGGTGCTAAATAGGCGGAAAGGACAGGGAATAAAGTATGAGGAAGAAAATTAAGAAGAAACAGAAAATAGAAGAAATCGTGAAATGAATCAAGCATACAGGTCAACTAAATCTGGATAAATATACTCTTGGTGGAATGTAGAGGGTTTGGAATAAAACAAGTGAGCATTCATTCTCAAAGAAATAAGATTTGTGTTCGTACTAACCTCATATCTCGGGTATTTACATACACCAAGAAGGGTGAAGACGTGAAGTTGTAATTATTAAGGGATTTATAACACAAACACAACATATACAAACACGCATATAGCACTAACCCCTTACTATCGCATTTTTACCATGCAAACGAAGTGAGAGAGAGACAGGGGATGGGGGGATGAATGGTCAGGACAGATAAAAGCAAGACAATCCCGAGTTAATTTACTCTCACAAAAGAAATTGTTGAAACGAAGGTCATCTCTATTTAGGTTCCTCATACCCAAGGATACCAATCCAGCAAATATCAGTCTATTCTTTCTCATTCGTAGTAGTTTTTCGTAGTTTGTGCCCTCTTGTAAAGTCGACGTAACCAAAGCATGGGTGGGCTTTACACTTGTCTCTTTTCCCTCATTATTTAAGGAACTATTTCTGTTTAGGGTACAGAAGAGACAAACTACTTCGTGGAAAAGGAGAAGAACGGAGAGAAAGAAAGAAGAAAGACGGAAACTGTGTCATAAAAGGGAAATAAGTTTTCTTAAGAGGCAATTCTTTAAAGTTATGTTTTAGGGGTAACTCTGATGACCAATTTCCATCCACCAACTAGTTACAACTACGCAAAAATACTCGTACCAGAGACTATAAGCAGGAGATCTACTTTACGACGCGTCGATATCGTAAAAAACAAAGGTGTAGATGTTCGTACCTTTTGGATTCATAGTGTTCCATCTTCTCGGGGGAACCCTTCCCTTTCGGGCGCCCTTGCCCTGCTGGTTTCCCTTGGCGGATGGGGGCAAAACGTGCTTGGGGAGGCCTCGAAAGAACCAGGCTCCGGAGCGCTTCCACATTTCTCGTGTTTCGGCACAGATCTTGCACAGCCACAGTGTTTCCTTGCAGGCCCCAACATTGACTTCGACCCCGCATTTGGAGCACACCCCCTGCAATACAAAGAACAGAGTTAGAATGGCTTGTGGATTCAACATGGAGATGCATCGATATGTGCCCATTTATTTGCTGGACGAAGTGAGGAAATTATTGCCATGATTGAAAGGGACTGGGGTAATAAGAGTACAATTAACATAATGACTTCAGTTATTTGGGGTGCACGAAATACATAGTCCTAATCTGAAAGGAGGAGCAGAGTGTCACTAATTCATATCTCGATTTGAATCTCATCTTGCCATTCGCTTGGAAAACGAATTGAGAGAGAGAGAACAAAACGAATTATAAAAAAATCATAGGAGAGCTGAAAATAAATACCCTCATTATTTACTAACTTAGACAAAGGTTTTTTAGGAATTTACAGTTATCAAGATCACTGTAAGAGTCACCAATTTCATCTCCATTTGGGGGCTCAAGAGAGCCACACATCTACCCCCATACTACTGTATTCATTAGATTCGGAAGTGGGAGGAGAAGATACAGGTGTCTGTGATACGGTTCCCTTTACGCGGATGACCCTGACCTAGCGTGACCTACTTCTAGGCTACATCGCTCTCTCTTTCACTCACACACACACACGCACTCACCTCTATTTTTAATTTATAAAGGCAACCTTCTAGAATGGAAATGAGTCCGTCTTAATAACAGGAAACCAATAACAAGTAATGAAACGCCATAAGAATCGGCCAAGGGCTCAGAATTAAGACATATCAGCATCGATTTAAGGAAATTCGCATCGCAATCGCGATCGCAATAATTGTACAAATATTCGGCAGATTTATTTTGCCTTAATATCATGAGTGATCGCATATGTGGTGAGAAATTGTGGGAAATCAGGTTATGTGTTTCTGTGGGTCCTGGTGAGTTTAGGGGTGTAAGAAGACGTACCGTGTATTTAAAAACATGGGTATGAACATCTTTTGGCATCGTATTTACTTACATAGTGTTTTAGGTGTTTGGAGAGGATTGGTGGATTGATGCATCTTAATTGGATTTTAATGTGTATGTGTGGATTGGATATGGCGTAGCGTGTTGCGGAGAAGAACCTACACTGTGGCGTTTGCCAATGCGCCCTAATGCTTAGGCAAATTTTTTCTGTTATTGCCTGGTATATTATTTTTTCGCATTCCTATATTTTCCTTTATTCAACCAAACTTCCGCCATCTATTCCTTTCTACAATGATCAAAAATTCCCCCTTTGGATTACATCAGTTTCTCTCAATTTTGCAATGACATCATTACCATTTACATACCCACTTTTAATGACCATAACCCAAGAGAAGCACCCAACCTTGCTGCTTTAGTAGCTTTCCTAGATTTGCCATAGTTATGGTTATGTGGGTGTGGGTATAGGGGCGGGGGTCATGAAGGGCAAGCCTCGGGGGACATCTACCCTTGCACTCCCATCTCGTTCACCCCTTCACCTTTGGATGGGTGAATGAGGGGAGACATGTGGCGCGCAACCATTATGGTGATCCGGTTTCCTTCTCTATTCCATACCCTTTTTCCTCCGTACGAGCTGAATAGGAAACAGAATCTTGGCTTAGCTCCCACCATAAGCGCAAAGACCTTGGAAGACTCACAAACATGCACACACACGCATATATATATATATATATATATATATATATATATATATATATATATATATATATGCGTGCCTTCCAGGAAGCACGCACGGACACATAAACACATATGTTTATATTATAGACATTTATTTTTCCTCCCAATTTTAAAAATCCCCGACGATGGCATCTTCTACAGACAATTGGTAAGGATAAATTTGGAAATAATTGGTGAAGATAAAGGAAGTGAAAATGTGGAGAAGTTACATAACAGCAGATCTTCCTACAGGCATTAGAGTTCCGCGTGTTGGGGCAAGTGGAGCACGCAACCTTACATATGTCATTTGCAGTATGGTCTCCATGCAGCCCCTTTTGGAGGAAAAAAAGTAAGGTCATCTCCACCTTTATGGCACCGAACAAAGATGAGGTGACGAAAGTTGGTTGGCGACTAGCGTGCATATTTAGCCGCGTGACAGGGAAAATTAGGTGAGGAAGGAAAGTGGCGAAAAGAGTGTAAAATAGAGATGTGTAGAAAAAAAGCTTTAGCTATTTTAACCTAGTTTCAGATTACCGGGGAACTGAAACGAGTAGGAGAGGGGGGGATCAGCACCTCCATGTGTCACATGGTGCCATATACTCTGGGCTCTCCTTTGCGTTATATTAGTGGAAGGAGAATATGGTTTGTTTTGAAATAGGTGAAATGTTCCAGTGTGGAAAACGAGAAGCGATTTTTAGACTATACGGCCCTAAGTTTTAGATTTCTTGAAAAGAAACGTGTGTTTTGTTTGTGTGGTTGACCTACCATGAAAAGCTTTCCTCATATAATTGAATTGTGGAGCATGTAATTCATGCAGCGCCAAGTCCAAGCGAACAAAAAATAAGAAATTGTAGTCCTTTTCGGTAGTGTAAAGAAAGCCAATGGAAATCCACTGTTCGTTCGCAATAATCCCGATAATTCCAGAATTTATTCCACTTCTTTTACTGAATGCGAAAAATGGTTGAAATCCCAAAGCGATTCGGACCCTTTTGGAGCCCCGTAAAGTTCTTAGAATTAAGAAAATGCTAAGAATTGCAGTCAAGAATAAAAAAATGTCCGGGTTTTGACTTCAGGTTAAAAACGGATGTTTTGAAGTCCAAGGATGACCTAAGGGGAAACATCTAAGCTGCTCCCTTGAATCCAAGTCTAAAGGAGGAGATCCAAATGAATGGTGCTCCTCGAAATTCAGAAATGGTAAGAAAGGGCAAGTGCGATGCCTCATCCAAAGCTTTGTAGGTCTCTAATCTGTTCACGGAAGAACAAATCCTTTATTTCGAAAGAGTTTAGGGAGTAGTTCGGCGAGTTAGGACCACAATAACACTTTTCTTATCTAAGTCATGATTTTTCAAATAAATTTGAAGACAGAAAGAAAGATGCAAAAACCTTGTATAGCTGACTATATATACATATAGTACAAGAGAAAGAGAGAATTGAACGCGAATGAGCTGATGAGACAAGAAACCAGAGCTTTTTATAGGCAAGAGAAAGGGCCATTAGAAGAACCCAGAATCAAAGGGAGCAAAGGGCTGCACAATGAAGGTGATCCTTTTCCGAAAAGACAGAAATAACGCCAGAGGAAAAAAGTTTTTGAAAATTCCTGGCCTGGATTCGAACCCAGGTCTGCTGATTGCCGGTCAGGATCGCCTTCATTGTTCCGCCCTCTGATCTCTTTGATTTTGGGTTCTTCTAATGTCCATTTCTCTTGCTTTTAAAAACCCCCGGTTTTTTTATCTCATTTGCTCATTCGCATCCACTTCTCTCATTCTCTTTAACTATATATATGTAAATATATATATATATATATATATATATATATATATATATATATATATATATATATATATATATATATATATATATATATATATATATACGAGGGGCGGTCAATAAGTTTTGCGAATCGCTAGGGCAAAACAGAGGAAGGGGGATAGCTGTTTGTGGGGGTGTTAGGACAAGGTATAACAAGTCAGAACCTGCAGTCGCAAGCTCCTGCCTTCTCTATTTAAGAAGCAGTAGCTAATCGCAGATCGTCAGACACAGATTTTTCAACAATGGAGAGGTTGAGCACCGCGCACTGATCAAATTTTTGACCAAAGAAGGCAAGAGTGCAAAAGAGATCCATGAACGCATGGTTGCAGTGTACACCGACACCGCCCTTCCTATGCAACCATTGCTCACTGGAATAGGGAGTTCCGCCATGGTCGTGAGTCCCTGAAAATGACCCCCGTCAGGACGCTCGTCAGACATGACCAACGAGGATGATCCTCGAAAATCGACGGGTGAAGGTCGATGAAATCGAGGGAGAACTTGGAATATCACATGGAAGTGTTTCAAACATCATCCACGACAATTTAACCATGACCAAGGTCTCTGCCCGTTGGGTCACTAGAAACCTCACGAAACCTCACGCCCCATGATCAACTTAAACGTCGTCAAAGTTCGGAGGAGCTGCTGCTCCTGTACAACCAAGACCCGGTAGGATTTGAGTCACGCATAGTGATAGGTGATGAAACGTGGGTCCATCACTGGGACCCCGAGACCAGGCTCGAAAGCATGGCCTGGGAACACAGGGGCTCTCCGATCCCCATAAGTTCCGGACCCAACCCTCAGCCGGGAAGATCATGGCCACCATCTTCTGTGATTCTGAGGGAGTGTTGATGGTGGACTTTGTGCCTCGTGGAAGGACCATTACAGACCAATATTATACCAAGGAACTGGCTGGGTTGAAGAAATGAATCAGTCAGAAGCGGCGCGGCAAGTTGAAGCGCGGTGTCCTGCTCCTCCACGACAATGCCCCTGTCCACAAGGCTAGAGTTGCACAAACTGCCCTGCGCGAATGCGGATTCGAGGAGCTCAACCATCCCCCCTACAGTCCAGATGGGGCCCCTAGTGACTGCTTTTTATTCCGCCAGCTTAAGGCTGCACTGCGTGGACGCCGGTTTGGGGACGATGAAGAAGTCCAGCTCGCGTCTAGGAGTGGATTGAACAGCAGTCGGGAGATTTCTGGTTGTCGGGAATTCGAAGCCTCAGGGACAAGTGGTGCAAGTGCATTGAAGTCGAGGGTAGTTATATTCAAAAATAATAAAACACTTTTCCTCATATCTCGTTTCCTTATATCCGAATTTCAAAACTTATTGACCGCCCCTCGTATATGCAGGTTTTATTGAAGTCCACAGCTATGGTAGCGTTATTAATTTTAACTTTTATTTTCTTAATATTTCTTACAAGTTTTTTAACGGGCTCTTTGAGGCGAGAAAAAACATCCGCGAAAGACATGCTTTATTCCTAGACATCTTTCGACCATGTTAGGTCATCTTCAGGGAATGAACAGAAATGGAATTAAGATAAGATAAGCTGGATAAAGTTATAATGTGTAGAGAGAGCGAGATAGGATAGATAGAAATTAAAGTGTGGTGTGTGTGTTAATGTGTGTAGGATGATATGTTAAGATGATAGAGATTTGTGCTAGGTTGCCTAGTAACGCTTTTGTTTCTCTTTTATTTTTATTATATTTTTGTGATACATTATTATTTTAAGCATCGGAGCCTTTGTTTTCTTTTGTTCAATAGAGCGTTTGTATCATTTATTATTTTTTTTAGTATTATTTATTTTTTTATATTTTTGTATTAAAATTATTAATGCTATAATATAAATATATTTTTGTATATATATATATATATATATATATATATATATATTGGTCAGTAATTACTTTTAGTTCCTTATCGGGATTCTCATTTGGGTTGTATAGTTGGTAGTCGCAATCGGTTGTCCTTTTCAGATGTTGCATTCCTGGTAGTTACCTGTATGTACTATAGTTTATTACCTATAGATTGGATTGAAGTTTATTAACGTTTTTCTCAGGCTACCGTTTAAGCGTTGTTTATATTGCGTACGATGGATTTGGTCTTCTTGTACGATGGTTTGGTTTATTATATTTTGTGGAATCGTATTTTTAATCTTCTCCCATAGCTTTCTTGCTCTTCTTTGTATGACTATGTTTATGGGTTCTATAGTAGATCTGCGGTGGAGCTCTTCTGCTGGTATGTAATCTAGTCTTTCTGTGTTTGTTATGAAACTAGTGGCTTGATTTTGGACTCTTTGGATCTTCTTGATTTGGGAGTTACTTAATGTATTCAATGGTATAATTGGGTATAGGAGCTTAGGTTGTACTAGGGCCAGGTATAGTTTTCTTTTATTTGGGGTTGAAAGTTGTCTGAATCTGTATAGTGCTGATAAGGTTGATTTTGCTTCTATGATTGTTTGTGGTAGGTGACTTGTATAGCCTGTCGATGATAATTTTAGTCCGAGGACACGTCCTTCTGTTGAAAAAGGATATGCCTCTGCATCTACGCGTACAGTGGCCTTTTTCCTTCTGTTCATGGGTATTATCTTGAACTTATCTTTGTTTGTCTTAATTTTATTCCTTTTTTCGTAATCATTTAGGTTTTTAATTTCTATTCCTGTTCTTAGGGCAATGTCCTTGGGTTTTTTTTTATCCCTGGTCACTATCTGAGTGATATCGTCCGCTAATTGTATGTACTTCGAAATTTCATCAGTTGGATGTGGAAGGTCCCTGGTATACACTGTGTAAAGCGTTGGTGAGAGGCAGCCTTCCTGTGGGACACCAGTTTGCAGATTGATTGCATCGCCCGTTTTGCCGTTTATCTGCAATATCGCTTTCATGTCGTCTAGATAGCTGCAGAGTGTTTTGCAGAGATTTATTTTCACATTAAGGTCGCAGATTTTGGCTTTTAGGCCGGGCAACCACACTTTGTCAAAGGTTTTGGCAACATCACGAAGTACAATGTCAACTCTGTTGCCTCGCGCTGTTTCAGTAGCAATCTTTTTGGTAATGATTGCTAGCGTGGTGTCCGTCCCTCGCTTGCTCCGGAACCCGTGCTGTTGTTGGTTGTATAGGTTGTTTATGTTAAGAGGGTTGATCAACCTTTCGTTAAGGAGCTTTTCTAGGATTTTGCCTCTAAACTCCAGGAGCGAGATAGGACGGAAGCTTCCGACTTGATGTTTCGGTTTGCCCGGCTTCGGCAGGAAGATCATCTTTGCCATTTTAAATGCTTGGGGGAAGTATCCCATATTTAGGTAGGCATTGAAGATCTTCACTACCGATTTGTGCACATTATCTGCGGCATTAATTATGTGAGCTTTGGATATTCCACTTTGTCCTGGACCCTTTTGTTTAAATGATTTTAATGCTGTCAGGTATTCATTCATTGTAAATGTCTTTCCTTCCCCCAAGGGATTGTCTCTTTGTTCGTCGACGTTTCTAAACGGTATAATATGTTCACGTTGTGTTACCAGGCTACGTATGATTTCTTCTTCGTAGTTTTGGTCGAAATCTTGATTTACTTCCGGTGAAATATAAAACTTTTCATCCAGTGTGTTCGGAAATGTTCTTGTAGTTCCTCATTTTGCTCTACTTTCTGGTTCTGTATTTTCAGGCTTATTTCCTCTTTTGGCAGTGATCCGCGTAATTTCCTGAATTGTCTCCCAAATTTCCTTGGATCCTTTTCTATCTCCATTTTGCCTATTATATAATCCCAGAGCCTGCCTGAATTTTCCTTGATGAGGGTGTCTATCCTCCTTCTAATTAGGATAATGCTTCTGTACCTTTCCATCGTATTTCCCGATACCCTAATTTCATTTATTACATTTTGAAATGCATCCATTTCATCTTGGATTTCTTGGTTCCATCTAGGTCCAGATATGGTTCTGTACTCTATTGTTTGGGTGTGTAAACTGTCCGCCTCTCTGATTTCACTGGTAATTAACTCGAGTTGGTCATCAAGTTCCTCTTTACTTTGGTTGTTAATGGATCCGGTTTCTATTGGGTTTAAGTATTGTTTGTATCCATCCCAGTTTGTTTTGCTGGTTAGTTTTCTGCGAGATATTTTTATTTGGATGGGTGAAGTTGAAATGGAGGTAATTATGCTTAAATGATCGGAGGGAGTTGCGGGGTCTGGTTGTGTGTGGTGATTTAGATTTAAGTTTTGATTAGTTAAAATAATATCTGGGGTAGTCGAAGCTCGGGCTGTGAGATACGTAGGTAAGTCAGGTCCTTCTCTGTTCAGTAGGCCTTTTTGCATTAGGAGTTGTAGGGTTTTTCCTGTTCCGTTTGTATGGGTTGTGTACCCTGCTTGCCTGCACCTTGCGTTAAGGTCTCCGGCTAAAAAGGTTGAGGCTTCTCTACGGAATAACTTGATGGAATTGGGTATCGGTAGGTACGAGCGTCTAGGGGGTTGGTAGGCTCCGGCTATGACCAGCTCACCTGTAGTCATTTTTATTTTCACAACTAAAAATGATTCCTCTAGCTTTTTTATTTCTGTAAAGTGTATAACTTTTATAATGCCTAGTGCAACTCCGTCATATCTTGACTGTTAGTGGTTGGTTGTTATGAATTTATAGTTATGGATTTTTATTGTTTCGGTATCTGTGGATATGCCTTGTTCTGTTAGGATTATTAGGTCTGGATCTTCCTTTCTTACTATGTTCAAGTAGATTAAGCGTTTTTCCTTCCAGCCGTTAACATTCAAGGTGAATATTTTAAGCTTACGTTGATACGTGTCCATTGCCATTTATATTCGCTTGTGTTCTCTACCTGACTTTGTTTTTTTTCTGGTCGGCCTGGGGATCGATTGCATCCATTTTTTTTTTTTAAATTCACCGCACGAGATGTTGCTACATGATTCTGGGGCGATAAATAACATGCCCTGTTTCAGTGCGTTGTGAACTTCCGTTTCGTCTGCGTCTGCGTCTGCGTCTGCTTTATATTCCCATCTAAATTTTCCCTTGACTAGTCCGTTGACTATTTCCTACTGCTTATATTGCTTTGGAATTGGGTAAGCATGAGATCCGTAAATTTTGAAGTTGAAGTGTTGGGTCGTCATTTTTAAATTTTGTTTTTCTGATGTCGCTTTTGTGCTTTCTTCTTCTGATTCGGTTTCCATTTCACTTTTGTCTTCTTCTTCTTATACTTAGTTAGTAGTTGCCTTTGGAGTCATATTCATTTTGTACAACTCATTTGAGGTTAGGTTCTCCGGGAACCACATTTTTTTAGTCCGTTTTTCTCAAGCATGGTGTTAAGTTCAGTTGCATATGAACCTGGGCTCGCCATTTTGACAAAGTGTGCATGCATTATGCACAGAATTAAGTCGGGGCTCATGTTGCCCGTGATATTGACCGTTGTGGTCTGTGCCGTGGGTGCAGAGATGCTTCTGTTAGCTCTTGCTGCAGCGTAGGTAGTATTTTTTCTTCTTTTTTTCTCTGTGTTGATTTCTGCTTTCTTCTTCTGAATTAGTTGTTTTTTAAATGGGCATGACATGGCCAGAGTTCTATGTCCATTTCCGCAGTTTAAGCATTTTTTTCTGTGCTTCTGCACTCATCCCCCCTGTGTTTCTGGCTTGAGCATTAAGAACAAGCTTTACCTTTTAAGGTACATTTCTTGGTTGGGCGCCTGTCTAGCGCGTAGCATGTGAAGCACACTTGCACTGACCCGAATGTTTTCCTTTCTATCTGGTCGGGGAAGATTTTAGTGTAAAATGCTAGGAGTGCTTTCTCGGTGGCTTTCTTTGCGATCTCTGTCGATCGGAAGATCACTTTAAAGACGTGGCTATGATCCTCTCCATTCTGGTCCTTAAATTTTATTACGTCTTCATCCTTTGCCCATTCTTGATCTCTTTCTAGTTTTTCTTTTATCTCTTGGGTTGTATGTTTACCTACCCATGGGTCAAGACGCCGGCATATTACTGATCTCTTTGTTTTGACGTCAGACGGCGTCCGGACTGCTAGTCCTATTTGCCGAGTTTCTTGACTGCGCCCTCACTCAAAAGGAGATCGAGGTCTTTCTCAATTTCGCCAAGCGCCACGTAGCCATTAAATTGGTCTTTAAGACGTAGGAGGACCACTCCTATATCAGCATATATGCTCTTCAGCGTCTGTTCCCGGGAGGGTTTCTCCCGGCCGGGGAGGATGCGAAGGGGAACCCTCTTCGCTCCTTCTCGGTCGTCCATTGTGGCTGGGTTGCTGTATCCTTCAAATGGGTTCTGGATGTTCGTCGCTGTATTTCCCTTACTGTAGGGTCCGATTCTTCTTTTTGGAAGGGTTTTGAGTGCTGCCCTCCCTCCCCTCGCTGCAAGCAAGTTTCCATGAACATGAACTGCCGGATGGAATGGATGAATGATGGTGGGTGAACCGGGGAGGCCCCTCAGACGGGTTAAAAGTGGCGGACTTGATATCGGTGGTGATAGAGTCTACTACCACCGCCCGGGTGTGCCGCCTCGTCTGGGGTTTGGTTATCGATGCTGCTTCTAACTTACACAGGGACGATTACATGTCCCCCTGTGGTCCTGACCGTAAACTACCCTTAGAGATTAGAACGAACTCTTTCCCAAGGCTTTCAGCATCGCCTCGTAACCGGGTGGTCTCTTCCGTAGAGTTCAACAGTGGGCTAATCCTCAAACCTGCTTTCCTTTACGTCTCCAATTATGTCTATCAAAGTAGACCGACATAGTTGGAGCGACACTAGATGAATGGCAGTTCAGTTAATTTCCGTTGCCTTGCCACAATAAGGGGGCCACGAAGGGGGATAGGCCAGACATGAGTCTGCTTTGTGTCGATCCGTAAATTATCTTCGATTTTTGGAATCCCCGTGGGGAAAAGTGTGGCGAGTTCACGTTTTTGGCATGGCTTTCCCTTTCTTTTCCCGCCTTTGCCGGTGATTAACTTCTTCGGAGAGCTTGAGAAGAGATACGTGTTGTACGATGAGTCTACGATGTATGTAATGTACCTGCGAATAGAATTATTCCAATTCCAATTCCAATTAAGTTAAAGTGTGGGTGCGTGTAGGGAAGTACGATAGGGTGTGTGGATAGATAGAGAAAATAGACAAGCGGTGAAAAGAGAAAGAAGCGTAGTAGGGTGCAAAGAGATGCTAAAGCCTGGTGATCAGGCCTATCACTTTCATTATTTCTTTGTAGCGTGTATTCTATGTTGTTTTCGTTGATTTTTTTTATTTTTATGGCGTTCAAGCCATTTGTCTTACTAACTTTAGTTTAGCTTTGTTGTGTGATATGCATTGCTTGTTTGTTTATGTTTTTTCAAACTTTTAAGTGCGTGCTTAATGTTTTGTATTCTTTGTATGTGTGTTCTAGTTTGTTTTGTTTTTTAATTGTCGGTTGAGTTCTTGTCGTATTCGGTAGTTTTCTTCTTTCTTAGTTTTACGTTTGTCTTCTTCGGTGAGTTTTAGTCATAATTGTGAGTTTTATTCTTGATTCGGTTGTTTTCTTAGATTAGATTATACATCTCATCATGCGTAGAACTGCACTTCATCCCCGCCAGCCACTCGGTTAGCGGAGCTTGGAAAACTGGCGCGACATTCTGCTCTTCTGTTCTGGTTGATCATCTGAGTAATTTCTTCACTCAGTTACAAGGAGTTACAAGGAGTTACAAGGAAAAAGAGTACCCTAATAGACCTTACGGTCCATTCAAAGAGGGTACTTTTCGACTAGCAATCGAGCGGGCACATGGCTGCTCAATTGTTTTGCGTCCCTAAACGGCCACTTTTCAAGACTTTGTCTAGTCTTGACTTGAACTGGTCAACAGATTCACTGTTGACAACTTCCACTGGAAGTGCGTTCCACTCACCGCAGATACTGTAGGTGAAAAAATTTCCCCACAGATCGCAGTTGTAACGCTTCAGTTCAAGTTTGAAGCCGTGATTGCGCGTTCTGTTCTCACTCAGTGTGAAAATATCCCGGTAGTCAACATTGTCGAACCCTCGAAGTATTTTGAAAACCTCGATGAGCTGACCCCGCAGTCTACGGGTTTCCAACTAGAACAGATTTAATTCCCTTAGTCTATCCTCATAACTTTTATGTCGGATAAAGGGGATCAGCTTGGTTGCCCTGGCTTGTACGCGTTCTAACCTTGCGATGTCCTTTCAAACCGAAGGACTCCAAAATTGTACGGCATACTCCAGGTGCAGCCGAACGAGGGAGTCGTACAGACAAAGTACTATCTCCTTGTTATGGTATCCAAACTATCGCTTTTTGTAGCCTAACATCATTTGAGCTTTTTTTCTGCCTCGATGCACTGTTTCGAGAACTTGAGGTCGCTAGTGATAGTTACACCCAAGTCCTCCTCAGTGTCACTCGATTCAAGAGCAGTGCCCTTAAGGATATACTGAGATTGTTTTTTTGTGGCCGATATGCATTACTTTGCATTTGTTCACGTTAAAAGGCATTTGCCACGTGTCCGACCACTCCCCAATCTTCCCAAGATCTTGATGCAGGTGGGCAGTATTTCCATCCTTTGCTACGTTCATACCAAGCTTGGTATCGTGGGCAAATTTGGAAATCTTGGCAACCATGTCACCGTCCATGTCGTTGACGTAGATGATGAATAGTAGTGGTCCCAGGACAGAACCTTAAGGCACCCGGCTAGTAACGGGCACCCACTCAGAAGCCTGTCCATTCACCAACACCTGTTGCCGTCTCCCACTTAGCCAGTTCTTGATCCAGCCGGCTACTTTTCCGTCTATGCCAAGCGCTTTCACTTTCTGGAGAAGGCCTCGGTGTGGTACCTTATCAAAGGCTTTCTGAAAGTCTAAGTACACCACATCAACCGCCTTGTCCCGATCGTTCTCACTGAACACGAAGTGGAAGAATTCTACCAGGTTCGTCAGGCATGACCGTTGCCTTCGGAAGCCGTGCTTGGAACTCCTCAGTAGCAGGTTTGACTCTAAATACGACGTCATTTTGTCCACCATCATGATTTCCATGAGTTTACCGACTATCGAAGTCAGACTGATAGGTCGGTAGTTTGACGGATGACTGGGGTCTCCTTTCTTGAAGATTGGAGTCACCTCCGCCTCACGCCAGTCTCTAGGAACGCATCTGGTCCGGATTGACATGATAAAGATAGCGCACAGATATCGTGATACTTCATCGCACACTTTCTTCAACACCTTGGATAGAAACCAGTCCGGTCCAGGGGACTTATTCGTCTTTAGGTCAGCGATCTTTTTCTTTATTTCTCATTCGGTGAAGTCCATTGCCTCCAGCTTTTCCCCCGAGTAGAAATCCATCGGCTGGGGAATGGGACCACACTCTTCAGTAAACACTGAAGAGAAGTAGTCGTTGAGGAGGTTAGCATTTTCTTGCATCTGAATGCTTTAATGTCCCCTCCTCATTCCTCAGAGGGCCAATCGTTTAACGGATTGGTTTACGGCTGTTCACATATCCAAAAAGCTCCTTGGAATTCTCTTTACAGAGTCTCGCCACTCGGAGTTCCAGATCCTGCATTTTCCGGGTCCGTTCTTCTATGACTTTGTTAATGGGAATTATCCCCGCCTCTCTGTGCAGGTCTTCTTGCCGTTTTCTTTCTTGCCTGCGTGTACCTGTGATTAGGTACATGCATTTATTTTGCACTACTTCAAGTCACCTCTTTTGTGTTTCTGAGACACAAGAGAGGGTGGAGGCGGGGTAAAACAACGTAGATCTAATGAGGGCATTGTATATCTTCTTGTTGCTTGCACGTAGATTTTTGAACGTACGATTATATAGAGTTCTGCCAGCGGCCAAGTCTCGAGAAATTCTTTCTTCGACGTGCTTCGCATACACGGTAGAGGTGATTTTCATACCGAGTATATTGCATTCGTTGGTGTAGGGATAACGAGTATCCCCTACTCTCACGTCTGCTCTTCTGGTGCGTCCAATGGGGACCACTTTGAATTTCTATTAGTTAGTTCTGATTTTCCATTGAGCCTCGTAGGTGTTCAGATTTTCAATTTCTATCGCTGTCATACGAGCTTGCCATGGTGCATTCCTCCATGGAGATATGATTATCTGGCTGAAATCATCGACGCATTGAATATTGACGGAAGAGGGGTACAGAGGGGCTGGGACATCCGCGGTGTATATCGAGTAAAGGGTGGGGGATAGACACTTTCCCCTGCGGAATGCCCGCAGTGAGCGGAAACTTTGGTCCATCCGTGTACCCTAGACTGACATACGCCGCTCTCTCCATGACGTATTCACAGAGAGTTCTTTCCAAGTTTTCACTTAGATCCAGCCGTAAGATCTTATACTGCATACCCCGCTGCCACACCTTATCAAACGCTTTTGATACATCCCGACAAACAATATCCACGTAACTCCTGTCCGGTTTGGCTTGGGCAAGCTTTTCCGTAATGACATTGACTGCCATTTCCGTACTTCGCTTCTTTCTAAACCCGTATTGGCAAGGATTGTAGTTCTATTCCAGGTGAGACACCAGTTTCTCGTTGAGGATCTTCTCAAAGAGTTTCGCGCCAAATTCCAGAAATGAAATTGAGTGGTAGCTCTCTCTCTCTCAACGTTGAATATTCGTCTCATTCCTTCGATGACGTTTGCTGGCACCTTTTCGAAGTTTAACTTCGTAAGCTCCGATTGGCCTGAGGATTTTTTGGCGAAATGAGTGGATTGCACCAAGAATCTCTTCTTCGGTGATCTCGGCGTCTCCGTCACGCAGTCTGTCCACCTGGTGATGAGGATGCGTTCTGTGTATTTCGCTGTTAAGCTCCTCTTCGATGTTATTTTCAAACTCTATATCAAAATCTTCGTTCTCTTCTTCGGGTATACTGAAGATTTTTTCCCAATAACGCCAGAATATTACTTCAATGTTTCTGTATTCTATTTCAATGGATCCATCTTCTTTTACGATTTCCATTTTCTTCTTTTTTTCCAGATGATCCTCGAGACTTCTGACTTTCTTCCAAAAGTCTTTGGGTGGTATGTATCTCGATTGAGGCTCTCGATCGCATCGTCCCATCGTCTCTGTTGTTGATCGAGGATCAATTGGTTGAGCTCTTCTTTGATATCTTTACTTAGTTGTAATGAGTCAACTGATGCATTTCTGATATTTATTTCCTAAATTACTCTCAATTCTCTATATAGTTCTTTCATATACCCAGTCCATCTGGGTATAAACGCAGATAAGTCTGCGTTTATAAGCTGTTCGTTAAGGTCGTCGAGTGCCTCGTCTATCTCCTCGAGAATCGCCTCGTCCAGATTTGGTGGACGGTAGGTCTCGAGAAGACCCGCGTACCGTGCCCAGTCTGCTCTTCTGTAGTCTTTTCTGACTGGTGCTGGGACTTGTATAGAGTTCCTGTTGATGGTAAGTAGGATCCCTATATGATCACTACATGGTACCTGGACTGGTTCCATGTAGTAATTGAACGGCAGCTGACGATTAGCAACAAATGTCTGATTTTGTGGCACTTCTTCCTCGAATATAGGTAGGGAAGTCCGGGCCTATCTTCTGGACCATATTTCACTCCAGCATAGTTTCCAGGCACCTTCCATTTCCATTGGAGGTCCTATACCCGGATTTTCGACATTTGGCATTAAGATCCCCCTTTAATATGGTGGGGGTTCTTCTGCCAAATAGGCCAGTGAGAGAATGGATCGGTAAATATCCTCGTCTCGGCGGCTGGTACCCGGTGGCGATGACTAACTTAATTAACTATATCGAGTTCGACTTCTATTTGCAAGATAGGATTCTTCGAGGTTTCTTACTGGCTTGTACTTGATCCCTTTTTTGATGGCAATGGCGGCACCTTCGTACCGCTCTTGAAAGTAATTTGTAATTAACACGTCGTATTTCAAGATCTTCATTTTGGAGCTACGAGTGTCAATTCCATGCTCCGAAATCAGGATGACATCTGCATCAATTTCTCTGAAGAAATTTCCGTAAAGAGTTTGTTTCGCTGTCCAGCCTTTGGTTTTGACTTCCAGAATCCTTAGTGCGTTCCGTTCCATTGTGAGATGTATTTATCTGTGTTTCTTCTTGCTCTTCTTTTTCTTTTTGGCCTGTGGGGCAGGTTTGGTGTGCCCAGGCTTTTCACTCTTCGGGAGAGGACTAGGATTTTTTGACTTGCTCTTCGTTGTTCTAGTGCGGGGGCATGGGGTCTCGTCACTATCCGAAGATGTGTTTTCCTCTCCTTCTTGTTCGTTATCCTCGTCTTCTTCATCGTCTTCCTCTTCGGATTCCTCCGACGAGGGAGACTCAATTACTTCCTTTATTCCGGTGGCTTTCTCTTGGTTGTTGTTGTTTTTTATAACGTTATCCTTGAATGCCTTGGAGCATTCGGGGTTAGCGAGCACGACGATAGACGGTAGTTGTCGCTTTTAGAAGTGCGTTCAGAACCTGGTTGTAGCATCCAGGTTTAACCGCATTTGCCACTTTTGCATGTGTAATGCAAATTAGTATTTTGGCACTTAGGTCATTTGTGAAGACCATCTGTAAAGGGGTTGTCATTGCTGAGGGCATCCCTTTACTTCTCTTTACTGTGCTTGCGTAGGTGTTCTATTTCTTCTTTCTATCCTTTTCTTCCATTTCCTTAATGATTTCCTTTCTTTGAGGGCAGTTAATGGCCATTATTCGATTGGACCCCTTGCAATTTAAGCACTTTTTTCTGTGCTCTTACACGAGTCATATCTATGACCCTCAGTGGCGCATTCACTGCACCATGTCTGTCCTTTTTGTATGCAGTTGGCGGTGGTGTGTGCTTTGAGCTTATAGCATACGAAGTACATCTGGATGTTATGATACTTTTCGTGTTCAATATTACATCTTGGGATCCTCATGTTGAAAATGAGGAGTCCCTCCGTTGCCACCTTGTGGGCCATTTCCGTGGTTTCAAACGTCACCTTGAAGACATGGGTATGGTCGCGGAATTTGATTACGTCCTTGATCTTAGCCCATGTCTGATTAGTCTCGATTTCGGTCTTAATCTCGGCGGGGGAGTTTTTCCCTACCCAGCTTTCTACCTTTCGGCAGATGATGCTGCGGTTGGCCAAGATTGCTGGTGGAGTTTTAGCTTCCATGTTGAGAGTCTTTAGGACTTCGGCTCCTTCTTCGGATAGGAGCCGAACAACACCCTTATTCTCCCCACATGTCGCGATGAATCCATTTGGGATCTAAATCAGCTTTATGAGCGCGATCCTCAGGTTTGCGAATAGGGATTGGCACACCGTCTTTTTCTCCGGTGCCTTTTTTCCTTGTATGGTCCTTAAGGGGACCCTCTTAGGGAGGGCCCCTATCGTCGCGGGCGTCTTCTCTCTTTTTTCTTGTATTTTTGTTCCTCTCTGTAAGAAATGTGTAATTATTATGTTTTGGGTGAGAAAAGTGATGTCAGAAGTGGTAAGGGAGGCAGAGCCGAGAGTGTGTTTGGAGCGTCAAGTGAGAAAAAACGCTCCCGTCCAATTTCCTGTTGTTCCCCTGCTTGGATGGTCCCGGGATGATGGGTGATGATGGATGGGGGTGAGTCTCAAGTGGGGAATTAAGGGGGTGGAGCTTGGTGGACTTTATGCATAGCAGCCGAATCAATGACCGCTAAGTTTTTGACACCCCCTCACGGGTACGTACGCCAAAACTACATCCAACTAAATAAAGACGGGTGTACTTCCCTCTATGGTTCTGGCCGGGTCCCCCGGGCGATGAGGATCTCTCCTCTGCCCGGGAATTGCAGTTTCACCCCAGATTCGAGAAAATTTCTGACTTGTGCTTCGGCTGTGGGCTAGTCCTCAAACCAGTGTCCACGCAAGCCCTTAATTATGCCAGTCCAAGTGGCTGACATAGTTAAGACGAAATTAATAAAGGGCAGTCATCCGAGCAGGTTCCCACGCAGGGCGGTGGACGGGAGCAATAAGGTGCTTAAGCCCTTATTTTATTTCGTCACTCGTAGCGAAAATATATCTTAAATTTTTACAGATCAACTGGGATCCTTAAGCCTCCAAGGACAGTCGCATTCTTAGTTGGCGAGGCCCAAAAGTCCGTAAAATTATGCAAGAGTATTTAAAATCGCTCTTTAGAAGGTAGTAAGGCAATGCTAGGCAGTCGAATATTCGCCCAGCTTTTTCGGAATGATGATGGCATATTCACTCTTTGAAAGATTTGAATAGTATAGATAAAAGTAGGTGAAAAAATAAAAGTTTTAAGGGGGGGGGAGTGCCCTAGTAGGAGAGCATCGCAGACTTTTTACTTTTTGTTATTTTACTTTACTTATTGTGTTATGTTTTTGTCTATTATGTATTGTGCTTTTTTAAGTGTAGCAGGCGTGTACTTCTTATTGTTCGTGTGTCAAATGTTATTGTACTTATTTTTGTTAAAATTGTGAGCATTCAAGCCTTTTATAGCTTTTGGCTCGGCAATTTACCTTTGTTGTTATTGTTTGGTTTCTTGGATATTCTGTGTTTGTCTTGTTCGGTTGTGTTGCATATTGGGTATCTGTTAAGTGTATATTGCTGTAATATTTTCCTGTGTACAGTGTTTAGTGCTTGAGAATCGTGTACGTCTTGTATCATTCCCATGTAGTCGTACAGGGATGCCCATTCTGCCACCTATTTCCCGTAATTCTGGTATGACATCATTTGTAAGTGTTAACCAGACCCTTCTTCCCAGTTTCTTAATGAAGATGTTGATAGGGTCTAGTTTCTTTCTTACATGGAGCTCCCTCTAACGGCGTTGGTCCCGCCTTCTGACCTTGTTAATCAGTAGGGATGCCATGTTTTGCACTTTTTGCAATTTTCTCATTGAGGTATTGTTTGCCACTTGAGGAACTACTGCGAAATAGATGAGCTTAGCCCGGACGTACATCAGGTATATCTTCCTGATGTTGGCCGAGCTAAGGTCTCTAAACCTGTATAGCTTGAAGATTTCTCTCTTCGCCAGGTTCCGCCTCTCCGTGTAGTTTAGGCATAGGACAGTGCCTTCGTCGGAGTAGCCGTATATCCTCCCCTCGATGAATATGGGATCCGTCAACGTGCGGCCCAGTAGGACGATCCTAAACTTGTCCCTATTTGTTCTTATCTTCCAGCATCTCTCGTACTGGTTGATGTGGCTTAAATCAGCTATTGTTCGTGCTGCCTGTTCCCTTGCTTTCTTTACCGGGTACGGACGATCTAGGTGATGTCATCTGCGAACTGCAGATACATCGTGTCCCTATGCACCGGCTTTGGGAGTTTGATGGTAAAGACCAAGTAAAGCAAAGGGCTCAGGCAACTTCCCTGTGGAACGCTTAACTTCAGTTCGAACTCGGGTCGTCTGTGTCCTTCTATCTTGAGACATGCCCTTTTGTCCATAACAAAGTCACAAAGGATCCTTTCCAGGACTGGATCTAGCTGGAGTTTAAGGATCTTGTATTGTAATCATTCCAGCCAGACTTTGTCGAAGGCCTTCTCTACATCCCTCAACAAAATGTCTACATAGAACCTATTCACACGGCAATAGGCTATTTTTTCTGTCAGGAGCACTAGGGCCGTCTCGGTGCCCCTTTTTTGGCGGAACCCATGCTGTTGGGGGTTGTGCGCTCCTAACTCGCTCAGTTGAGCTTTTAGCCTGTTAGCTATGATCTTCTCAAAGATCTTGCCGAGCATCTACAGAAGAGAGATCGGGCGAAAGTTTTCCACCTGGTCCTGGCGCTTACCTCCTTTCGGGATGAAGATGACTTTAGCCATCTTTTAGCCGTCCGGAAAGTAGCCTACATTCAGAGAAGCATTAATGGTGTTGACCAATTTTTGAATTATTTGCCTCGGGGCATTCACAAGATTGCCTTTCGTGATCCCGGACCAGCCTGGTGTCCTTTGCTTAAAGGACCTTATGGTGTTCATGGTCTCTTCAAAGGTTATCAAGCAACCGTGGCCAACCATCTCTTAATCCTGAGATACTTGCGGGTGGAAGTGGGTTCTATGAATCATTGTGCCGAGTTCGTCTAGTAGTTGGTCTTCGAAGTCCAGGTCGAAGTCGTCGTTTTCCTCAGGGGAAATAGCGAAAATCTTTTTCCAGTGTGTCCTGAATCTTCTTTCGAGAGACTCTGGATCCTCAATGAGTTCTTCTCCATCTTTTAGCTTCATCCTGGCTTTGGTGGGCAGTCCCCCTAGTCTTCGGACTGTATTCCAAACACTCTGTGGACTGACCTCCCTGTCCAGCCTACCAATTTTGTCATTCCAGATTTCCTGTTGTTTTTCTGTCATAATGTGTTTAAGTTCCTCGCTTAGTTTTCTAATTCTGGCTGTCCTTTCCCTCTTTGGGCCTGTCCTACCTATTTCCTCGAGGATCTTCCTATGTTTCCGAGCGTTGTCCCTCATCTCGTCTGTCCACCTAGGTTGTGGAAGCATTTTATAGGAGATCTTGGGGACGCATCTCTCGTCGGCTTGTACGAGGAGATTGGTGATGGTGTTTATCTCCTCGTCCACCTCTTCAAGATTGGCGTCTCCCAGGTCGGCAGGTTGGTATTCGCCGAGCATCTTTCTATAAAACTTCCAGTTAGCTTTCGCGTAACTCTTCCTAAGTGGCACTGGCATGAGAATCCGTGCCAGCGATATGGTTGTTAGAATGGGGACATGGTCACTCGGTACCACAGGACCAGGCACGCTGCTGATGTTGAAGAGGAAGTTTCGGCTTGCCAATACAATGTCTGGTTTTGTTGCCGTATGTCGCGTTAGGTAAGTCGGGAAGTCTGGCCCTACTATCTGGAGTCTATCTCTCTCGATGAGTAGTTCCAGGTTCCTTACCCTGTGGTTAGTGTGACTGTAACCTGAAGCTGCGCAACAGGCGTCTAGGTCACCACCCAGCAATGCCATTTTTCCTCGTACAAAGATGTTATATAGGTTAGGAACGGGCAGGTATTTTCGTCGTGGGGGCTGGTCAGCCGCGGCCACGGTTAAGGCTCCAACTAGGGTTGAGATTTCAACAGCCACAAAGGACTTCTCTAAGGACAGCCAACACCTCTTACGCTTGTGCGTAGGAGGTGTTGGCTCTCCTTAAGCCCTTCGCCTTTCTGTCTTCTGTTTTCCTCCGGACCAGCTCCTTATTTTAGGGGCACGACATGACTATAGCCCCCTGTCTTAGGCCACAGTTAGGGCATCTCTCCTCATTTGTCTGGCATTCTCGCCAGCCGTGGCCTTTGGCACTGCATTTGGAAAAGGTGATTTTCTTCTCCTTGCCGTCCTTAATCGCGTGTGCTTCGAGCTTGAAGCACCGGAAGCAGATTTGTATAGGGGTATATTCCTCCCTTTCTATCTGCTCCCCGCTTATCTTGGCGTTGAATAGCAGAATACCATCCTCTTTTGCCCGCGCTGCCATGGAGGTTTCATTGAATACAACTTTAAATACATGGCTGTACTCAGTGTTGTCCCTTCTGTTCTTAAATTTTACTACTTCTGTTATTCTCGTCCATTGTTGATTTCTCATTATCTCCTCCTTAATTTCCTCCTTAGAGTGTTACCCTATCCAAGGATCTAACTTTCTACAGACCACACTTCTGTGTGCCTGGATCTGGGGAGGGATAGTAGGTTGGAGGTTTATTACTCTCAGTATTTCGATCGCCTCTTCCTTGGTCAGCTTTTCGATGTCCTGCTCTTTTTCGCAGATAGCGACATAGCCTGACGGTCCGTCCAGCAAGCGGAGCACGGTGACATTTAGTTCTCCGAATAGGATTTGGTACACAGTCCCCTTATCCGGTTTTTCCGTGCCAGTCAGCGTTCTTAGCTGTACTCTTGGCCCATTAGAGTCCGCCATAACTGGGGTGACGCCCCTTGATGAGGGGGTGCACTCTCTTCTTGGTGATTTTTTTCTGTCCTTGACGTGATTCGCCTATCCGTGTTCTTCGATGAATGATGTATTTTTATTTATAATTGTTTAGGATTATTTGCCTTGGGAAGAAGAGTGACTCCCTCGTTTCCCTACCACCTAGATGGAAGAGAGATTTGCCTTTAGGATGAATGATAAGATAGATGAGATGAGTCCGGTTGGGATCCTCTCAGGGGTGTGATTGTATGGCAGACTTATTGACAACGCCGCCCCCCGAGGGTTTTATATCGCCACCGCTCCCCAACATACCATAGAGACGGTTTTATGTGCCTCTATGGTCCTGGAAGGGGCCTTCGCCATAATTAGCACCGAAGGTTGCAGGCCGTCCCTTGTCCGGAATGTTTCTGATATTGTTCTCTACTGTGAGCTAATCCTCAAACCAGCTTCCTCCAATGCCCCTAATTATGCCAATGCAACTGCTTGGCATAGTTGGGACGAAAAATGAATGGCAAATCCTCCTTACATCTGGCAGCAGGTCACTTGGAGGGGAGAAGGGGCAGGGCTGGGGGCTAAGGCAGTCATCTGCTTAAGCGGGCCCTCTAGAAAAGAAATGATGAGGTTAATGATGAGTGAATGGTGAAGTATTAAGTCTCTTTCGTGACAAAGATGATTTTCGGAGGGGTTGAGGAAATCATCCCCAAACTTTTCCTTCTTTGCCGCTTCTGAGGTATAAATGCCAGTGGTTTTTTTCAAGAATTCCGAGCAAGCTTTTCGAAATTATTTAAAAATTGCTACATTATATATAGTATTTCTACACGAACATAAGTATTACAAAAGTTAGCCAAACATGGCGCGGGAAATTTTTAAGGGGAAACTAAGCACTATAAGAAACATAAAATTGGAAGACTCAGATTGCGCCAAAAAGAGGCAGCGAGACGCCCTAGCGCTCCTGACAGAAAAAATAGCCTATTGCCGTGCGAATAGGTTCTATGTAGACATTGTGTTGAGGGATGTAGAGAAGGCCTTCGGCAAAGTCTGGCTGGAAGGATTACAATACAAGATCCTTAAACTCCAGCTAGACCCAGTCCTGGAAAGGATCCTTTGTGACTTTGTTATGGACAGAAGGGCATGTCTCATGATAGAAAAACACAGAGGACCCGAGTTCGAACTGCAGTTAGGCGTTCCACAATGAAGTTGCCTGAGCCCTCTGCTTTACTTGGTCTTTACCATCAAACTCCCAAAGCCGGTGCATAGGAACACAATGTATCTGCAGTTCGCAGATGACATCACCCAGATCGTCCCTAGCCCGGTGAAGAAAGCTATGGAACAGGCAGCGCAAACAATAGCGGAAATAAGCAACATCAACCAGTACGAGAGACGCTGGAAGATAAGAACAAATAAGGACAAGTTTAGGATCGTCCTACTAAGCCGCACGTTGACGGACCCCATAATCATCGAGGGAAAGGTATATGGCTACTCCGCCGAAGGCACTGTCCTGGGCCTAAAGTTCTCCGATCACGGATACGCGAGACACTACACGGAGAGGTGGAACCTGGCAAAGAGAGAAATCTTCAAGCTATACAGGTTTAGAGACCTTAGCTCGGCCAACATCAGGAAGATATACCTGATGTACGTCCAGGCTAAGCTCATCTATCCCGCAGTAGTGAATCAAGCGGCAAACAATACCTTAATAAAAAAAAATGGCAGAAAGGGCAAAACACTGCATTCCTACTGATTAAAAAGGTCAGAAGGCGGGACCAATGCCGTCAGAGGAAGCTCCATGTAAGAAAGAAACTAGACTCTATTAACATCTTAACCAAGAAACTGGGAAGAAGGTTCTGGTTAACACTTACAAATAAAGTCATACCAGAATTACGGGAAATAGGTGGCAGAATGGGCATCCCTGCACGACTCTGTGGGAATGCCACAAGATGTACCCGATTCCCAAGCACCAAACACTCTACACAGGAAAAACATTACAGCAATATACACTTAACAGATACCCAATATACAACAGAACCGTAACGAGACAAACACAGAATATACAAGGAACCAAACAATAACAACACCGGTAAATTGCCGAGCCAAAAGCTATAAAAGGCTTGAATGCCCATAATTTTTAACAAAAATAAGTACAACAACATTTGACACACGAACAATGAGAAGAACACGCCTGCTACACGTAAATAGAACAATACATAATAGACAATACATAACATAAATAAGTAAAGCAAAATAACTAAAAGTAGAAAGTATGCGATGCCCTCCTACTAGGGCACCCCTCCCCTCCCTCTCTAAACTTTTATTTTTTCACCTACTTTTATCTTCTACTATGCAAACTTTCAAAGAGTGAATATACCATCATCAGATTGTCTGACTTTTCGGGAGTATGGTTTCCGGCTGAAGTTGTACGTTACTTGCCGGTTTCTTCATTTGAATAATGATGGCTTTGGCCATGCGCAATCTTCTGCGGTTTTGGTGTCTCATGATGATGTAGGCGTCCTGATTCAGTTTTTCACCGGCTAGGGTAGTGCCATGAGAGTGGGCGTGTTTTTTAATCGCGCCATCTTGAAGGTGAGCTGTCAGTATCCTTGACAGGGTTGTGGAGATTACGCCGATGTACTTTGAATTGCGGTGTTCGCAGTCACTGACTTTCCCCGAATATTCGTACACGACGTTAGTCTCCTGGAGTTTGCTCGTTGGAGGGAAACAGCTGTTTTTTATCATAAAACTACTTGTTTTCTTGGTCTTGTAGTATATAATTAGATTAATATCCGTATTAGGGTCGGTTGGGGTCACGTTACGATGGAGAATGGTTTTGAGGGCCTTTTCGTCTCCACGGTAGCCGGTGTTCATATTGGCCTTGTAATAAAGGTCGATATTACTCCTCTTCTGAGTAGAACTGACGCCAGGGTCAGCAGCCAAGTCTATTTTCTCTTTCATGATGGCCTCAATGGATTCTTGTGGGTAGCCAGTGTTAACGAGAACTCGGGAAACCCTCTTAAGTTCGTGATTAACAGCCGTCCACGAGGATCAATGAGAAATTGCCCTGTTAACTAAGGCATTGATTACTGATCTCTTGTATATATATATATATATATATATATATATATATATATATATATAAATCCAACTTCACCGGAGGAAAGAGAAAACAGATTAATTTTTCTTCGGAAATATTTATTTCTTACTTTGAAAAAATCCGAGCTGGGGTTGAATTCGAACCGGTCTAAAGGGAGGTTTAATTGAGATCAAAGCTGTTGCTCGCTGCCTCAATGTGCACGGTCGAATCCCACCCCAGCTCGGAATTTTTCGAAGTAAGAAATAAATATTTCCGAAGAAAAATGATTCCGTTTTCTCTTTCCTGCGGTGAAGTTGGATTTATTTCATCATTCTCGCGCGCTCATGAGAGATATATGCATTTATTTATTTATTTATATATATATATATATATATATATATATATATATATATATATATATATATATATATATATATATATATATATATATATGTATATATATATATATAAATATATATATATATATATATATATATATATATATATATATATATATATATATATATATATATATATATATATATATATATAAAGAGGATTACCAAGACACAGCCCAAGACGCTTCTTAACATTTATTGCAAACGTTTCAGGATTATCACCAATCCTATCATCAGTGCTAACTAAATAAAGAGTAGAAAATACAGATTAATTAAATATATACATAAAAAGTTTTTTAACATACACACACACACACAAAAATCATCCAACATTGAATACAATGGAAATACTGAGAGGAAATCCAACGAGGGAACTTATATAAAATAGGAAAATAATTGGTAGTGGATTTTATTTTTGTAAAGCATTGTAAAGTTTAACAAATCGACATGTTTGTTAATGAGTGACTATATTTAATGGAACTGATAACGAGTTATTATTTAGACTGGGTTGAAGTTTTTCAATATAAATTGATTCTATCAGGTAAAGGTCTTAGATTTTGCTTACCGTATTAAATATTGTAAAGTTCTCGAGTGTAGCCTTAGATCCACATTGTGATAGATGGTTTCGAATTGGGGGATGGATCAGGTTTCTAAAGTAAAAAGACCAGTTTTCTCCAATCTACTCATATGCTGCATGAAGCGGGAGTAAAGCGTAAGCTTTGTTGCCCCCACATATGATACAGTGCTACTTTACGTACAACGAAAAACGTATATAATTTTTCTTCGCATACAGGTGGGTGGTTGATCTTTGAATTTAAATAGTGATCCTAGTTTTAAGTCATTAGTGAGAAAAATAAACGCGAATAATTGAGGATAGGCCGAATTCAGCAGTTTTAACAACTTCTTTAAGTTTTTCGGATTGGGTTTAAACTATGGGAATGAAAAGAAAACCTTTAATTTGTTAACAGTGTGTAATGGAAGCAGAGTGGAATATTTTTTATTGAGAAACAACCTAATTTGTATCCTAAATTGCAATTTGGGGTAGCCATTTTGAGGCAAAGAATTTTGTCAAAGATTCGATTTATAAATGGAGAGCTGAAAAAGTGGGACATAGGTTGTATGCTGTATTAACGTTAAAATAATGCAAGATTATAATTCTCAAAAATCAATTTGAAGCACGCCTTTTTCTAAATTCCTATGGGGCCAAGTTGTTTGAGATAAAATTGCGATGTTAATCCAGTTAGTTTTTAGGAGTGAGTGTCCATACCCTATGGGTTTTGTAATAGCGTTTATCTTTCCAAAGCTTCATCTACCATGTTTTGCGATGGTTGAATTCCACGTCGATGACCTAAGGATTCGGTGGAATATCGGCAAACCAGAACAACTCTTCGAATGATTGAGGTTGCACAACTTCCACATCGATTTGGCGAAGTGCATTTGGTGTTTAATCCGTAGACTTTGTTAATTTCAAATAAAAAAAAAACACAGAGCCACTGAAAGTGGCTCTGTGTTTTTTTTCCATGTAATCAAACCCTTAAACAACTACTGAAGTTTGGGGATTTATTAATGCACATCAAAGTTTTGGACAAAACGCTGGAATTCCCTTTCTTCGCTTAACTAGAATGTTAATGTGGGATGAATAAAAAGGACCTTTTCCTACGACTAACGACCGGCAGCTCTCGTATCGGTTCAGGCGCGATTTTTAAAACAACTCTGCTGGTTAATGCGAAGTTTTGAGTTACTTCATCTATGATTTCCAGGACATTGAACATAATTATATAAAATTTAGTCAAGCATTATTGAGAATCTATTTAAATGTCGGAAAATACCCACCCTCGATTTTTGTAGGCGTTTTGTTATAAATATCTCTATTAAAAAATACTCAAATGGTATACAGTGTATATCAAATATATACTCTATAAAGCACGTTCACTAATTAAGGCAAGCAAATTTCTAATTATAATTTATGACGAAATAGTGTGGCAGCAAGCCATCTTGGGAGCAAAATTGTTAATTGGAATCACACAATATTGTATTATATATCATTTTGAAGGGATTTCTTTTCTGAATTAAAATATGATACGGAAATTTCATATTAATCAATTTTAAAGAAAATATGATTGATTTAAATAGTATTTGGGGGCGAGGCTTATATGTCTGAAGTCAAACAACACGGTATAATAATTAGAGGCCTAACGACATCTGGCAAGTCTTTTTGAAATCGAATCTAATGTTAAGCTTTCAAATAAGGAATACTACGAGTTTATTTAAAAATAGCGGGTGGGCTGGGGTGCAACTCCCACAATTGAAGCAGCGTATGTAGGGCAAAGCATTTTATTTGAAAATGACCTAACCCAATATCCTAACCAAAACCCCACTTTTCTGGAATTTGTCCAAGAAATAAACAGTCTCTAAATTAAATAAAACACTGATTTTTAAGCATAAATATATATATGAATTATCCAAATAATGAGGGCGGGTATTTACCCAGCAATTAAATACCTCAAACCTACTTAAAAGAGAACGCATTTAATAAACTTTAGGATTGCCCCGCCATCTTAGGCGCAATCCGCTACCCCTCAACGAAACAGCCAGAGAAAGCTCCTGCCCTTGAATTCATTAGCCAAATTAGTAAAGATATTCGACATATCTCGAGTACTTAGAACTTGATTAACGCCCTCTCGTGAGTACCGATCGACAATGAGGAGCAATAACATCTCCCAACAACTAGACTCATCTTCACCCGAGCAAGATGACACTAACAGTTAAATTGTTATCCCTATTTCTCTACTTATCTCATCTATCGCGACGCTGGACTACGAAACTCATGCTAGTTTTCGTTCTTCAGATGAAAAACTGATTAATTTTCTTGCAAATACTTCGAATTTCCTCAAGTTACATATAAATAATTCGCCTCCTCTACCAATTTTATTATCTGTGATTTTTCACAAGGTTCAATAGAGCCATACATTGCTTCCCATTTTCGCAATGTCAACCACGCTTTTACTCTCACAGCGACATCTACCATGACAATAAACGCACTACCCATGAGGTTACCAAAGAGTCTGTAAGATGGAAAGTACTATCCAACTGCATAAATTTTATTCACTAAGACCACATACGAGTAATATAATTGTGACTTAGTTTGTCCACTTTCCCCTTAGTTCATCCCTCCCTCGCTTGGTAATAGTTATTTAAACAACTAACTGTCAAGTTATAGTGCTTATATTCACATTACCATTATGTTTGTAAAAAACGCTCAGAATTTTCAAACAGTATATCGCTGTCAATAATAAATGAACAATATACACCTTTGAATTGCAAATGTCTTGGTAACATAAGCAGATAATTTTATTTTCTGTTTATGTACATATGTTATTGGGATTTGATCCCGTTTACTAGAATAAGTGAGTGTAGCGGAATTTCTAATCCTATGAAAGTTTAGAAGAGATTGATGCGATACTGTTGAGGAATATAAATAGACCACGTTAAATTTTGTGTGTTATAAAAGGTTCACACAAAATTCTCAGTATAATCATTTAAAGTTCATACATGCTTGAAATGACTCAAGCGAAGCTGGCAGCGTACACCCCGAAGTTTATGAGTTATAAACACCGTAGGAAATCTGAATTATCAGTCTTACAACGGAACTTATTTGCTTACTGATTAAAACATCTTCTGATGCTCATAAACAGGTTTCTTTTCTTGGAATCAGATAATAATTAGATAGTCTTATTCCTACCGAGCAAATTTAACACACTTTCTCATGTGTGTATTTCACGTCATTGACTTTGGATAGATAAATTTTTTTCTGATTGATTGGTCATTTAATCGTATCAAGCTTAAATAGTAGCTAATTATAAAGAGCGAAATAAGTAAATTATTGCAAACTAGTTATTTTTGCACAAAGTATTAAAACAATTTCAAATGTAAACAAGGATTCTCTCTTACTGTCTGTGAAGTAACATGACTTGCCATTATTCCCTGGATACAATATTGAGGTCGATCAACACCTCAGTTAATTTACCTAAGAAGTTTATTTTGTGAATAAAATAGAAAACTCTGCCATTTTCGCATTAATTATCACGAACGAGAGAAGAAAGCAAGGATTTTGACTTCAGAAGAAGTCATGAATAATAGACTCGGCATTCCACGCCAGGCAGTGCCAAATACTCGTACATTTGTCTACCGCAAGCCTCACAGCGATATATATATATATATATATATATATATATATATATATATATATATATATATATATATATATATATAAATATATATAATCATAAGAAAGTATGCATAAAAACTACCCTACGGGAAAATCAAAATATAATTACACTGGTTCCGCCTTAATTAGACAGTCCTTATTCAAGCAATGGATAGAAGAGAGAAGGCAAAACTTAAATAGTGGAGAAAATGAATGGGAAACAGACTTCATTATATGAAGATTTTGGCTCTTTAGGGATTTAATAAATGTTTATAGTAAAAGATTTAAGAGAAAACAAATCAGGATTAAGGAGGGGAGCTAGATCTACATACAAACAGCTTTTAAATGGTCTTTCTGGAGACATAATTACTTGAATGAAAGAGGAGTATTTATCTGCCTCTGCCACAGTTAATTAAATTATTATAAAGGTAGAGATGAATAGATGAGGCAATATGCTCGCTATAATGATGGTTATTATAACTTTAATTGAAATCCATACACTCGATTTGTAGATAACACCTTGGTTTTGTGAGAAGGGAGTGTTTTATAGGTATTTGTTCCAAAGTTTTCATTTTAATAAAACATTAATATTATATTGTTTAAAAAGGCGGGAGAATGCTAAAAAGTACTGATTATTATAAATAAATGATTGGCGATATTTATTTCGAATATCCAAAAATGGAAGAGATTATAAAAACTTAAGACCCACATTTTATATTGTTGGTGCGACAATTCGTATGGCACAGGAGAACATCCGCAGCCAAGTTTTCGGACACTTGCATTTTGTTCTTATTCCTTGAGTGAGTATGGCTATGAATATGTTAGTGTAAACATGGCCCAAACTTTTAATTAGATTTATATATATTTTTATTTTTCCTTAGTTTTAGAATTTACATGGTAAGAATAATTATTTTAATACACCAGGCAATGGCTTCGCTACTAAGATTTAAATTTAAAATCTAAAAAAAGGCAGCCATAGTTAAATTTTTATAAATTTTCTGAACTTCGCCAACTATAATAATTTTAAAAAGAAACTCTGAACTAAATTTCCCCTCTTTCAAAATATCACCTTTCTAAAATATAGTTATAGAAGAAGATATATAAAAATAATTTTTCTGAACTTCACCATTTGTAATTCTTTGGGTTTTAAAAAGTTCACAAAATTTCAATACTTATATTTATTTCTGAACTTCACCATTTTTTTTTTAAAGTTATAAAAGAATTATTAGAAATAATTTTGATAAAAAACATGTCATAAGCGAACTAAGATGAAATTATTATTCAATTACTCAAAAATATTCCCTTCTTAAATTATAGGGTTAGCGATCATAATGATGATGATTATAATTGGCTACGTTCAGAAAATTGATAAAATTGAATCATGGCCATGGCTGCTTTTTTTTATTTTAAATTTTAATTTTAGTAGCGAAGTCATTGCCTGGTTTAATTATAATTTATTTCGTAATATTTAAAAAAATAAAGGTTTAAATCTTTTCCAATTCCAGAAATGGTTCTTTCCAAAGAAGTGCGTGCAACTATTGTTGCTTTGCACAAAAAGTGCATCTTAATGTAAAAAGGGTATTAATGATCTTTAGGATCATTAATGACTTTAAAAATACAGGTTACAGTCCTATGTGGAAGTCTTCTGTATGCTAGAGAGATTCAAATCAAGACGATATTGCCCCCTGATAAGGTATCAGCTTAAGGATCCTTCAGTACCAAGCTTGCTACACAATAGGAAAGAAACATGGGTTAACGCTTCAGCACGCAATGTGATGTAGAGACCTTTGGAAAAAGATCTCGAAAAAATGTAACAGATACTCTCAAATTTTGTAGCAAATAAAAAGAATGTACAATTGAAGAACGAGAGAAAGTGATATTCTCAGATAAATCTCCATTCCGTTTGTTTGGAGCTAATCAAAACATTCCTCGTTTGGAGGAGAAAAGAGGAGCGCTTTCACAAGTTCTACACCATGGCCAAGGTGAAGCATCTGTAATCTCTTAAGGTCTAGGTATACTTACCTCTCAGCTAAGGAAACTGAAGCATTAATTATTTTGACAGGAACTCAAAATGGTACCAAAACGAGCTAATCAGCACCTTTTCCCGAGACAGAGGACCAATTTTGAGAGAGTAACTGTATTTTTCTGCATGATGGCGTACCTTATCATGAAGCAAATACTGTAGCAATATTCTTAGCTGAAAATATCATCGAGCTTTTGCGAACTTGGATTAGGAATTCAAAATATAATACAAACTTACTAAAACAAATTTCAATTTTTGATTACTCATATTAACTTTCTCATATGAAAAATATAGTAGTCTCAAAACTTTTGGCTATGACTTTAGATTTGCACCCATCTGTGCAATACAAGTGAAAAGTAAAATATACATAATTAAAATCTGCCGTTATCCTTTTTAAATAACTAAAGTGGCGATGATATTTAAATGCATGAAATTATAGTATCCATCAGTATTCAGTTTTCTACAGTCAAAATTTCTCTATATAATACAATTTATTAGTTGATCAATATGATATTCTATGTCGACAGGATCGGATAATAATATGACAATGGCAAAAACATGTAACTATACCGCGGAAGAAAGAAGTCTAATACGCACGCTGTACAAGGATGACCTGAGCTGTCAACAAATCGCACAGAGGGACGGTGAATCATATTCCGATGTTACAGGAATGTTGAATAGGATGAAATAAAGTGGAAAAATTTAAGACCCACCTAATTTTTGGCGACACAGGGTCAGTTCTTATTGAATGTAACGACACGTCTCTGCGTCGCATGAGTTTTGGGGTTCGTAAAAAAACTGGGGTCCAGCTGAAACATAAATGGACAGAGTGCGGCTAAGATAATTCGTCTGCCAGAACAGTCTGTTGCAGATTGCTTTCTCAATGCACAAGGTAGGAAGTCATGTAAAACGGCCTAAAAAACGCTGCAAAATGTTTAGCCGGATAGACTTTGACTGTCTTTAGAATATGCTCACCGTAACTGGACTATACGTCAATATAGACTCATCTTATTGTCCGACGAGTACATATTACAGTTATTTTTGACCCCATGCAACGTTCGAGTCCGCAGTAGGCCTCGAGAGCTGTCGAATCGAGAGGGCATAATGCCAACAGTAAATCATGGTGGCCACTTTATGAACCTGTGGGGCTCCATGTCAAGTACAAAGGGGGATCGTCTTACAATTTGTGATGGCACCATGCATTCAGAGAAGTACCAAGTAGTCCTGAGGAACCATATGCAGCCCTCAGCCCGAGACTTCCTCTTAAAAGCCCAGCATGTTATATTTTATCAAGAAAATGACCCATGTCACAAGTCTGTGCACACCATAGAGTTGTTTCGGGACTACAATATTAAGGCGATGGACTGGCTACCCGAGTCTGGATATGAATCCATTGGAAAACTTCTGACATGACAAGAAAGAAGCTTTAATAGGTCATTAACCAGCCTTCAATGAGCAACTAAAGGTAGTCATCACCGAGATGAGGATCTGAAACACACCCTTCAGGCGTCGTACCCTCGTGAAATGTATGCCTCGAGGAAAAAATGCTCTTCTCACTACCAATTGACTCTCGTCAAGCTATTGAGATTCCTGTAAGAGTGTGTTGTTGCTATAGTTTTCATAGAACTTTATCTGCTTATATGTTTTGGGTATGTTACAAGTTATTGCAACTTTTTATTTTTTCAATTTTTGGTGATTGTTTGGGTCATATATAACTTATCGCTATTTATTCATTTTATTTCACTGTTATGTTCATATACAAATAAAACCTTTTTGACCTGTATTAATCTAATTTCCGAGGTGTCCAAAACCTAACCTTATATATATATATATATATATGTCTCGTAGTATGAGGGCCGAGTTAGTGTACGTAGGTTTCTTACGTACTTCAATAACTCCGTTATTTCGTTTTTTCTAAGAGTGCTATATTACTTTACTTTATTTAATCTTTTGCTTTACTTCTTTAATCAAGGAGGATTTTTATTGTCATGTGCAGCGTTTCGAGGATTAAGTTAAATACCTCTAACCAAAATATACTTTCAATTACAACATAAAAAAAATAAATATTAAGTAATTGTTGACTTCAAACTCACTTTAATGATGAGCGTTGATTGACACACAAAAATATATGAATTGCTTTACCTTTAAAAAAAACACAAGTGAATCCGCTGCTAGATGAAATTGACTTTGGATCTTATGGAGACGGGCAAGTGGTTTGCGGTTCGGTGCGTGGGTGTGTTTGCAGACGCCCAACTGTTTGTCTGGCAGAAAGACTTACTTGGATCAACAGGTGATTTCCGGGGGGGAGAGGCGGATGGCGTTAGGCACGTTGTCTTAGTCAGATGATTTAAGCAACGGGACCGTGAAGGTAGGCTGTTTCCAATCTTCAGGTTTATCTTGAAATGCTTCGGACTGACGAGCGATGAGCAAAAGTGATTTATTTGACGAATGGTGTGGAGGGGGGGGGGGAAGTTCACTTTGGGTATTCCTCAATGGTGAGGACTATGTCTGTTTTTTTTTTAAAACGAGATAGGGTTTTTTTCTGACGAGAGATGTATGAGAGTGATTCTCGATACAAAGGGCTAATCTTCGGTGTGACCACCAGGAACCTGAATCAGAATGAACTTCTTCTTTGTTTCCTTTCCGTGAGTGCCGTGCCTTAACGCCGGACTTGGTCGTGTCGATATCTAACTCGATCTCCCAGCTCTTCTCCAGTTATCCGCATATATACTTCACCGACTCACTGGGGGTAGGGGGAGGGGGGAGGAAGGGTTTATGTATTAAGCCTCTCTCCTATAACGACACTTTTCCGAGGGTCTCCACTTAGCCCTAAACGCATCTTCTGTCTTTCGTCGCAGCTCCTATAATTTAGTCTATTATGCGAAACTCAATCTCAAATCATAGGAGAAATAGTGAGCCTTATTAAACCTTGTTATTACACCTGCTCTTCTTCCCTTGGTATTGTTTATGCATGCTGAATCAGAAATCTGTTGGTTCCTACTTCATGGAGTTGAATGTCGCGTGTGGTGGCCAGCGGGTCGAGGGGGGAGAGGGGTGGAGGGGTTACAGAATCGGGTTACACCGCCTATCGTCGGGACGCTGCGGTAATCGAACGGGGCCTCTGTTTTTAGGGTGGGATATCGACTTCCCGACAATATATATATATATATATATATATATATATATATATATATATATATATATATATATATATATATATATATATATACACTCCAACTTACGTGAAGAGCAGGAACCGAATGATTTAAAATGTGAATACTCGAACATATATAAACTTGGACGCTCAAATTAATTTAAATAATGCACAACCAACCACATCAGGTCATTTAATTGTTTGGTCATTGAGTAGAGTGTTATATAATATTTTATCTGGAAATTGAAGTAAATTTAATCAATTACATAGTTACCATTTATGTTCTAAAACTCTTTTCCTCCTTTATTGGTACGAGTATAAAAACAACAATTTCTGTAATAAGAGGAATTGGTATGCAAACCACTTGCCAGCAACAGATGACGGCGAGACTAGCATGTTAGGCTTTCAACTATGACTAAGCCTATTGACTGAAATAAATAAGCGAATTTTGATAGGAACGAACAGATTAGAACTTTGTAAGCAAAGTCAGGAGAGTCTAACTAGGCTAAGCCTTGTCTATCTTCATTGGTTGCTCATTTTTTACTAAAAATTCTTATTTTTTCAAGGAATTTTCTTTTTTTATTTTTTCAAAGCAATAAAATAGGAAAAGCTTATACAAAGAACAGAAATGTAACTGAAAACTCGATTATATTAACTTACATTCTTTTTTTAATATTTCCATACACCACAATCTTTTCGAATGGCCAATATAAAAGCTTACGTAAAATTAATTAAAAAATCGAATTAAAATTAAAGTTAGAGAAAATTTAGATCAAGAGATAGAAAGTGGACATAAAAACTAACTAGCGTTAATTCACGATTTAATATTTGGCTGAATAACAATTCTAAAATTTTTAAGACCCAAGGAAATTTCCCGCAGAACCTAACATTTTAAAAGTTGAGGGGAGAAATGAAGAGTTGCCCGAATTTAATTGCTTCTCACCGAAGAAAATTCCTGTAAAGAGAAGCGCCCGTCTCTATTAGGATCCCCACACAAATATTGACAGACAACCGTGGATCGGAAGAATACGGGGATCTCTTCTTATCCGACAAGTAGTTTTAAGTGACATTTTCTTGATTGAGATAAAGTAACAGGTTTGGATAAATTTTTATAGATTACTTGCTTTAAGTGAGAGATTAATTTATTGTTAAGAAATCCTATGAGGATATTTTAATATACATACCCTGCTTTGGATATTAAATGTTACAATAGGGTTATCATTATCCCAGATAAAATCAAACGATTAATCGATTTTGGTAGCAATGAAGATAAGGATAATATAAATTCACAATATTCTTGAATATAAGACATAACTTTGGGGAAATAAATCTAGTCAGAACATAATTTATTTACATAATGAGTTCTACAACTTATGATATTGTAAATAATTTGAGAGGTACCAAGCAGTTGGAATTTAGGTTTTGTATCCACCGAAATGGGAAGTTTGTTTTCTAAGGTGAAATCTTAAATTCTAGGAATGAAAGAGCGCCAATAGATTCGATCTCAAATGTAAATTTGCTTTTAGGATGTTACGAATAATATATTGATACATGAAGAAAGGCATGGAAAATCGTATAACATGAAGCGTTTTACGAATTTTCGCATGTATTAGAATATTTGTATGCGCATAATTTATTCTTTTAATTGTGTTTTAAATCACTGATGATAGGATATACAGGGTGGGCTTCCCCAAAATGGCACCGTTTTTGAGAAGTAATATATCAATAACCATTGCAGCTAGGGACATGAAATAGAACAAATGAAAGATGAATCATCTATCTATAAATACTTATTCATTGTAAAAATTGTCTTCAAGTCATTTAATGAGTCAATTGGCCTTTAAAATATAATGTAGAAACATGTTTTTATTTTCTAAATTGCAATCTTTAAAAAAGTTCAAAATTTAAAAATAAATTTAAATTTTAATATTTTTTTTAAATATTATTGTTCTGGGATTTCTGCACATTTAGTGTATTATCTGTAAATATTTGGGAAGTCGGGGCGAGTAAATGTATGTAATTTAATCTATTAGTCATGGCTCCCACTCTTTTGGGAGCGATAAAGATTATTTGCGTTTAGAGCAATCTTTGGGCCGCCTTTTCACTCCCGACTTAGTGGCCTGTGAAAGGAATATTGGCAGCCACTGATGCTCAAGTGGAGGCGTCCAAGGACGACTCCAAGGAAGCCAAGGAAGGAGGTGATGGGAAAGCCGCCTCACCCATAGATTTAGGAGAGGGTTAAACTATCTTTACGATAAGTGATTCTTGGAAGCTTTCAATCAGAGGTGGAGCTGTCCATGGTGGCCTCCAAAATGGCGGGGCGGGAGCTTATTCGCCGGTCAGAATGATATAGTGCGAAAATATTCTTAGAGTAGGCAAAATAACGTGAAATTCCGAAAGTCTGCGACCAATGAAAAAGAAAAGGGGGATTGGTGAGCTAAATTTCGTTTCCAGCTGCTTCTCCACCTTATTTCTTCTCAGGTTTTCAGAATTTTCATGGGTTTACCCTGGATCCGTTAATGATCGGTGTTCAAAGATCTGCAGCGATGCATACCGACCAGAGGTTTCCCAGTAGACCAGGCATATCCCAGAGGGAATAGGCTCTCAAATATGCAGCAGGAGAGACAGGGATATGAATCGGCAGTAGACGGCACCCTAAACCTGTACTTGGCCTGGCAGCTAACACGGCATTAAAGGCCACCTGAGATAACGAATACAGCCTTATGCAGTTGAGACCTGTCGCAAGGAGGTCGTCAGGGCATTACACGCAGGCAAATGGGTTATTGGGGCAAAACTGTTCTTTCTATTAATCGCGCTTAAACGCCCAGGACCAATCAAGTCCTTGTCTCTTGTGACCTACAAATGTTAAAGGGCGTTGTTTATAGAGGTTTTCGAAGCATTTCTTCTGGTACAGCATGAAGTAGCTTGTCAAGTCCTTAATCTTACATCGACAGAGAGATGGTTGAGGCGATAGTCGTATAATAAAGAAATTCTGAGAGAAAACGAGAAGGAAGCAAAAACACGTCTACGGCCCCGTCAGAGAGTTCAATTCAACCTAATGACAAGAGTTCCCTAATTTGCTCTCGGGACGGTAGTACGTGACACTCCTCCGGGTAACAAGTGTAATTAGCTACACAGGAGCCCCAATGCTGGGAAGAGATAGTAGTAATAAAATAATATTAGTAATAGTACGAAATCGTTAAAATTATATTAATGTTATTAATATTAAAATACTAATTGTTAATAGCAATAATAATAAGAAATATTAATAAGGAAAACAATAAGAGGGACAAACCCCAAAGAACTGTAAAAAGAAATGATCCGCTCCCTGAAAGATTTTATTTACCTACTCAATATATTTTGGGAAATATTTTAATATAGGAAAATTGTTCTCTTATTTTGTTCTGTAATTATATATATATATATATATATATATATATATATATATATATATATATATATATATATATATATATGTATATATATATATGAGGAAGATGGAGACGATATGCTTGTGAATTCTGCACATTTAATAGGCCAGACGTCCATAAATAAATAGCGTAGACCCACGTCTGAAATGACAAATTTGACTTTGCAAAAAAAGATCCGGTTAGTTGTCAATGTTGACTTGAGTTTTGAGGAGTCTTTCACTTTGCATTTCCATGCATAACTATCCTTTGTTTTTTTCATATTTCGTCCATTTAGTTCTTTTTTTGATGGCAAATAGTTCAATCAACCCCACATTTTAAAAGTCCATGTTATTTTAACAAGTTAATCACAGGCAAAAAATTTTCGCACAACAAAGGAAGAATCTCAACTTAGCAATTTTTACGACTTATGGGTGGGAATATAATTCCTATAATTAAGATCTAAAACAGGTCATCATAATAGTCACGAGAAGAGTAAGTATTCAGGAATGTCGATATCCTCTTCATCTTGCAACCTGTTATATAACCACAAGGAATAGCCTGTTTTAATCATTTATCATCAACTATATCTGTTATTAACTACTTGTTTTATATATTTAATTAGTATCACGACCATGATAAACTGTAAAATGCCCACCCCAGCAACACTAAAATGTACGATCAACACCCAAAGTACATCTGGGGGGAAATTCTGCAATTAATCCGAAAATTTCGTGAACAAATTTGTTGTCATACCCGTAGATGTATATACGCGTTTATACTTATATGCTCAACTCTAATGGCGTAGCAGAAGTTCAAGAGAGATCCCTCAACCAATCTTTCTTAGCTGTTAGCCATCAACAAGATTAGTTGCACAAGCTTCCTTATGTTTTTCTAATCCTTTAATCATAAGACAAATCCAGTGCTATCTTCTCTCCTACCAAACTTCTCTATTGGCATGATATTACGCCTCACAAGGTCTTTAATTAGAGCAAATCCCCTTCTCGCTCTACCCTAACTCACTCGATCAATACAATAAAGAACGATAGTAAACAATCTTACTCAGTTTTCAATGTTCAAACAGTAAATTTAAGATTGATGTAGCCAAATGTAATGCTCTCCTGCTTTCATATTCGAATCCCTCACCTCAAACCAGAGCTAGCCCTTTGAATCTTCATAACCCAAAATAATACAACACCCAGCTCCTTCTCTCATTCTGACCATTTCTCTCCCTCTTTATCTCTCTCTCTCTATCTATCCCCCTTCTATTTTTCTCCTTCTCTCAACTTCCTCCCCTTCTGGCGTTTCCTTGCCTTTTCAATTGCAGAAAAAGGCCAGATTTCTTTGCTTCACGCGAGACTATTCAAATCTTTAGGGCGATGTTTATTTTCCTTAACTTCACTCTAAAATCACATATTTTACCCTACGCTCATGTATGAACAAGTCTACTGATAAAACATTTCTCTTGTAAATCATTCAAATGTTAATTTTCACTAAGATTTTAGGGAATGTATAGTACTATATTAGAAGCTTTATTCAGATACTAGTCTTCGAAGGGATTATACTTCCATCCTCAGTCCGACAATAATTTTGACCTTCAGCTTAGTAAGAACGACCAAAGATAATTATAAGTGATAGACCTTCAAAAAGAGGGAACAATGGTGAACAGGGATAAGATAAACCAACATTGTGCGCGCGCCACGACAAAACTCGTAATTCAAAGCACCACAAACGAAATGAACACACAAACCTGAACCTTGCTATTTCCCGAATGGCTACAAGCTTACGAAAGTCATCTTCCACCCCAACGGATACAAGCCCCCTGACCAACTTATCGGCTATAGGCCAATATCTCTCTCTCCCTTTTTGAAAAAACCTTCGCCACATACTAGTATCGCAGCTGAAAGGCAAAGAGGCGCACACTCCTCAAAAACATGGATTTAGGAGGAGGGATGAGAGAGACAAAGCACTCGTTCTTCTGACTGAGAAATACGCTCAGTGCAGTGCAGATGGTAAGCATATAGATATCCTACTTTGGAGCCTGCAAAATGCCTTTGATAAGGTCTGGCTAAGAAGTCTACAATAGAATATCTTCTACCTCCAACTATAGTCCATCCTGGACAGGTTAATTTGTGATTTCGTGATGGGAAGGCGGTGCCAATAATGATAAAAAGCTACGGAGGGGGTAGAGCGACATAAACCAAATCAGTCCCGGAACATACAGAAAAGTATAGGCACTGGCAAGGGTAACAACAATGGAAATAACTAAAATAAACAAGGTCATAAAGAAATGGAAAATTTAAACAAACACCCTAAAATTCAAAATCCTCCTGCTATATGCCCGAAAAACAGCAAACGTGATTGTGGACTAAAGATACTACAACTTTACCATCGAAGGGAACGTTCTCTAGCTCAAATTACTACCAAGGATTACATGCCCTACCTAATCTTTATGGAAATGTCGAGCCTAGCGAATTAATTAAGTTATAACCCACATATTCCTAAACCTAAGCTCGGCAAACATCAAGAAACTATAATATACATTTGCCCAAGCAAAACTCATATAACCAGGGGTAGTAACCGAAGCGGCGAACAAGTGCACGATAGTGGCTTTTGCGTCACTGCAGAGAGTTCAGCCACGCTGTTGGCCACTAAGGTGAGTGCGAGATGCCTGCATTACGCACGGGGAGCTCCACCAAAGATATGGAATTAAACCCACAAATGTAATACCACAGAACATGGCTCGAATAATACGGGAAATGATCGATGAAGAAATTATCCTCAACCTCGCACGAGGGATGTAGATCCTAGAAAACAACAGAAATGTCGGAAGAAGAATATCCAAAGCACAAATATCTGATCACAAGAAAATGTGGCGCCAATGTTCACCTAAAAATCAAAAGGAGAATAAATATGTACGTGAAGAAAACGAAGATAAATAAATGAAAAAACTATATTGAATTTCATTCAAAACAAATAACCAAAACTTAACAGCCTCAAGTAAATCTGAATGAACGTAAAAAAAGAGAAAAAGGGGGGAAAAAGAGAGTGAAAAAATGAGGAAAAGAGAAATTAAAAAGAACAATAATTATAATCAACATGTGTTTACCAAAATACAATTTGCTAAATAAATAAGGATATAAAGACTTGAAAGCTACAATCGGAGGGATCTGAAAGGAAAAGGGGCGCACGCTTCTCAACAACATATATTTAGAAGGAGGCACGGGACAGACAAAACATTCGTGTTTCTGACCGAAACAAAGCTTAGTGCAGTGCAGAGTGTAAGTATATAGAGTTCGTACTTTGGAACGTGCAGAGTGCCTTCGATAAGGTCTGGCTAAGAAGTCTACAATATAACAATAGAAGATCTATAGTGTTAGAACTACATTGTAGAATCGAATATGGCTCAAAGGTACATAAAAAATGAGCCCTTTGAAGTTGTAGAAAAATTTAGACTAAGTCACACGTTGAAACCCTCAAAAAAGAATCGATCGAGGGGAACTTGAAGAGTGCTCTTAGAAGAACGTTGGTCCCCTGAGGTGTAATTATTTCTCCTCTTTATCCAAGAAGAACGTCTCGTCATAAGACCGAATTTTGTTGATAGGAAGGGTGGTCTTTTTAAAGACCTGAATTTTGGATTCTAAGCTGGTAGGATCCATGCAAGCGGGCGAACATGCGAGTAAGTATTCTAAACTACAAGATCTAAAGCAGGTGCTCAAAATATCTACTACCCAGATCACTTAAATAAATGAGGATAGCTCGTGAGAATTTTAGCTTAACCAAGAATGTAATTAATTAAAATTAAAAGAGAAAATACCTTCAACGTAAAAAGTTGAAAATATTTTCTAACGTTACATAATTTGAACAGCACAGTTAAATTACTTCAGATGTCTCTCATTTTCCGCAACAATGTTATATTTGTACGATTAATTAAATTCTTTAATAATTTTTGATTAGTAAATTTAAAATTAGTATAAAACTCTACAGAAAATAATTAGAATCATATTTTTTCTATATATTTAATATTAATCGAGTTGAATTGAGGATTTAAAAGTATATTTCTTTTAGAGCTTTGAAATACGAAAAATTGTGACATTTAGCTACCCTAATTAATATAATAGATTTGTTTTGCGTGTGTAAGATGAAATCTCTTTGTTTAAAATAGAAACAATTTTACTATAACAATATAATGAATTTCTTTTGCTTTTGTAATAGTTATGCAAATTTGATTCAAATAGAAACAATATTACTATAAAATAATCCTCAAAACTTCTATTTATTACTAAAACCGTTTTATATTTGGTCTACCTATATCTAAGGAATTTGTTGAAGGAATTTACAGAATCTGATTGAATTGCTTATGATCATATGATCTAAAAATTGTAAGATTGAAGAAAGATGTAAAACTTTTCAGATGAATTCAATCAAATTAAGTGAGAAAATATATTATTATATTAAATTAATATTAAATGTATTAAGCGGACCAATATGAGCTCGGTTTGGTTATTTGAGGGCCCTAAAAAGTAAGTCACTCTTTCGTTTTAATATTAAAAATGTGTATTAATTACTAGTATATTATTATATAGCAATTTTAAGACTTGATAATTGTGTAAGAATTGTTAAAATAAGTTAGTGCAAGTCGAGAGAATAAATTTAATGTTACGAGAACTAATAAAATATATAAATTATTATAACTGAATGTTAAAAGGGTAATACTTCAGTTTAAGGGCGCACGATAGGAGGCGCTGTTTCCTGGCTATAATTTTGGGCTACAATCTAGACTTTATGACGTCAGACGGTAGCTTCGAATGTGGCCAATCATGGCATTGTATTTGGTATGTTATTTTGTTTTTAGCCTTTATTATTTATTATTTAGTAAATACCTACACTTCTACTCAATTATATTATTTAGTAATGCATGGATATTTTATGTTTACTAATGTATCACATTTTTTATGTTTGGTTTAACTATTTTTTGTGAAACTAAACCATTAATTTCGCCCACTGGCGACCCTTCTCGTAATTCAACCTTATTTCAAACATTGGCAACTCTGAAACCGAGCAATTAAAAGAGCGCGATTCCTGTCAATACGGTTTGTTCGACTTCAATACGACTTGTGTAAAATTCCTCGGTCAATTTAATAGACTTTTCTATAGATCGTGGTCCCATTTAAAAGAAGCGCGGCTCAATTATAATAGTGAAAGGTGGAGATAGGGTAAACCTAAAGGTCTGCGTCACGCGCTCGCCTCTGCTGTTTCCCGGTTCTGGCCGCATAATAATTCATCCATGTTCCAATATGTTCACCTTTTTCGACTAATTTCGAGTTACGGCTCATGAAGAAAATCGCATGGGATGACCTTGAGATTTCAAACAATTGGGCGGGTCTGGGGGCGCAGCCACCCAGTATACAATTGTAATTGTTTAAAGAATAATGTTCTCACGTTTCTTTTGTTTTTTAACAAATCGTTTCTGCGCCTCAGAACGAAACATAAAAGTAACTTAGTCCTGATTGATTTCGGCTGAAAAACATACACTTTGGTGGGCATGTCGCGGATCTTCAGGCTTACCAGAGATAGTGGGTGTATTATTAGGTAATTTAAGAGGACGATTTCGATGCCGAAATTTCGAAATCAGTTTTTATAATAAAAGCTAATGTTAGTCTTTCGAATTAATCATATTACGAGGTGTTTTTTTAAGTTCCAGGGGGTTTAATTCTCCATAATTAATTGGGGGTTGGGGGGCTTAGCTCCCTTTTTCCAAAGTAACTAAAAAAAATTTAGTTTTTGGTGTCAATAGCCTAAATTAGGTAGCGCTATTGTCTTTGTTATTTTGATAAACGTGCGATCGGCTCTTCATGTTTATCTAAATAATAAAGACGATAGTTTCGCCTACTCTAGGCTATTTTCGTTAAAAAAAAAACATTTTTAGTTACTTTCGAAATAAGTGGCTTCGCCTTATGACGTCTGACGTCATTATGCTCAAATTGTAGCCCCAAAACAGCGCCCCCTATCGTGCGCCCCTAAACTGAAGTATTACCGTTAAAATACCGCATTCATGTATGCTGGTCTTTGATATAAAGAGATAGATGGACTGCATTGCACTCAAAGATAAATTTTCTTATCAAGAAAAGTCATTTTGACGACCTTCCAAGTTGCCGCCGAATAAAGAATATTAAATACATTCCTTTTACCTTTGAGGAAATCTCAGATCATCTTTACCCAACCTTCAATCAAGCAAGAAGAGTGCTTTCTTCTCTTTTGGAGTCAGTGCATAGTGAATACCAAGCATTCACAGTAGAAGCAAACACACAGCCGCCAAGCCGAATCAAGAAACACATTTGGCTCCCCCAAGGGTGGTACCAAAACTAGGTGACAAATGACCCTTGGTAATCACCCCACTCCCAAAGAGGCTTATCCAACCTGCACAATCTATAGATCCTCAACCTAGAAATAGACTCAATCCTTGACAGGTTCTTCTGTGATTTCGTCATGAAAAGGCGTACCCGAATCCTAGTAGAAGGCTAGGGAGGGGTTTGAGCGACATAAATCAAATCATTTCCAGAACATAAAGAAATTTAAAGGAATTAGTAAGGGAAACTGCAACGGAAATAACTAAAATAAACATTGTCAAAAAGAAAGGGAAATTTTAAACAAATACTCAGAAATTCAAAATCCTCCCGCTATATCACCGGAAAACAGCAAACGTGATCGTGAACCAAAGATACTACGGATATACCATCCATCGAAGGAGTGTTATGACGATCAAATTACCACCCGCGATTACTTGACTGACTTAGTTTTTATGGAAATTTAATGACAAGAAATTAATTATATACTGTATAATCCACATATTCCAAGACCTAAGCTCGGCAAACATCAAGAAACTAAATACTATATGTTTGCCCGAGCATAAATCGTATAACCAGCGGTGATAACCGAAGCGGCGAGCAAGAAAACGATAAATCATCTGCATCACCTCAGCGAGTTCAGAACAAGGTCAGGCTGTATGTCAATTAGGCGAACGTGAGATGCCCGCATTACGCAGAGGGAGCTCCAACAGAGATAGGGAATTAAACCTATAAACGTAATGACACAGAACATGGACAGAATAAATGACCAATGAGGAAATTATCCCCAACCTCGCACGAGGGCTGTAGATCCTCGAAAACAACAGAAATGACAGGAGAAGATTCATATTCCCGAGCACAAAGATCTGCTCACAAGAAAAAGTGTAGCTAATGTTCACCTAAACATCAAAAGGGGAATAAATTTATGTGTGAACAAAACGAAAATAAATAAATGAAAAAAACTATATTAAATTTCTTTTAAAGCAAATAACAAAAACTAATATTTTCGTATTTTTTAAATTGCGAGCTCAATTGTTCTGTGTTAAAGTTTATCTTGATCTTACTGTTGTTTCTCTTGATACATTTGGTTCCACTATCCAGTCGACATTCTCAATGGTATTCTTTCCAAAGAATAGACTTGATTTAATGATGATTTTAGACAAAGCCAGATTGAAAAGCAGTTCGCTTATTGTGATTGGTCTCGTTCGCGTTCTCGTGTGTCTTGGGACAACTATGTGTTACACTCAATTAGCACATCTTACATAATCTGCTATTCAAGGTGATTATAATCTTAAAAGTATCCTAACTGCTAATTTACAACCGCATTCAAAGTTATATACATTTTAAAAGTATGTCTTTGGTGTAGACTCGTTACTTTCATAGTCATTTGCAGTTAGTTTTGTGTTTGCTATAGCTCTAAAGACAATGCTGGCCTTCTCACTTCTGGTTTTGTTTTTGACGAGAAACAGTAAAGTGAATAGTTAGCCTTACTTCCACCCCGTTTTCCTGATATTAAAGTAAACTCTCTTGGCTTAAGATTTTATTATCTTCCCTGCTAATCCACTAGCAGTGCACAAGCAATTTTAGTCTTGTTTTAAATATCACGATAAATAATTATTGTTCATATATTTTTCATATCTTGTATTTAAAAACTTATAACTAGAAATTTAGACCAATAATTTTAAATCATTTAATTGGATAAACTTAGGGGTAGTTGGTATAAAGATGATTATCAGCTACCCAACTCGTCAGGCCTGGTAGGCTTCAAATATTTGTTCACCTCTTAAAAGCTTGTAGCTTAAATTGAACATATATTTGTTTATTTAAAAGATTTTTCCAAACGAGAGTTCTTTAAAATTAAAGTAATTGAGAGATTTAGTTTTCTTAAACTGATAAACTAAGATTAATGACCGACATTAAAATATGAATTTAAAATATATTAAAAGGATAACTTAGGAATATATTGTAGCTAGTTTTGTATGCTTAATAAAGTCAATCTTTGAAGTAGAATATCTTAATGTAAGATATGAGCACCAAGAAAAAGTTGAGCATTCCTTTAGTATTGTTGCTGGTAAGTGAGTTGTAATTTTTTTTCCAGGAGTTACGCTTATTGACTTTCTTTTTTAAAATGTCTTAACTTGGAGGTGAAATAATCCTTTTTGGAGTTAGGGTATTGAGGACCTTTAGTCTCTCTTTCATTATGTCCTTCTTAAGAATATACTGTATATTGATTCTTCACAACTGAATAACTCATAAAATATCTAATTGTTTACGTTAGAATATTTTTATCAATACCTTGGCTTGGTGAAAGAAGATTTAGGAAAGGAGTTACCCACTCTGTTGAAACCTTGCTGGTGACTGACGAGATCTATGTTTGTAGCGGAAGATTGTCCCAACAAATGCACTGATTTGGTGTTCCATTGGCATGGATATATATATCTCTTTATCTATCTCCGTTTCCCTTCAACAACTGACCTGTGTGAGTTCTTGAAGAAACAAACAGCTTGATGAACTAGGTTTTCTAGGTTACACCATTTGTTGGTTCTAAACTGGTGCGCAAATGAGAGTAGGAGATTTAAATGAGGTGCCGAAGAGACAGCACTACTTTCTCTTAGAGTACTAGCGTTAGGAGAGCACACTACTACTCCTAGATGTTTCAGTTGTAGCAGGGGTATTGCCCGGTCACAGTATCTTTCCCTTTGCAGGGATCTCCCCTCATACGATATCCCTATTCCAAGTCTCTGGACAACTTTTTTGAAAGCAATCATGACAAAACTGAAGTGTTACTGGTGAATACTCGAGTCCTCCTTAGGGTATGGTTCTCTGTACAACTATTGCTTCTTTACTTAACCTTGGTTCCGCCCTCTTTTCTCTTACCGGCACTTTTAAAAATCCGCGCAAAAATATTGTATTAAAGCGCCCCCCCCAATTGTTTCTAGTAAATGCAGATCCCCTGCTCGTTAAAAGGCAAAAATCTGTTGGTAGCAAAGGAAAAAGATCTGGTGGTTGTAAAGGCAAAAAATTTAATCTGTTAGTAGTAAAGACCCTAAATCTGCTAGTTGTAAAAGCAAAAATGTTGTTGGTAGTAGATGCAAGAAAAATCTGTTGGTAGTAAAGGCCAAAAAATATTTTGATAGTAATGGAAAAAATTCTGGCACTAAATGCAAAAATCTGTCGGTAGTAAAGGCAAAATATATATGAATCGAAAACATATACACTCTTTCACAACATCATTTGCTTAAATTACATAACTAGCATTATTATAGCATATTCATAGTCATATACATACCTGTTCGACCATTTCACTACCATATTTGTAGAGAATTCTCGAATGATCTGAAGACAGGTCCTTAAACACGTATTTCCACTTCAGAGAATGGTGTTAGTAGTGTTTAATGGTAATTGTGATAATAAAACTTTTACTAGTTCTCATAAATTCCTTTTCTAATTTTTTAACTGATATTACTTATATCTCTTTTCTTCTTGTTCATTTCCTATTTTAAAGCGATTTGTTTTATGTTATGAGTTTAGTATATAATTGCACCAATGCTTAAATAATTCTCACCTAAAATAGTTAATTTATATGATTTGGAAAACATTAGTTATGTTTAGATTGCTATGGTTTTGTATTATTGCTTTTTTTAATGAGTTCGTTTCGTTTAATTTTTAGATTAATTCCCAAACATCTATATCCATTTTCGGTTTTACTTTCTTTAAAAACAACAAAATCATTAAAAATTCTACAAAATTGTATCTGGGTTTATTTACATCGTTATTTTTTAAACTTACCCTTGACTCAATATGGTGTCTTTGCCCTCTACGGTTTGCATAAATTGTTTCAATAACCATCTCTAACCATTGGTTTAGCTTGTAAAAGTGCACTCATGAGTGCTTTATAGAAGTTCTTCACTATTCACACAAGTTTACCACTGTAGCTAGATAAACTTAGATCATTTGTAGATTTACTCCTCAATCTAATGTTTTCATTGTCTATTTTTAACCTGTTTTTTTAAGGTTTCCTTCTCCACTTTCCTAACAGTAAGTCTGTTTTTTAATGGTTTGTTTTCGTAAATTGTATATTTTTTTATTCTTTATTAATTCATTCACAAAGAGCAATTTTGTTCCATACGACCCTCAAATTCTGACGTTCTTTTAAAAGTTTTTAAAATTTGGTGTTAGGCATCTTTTGATAACTGATCTTGGGGCAAGTTTGCACTATTTACAGTAAATACAATACCCGGATCAAAATACATATACCCAATATTTTTATAATACGAAGGTCCATCTATTTGCCGAAGTACTTAAATATTAGGAAAAGTAGCTTTTTCACACAAGTCAAATAATGAATTATTTTCTTTTGACGTAGATAGCACTACATGAATTGGAACTAACTTTTCTTTAGCTTTACTGATCTTAAATATTCTTCAATATCGAGTAGCCTCTTCTTCTCTAGCTGATAATGCTCTAACTGGGCCTTGCTACGCTAAGGATTTGCTTATCTGAAGAAATATTGTAAATTTATTGTTCCATTTCCAAGTTTTTGACAAATTATAAATCGATTTTTGGACAAATTGTTGAAGTCAAACGTCTGTAAATCTAGCCATATAAAATAGCAGTTTTTTTTAAATACCATCTATTCGAAATACCACAAAATATATTATTAAAAAGCTACATTAATTAGTAATTAAGAGATACCTTCATGAAATTTCCAACTTGTTCAGATAAACTTCCCAAAATGCTCAAAATCCTCGCTGGTTTATAAGTTCTTCTGTGCTGGTTGCCAATCCAGCTACGTGGGAAACACCATGTATTAACTCCGCTAAAGGAGCTGTAATCATCCCGGTGTCTCCCATTACACAAATATGAAGTGACTAATCCAGAATTTCAGCCACAAGAAATCACTCTGTGTCGTGTTCCCAAAAATCTTTTATGATGAATTTTCTATTTTAGACTTGGGTAACAAAAGGCAATGGTGAGATATTTTGGAATCTTTATATACCTTTAATCTTAAAAGAAAACTTAAAGGACAACCATCTCCACTCCCAATGCATAAAATTTAATTACCCAACCTCACGATAAACAACCAGTCAACGTATTCCCTCTAGCAGTAATTTTCGCGCCACCCGCTAGAGTGATACCTATCTGGTGAGCAACTTTGTTTTACTTTATATGTATAATTCGTAGTGCAAATCGACACATTTTTTTGTTTAAAATGTTCTAAAATGCATTCATAAAGTTTCTTTCTCTCATACAACATTTATCGATGAATATTATTTTTGTTGTATTGTTAAAAGCTTATTTTCATGTTTTATTTTACAAAATTATAAAAAATACTGGCAATGATGTAGGAAGGTCCAGTTTGTTTAATACATGTTCCAATTAGTCCTGTTGTCATGCATACTCTGATTCTCTTCGCCAGGAAGAGGGCGCTCAGTACGATTGAAAGTACAAATATTAAAAGAGCATGAGCATAAAAATTGTCTGGATAATCTTCAAGATTTAATCATTTTACAAAATTTTATTCTGAATAACCATATAATGCTAAATCCCTACAATAACTTTGTCAAAAAATAAAAAATACAAATAAAAGCGGGTCGCGTAAGCGTGTAATGAAGGAGGGCCATGAATCGCTATCTAAGAAAGGGATAAGTATCGGTGTTAAAAAGTTAAAAAGAAATTTACCACGATGGATGCAGCACAGAAGAGAGTAATTTTGTTTAGAAATGGGTTGCTAGGTAGGTGGTAAAAGCCGATTGTCTAGCACAGGTTTTGAAGAGTATTTATGAGTCGACGTAGAGCGTAAGTTTATCATCAACGTAAACATCAAGGAATTTATTAGACTACGTCGGTTAATATTTTGGTTTTTCTCTTAATATAGGAAACAGAATGGCAGACTTATTAAACGAGAATATTATATAATATGTAGTTTTACCAATGTTCAGTGATAGTCTGTTTGCAGTAAGCCAGAGATAGGTGATAGGGAGATCTGTGTTGACGGATTAAATTCATTTATGTAGGTTGTTGTGCGTTATTGATACAGATGTTTCGTCAGTAAAGTGTGTGAAATTTAATAAACTAGAATAACTGGAGATATTATTAATGTAAATAAGAAAGAAGCGGCTCCAGGATTAATCCCTGAAGAACTCAAATGGAGACATCTGACGGAGTTGGGGGGCCACCATCTAGGGGCATTGAATGTTGTCAGTTAGGATGTGAAACAGAGATTGGCAAGGATAACAGTATGATTCAATCTAACTTATTGTGATGAATATTTATTTCCTGCATCGAAGACTTTAGAAAAATTATGCTAAACTTTAGATGAGTGTGAGTAACATAAAGTATCGTAAGTTTTGATACAAAAATACATGAATTGCAACAGAGTTGAAACCGTTTGGATGTAAACTATATTGGTGAGCGTTTAAGATTTTTTGGCCCAAAAGAAATGACGTCTTTTCTACAGTAACTTTTCGAAGATGAAGGATAAGGTTGGAAGTGGAGAGATAAGTAAATAATTTGATGGAGAGATATTACAGTGTGATTTGAAGATTTGCGCAGTACAAGCAACTTTTATGTTTTATTATAATTACTTTAGCAATAGTAGAAGGAAAGGCTAAATAAGAAGTGTTTTTTTTCTAGCGGACATGTAGCTCATCGGGGAGATATAGGTTGCCAGGATGCAGTTATCTAGTTCAATCGCAATTATAAGAAAGTAGGAGTTGAATGTTTGACCGATGCCAGGACGATTATCCTGAGGTTAAGCATTGTAAAAAGCTCCGAAAATGATTGTTTGTAAGAACTGTTAGGAAATAGTCTTTTTAACGTTTTCCATGTAGCCTTGCTATCGGACAAATAATTTATTTTGGCTCAGCTTAAAATGAAAGTTAATAATTTGTTATTATGTGTTATATGCAGTAGAGGAAGAATTTCCCCCCGTTTGTAGGTTTGAAGAATATATTTTTTTGTTGATACATTTGAGTAGATTTTTGGTAATCTAAAGATTGTTTTTATTTGAACGAGATAGAACTGGAGTGAAAAGGGTAGCTTGCATTGAATATGTTGTAGAAAGTATTAGAGAATGATTCTACTTCAGTATTTAAAGCATTAAATTAACTTGAGCGGTGAGAGTTGCACTAAGAGGTGAGAGAGTTACTCACTTTATAGAGGTTACTCTGTGGCCACGAATTATATGTGGACGAAGAGCTTTGTTTATGTTTGTAAGGGGAAAGATGGCGAAAATAGACATGTTGAAAGTTATATCGGCTGCAATTATTACAGAGAAGATGGTGGAAAGTTTGTTGTATCTAATATGGTCAATACAAAATGAGGAAGTAGAAGATAAATGGGAATCTTGGGTAATGAGAAGGAGTAGCTGTGTCAAAGATTGATCAAATTGAGATCAGTATTGAAAATATTAATTATATCAATATTTAAAACACAAACCAAAATGGTCGGATGTGAAGGATTACATTCAGAATATCTATTGGAGAGGGTGTTACTAAATCGAGGGATATGACGGACGGTATACGTTTAAAATAGTAAAGTTTAAGGCCTTAACATATATTTGAACATTACAGAGTTACACTCTTTTATTAAAAATTACCAGTCGGCTTTTAATTAAGCTTTATACAAGGTTACCACATAAACAGAAAACACTTCGCCTCTGCTCTATCTGAAGGTTTGGAGGGAGGTGTAAACATGAATGGCGAGACAATTAAATTGTAAAAAGCAGGTTTCAGTGAGAATTATTGTCTCAGATTGCGCAACCATTCGCCATAAATATGCAAATAACTCGTCGCAATTATTTATTGAAGTGCGTATATTCGAACGAAAGAGAGAAATTCCAATTTTATTTAGAACTGGCAAGGTTAAATAAGATAGGGTCAATGAGGTTAGAGAAAGGTTCATTAGTCATTGATTTTATTTTGAAAATGAAAGCGAAAAAGTGAAGCATTTTTGCCGTAAATTCCTTTTCACAAAGCTCAATGATGTCAGATATAATACTAAAGTCAAGGGCAAGGAGCTGAAGGGCGTTGTTTCTTTTCGAACGGGGATTCAAAAAAACTTTCCCTCGCTAATATAATGTTTTTTAGTTTTCATTTGAAAATATGGAAGATACATTCCATTTGTAGATATTAATATTATTTTTTGTAGGACTCTAAAGGATACAAGGTGGTGTCTTACTATTGAAGAATAAGCAGAGGGCCTTCTGTTTTAGTAGAGCAGCTCAAATAATGAGAATTGTTGATAAAGAGCTTGGAACTTGTTGGTTTGTTGTGAAGGACTGAAGATTCAGAGTTATTATAATTGTTTGTCGAGAAGTGAGCCATGCTAGTGGGGAGAATAAAGAGGATATTACCCATATTAAGGTTGACTAAGATTTTATACCTTAATTAGTCATTTAGTACTGGTGAAAAGGATCCCTCAGATTGTTCGAATTATTTTATAGAAGCAATAAGGAGACACAGGATTGATTTGGTAATTATGCCAGCAGGATTAGGTGAAAATAGGGAAGCCAAACTTGCATAGGTTTATAGCAGCGGTAACAAATTGGAATGTCAATATATGTATTTCATTGGTTTTATATTGGTTTGATTCCCCTGCATACTTTAGGTTCTCCCTTCTCCTGTCCTCAATGATCTCTTTTTTTTGTTCTTCACAATCTCTCTTTTTGCAAGTGAACCCACTGGTTTATATTACTTTGAGAATATAGAAATCAAGGAGAAAAAGGTCACTATCGAGTACACTGTTTGCCATCACATAAGAGCGAAAAGTTAATTCATTAATTTCCTTGATGAAAATACACAAAATTTTTCAATAATATGATTGGAATTCATGATCTCGGCGTCATTATTTTTATATAATAATAGATAATGAGGTTGAATTAAAACTGAGTGTTTTGTTATTTAATATGTCGAGGTAAATAACACAAATTTATCAGTCGGAGTAAGGTAATTAAAAGACAAAAAGAAAGAAATCACTATTATTGTTCTCGATTAGAGACTCGTCAAATTTATGTTCCAAATTCACAGTTCCATTTCTAGGCAAAAAATAAATATCTTATTTGATTCACACTATCCATTATACTTCGATGTTTATTTACTAGCCTTTCATTGTTTATGCTAATTTATTTATTGTCCTTTATTATTTTAAATATTAACTAATCACACCTTAATGTATTTCGTGAATTATTGACAATTTTGTATTTTCTTAACGCTTGCCGTAATACGCTGGGTTTTTCTAAACGTTCGTAGAGAATGCAAATTAAGACAAAAAATAAATTCTTATATAATAATTATAAACATCTATTATCATTTTATGTTCTCTAAAGGCATAAATTGATGTAATGGAATGCCAAGAAAGAAACAGCCGTTTTTAAAAAACTTCATTTGAGCAACAGGATTTCTTGCAAAGATGAAGTAAGAAAAGACATAAAATTTTTACTGAAGTTTGAAATATGGTATCCATTAAACATTTTGAAGACTACTTGTAATCGGTATCATATATGCTCTCAAATGTAGTTTCTTGGTATTATTTTAATTTTTTACCGTCATTAAGATCTGCACCTGCAAAAACATCACTGCCCTGCATATGTCAATCCAATTTGATGAATATGGGACGCTCTTCATCCAGACCAAGCAAATGACTGCATCAGTACAACTTTCTAACATCTCTCAAAAGAAATGTTTCAATTGTATGTATATTTTAACCTCATTTTCGCTGTTGCTGTACACGAGAGCTTTCATCCACTCCTGGGAGCAGTCTATAAAGTGTATGTACTTAGAAATGCTCCTTTAGCGTCTTATTAGTTTCTATGATTTTTTATTTCAGGTATCACATAGTTAAGGGTCGATTTTCTTAAATTTTATTACAACAACCGTCCAGACATCTTTTGCAAGAAGCATTTATTGATAAAATGGCCATGAAAACGAAACTTTCACAAGAAGAAAATATTTATATCGGAAATGATTTACGGAAAGGAAAGTCTCCTCTGCCAGTTTCGCAATATTTGAAGTGTGATTATCTTAATTGAAGAAAATTGCAGAAAATTGCCTTATGGTAAGAAAAAAAAGGATTCAAGCAGAGTTGCGACCTCTTTTCACTAGAGATTTTCTTATATACGAAGAGAGATTGGATTAAACTTCGTTTGTTGGGAGTAAAGCCAGTTTTCAAGCTTTATCTCGATAGAAACAAGTTTTAGGGTTCTCCTGAGATTTTATACCGTTAGAAATATGTCAAAAAGTTTTTCCTAACCCCCCCAAAACACAAGGAAAAAGTGTTGTGGGCCCAGACGTACCTTAAAACTGACCAAATATTCAACATATTCTTGTAACATAATGTCAGCAGTGATATTTTTTGCACCATTTTAGGGTGAATCTAATCCAAAATAAAAATCCAGGTATAAAATAGTTGAAATTACATAGATAATTCTTTAAAATATTCTAATTATGTTTTACATACAGTTCGTATAGAAAACTGTATCCTCCCACTACCAAAGATGAGCATTAGTTACTAAATTAATTATTGTGGGTACGTTTGGGGTCAATTATGACCCCGTTTTAGGTAGAGTAAGATTAATGGATGCCAAGTCAAGCATTTAACAAGCCAGTAAGAAAGAGGAGGGTAGATGATTTTGGCTGCAATTGTTGGAGAGAAGCTAGTAGGGCCTTTAAAGTGGTTGATGGAATCGAAATGAATTCAAAAGTGTACGGCAAGTTTTTTTACAAAAACTTTCTACCTTGGTTCAGAGACAGTCAGTAATGATGAAGAAATAACTTGTTTTCAAACAGGATATTGCTCCTAGATATGCCTACATGTTCTCTAAGAATTATTTAAAATCGAAATGATTTGTTGAAGACTTGAAAATGGACTAAGATGTCAACAGTTGCCACCTAAATCTAATAAACACTAGTACGGAGCATCCTGTAGAAAGCCGTTTGCGCAGATGGCAAACAATTTAAAAACAAAATTTATCTTGGGAAAGCAAAAGAGTTTGCTGCAAAGAATGCTCCTGCCTTTTGCATCAACACGTTGACTCCATTAGTTGATAACCGACTGTTCAAGGCATAGATAACGACTACTTGATTGGTAGTTTAAAATCGGGCGATTCCATAGTCGGGCTAGCCAGGATAAAACAAAAATCGTTCTCATTTCTTTATTTTTAAAGGTATTCATCCTAAATTAGGCATGAAGCACCCTGGGACAAATGTACTTCGAGCTGTGAAGTCAAATTTTTATTCGACACACAGATTCGGCGTGACGAACGAAAGTGTGCCTTATTTAATGAAAAGTAAAAAATAAAAACCTTATATTTATAACCGATGTTGGTTGCTTATATTCAATTCAATTGTTATTTAATAAGGCTGTGTACAATGGGATTCTTAGATACTACAGGGTGTCTACTAATATCCAATTTAAAAATTCTATAGGTTTTCCAGGTCTTTTCCAGGTAGTTAAAAAAAAAAAAGTCAAAATTTTTAATTAAAATTGTAATGAAAAATGGGTATATTACCTTTAACTACAAACATATTTCAAAGTATATTCTAATAAATGGAATAAAGTAGGTAGCATCAATTCAAAGAAAAAAAGAAGAAATCCCTCCAGGGCCCCACCTGACCAATCTAGCAAACAATTATATTTCTAGTAGTTATGATTTAGCTAGACCCCCATATTTGATTTCATTTTTTTTTAACTTTATAAATATTTTTCATAGCCCATGGGTCAGTACCGACTATATTATTCTGAAATAGGTATAATAAAATAATAGCTAGTAAGAATCTAAGTTATGGACACTCTGTACTAGTAACCTATTTCATGATTAACCTGGATTCTAATATTTACCCTACAAAATAAAGATACATAACAAATGTCAGTGGCTACGCGCATTTAAATTGACTTAGGACTTTTTCTCAATAGAAAGTTTCTTCTTCTTGTAGTCACCTCTGCTCCTGGTTGCTTTCTCGGGTGCATTCGAATTACCTCTTGTATGCCTCTTCTTTTGACTTTTGCTTGGGTATCACTGTTATCTTTTGACACCATATTTTTGTCCATGACATGGAAGAGGGACCTGGCGATGGCAGGAACAACGGTGTTGACCAGGAGGCAACCCTTTTCACAGTCCAGCAGGGGCATGCCGAAGTCATTGCTCATCATTTCCTTGTAAACACTCACCAACACTTTTCTGAAGAGTAGGCCGCCAGGAACTTGGCCCTTTTTTCGCCTGGTGTTGTCATCACCTTGAAGTTTAACTTTGTAGTATTAATACAATACTCGTAGAAGTGAAAGGAAAAACAAAGTAATGGTACCGAGACACCATTAGAGAAGTATGTGCTGTATAAGCTCCTATTGGAATACTTATAGGATTAGCCGATAAGCAAGCCTATAATATATCGGCAAGATATGACCGATGCCCATATATCGGCAAAGTGGCCGATATGGGCGATACCGATAACTTGCCGATATTATCAGTGCAACCTTACCATAGATAACTTATAGTAAAAATATTTCACATAATTTATAAGCTTGTGTCACACCATATATTATGATTGTTCATTAATTTTTCAGAGGGTATTTTAACTTTAACCCACTCCTGGATACTTAAACACAACGTTTTGCTATAAGTACTCACGCTAACGATTTTACAACGAAGGTAAATTGAGTTTTCTAAGCCTTTCTTCTTATATTCTATTTCTGAGTTGAAGAATTAACTTATTTGCTTACTGCTGAATGCAGTTCAAGATTGCTACGTCCTTTAGCATGTAGGGAGACCACAATTATATTGCATACTCCAAATCAGGTCTTACAAGTGCTCTATACAGTATAAAGCATCCCTCATAGATTTGTACATTTAACAGATTTAATCAAACATTTTAGAATTTATCATATTATTCATAAATATGTATGATAATATGAATTTGACTGATATGTTTGAATATTTTGTTAATATATTTAAATTACTTAGTTTTACTAAATTGCGTCTAATTGATAAGAAGGCATGTTTTTTTAAATTAGAATTTAACAAATATTTCCTAAAATTCAGCTTAAATTGATAACTATTTTGTATTCAATATCGGTCTAAATAAGTAAATGAATTTTTTAGATCATATATTGTATAAAAAAATATACCAGCACATGTTTCACAACTTTTAAGCTCCTTTATTGAATTTTAAAATGTTTCCATTGCGCCTGTTGAATGATTAGCAATTTGAATTTTTTTAGCAACCCTGTAATTTTAGGGGGAGGAGGAGGGTTTGTTTTTGAAATAATAACTAAGAGCATTCCATGAAAACAAGGCTTTCTATTGAGTTTTTAGATGTCTTAAAATTTCTTTAAAAATTGTTTCAGTAAACTCGTGAATTTCATCAAGACTTTCTCGTCTCTTAACTGAAACAGATAAATGTCCATAAATTTACGAAACAAGATTTTTTATATTAATATTACAAATTAGTCAAAGTAGAATTTACCTATATTATGAATAATGTGAACATAGCAGTTTGATTTAATAAATTCTTAATTGATTTTTTAATATTTGGAATTAAGTTTCGATTAAAATGGAGAATCCCATTTAGAAAGAACTTCTATTAAACCTTTGAATATACGAAAAATCTACCAAAAATCCCCGGCTATGCCTTGATGTTAATAAATACTACCAGGGGCATATTTTTTTTCAAAGAATTCTACCCTAAATGTAGAAATACTAAAAAGTTAAAATGAGTTTATTAAGTGAATTATAATAACATCAAAATGGAAATAAATGACGCATTAATAATTATGTTTGGAACTTCAATAAAGAACAAAGAAAATCTCATTGAAATGAAGGACTTCTGCCCAAAAGGCAAAATAGACAATTTGAACAGTAATGGTCAAATCTTGTAGCTGGTTAAATAATATAGATTAGCGTTCAGTTTAGTCTTCCATCACAAATAAGGATAAGTTTATGATATGGAAAACTAAACATCAGTTCTAAAGAAATTTAAAAATATGTAATTGATGATCACATATGGATAAAAATAATTGAAAGTAGTTTTCTTTATATACTTACGAGTATATTTATTTATGAATTTCACAATTTTTTTTTTTATATTATAAAAGAATTCTTAGAAATAACTTTGATAAAAAAACATAAGTCATAACCAAACTAAGATGAAATTATTATTCAAATACTCAAAAATTTCCCTTCTTAAATTATAGAGTTAGTGATGATGATGATGATGATGATGATGATGATTAATATATGTTTAAATAATATAAATTAGTACAACATGTTGGTCAGTTTCTATCCATAAAATAAAGATAAACATTAAAAAAATGGCGCATTATTTACGGAATAGTTTAATACATAATATTTAGGAAACCCAATGAAAAAATGTATCAAAGAGAAGCTAATCTGTTTCGCTGGATTTAATAAAACTTAAATTGCAAGAGAAGGAAAATAAGCAATTAAGAATATTAGAAAACAATTTGGATGATTAAGAAAAATGAATTAATAAGGTGGGAATAAACATTTTATTGTTTAATTGAGGAAAAAAATACAGGAATTTTTTATTCTCATGTGGTAAAATGAGAAAAATACTGATGAATCTTATAGAATGGCACTACGTCTCATTTGTTTAGGGCCCATCTGGCGAATGCCTAGAATGACCCAAGTTTCCGAGCTGGCGCTCATTATGAGAAGACCATTCGCCTCATTACCACACTAAAACACTTTCTTCAGAGAGCATTTGATGTGCTTTTACTCAGAATATTCGATGTCTGAAATGATACTTATAAATGTATATAAAACTGCACTGGATGACGCTCAATTTTGGTAAGAGGGTATGTAAATGATGCTTTGATTGTGTATTGGTTGTTAGATTTTACGAGTTGTATAATGTGATTCTAAATCTCCCTTAATGCACATTTTCGCGGTTGATATGGCGTGTGATGGAGGTGATTTTCTCTTTGAAGTTATTATGGGTGACATTATTCGTAACGAATCGCGGTGTTTTGATAGCTTCAATAAAGTACCCAAGTTGCGAAATCGTTGTTAGAGTTATATTCGATTGTCTAAGAATTGAAAATGCCGGGGGCGTCGGAGCTCCATACAAATACGGATGTTCAAAAGGTGTATTTGTTTGGTTTAAATTTGCTCTTGTAAATTTTTATGTGTGCCGAAAATTTAGCCCAAAATGGCCAGACATGCAGTGACCTAATCAACAACAAGGAGTGGTGGTAAAAATAAATGAATAAAAGATTTTTCGACGGAATTATGAGCAGAAATTAGAAGGGGAGTTATAATTAATAGAAATGAAAGGAAGTAAAACAAAAAATAACCCCGATCTCGTTAAAGTGTAAAATTGATCATCTGAAAGCGTAGTTCCCGTGGTACAAAAGTATATTGGGAAGGGTAAACATCAACGCTTACCAGAATGTTTCAAGTTTTGGGCAAAGAAACACCCACGAGACTGATACAAACAATATTTTGTGATCCCATATTGAAAGACACTCACATACAACACATCGCAATGATATGGGAGAATGATCGAAGCTGGCTTTTGAAACCTTCAAATGTCAAAAGACATAATGATTATTATCTGGCTTGGTTTGTATTGTTGGTTGCTCACAGTGAGTTAAAAACTGTTTTCCATGATTTCCTCTTAGCCAGCATACAAATCTACCTGGCGACAACTGAATAAAAAGGTTGTAATACACTGTCAGCATTCTCTCAGATAGGGTTCAATTTATGGTCGTTATGATTATATGCTTTTAGAATTCCTGAATTTAGAGACGAAATAAATAAAGGAAACTGGGTTTACGACGAAAATAAAAATATTTGCCTAATATCAAATTGATTAGCACAGAGCGATAATTTATTGTTTCGGGTGATTTTTTATATAAATTGACCATTTGTTTTCTACAGTATTCCTTTTTGACACTAAGTTTATATGTTAAAGATTTGGTAATTATATTCTTAAACAGGGTAATGTGCTTTCAACGAAATGATATTGTTAGAGATAACCCTTTGCTTTAGTAGAAATAATTGTAAACGATCTTTTATCTTAAACTTAGAAAAAATTTAAAGTAAAATTTAAAGCTAAAATAAATTGTTTAAATAATGTTTTTCAGCTTAAGAAAATTCTTTCATTCTGGTAACCATCTTTTCGTGATTCTAGATAGACAAATTCTTAATTTGATGCTCTTCAGAAGCGAAATAGATTAATTCCACGAACCCAGAGCACCCACGAAGAACGAGAACACAGAAGATAATCGTTCTTACAGAAAAATGAAAACTCGGTGAAATGGGACCTGGAAATGAAGTCAACTCTCCTGGTTATGCTCCTGAGAAATGGACGCCGTTTCTCTCATTCAGTCCTTTGGTGAATATTTAATATTCACTCGTAGCTAGACTTAATTTATAGAAAATATGCTGTGGGTTTAGAAATATCTAGCGATGAACCAGTCATTTAAATATTTCCTGGTGAGTAATAAATATATTTACCTATAAGTTTAGATGACAGAATTAATTATGAACAACTAAGCTTTAGTTAGCATTTAGTTTTCTCCACGACTGTTTACCAGAATGTAACAAGAAGTTCTAAGGCTCTGTGTCGTAGAATGTCCCCCCTCCTTTTTGTTCTAAGAGTGCTAAGTGTCTAATGTATTGATATCTTAATATCTTAACGAACAGAGCCGTTCCGAAACACGTAAGGATATAGAGAAACGCACAATAATCCCCAAATATACTTATATTTTAACTTTAACCATTGAATACACAACATTTAAACATTAACTACAGCAATACTCTGAATATTATCATAAACAAGAATTAATTCAATTAATTTGACCGTCTAGAAAATTGGTTAATTTCGCTACACACCTCAATAATATAAGAATTAGGCTTACGGACTCATCTGGAGTTTAAAAGGCCTCAGGAATGTCATTGACTCACGCCGCGTTCTGCCTGGCCAGATGTAGATGGGCAGGATCACAAGGTCGTTTTGGCGAGGGTAGCAGCTGAAGGGTCCACACGGTATTCCGGATGGGGGGGTCTTCAAAGACGAGAACAATTACGGTGCTTTATGCGGCACCAAGGTAGTCGTGGTCTCTCTGGCGAGAAGGAGTTAAACTTGGTTCTTAAACCAAGTTAACTTGGAGTGCGGTGTGACCACCAAGTAACGAGCTCAAGGGGGAGCTTTTCTCCCGTGTTACTTAATTCCTCATGGGCGAGGACTGAACTCGGGGAGGGTCTTCTTCAAGGGCGAGGATCGATGAGACGGGGTTTCTCTGACGAGAATAAGTTACTTAAAGTTCGGTTTGGTAACCAGGAACTAGCTCGAGGATGAGCTTCTTCTTAGTTCCAGTCTTTCTCAAGGGCGAGTATAACGGAGGGAGGTTTCTCTGGCAAGAATAAGATGAACTTGGTTCCTTAACTAAGTTAAATTATGAGTTCGGTGTGGCCACCGAGTAACTGGTTCGAAGGTGAGCCTTTTCCTTCTTCTTTTCTTAATTCCTCAAGGACGAGGAATACCCCTGGTGTTTAAGGTGCACCAGGATATGAGGAGTCTCTCTGGCGAGAGTAAGTTGAACTTAACAAAGTTAACTTAACGTTTGGTTTGATAACCAGGGACTAGCTCGAGGGTGAGTTTCTTCTTAGCGCCTTGAGGTAGGTAGCCCTGCCTCTCTTGCAGGGTACTTCTTGGTCTGGCGAGCCAAGTACACTACCAATCCAGTCTAGGTAGCTCGGTTTTAAGCGAGGACTTCGTCACCTGGAGTCTGACGTATACTACCCCGATTTTCCTCAGTGTTCCTCATTTATACCTTGTCACCCCACTGGGGAAGTGTAAAGGGGAAAGGGGCTTGAGGACGGCCCCAGAAGAGTTCTTATGCCCAACGGTTTTTCCCACTAAGTCTTACATCGGCTTCTCGTTAGCCTTCGAGCTTGGGAGAAACACGTCTCCAATTTCTTATTTGACGTGAAATTGAATCTCACTCTCCTGGGGGAGATCTTGCATTTTGACTTTTAGGTCTTTCATGGCGCCGAGTTATGCAACGCTGCGGTTACGCTCTTGACCCACCGATGCCTGGGCCGGATGTCTTTGCGGTAACCATCTTGTGACAGAAACCACGAGTGAACGGGGGGGGGAAGTGACGATTCCCCTACACTCTGTAACTGGAATTTTATAGCCAGTAATAAAATAAGTTACGTCAAACAGAATTAAAGTTTTACTTTTCTAGCACGAATAATTAAAATCTCTTTTACATTGTGTGCAGGTGTGTCGAGATGGAAGTCACAAGAATCGAGATATCTGCTCTTCTGAACGCGAGCCACAACAAATTCGACATCGCCAAGCGGCGGAACCTCAGCTGAATGACCGTCCACAGAGTCCCGGAGAAGCTCAATAACGTGAAGGCCTCATAAATGGACCTTGGAGAGGCAGACCTCAAATTGTCAACTGCTTGGCTGGAAGAAAGGCCTTCGAAAGTGCCCTGAAACCCAAAATGACTGCGCTCGCGAAGAACATCTCGGTGGCCCCGATGGCCACGGTGCCTAGGGCCGTCGGGTATAAGATTTTTTTACTATAAATCTTAATTAGCAGCTATATAGCTATAGATATCATAGATTACTGTTGATGATAGTTGGTTTATGATGATGATGATAGATCCTTCGTCTACGAAATATCTTTGAACTCTCTATGGGTCGTTTTTGTAGGCTTTAATGGGACGATGAGCGGCACAATGTCCACTGTCTTCGAGTTTTTCCGTGAGGCAGCCTTTACTTTTGACCCGGGCATGCTTCTTGTCATAAAACTAGTTATGGTACCAGAATGTAAGCATTCAGAGTTCTGAGGGATGCCGGTCGGCTGGCGGAAAGTGAGATCGCTTTCTTAAGGGGCACTGCCGTTATTCATGCTTTGTAATTTGATAAAAGGTGGCGGCACCTTCTTTCTGAGCTTGAACATGTCGGGATCTAGAAGCTGGAATATTTCGTGGAGAGGGACCCTTAGGATGGCGGTATTATATTTTGATTGAAAATTTCTTTCAAGGTCACAAGCTGCGGCTCGAGCCATTGTAACATGAGAGTTCTGAGAGCTAAGTATTCCAAAGTTTCATGGATGGGGAAAGAAAGCCTTTGGGCGAAGGATTATCTCGGGAATTTTTCGTGTGTGCTGCTGCCCAACGTGTTTTGCCACCTCTAGTGGATCTAGATGAGTTGAAGGTGGGAGAGCTCGTCTAAGGAGGACAGGAGCTCCATTGTGTTGGCAACGGTTGTAGTGAATTTCTCTAAAATCGAGGTCTTCAAGCGCGTGGTATATAGGGAGAATAATTGGGTCGTTGAGGAAAGGTGATATGGCATCTATCACTGAGCAAGTAATGGCTAAAATATTTTTAATCTGCTCAAAATATTGATCGTTAATTCAAAATATGCAAGGTGCAGAATGCTTCTGAAGCTCAGTAAACTTGGTTTTTAGAGTATTTAGAATGTATTTATTATCTCTGCTAATAGAGTTTGGCGTATGTTATGTGATGAGCCTGATACGTTTTTCAGACTGCCTAATTGTTAGCAAGACATCTCAAATGCTTATTGGTAAACCTTGATTGAACTTTGATGAAAAAGATGCCCTTATGTCAAGAAAGAGTTGCTCAGATTATGGGGAGGATCACTAATATTATAAAAATAATGATCTAGTCAAATTTTAAATACCTAGAGATGGACAAATTAAGATATACTACCAACCTACACAAATTGAGCTAGATCTGGGAGAACAAAATATATATTTTAAGGGTTAATATTTCCTAAATCACAAAACATTAATGGAGAGGGATAGGACACCACTACTGCCACGACTGAAGATAAAAGTTATATCTAGAAATCAGGATCTTTTATTTTGTAAATTCAGCTATTTGTGATAATTCACAAAATATTGAAGATAAACACATGAATGGTAATGTTTCAAGAGGGAACTTATTATAGACTATTATATAATTTGGCCTATGGCTGATTCGAAGCATAAATCATAATTGACTCCGCTATTACTTAGTCCTAATTTTGTTGATTACTTACACTCTACTAATGATAAACATATGATCCTAAATGATGGAAAATTATTCCCAGGGTCGAGAAATTAGATTTATGCCTAAATTTATACGTAATGCAAATCAGGAATGTTTCATGCACACATGAAAGCACTGTAATATTGAGTCCCTTTGGTTTAAATGTAAATATGTTTATAAGTTTGAATTTAATTTTGGTAAATTGAGCCTACTTTAGGCTATTTCCGCCCAAAGTGATCATTTTTAGGGTAATTTCGAATCCCTCATACCCCCAACTTAATTGTACGTGCTGTATCACCAGACCGCCCGCAATATTTAAATAAACTAGTAATATTCCTAATTACAAAGAAACATATAAAATTGGAAGGCTCAGATTGTCTGACTATTTGTCGCTCTAGAACGGAGCGACAAATAGTCAGACAATCTGAGCCTTCCATTTTTATATGTTTCTTGTAGCACTTAGTTTCCCCATACAAAATTTCCGCACCATGAATGGCCAATTTTTGTAATACTTATGTTTGCGTAGAAATACTATATATAATTATTTTATTTTTCTCCAAATTATTGAAATAATTGAGAGCACGCGACTTAGGTCTGGTGACCTGGTTTAGAAGAACAAGGATTAGATAAGAGAGAGATTCGGAGAGATTTTCCAAATTTATTAAAATTAAGGCTGGTTGCTCGTATATTTGAAGCATTTATCTAAGTTCTTTCTAAGAGTTAAAAAAAAATAAATATGATTATCGAAATGGTTGTGAATAAAAAAAAAATCGTAAAATATATAAAGTGCATTAGAATTAAGGCGATCATAATTAAAACTAACTTAATTTCGTAATATTTACTCAATCAAATTTTGTTTAGAGATCTATTTAATTTTCTAATTTATTTCATTTCAAAATTTTTAGAAAGTGATTTGTTTTCGAAGAAGTGTCCGTAAGCGGCAAAAATAAAAGTGTGATTTAATTTTTACGGAAAACTTAATTAAAAATAAAATAAGTCCTTTTAAATAAAACCAAATAAATTAAAATATAAAATCATCACTAACTTATCGATATAAAATTATATAATTATAGATTACGAAAAATATATAAAGGCAATTAAAATACGATATTAACACAAAACTCAACGACTAAATTAGTAACAAGCAGTGTGCATTGATGATTACAAACTAATGATTATTAAAGCCAAGTAAAATATTGAAATCATTTTAAATAAAATATAAGAAATAATAAAAATCTGCAAATAATATTAGGTTATCAAGAAATTACTGATATTTAGAAAAAAAAGATTAATATACTAAATACATTTATTCCGGAAAGTAATTTCCTACATTAATGACACTTATGGCCCCTCTTTTGATTAATCAGTGGATGGAAACCTTTTATGAAGAATTCATTCGGTTTTTACGCTATATATGATTTGCTCTACTTTTTCACTTCTTTATATCATAATAAATTTTGCCAATTAGGTAATGTCGTAATGACTTAAGTAAATGGTGCAAATTCCGGAATATCTGGGGAATGACGAAAAAGTGCTCCCCCTAACGCATTAATTTTTTGAGTTAGACGGTCAAACATGCTATTTGTGTATGCGTGTGTGTAATGGCGTAAAGAAAAAGGACGCTTTTTCGGTTGACCAGTGAAGAACGTTGTTTTCAAGAGCTTGAATTAAGTTTTGCAATTATTGAACATATTGATATGCATTAAATGTTTGCTTATTATTGAGGGGCTCTTAATAAATGTCATCTCTTTTTGCATCCCAACAAATGCATAGCATAGCTTGATATTATCGGAGTCAACGTAGAAGAGCATGAACAAATTCTATTTGCGATTAAGGCATTTTTTGCTCTTAATACTACACTACAGAACTTACATTTTATTTTCCTTCTCAATTATGTTCAAAATGGCTCACGACCGCTTTAAGCGAATAGAAATGAAGCAATATGTGGCACCCGAAGAACATTTATGCTGACGGTTCTATGTTTATAAGATTAATTGCCTTATGACGTCCCCTACCTTTTCAATTTTTAAATCCGAACTCGTCTGAACAGAATGTGGCGTAATTCCCCTTCTTGTATTCATAACGCATGATGCGCCCTTTGTCTTTCAATTGCTAACATAACTAATGAAAGGATCAGTCATTAAAAAACGCTCTTGACTCTTTCCTGCCAGTTTCTTTTTATTTTTAATTTGCTTATGCCCGCCATAGGCTCACTCGTGCATGGATCAGCTAATCTCGCTTTAGATTCCACACAACTCTATTCCCAGTGAATCTCTCCCCTGACTCGTCCTTTGCTTATTTGTGATAATATCAGTGTTAATTTAACCCACCCACCCCTTGCGCAGGGTTTAGCTAGAAGGAAGATTGTTTTGTTCGCCGTTAGGTCAAATTAGAACATTGGGCATTTTCAGTGCTTTGAAATTTCGCTGTCATGGCACATATCCCGTTTTCTGCAGTATTCTGCTACCTATCTTGATTTGAGAGGCACAAAAGCTTGACTTCTTCCTTCAGAAAGTGAAGAACACACCTACTCGCTGATTTGGTGTAGCAAACAGACAGCAAGGCTACTAATTTATCTCCTCACCGAGGCCCTACCTCGCACGACATTATATTATTATACATGTTTGAAGAGTGAGACTCAGTACTTTAACGCGTACTAGCATTGTAGCAGCTAAGATCTTTGCTAGCTCCTACAAAAGTTTCCCAAAATGCAGTTGGAATTTCGCCATCTAAGAAATTATGCATCTCGCCCCATAAAATTCATTTGTACAACATTCCGATAATATTTACCCTATATGATTACCATATTAGATGTACAGTTCCCTCCAACCAATCACAACCCTTGCCTGATGCATTTAAAACCATCCAATCAGTGTAGACCTCCTCGTTCCTGCCTCACTCGCACTTTCATCTTCCACTTGTGTTTTCCTACCGTCGGACAAGGTCAGTAATAATATCGATTCTAATAATCAGCTTTATCGAATATCTTAAGTGTTCTGAATGTAATTCCCTCTTTTCTTTACATTTCTAGTTCTCCGTTAGGTTATAATTCGTGCATCGTTCAGTGGCTATAACATAAAATTTACCAAATATAATCTATAACAAATAATTTTCCACATTGCTATACCATTCATATTAATGTAAACCCACGCATATTCATTGCCGTTGTATCAAATAATTTACTTGCCGTGCAAATAAATACAGATATATGTATGTTAATTGGAATTCTTATAAGGTGGCACAAAAATATCTTTAATTGCTGATTATTATTGATATTTGTGGGTTAAAGACAGATTCATGAGAGTTGCGCACTCTCCCTATCATATAATATACTTACAATGAAGAAAGATTTCACCGCGCAGGCCGTGAAGTTTACTCGCACAAGTGAATGACCGTTAGTTCTGAACGAACAACGTTGCGTTCGGAGGAACAGATCAAGCGTTTTTCGAGACAGATTCTAGAGCGGTTGTTTTAGAAGCACTAATTAGAAAAATTGCCAAGCGTACCCAGTTGCCGGCCACTTAAAAAGTAAAGAAAATATATTGGACTGTAAATGTGAATTACAACTGTAAATGTGAATTACAGTGGAGAAATTTGACGAAGCAAAGATACCAATCAATGTTCATCTGCGTAAGGCGCTTCAACCGAACATACTAAGCCAGATAAATTATAGAGATGTAAAGTTTTACTCAGTCAATTCATCGTTAATGTACATTTTTGCATCAGTATATATAAACGATATTTTCTCCTACTTTGTCCTTAACCACGTTAAATATCATTCGTGGTTACATCAACCACAATTTCAATTGCATTCGTGATTACATTTGAATTTTATTCGCACTTGCTTCCTCCCCAATTTGAATCTTATTCGTTTGATATCACCCGCAATTTGAATCTCGTTCGTGAATACACCACAATTTAAAACTATTTGGTGTTCACAGCTCCATCTCCATAATTCTAATCCATTTCCGCTTACACTACCGTCATTTAAATACCATTCGAACTTAAATTTTCCGAAATTTGAATTCAATTTGTGCTACACTCCTCCTCTCGCAATTTAAATAAAATTTGCGTAGATATTGCAGGTAATTTCAATAATTTCAGTTTTGATTACAACCACTGCAATTTGAATCCCATACCCTTGCATAATTAGAATCTTAGGTAATTATATACCTGCCAATTCAAATCTCTCTCCTGCTAACATTCCTGGCAATTTGAATCTGCCTTGTCTTGTCGCCCCCGCAATTTGAAACTTATGCGTATTTGTATTCTTTTAATTGGAATCCCATTTGTGTTGATATCATCCTCAATTTTAATCTCATTCATGTCCCCCCCCTTTCCCTTTCGCAAGCGAATCTCATTCGTGTTCAGACCCTCCCCAATTAAAATCACATTCATGACTACATCATTTTCAATTAAATCTCATTCATGTCCCACCCCTCTCCTTCCCCTCTCAAACAATTTGATAATTTTGAGTGATGAAAACCTTTTAAAAAATCAAATAGCTATTGGTACCTGTCTATGACCCCCCCCCCCCTCCCGAAACACACACGGAGGCAAAAATATATAATAAATGTACAAATAGCCGTGTCTCTGTTGAGGTCACAGATTCATTCTCGTGGTCATTGAATAGATCACTCGCTTTACTGAGGCAATCGCTTTAACATCCATCGATTCCATCTCCTTTACGTTTATAATATTAGTTCCCTCGCTCCAGTTAAAACCCTCACTATCATTTTGAAGGTGAAGGTGTCAACAAAAGACGCCTTGGCTCAGTTTTGTTTTCATTTTTACTTTGCTAATGACCACCAGGTCAAACTACGCGGCTCGCCTTGAATTTGAACTCCCTCGTGCATAGATCAGCGAATCTCATTTCGATTCAACACCGCTCTGTTCCCGTTGAATCTTTTCCTTCCCCCCCCCCAATGTTCTCCGCACTTCATTCCTGCTAATAAGAGTTTTAATTCCCCCTACCCTCTTTAAAAGCTATACATAAAAATATAATTTTGTTCTTCATTAGATCAAATCAGATCGCCGAGCTTCTCCCAGCCCTCGACTTTATTCTGAGTCTATTTTTGGACATTTTCATTATTACGCTCTCGTGGCACATATCCCACTTTCTGTTTGCACTGAAGTATTCTGTTATATGTCCTATTTTAAGAGACACACAAGCTTGATTTCTTCCTTAAGAAAATGAAGAAAGCAATTACTCGCTGGCTGATGTTAATGATGCTAATAAATTCTCTACTCTCCGAAGCACTACCTCGCACAGCAGTACACCAAAGGGCTGCAGCTCACTCACCATCTTCTCCCCCTATTTCGCTCTCTCATTATATCTATAAAATAAGGAAAGTACTTTATACTTTTCCCTTTATTTCTAAAAGTTATCTCAGATGAATTAACTAAAGAGGATTTTAAGCTCAGTGAACCAAAATTGAGCTAAACAAGGTCAACCGATCTAGGTCGCGGGCTCTCAAATATTTTGATTTATGACATTATGACGATGTGTCCTTGGCAATTATATCTCTCCTAATAAGGAAAATTCTGGCTTAGATAAAGGGACATAATTATGCCTAGTGCAAAACTTCTATTTACTAAATAATGGTAGGGTAATGGGATCTTACTTAGGTCCTTTCCTTACAAACCAGTTTACGTCATCACCATAAGATATGGCTAGAAAATTGTCCCTTACACCTTAAAAGTCATTTTTATTAGAGATATAGATGATTGCATATTTATCTTCGAGCACGACATTCATGCTCATTTTTTTCAAACTGCAATAACCAATACCATACAACTGTTATGTTTTCAATTGAAATAATTTCCAAAGATTGCTACTTTTGTTGTCCCAACATTTACTACTACAATTTGCAGGAAACCTACAACAACCAATTCGGAACCCATTTCTTTAGTGCTACTAAAGTTTCAGTTTAAATGAGCTAGCATTAAGCGACGGATCTACTGTAAACCGCATTGACTCATCACAGTAAATATAATGAGTATAAAAATGCTATGTAAGACAGAGGAGAGAGGGTTCAAAGCAGCACCATTGAAACCATAATGAGAGGTCAGGTTTCCACTTCTTGTGGTGCTCCTAGCCTCATAAGCAATGCGAGTCTGGTACCACTACTCTCCCTTGTTACGAGAAACAGAAAATATGCTTATATTAGCCAAACCACGCGGGCAATTTGCATTGCATCGACTCCAATCTACAAAAAAACGGAACCACAAATTCATGAAAATCACGAGCATCCAGCTTCAACGCGGTATTCACACTTCCATCCTCTATGAATGAACCTCGACTCAACTGTAAAATTTCGCAAGGAACTCCAGCAGGGGGCACACAACTCTCCTGGTGATGAGCGACTTCGCCTCAGCCGCAAACTCGACGGTCTCATCAAACATGTCGAAGAACTTGCTCAGTAACTCAGGTACATAAAAATTCACAATTCATCGGTATTCTCGTTCTCACCAACATTGCTGACCTACAGTGCCCTCAGACCACAGCACCCTTCCACTTCTTGAACGACTTCTCCCGCGAATCAATGCTGGTTCCATCATTCCTACCAACATCAAGCCCAAAACAAAATTGTGTTCAACTTTGCAAGTAGAGTTCTGGGGGAGGCATTCAGCCCGCCTCTACCTACTCCGCACCCCTACCTTTCCTTATGGGAACTCGACCGGGAATGGATTTTATGGTTTTCAGAGTTTGAAGTCTTCATCATCCCAGGGTTGAAAAATGACAGGAGAAGAGATCCAATAACTTCCTCTCTTCCAGATGTATCAACTCAGCTAATTCCTTCGATCACAAAAGAATTTTGCTTCTTCCTATATCCTACCAGACTATATTTACCAGCATATACCAGTCACTCAATCTTCGGAATAGATTTTTTGCCCATCCTTGATTTGAAAGGTGTTCTCTCAAAGACCATGTGCCTGGAATCCTTATTCACTTATTCACCAAGTTCCAGATCAATCTTCATCTTGCACACCACAAAATTTATGCCAAATGTGAGGACTTTCCCGTGGCATATTACAGATAGACATACAACGGCACAACACCAGACTAAATTATTACAGTCATGACATCCAGCCTGGATGGTTAAGCTAAGCTCTAACCGAGGACCTTCTAAACGCCAACGACTAAATTAATTGGAGCACCACAAATTTAGGCACGCATGTTATTGGTAGGAAGAGCAGGAAATAAATAGAGGCGGCCTTCTAAACCACTAGCAATTGCTTCAGCAATAAATCCCATTTGATCAACATCAGCCGAGTGGTAGCAAACGAGGTGTCACTTGTAATTACGAGGCCCTGACCGCTTTTACCTGGGTGAAGCATCGAGCGGCAAGTCCACGTCATCTCTGCTGTAAGCCTGACAGAGGACGACGCATATATCTTCCCTACTTTAAGACACCTAATCAGAACACAGTGTTATCCTATAGTTGGAGTTGTGTCCAACTTTTAATTACTACTTCTTTCCAACAATCACTACATAACTTGGACACCGGTAAAGTCTAAGAAGCAGTTGTTACTAGGCTATAGTGAACCCCTACAGGAGACCCCGTTAGGAGGCCAGAAAAAGAAGGCTAACTCTCGGACACGACCACAAACACATCTGTGGACTGCTGATAGGGCTAGGTTTAACTAGGTATAGTGACCAAGGAAAGTGTGAAACTCGAAAGGCAGACGAGATAGTACTAGGATATATAGAAGGTCTCTCCAACCGGTGGAGAAAGATAATCGTTCCTTTTTAGAGTCAACTACGATGATCCCCACATGAGTGGGGTACACTAGCCCTAGATACAGGAAAATAGACCACCCCGATCAAATAAAAAGACTGCCACTTCGATTTGTCTCAGACGGAAAGAGGACCCCGCAGCAAGTAGTACAGCCGATCTTTGTGGAACTCTCGATACCATTAATAAAGTGTATAGAGAACCCAAACGGATTTACAGTAACATGCCGAAAGGAAAAAAATGTATAACAGCTCCTTTGGACGGCAGGGAGCACTACGCCAAAGAAACTGGATCTCAAAGCTAATACCCCACCGCAGATTACCACAAATAGGAGTTTCGTGTGCAGGATATTGGTAGCATGGGTATGGCCTAACTCATGCGAGAAAATCAGCAAGGAAATAAAGGAAAGGTAGAGATGGATAAAGATACAGGAGTGATCAAAGTTAAAGATCAAACCTACATCTTTAAAGTAGTGTGCAAAACAACGTAGATGGTAGCCAAAACACAGGAAAATGGTCCTTTAGCCTTTAGTATGTTGATTTCCCCCGCAAACATACAAAGTGAATCGTTTGTAAACGTACAAATGTGTTTCAATTGTTACGCCATCGAAGACCATAAGTCGGCCAACCGCCCGAAACAATTTTAGAAACTGCACTAATCCAACGAAAAAGTGCATCAACTGCGGCAGAAGCCAGCAAACGATCGAGATGTAATGCCCCGAAAGAAAAATGTCAGAAAAGAAAGGAGAGGGAACAACACGAAAAAAAATTAGAGGCAACACCTAATATGCTGCTGCGACATAGATGGACGCACAAGAAGAAATAACAGCAGCATTACATAACATCATGTACGAAAAATATATACCTGCGTAATCCACGGATATGTCCAAAACGGCCGCAGCCAGGAACCTATTGGAAGACCCTAAACACACTATTAAAAGCAAACGGACTGAAACCAATTATTATTGCTCATGAGGTAAATTCGTCAGCAATCTTGAACATACAGAAGCAAAAGAGAAAGTGCAGGAAGAAGAGAGCGCAACGGAAACTGAGGAAAGCGACACCGATGAACGAAGCTCTGAATACGTTGAAGAAGAACAAAAAGGGTTACGAGAAAAACACAGGAAAAAAAATCCAAGTCGGGGAGGAGCCCAAGCCAGACCACGAGGAAGATCTCTCCTAGCCCCACTCGCTAAACCACGATCAAGAACACGCATTAAAAAGAGATTAAAAAACAATCATGGAAACAGAAAAGGGAACAAAAATATTTGTAAGGACGGATCACGGACTCAACTTAAAAAAAACGAGATAAAATTACGGAGCTATTACATCATAGCCATAAACTCCAATGAGGAATTACACGACTGAGCTGCTTTATCGATTGAGAAAGGCATCCAATACAGAACTCATGAAGATCTAGATGAATCTTATATCGGAAATAAAAATGGAACTGACGAATATCATAATCGCTACAGGATATTAACCGCTAAGGAGAGATCATTTTCCCATTAATAACTTCATTTACAATCTTCAACAGCAAAATCCCGGTAATATTCATAGGCAACTTCAATGCCCAGTTTCAAACGAGCGGCTATAGACAAGGACCACATGTGACAAGGATCACATCCACAAAACCAGAAATCTGCATAGACAATAATTATCTCACTTGTAACTAGTATATGAGGCCATAAGATATACCATGTACAATCCCCACGGCATCTCTCCTTACCATCAATTTGAGACCAGTTAATATCCCTGGTAAAGTAAGAATAGCTTACCATAGAGCGGACTGGAAAAGATACAAGAGGAAACTGAATATATCAAAGCAGAACCACTAGAAAAGGCAACATTAGAAGAAATAGATGCTGGTTTAGAACAAATAATGATATAGACGCAAGCAACAAACGAAATAGCGGGTGAAAAAACGGTTACAAGACAATTAAGAACTTCACACAGACGCCCGAAATGGTACGGAAGAAAAGAAGACTAAAGGAAATCTCGAGGGAAATAGGAAGGAACGGAACAGCGTGGGAGCTACACAAGGACAAAAAAGAAGAAAAACAAAGGGAACAATGGAACGACGAAGTAATGATAAGACAAATATTAAAGAACCATTGCAAGAAGCTATTCGACATAAGTGAAGAACACAATGAAGAATTTGATATCGATTTCGAGCACAACATTATAGACGAACTTAATGAGGAAATCGAAAAGACACCCTCACTTCTGTGGAGGCAGAGAGAGACACCTACGTCAGTATCGACGTAAAGAACACTGTACAATAGGTGAGAACCACAATTCACTATTCAAGCAGAAGGCACCAGGAAGATCAGGACTCAGCAAGAATCATTAGGAAGAAACGCTCGAAAAAATTCTAAAGGGAATAACATCTGTACTAAATGCAAGCCTTAACACCGACTACTTCCCGGATGAACTAAAGGTTGCAACAAATGATCTTTATCCCCAAAGCGGAAAAAACACCAACACGAATGGAGAACTACAGACCTTTCTCTCTACTTGACTTCATCGGGAAGGTGTTCGCGAAAATAATCAATCAACAACCACTAAGTGAGCACCTGAAGGTAAACAATATCCTATAAAAATACTAATTCGGATTTAGGAAAAGAAGAAGCACAGAAATGGCCCTCATTCTCATTCCGGAAAAATACCAAAGCTAAAAAGGAAAAGGCTAGAGTTGATATCGTATGCAGGGACGTTTAGAAAGCTTTTCAACAGAGGTTTGGTAAGAGGAATGCAATACAAAATCCTGCTAATACTAATGAACAACAAATAAGAAAGACCATTCGGCGTCTACGTGATGGAAGTATATGGCAATCATCACGAAGAAATTTCAAGCTGGAAGCTGGCCTCCCGCAAGGAGGGTGTCTGAATCCTTCATTATACTCAGTGTACACATCAGACATTCCACCACTCCAGTTCGCGGACAACGTCATGCAAGTCGCGTTTGTCCATAAAGGAATGTCAATATGCAGGCAAGACTAACAGCAGAGGAAATAAGGAAGATCAGTGAATACGAAAGAAAATGGAAAATAGGTAGAAACAGAAATTATTTTTAAATCGTACCGATCTACTGCAGAAACCTCGGAGACATTTACGTCGAATGAGAAAGATACAAATACACTAATGAAACTAAAGTACTAGGATTAACAATAACCAAGACATGATGCAGCCATCACTCAAGAGAACGAGTAGATAGAGGAGAAACAAAAAGAAAATTGATCAAGCTATCATCCAGTCAGCAATGGTATATCCAGTGATTCTTATGCACACCATCTCAAAAAAAAGAATTACTGAACTGCAGAGTATTTAAAACAAGGCAGTATCAGTAATCACAAACACAAGAAGAGGACAAAGAAGAAGACAACCTGATTTGAATAGTGAAGCGGAGATGAAGCCACTGAAGAAGATAATAGAGGAAAGAGCTAAAAAAATAATTGAGAAAACGCAACATGAAATAGCAGAGGAAATCATGGAATTGATAACTCAAAGAGAGGATGGGGAGCACATCACTACTTGCCTACATATACATCAATGATCGCCTAGGAAGAGGAAGAAATTTTATCTAGATAATGTAGAAAAGAATGAGAGAGTAAGTAGCAAAACTTTTACTATTATTTCAGATTCATTAAACCTGTAAAGGAACAACAAAAAAGCGTTATAAAAAACTTTACCAGTAGTAGAAAGAACAGCAACAACGTTTTGAACGGCTTAAAAGGGATAAATAATCCATACTTTGAACAAGGAAACAATAAGAGGAATTAATAGGAAAAGGATATAATACACATCGTAGTTCAGAACCTACGTAAAGCTGTAGGTCCACTGACTAACTAGGGGACCATTCAAGTCGACTATGCTATTTCAACCTTTCCTATCTCTACCCTTTACTCTTTCGCTTCCTCATTGTATTCTGGTCTCCTTTTCGCTCCTCACGAAGACTCACATTGGGATTTGGAAGGACCATGGACTAATAACAGAAAAAATAACACAACTTTAGCGAACAAAACAATATAGAGAAGTGGAGAAAGCTTTTGATAAGTCTGGATCAGAAGCTTACAATATAATATCTTAAATATCCAAATGAGTAACAATTTGAAACGAATTCTCTGTGACTATAAATCTGAAAGGAAGGCAAGAATCATCATAAATGAATATGAGAGACCAGAATTTGAATTGAAGGCCAGATTGCTGCAAGGAAGATTTTTATCTCCCACGTTATATTCAGTTTATATAGCTGATATGCGTCCATCAATTAGACCAGAGACGCTGAACATCAAATTCGCGGATGATATTAATATGGACGAACACCCCCCCTATTTACCGTAATTCCTATTGGAATAACGAAAACATCTGATATCATATATATAGGAGAATTGTACAATTAATAGATTAGAGGGCAAAACTTGGGATCTAAAAATAAGATCCAAAAGTTACGTAAGTCACTAACGAAAAAGGATCAAAGAACACTCTCAACCCTACGATTACTATGTTCAATCCGAGGAATCTCAATGGAGAATAAAAGAAATATATATATATATATATATATATATATATATATATATATATATATACAGCAATAGGCAAGAAAACAATAACTTACCACCAATAGTAATGCATATGATGTTTGATTTGAATCACCGATAAAAGATATGCAACGAGTACAGATTAAGGCCTTAAAATTGATAACGAACACCAAAAAGAAAGAATTTCGAAAAATGAGCGCCCTTACGTAGAGGTCAATTTAGTAACAATTAATCAATTCCGCAGAAAAAGGGCACGAGATATATGAGAGAAAATCAATAAGCTCCCACAAGTATTTGCAAAACATATTTATATCCTACAAGGTCAAGATATCAGCTGAGGACAGAAGAGCCAATATATATGTGATTAATTCAGCAAGAAAAACAAACGGAACATAAAAGTGCACCGAAAAGAATGAATAAAGAATACTGAAAACGATAAAACTACCAGAAGGAATAATTATTGAAAGATGAAAACCGAAATTAAGACAATCAAACTATGATAATTGAAATATGAGAACCCAAAACGAACAAGTCACAAATAAGATAAGTTAATCAGAAAAAGTCAAACAAACATACAACCGACGAAGAAATGATATGAAAGAAGTATGAATCAAAATTGATATTCAAAGCATATAAAATGCAACCAAACGCACGAATCTTGCCACACACACAATATAAAAAGACAAAAAAACAAATAGTTACAAGAGAATAGTTAGATCTCCCGATAGTTTTCAACTAGATTAACTTAGTTGTGAAAAAGGAAGAATCAAAGTGAGTAATTGCAGTATGGTGGTTCGGAATCTCGATGTAATCAGCAGATCTCTCTAGTCCATTTGGATTGGGTCTTCTTTTTTCACCTATGACTAACGAAGTTGTTCATTCTCTCTCCTCAATAAACTTTCTTTTATTTTTATTTTCAATTTTTTACTATAAGCCTTCTACGAAACCTTATTTCGAACTTCCCCATCGGTTCACGTGAGCTGAAGGTCAGAAGTGTGGAAGTCTCTTAAGGAGCAAGTCGGCCGCCGGCCTTCTCCTTTGTCCCACCTCGATCATGCGTGGGGGAGGGGGCAGAGGAGAGGAGGACCTGCGAGCCGTCCCCACCCCCTCCCCCAAGCTCTTTTAATACTAAGAGAAAGTCAAAATTGACAACAATAATGAAGGTAAAGAGAAAAATAAAATGGATGGGAACAAATAATATACCCATGCAAATCAAGCCACACAGAAGAAAGCATAAATAAAACTGCCTAAGTAAGTATTTCCAGGTATAACTTGAGAATACAAGTATAAACACCAATGGATGGCCCGGGGAGTGAGTGCGATATAGCAATGTATTCCGCACATTCGATGCGGACATTATACTCATCTCCCTACACCCGGCGTTAGAAAAAATGGTGAGGGAATTAAAACCTGGAACTTTGTATTGCTAACAGTTAATCACTTTCAGGAAAGGCGTGAAAGAGCGGCCATAGTGGTAAAAGGGAGATAAAATATGAAAAAATACGTGCTACAGGTTACCCACCCTTGAAGAGCAACTAATTACCTATCCAGAGACTTAACACCATATTCAACTGGAGGTTCCTCACTTTGCCAATGGGTGACTTAAATGCAAGGGATGGAGAATGAATGAGGTTACCAAATTACTACTGGGATAGGTAGGTGCATCTGAAAAGGATAGTCACCAAGCCAGACTTATGCTTGGCAAATTTCCTCGTCCCTTGCAATTATGATATGGAACCAGTCCAAATCCCACAATTGGATATCTATCACCATCGATAGAAACCCGATATATATTCCATCACGGCTAAGCAAGGATTACAATAGGGTGGAGTGGAAAAAATACGAACGGATGCTGCACGATTACGCGCCAGGCAGATCTCGGTGATGCAGCGCTCGAAGAGATTGATGAGAAAATAAAGCACCTAAATCACACTTTATTGCAAGCTGATAAGGAATCAATCCCCAAAACCGCATATAGGAAAATATCAATCAATGGACCTTTTCAACGAAATCTCCCGAATGAATTAAATGATATTCGGATATCAGGAAGTTAGATTTAACCAATAGCAAAATGGTGAGTTTCGAGGTTAATATCCTTTTCACAAAAGTTCCAATTGAGAAAACTCTCAATGCCTTTTCGGACCACTTTTCTAAAATAGGTAATGATTTGCCCCTCATGTGCGCGAAAATTATTAACCTTCTAGTTTATGTGCAGCTGATGTAGTTTTCACTCGCGGAGATAGTTTTATCGACAATTGTACAGCCTTAGCATGGGAATCCCCTTTAACCAATTTTCTGCAATTTATTTATGGAAAATTTCGAAAAATAACTACAGCCTCTAATTTTCCCTTCCCCTTTGGTTTGGCTGAGATACGTCAATGATGCATTCACTTGCTGGCCCTATAATACCTTTACAACTTTTCGAACTTCTTAAAAAATCACGACAACTTACATCCCACTATTAAATTCAAAGGTCGATTAGAAATTAGAAAATTAATTCCCTGCCGTTCCTCGATACTAAACTTATGAGAGCCACCGGCTAGATAATACCCTCAGTATGCCGCAAACCCACAAATTTGAATTAGTACATACAGTATTATTCACTCAATGATAAATCAGTTAAGAAATCCGTCGTCTTATCACAAATCTTAAGAGATCGCATCTTCAGCTTGCGCTTTCTTCAACACAAATTTAATTTCATTAGTTACATTTATTGGTTTAATGTATAATTTATGGTTCATAGAACCATGAAAATCCAAAGCCAGACGGATTTATTAGTTCTACTATCAGGAGTAACGCTTCCACTAAATCATTTATTATATTAAATTTTGCCCCACAACTTTCCAAACTAAAACACTTTGCCACAATACCAATATTAAGATAGAGTTTTAATATAACGACACTATAAAAAGGTGATTTACAAAACAAACCTTGTAAGCAACAGTCTGGGGTGTATCTTATTCTATGTAACAATTGCAATAAATCTTATGCAAGCAAACTGGGGACTTTAATAAACGCATATATGCACATATGGGAGATATAAGAAGAGGAAGCTTATCTTCTAGTTTGTTCAACCACACGAGTAATTACGATCACCAAATTGATTTTAATAATCCCAAACTAGTCCATAAGGTCTGATAATTATTTCAAAAGAAGTACAATTTAATCAATATTGATTGAACAAATTCCTAATTACAATATGTCTGAGGGCTATTTTAAATTTAACAAAGTCATTCAAAATTCTCTCGACCCAAAACTTGCTTCGAAAATCGCTACAAATTTACCTGTACCGTAGCCTATGTCTTGTTCTGTTCCGACTCCCTTCCTTGTTAACTTTCCTCCATCTGCTCCTATATAGCAGGAATTTGTGTCAAGTCTTCTGGCTACCATCACTAAGGAAGAAATATTCAGAAAAGCAAAGAAAATAGTAAAAATCGTCTTCTCAATCGTGAATATGGCAAAACGAGTGAGCAAGGAGAGAAAGACTGCTTGGTTTCTACCTTAGCATAGCACCGGAGTAGATAGAAAAAGAAGGAATATATTCCATTAGAATGCTGCTTCAGGTGCTACGTGGTTGAGAGACACGCAGAAGAGAAAGTAGCCCAGAAGAAGAGCCGGTGTGTTCTAACTGCGCAAGTAATGGCCGTGGGTAGATTACTGTCAAAATGAAATATCAAAGTCGGTGAACTGCGAAGGTAGCACATAACACTAGGGATGAGATGCCCCGTCCGCAAAAAAACAATAAGAAAAGAGAAGGAAAATCTAAAGATGGAAAAAGAAGCCAAGAAGAATAGCTACGTGGAGGCTGCAGCACAGAGAACCACCAGAGCACAGAAAGTGGAAGTTACATTATCTCCTTACCTAAAGAGGGCAAGGAGATAATGACTATAATTATCTTCACCCAGATGGCAAATCTGGAATCCCAGACAATTTCCCCGAGGTTGTAAAGAGCCTCATGAAAAAGAATGGCTTCACCAAGAGAGTATGTTCCCTCAGAACACACCATCTGGAAACATTCTAAAAATAGAACTAATCGACGAATAACCAGAGGAAGAGGATCTCAATGAAGAAGATTTATCGAAAAAGGAATATAAAAGCTAAAAAGCAAAAAATCGCTACCATCTAAGAAAGGATCACTAAAAAACAACGCAGAAAGGAAATGAATGATGAAGGAGAGACTCCTCACGCACAGGCGTCCCACTCACACTAAAGATAGAAAAATCTTCAGCAAAGGGCTTCTCATGGACGGTAAAGACGTTGGGGTCAAAGTCTTCGCCTCGCCTCTGTGCAAGTAGCCGAAGTGGGATGTGGAAGCGCTCTTCCATAGGGTGTACAAAGGCAACTACAAATGGGCTTATGAGGGACCCTACACACAAGAAGAGATGGAAGGACTACTGATGAATTGATCCATACATATTTCACCATCACGCGTACAAAGCGTTAATATGCAAACATAAGATTATTTAAAGTGGACAAAAAACATCAGAATTAGACAAATAAGAAGTGAGTGGTTAATTGTGAAGGAATTTTGCGTGAAGTGAACTAGAATAAAGATAATATAAAAGTGTGAACTAGAATAAAGATAATATAAAAGTGTTATATAACTAAAAAGTTAATTCAAATAAATAAAATCCAAGTGTAATTAGCAGATAAAAGTACTAAAGAATTTAAAAGTGAATTAAAGTAAATAAAAGTAAGTGTATATTGAAATAATAATAATTAAAGTGTATAAAAAAATTAAAATAAATAAATTATAAGGATAATAAGTAATTAAAAGCAATAAAATCTAAGTGTATCTTTAAATAATAATAAATGTGTACAAATAAATTAAAGGTGATAAATAAAATATAAATAAAATAATAATAGTGATCCAACATAGGAATCAAAATTGATGATTATAATACAATAATGTGTTAAGCGTAAATTAAGGAATATCGTGAAAAGAATTATTAACGTTATATAAAAATTAAGATGAAAATTAATTTTAACAAAATAATAACAAAGACTAAAATCTGTAAAGATTTGTAAAATATGTTAGAAATATATTTTAAATACAAACTAATCAATTAATTAATCAACTTAGTAAACTTAAAATGGAATGTAATGATTAAAAACTAGAATAACTATTCTACCTGGTAACCTATATTTTCCTTACCTTAACTTATATGCTTCCCTTCATTGTTCAAATTTGTTCAATATTTTTCCCACTTTTATCTATTTATACATTTCACAATTATATATATGATTATGATTGATGTGAAAAACACTACCTGTAATTTTTGAATTTACTTAATAAATCGTCTTGCGATCTTCTTATTTTAGAGTTGAAGATGGTAGTAGATACCAAAAGTAGTCCTATAATGTAATAAACTGATTCTACTAAAGTGTGTTTTTATATATTTTTGTAAGAAATATTAAGAAAATACAAGTTAAAATTAATAACGCTGCCACAGCTGTGGACTTCAATAGAACCTGCATACAACATGACCTTTTACCTAATTATATATATATATATATATATATATATATATATATATATATATATATATGGTGATCCATTTATTCATACGTTGCACACAATCTATGTACATGGTCTTTTCCCACGATCGTTCCGACCGAAACGACCATTAATTTCACCTTGGCCTCGTTATCTTCCCTCTAAGTTACAACAACATCTGTTCACACAAAACTGTCATTTAACCATTTCATTCTATTTATTTATTAACGCCAAACTACTAGACTAAATCCTATAAAATTCTTTTTCCCACCATCTATCTATAAATTTCTTTTGATAGAAAATCTCTGCTCTTGCTCTCTCTCGAACACACTTAACAAACATTGAACAGACAAAGCTCCTCCCCAGAAACCCCATTGGTCACGCCCACCTTCTCTACACATATAAAACAATCTCACATTAAACACAGACTCTCATTATTCTCATAATTAACATCAGCCACACAGTTGAACCTATTTGGTGGACAACTTCAAAACGAACTCGAATCCCGAACTTGGATTCATGTAGCAGAGAAGAAGATATTTTTTCCAAATTGGAACTGGTGACTCCGCCACAATCAATCAACCTCTCCACTCGCTGCAAGCATCACCCCCTTTTATCGCTATATATATATATATATATATATATATATATATATATATATATTAATTATTTAAAAGGATAGGTTAATCAGAGAAAGGGGAAGAGTTTGATGTTACATAAAAATTAATTTTAATTTTGAGCTGCTAAACAGGGCAATATGAATCATTGTGGTTAAAATTAGCAATAAAGCGTTTCTGTATTACTTGCAACTTTACATATATTGACATATATAGAGGGTTTTATTTATCTGAGCTCTTTAGTCAACAATGTTTTTTCCTCGGTTTTTTTTCTCATATTCAACTAAATTGCCTCGCTTTTGAATCCTTAAGATTCTCCAGAATGATATTGATTCGTTTGGTGGTTGTGATCTTTTAAGATTCCTTCCTCTTTTTTACAAGAAAATTGCAACTAATTTGCCCCTAAATTTGCCTGTTGTTTATTGGCCATATAGGGAATCGACAGATAAACATAATTGCTCACAAAAGTGCCTAGATCAGACTTTAAGAATAAACTTGAGATTAACCTGGGTGTTAAGGCAAAATAAAAAAGATTAAAGGTAATGTTTAAATGCGGAAGGTAAGTCAGCATTGTGGGAAAAATATCAGGTTTACAAACCACATTAAATTGAAAGTCCATAAAGCCAAATGCAGGGATGAAGATGTAGATAGATTATGTTTTTGATGTTCTCAAAGCATTATTTTCATATTATATAATTAAAAGAAAAAAGGTAATTCATGTATAATAGGAAGCAACGAGATTTTTTTAAGATGATCGACCATCATTTTATCTTAGTATTTTGCAAGGATTCTTCTAATTTAAATATTGCAACCAGATTTAATTGAATGTCAATCTCCCTATGATAAACTATATAATATTTTCAGGTGAAGAATTAAGAAAATCAAAAAAGAAAATGTCTTCTGATAAAGCTTGTGGGGTAGATGGAATTCATATGCGTTGTCTCAAAGAACGAAAAGACAAATTAACGTTATAGTTGTATTTGGTCGAATACTTCGTGAAAGAAATTTCCCCTTTAATAATTGGAAATTAATAAATGTCGAAACTATTTTCAAGAAAGAGAGTCGTGAAAATAAAGAATATTTTCGATCAGGAAGTTTAAAATTTATATTGCGACAAGAAAGAATTAAATGGATTAGAAACTGATTAACGAATCATAAGCAAATAGGTGGCCGGTAGGGCTCTTCCGGGCGCTGGGTCTGTCTCAATGCCCGAGCTGGTTTCAAAACAATAATTGGTAGGAGAGTTGGGCGCTGTGTCAGGTTCGGATGCAAAAATGTCATTTATAGCGACTCACAGAGCGCGTTGCCTGCGATTTAAGGCATCAAAATTCCAACAACCCTTAGTTCGCAGTATCCAGTAGGATTTTGAGATGGGTTAACAACTAGTAGGGTCCCTTAGGGATCAGTTTTAGGGTAGTTTCTGTTTTTAATTTTCGTAAATAATATAGATATCGGAAAATAATGTAAACGAAATTCACTTGGCGCTCATAAAAAGCTTGACAACGAAATAAGAAAAATGAAGATGGAAATAGGCTGCAAAAGTGCAGAGAGAAACTAGTTTTATGTTGCGATGATTTTTGTTACTCAAAAATGCTATGAAATGCGGTGTTCTGCATTTTAACAAATAATCAAAAATTCAAGTATTTTATCAAGGGTAATTAGCTAAAACAAGTAACAATATTTAGATTTGAGTCAAAATTGCTGATAAATAAAATAAATTCCAGTTTTAAAAGATAGTCAGAAGAAAAACAACTCTGTAGGGTAGCCTCATTCATTAAGCTATCAGTCTCAAGTAGAGAGGCAGATACTATGTTAAAACTATACACTTCATTAGTTAGGCGTATCTTTGATTAGGCTGTCACTTACAGGTCTCCATACTTAGCTGGAGTAAGGGGGGACTAAATATCATAATTAAGAAGAAATAATAAATATATTTATTTGATTTAGTTTGTAATACATAATGGAACGGGGAGAACAAATAAAAAACCTATAAATAATATCATTTTTCCAGCAAAATCTCAAGGAAGAAATACAATAATAAGCTCAAAAAGTGGAAACATCAATCGAGAAATCCACCTTCACTACGCTAGTATTAAACTCTTGCCGCAAGAGTTAATAAGCGCTCCCTCAAATTGCATCATCAAATGAGACTGGACGAATTTTTATTTTAAACACCTTTCTATTTCTAAGATCCTGAAAATTTCATTTGATATCTGAAATGTTGTAGTTAAGGGGAAAGTAAATGGCTGGGAGCATCGTTGTCCGAAAAGATCAGATTTTGTAAGGCCTAGCAATTATAAGTTTCTAAAACTTTCTGTAGGCACTAAGAGGTTTTAATGAATTGGCATGCACTAAACACGCAGCTCTTACCTGATTATGTGATGATGGAGAGGCTGAATATTCAAACCTAATTTATTACTCAGGATCGACGTATCTTTCCTGTGCAAATGTTCTGAATTGAGAGTGGGCTCTAATACTGAATTTGAGAATTATCTGGCTGTTCATATGTATACATATCCTTGCAGATAGGCCCAGTAACTTCTGTTGCTTTGCAAATCTCTCATATTTAACTGACATCTTTGGGTATCTCAATGCAATGAAGAAAGAATGGAAGGAGGAAAATCTGATTCAAAATTCAGGCCGAAAAATATTTCTAAAGACGTCACAAGTATAAAGAAATACACCACAGGCTTTAACACGTAAATCTGTTATAGTTCCTTCCCTGGCACTTTTGGTACCCTTATACCTTAGTCATAAATGAGGTTGGGGGTGGAGCATAAGTATGAACCCACGAAAAGAATACTCCAGGAAGAAAAAACCAAGAATTTTGATATAAGAAACCTCCAACCTCTTTAAAAAGGAAATAATCCATGATATACACACCAATCAACTTTTAGCTTACACTTGAGGGCCTTGGGGCCTATTGACAAGCCTGAGGTAGAACCTACCTTGGAACAGTCAGCGCAGAGGAGAGATGAGGTCCTGAGGAGTGGCAGATTCCCGCCGCAGAGAATACATGTCGAAGCTCCGTTGCCTAGACGCTTCTGCTTCATCTTCTCCACCCGTTGCACCAACCGTCTGTTGTCACCAGGAGCAGCCACGCGGGAAAAGAAAATAACGTCATTTAGTTTTAAAATTATCTTTAACGCACTATGTTCCAATTTGTAAACGTTCGTGGTTTAAAAAATAAGTAAAGTTCGTGTTCAGGGGATGAAATGAATTTCTTATTAATATTACTGGTATACATGGTTTGTACCATTGTGATTCTTCTAAAACTTGATTCAAAATTATTCTTCTTTGAAAGTGTTAGAGAGGCAGTAAATGAGGGATAAAGCGAGAAGCAAGCGGTATAATAAACGACTATCAAAACAAGAACAATAAAAAACCTCTTGTTTTCAATTATCTGTGCACGTCATGCCACCTGTGGGATGCGATGCAGGTGAGAGCCTTTCGTTATTATAGTATCAAGAGATCGTCCTGGAAAGAGGACTGAAATTGAAGCGGAAACCAATCCTATTTCCATCTCCTGTCCTTTATTTGAGAGGGTCGAGGTCTACAATACCTCGGATATATCCTTTCAATGATAATTGGATAAATACGGAAGTTTAACTACGTGACCGTTTTACGTGTTAGATTTTTCGGCATGAAAGTGTAGTTACGTGTTTAGTACCTACCATATTTATGGGTGTGTGAAAGTATAGGTGATTTTTGCATCTGAAGCAAATTGTTTTATGGTCAGGGGTGTGACATCTTTACCTTTAGGCAAGATAGTACTTTTAATCTTCAATATTTATTATATTTGATTAAAAAATTACGGCAAAAAAATTACTATATGTCAATAATTTCCTTCCGTAGTACACGAAAGAGTTTTTTTTGCTTTCTGCCCGGTGCCCTTACTTCCCCTTCCCCTAATATGCGAGATCCGATTGCCCCTGATATCTTTCGATCTGAGAAATTAAGCTTGTCACCTTCATCTGTTTACTCACTCACGTTAGAGTGGCTGGTAATGAAACAGCTGACCAAACTGTTCGGTCGGCCTCCGATGACCCAGCAAGTCTAGTTTCCTGCCCAGTCACTGAGATCCTACCACATGTGAAGGACCATACTTCATAGCATGAACCCACTACTTTGGCTACTGGGCTCGTTCCTGCCATCGCTTCTGCCATAAAGAGTACTGACACGCCTCCACCTAGGTTATACCAGACTAACCCATGGAGACCTGCAGTACCAGTCTAGCCGTTCCCCCACCTGCTCTTACAGCGCCACCGTCACCACCTCTTTGCTGGGCAATAGCCCCTTGTTCAGCGTCGATAATCTCTTCTCTTTTTCTCTGCCACTACGTTTCGTTCTTTAATATAATAACCCCTCCGGTCTTCTCCCGCCCTCTCGTCCCAAATTATCCTTCCGATAGCCATTCACAGTTTAAAGTCTTGTTGAGTAGGACGCATATTCGCAAATCAACAGCCAAAGCCACTCCTATTATGAAAAACTCACACACAGTTCTTATGACCTCGGAACTATTAATATTTTCGTTGTGCATTCAATCGAGTTTGGGGAACAAGTAATTAATTTTTAATAAAAACATGTCATATATACCTTGCAATAAGCTAACTTATTAGGTGGTTAGTATGGCAATAGGTAGCCACCTTCACCTAGCATCTGCTATGCCTGGGGGACGCTCCCATTCCACGTCAAGCAAGTGATTGTATTTTTTTCACAAGGATTAATCCATCGTCCAGAAGGTTTAATATTATTCTAGAGGACACACTTTTCGTCTTCTGCAACAATACTCCTAAAAGTGGTTAAGTTTTTAGGTCTTGAGGTATCCATTACCACAATTATGATACCATGCTTATTACCTTTTAAAGACGATGAACTGTAGAAAGAGTTGAATGTAGTTTTTCAGCTAATTGTTCAGCAGTTGAAATCAATTTTTCTTCTATTGTTATCTTTGAACGTGGATCATCTTTAGGACTAACATTTAGAGAACAAAAATTCTGAAACCATTTTTGGCACTGGCGCCCAGTAATTGTTCCTACACCCTATACTTGACTACTTGACATGAACTTTTTGCAGTTAACTTTTTGTCTTTTCTAACTACCAAAGTATAACGCTGCAAATCTGCTCATTTTACACTTCCCTAAAATTCATCATTAAACGACAAAGTACATCAAAATACTATTAATAATAATAATGAAAAATTAATAGCCCCGAAAGTAACTACTAAGGTTTGTCGAAAAGTAGGCCTTGGGTTAGGCTAAGACATACACGTACCTATGTAGGCTTCAAGTTTAGTAGACTACGTCAGGATAAAATCAAACCTGCTTTCGATTTTTTATCCATTAAATAATGATAGAAGAAAAATAAACCACATTTGCCTATGGGATGACTTTATATTTCAAACTACAGTTTCTATTCTCTTTTGGGTCAAATTATGAATTGCAGCATACAATCGCTGTGAGGTTTATGATAGAGTTTCTTTCACCTGAGGCCAGAATTCAGTAGCCAAGATTTCACACAATGTACTCACATAATTAATAGTCTTGATTTTTTATAGGAAGTAGTTCTCATTTAAGAGATTCAGAGTAAAGATTGGAAACGCGAATCTCTAAATGATAAAAGGAAAATATATCTCATTTTATTGGAAGGTTGATAAACAATGATAGTTTTTGATGGAATTCTGCAATTATTATTCAAAGGCTTTAATCAATCTACACCTAAGTTTGGTTGAGGGGAACGTTTTTACTCATTTTCCAAAGAGAAATTTAAAACTTTGTACATATGATTTGTATCCTAGTAAAGAATGACTATTTCTTTAAAATGAACTAATAATTTATTTTATTTTCTAAATATCGGAAATGACCGCTGATATAAAGCCTGGATCTATGGGAATTTACCCAAAACTAGATGGGAGAAATGGGTTTAATCGTCTAAATTTGCCAACCCGAAATATTAGTTGGGATTCTTATAAAAGGTGGGCAACAAAGCGTCTTAGAGGAAACAGTGAATTATTTTTTAGATAGGAAATCTGAAAAGATTATTACGAAATTTAAGATATTACGTTAGGATTTGGGGCTAAATGGAGGTAGAAATAAGGAAGGGAGAAGCGTATTTAAAGAAGTATCCGATTTAACGATATCAAAAGGGATAAACTGAAACTCTGTAAAGCTCGTTGGACGCCATCGACTAAAACCCCTCCAAATATTCGAGCTTTTACTTTTATCAACGATGTTCGAAGGGAAAAGCTGCTTTTACCTTTCTTCCAAGGTGATTATGCACATATGAGTAGGTAATAGGAATTGAGTAATATTCATGTATGTCGTAAATGCTATATAAAACAGGAAGTGTGCATTTATTGGACAAAAAATGGGTGTTCTGCAAGCGCAAACCGCAATAGTAAGATTGATGTGCGCGTTATAGAGTAAAGTGAAAATACGAGATAATATATTTTTTTGCTTTTAATTAGATCAAACAAAATATATCTAAAACAAGAGAAAAACAAACTCACCACAAAGAGAACAATCAACAGAAACTTGACACAAAAGTAAAATAAATGCTTTTAAACTCTCATTAAAAACAAGTATATTTAATTCAATGAGAAATTAACAAAATACTAATTTAAGGTGAGCAAAAAGACAAACTTTGGAAAAGAACAACTAACGAAGTCATCAAAGACAAAAGAATGCGATAATCGTAAATGACAAATTTAAGGCGAAAAATGAAACAGGATTTATCAGAAAAGAATCAGAATCAAATATTCTGACCAGCTAATCAGTCTCTACTCAGCAACATAATTATTTTAAAAGTTTTACCTACAGACGAACACAAACACTCCAATGCATTCAGCCATTGTAACATGCAGTTTCCAAACTATGATCATCTGGATGCTGTTCAAGAATTATTATCACGAACTTATAAATTAATAAGGTCTGCTGACCAAAGTCGCGTGCTTTCACTTATCCTGATTTATGACCTTGTGACCTTCAAAACTTTCAATAATTCCCAGATTAACCTTAGTAGGACTTGGAAATTATATTACTCGAAAGAGAATTTAACACAACATAGGTGTTTCAAATATAATTAGGATCGCCTGAATAGTTACAATGTTATTACTAAAGCAAAAAAAAGCCAAACGGGGACCGACGGATCGACGGACCGACTAACCTAAATAGTGAGAATAGAGTTTCACGCGACTAAAAATATCTTTTTATATCTTCGAATCTTGATACACCGAGTTATTATTTGGAATAAAGAGAAAGAAAGAATTAGCTAAACCTACAATGCCATACGTTTCTTTATATACAGCCACCATCATTATCTACGTTTCATTGAGAATAAAATAAAAAAGAGGAGTGATAGACGGAAACGCCATATCCCACAAATTGTTTTACAATAATGGTTGGAAATTTGATACAATAGATAATTAGACTGGGAGCAACAGGGAATCGAAAGTAATGGAAGTTTTGATTCTCCTTCTCTTTGTTGACGATATAGTATTATTTTTATTAAATAAAGAAAGATATACAGTTAATGATATCAAATAAAATTATCCCAAGCCAGTCTCCCAGGTTGACTAAAAGTGGAATTATAAAAAAGAAAATACTGATCAAATGTTTAGCGAAAAATAAAACAAGCGGAATCCTGGATCAGATTTTGGAGCGGGTAGAAGAATAAATATAATTTAGAGCAAGAGCTACTTCTGAAAATATCATGGAAGAAAATATCTGTATTAGAACAAATTTAAGTTGGAGAACAGCAGTAACTCAGTAGTAAAACAAACATAGGTCCGAAAACTGCAGGAAATAAGTAGTAGAACTAACTTAGGTTGGAGATCAGCAGGAAATCAGTAGTAGAATTAACTTAGGTTGGATAGCAACGGGAAATCACTAGTAGAACTAACTTAGGTTGGTGAGCAGCAGGAGATCAGTAGTAAAACAACCTAAGATCTAAAATGAACAAATAAGGTAAGTAAGACACTTTTAAAATCAGAAAAAAGAGTAATTAAAACATTTAAAAAAAAGAACGTTTAAAATCAGCAAAAAAAGTAATTAATGATCGCGGGATTTTTCCTTCTGCCTCGGTCCTGTGTATTTTTGATGGATTTAATTGAATTTTTTCGATTGACTCTCTTTTAATTCATGTGTTGGGAATTAAGGTCAAATATCCTTCTATTGATTATAATTAATTACTTAGTAGCACAAATGAATATTTTCAATTGTTAATCAGGTAACTTTACCCGATTTAGGAAGGTTACCTAAAAATCATAGTAACAAGCGCTGGCACGCTTGTGGGCAAACAAAGCCGAGTCTCGTTGAAGGAGAATGGACTTTGAGAACTTTGAGATCTCTTTAACACTGAAGAAAGACACACCCATAACAAGAAAGGGTGGATGTGTATATGGATGGTCTTAGGTTGGTTTCGGAGAGGGAAGATTGGTACCTTGTGCGTGATTATAGGGAGGGGAAAGGCGTGCACGCAGTGGTCATGCGTGAACACCATTATTTCTTGGGTCTGCTCACGAAGGTAATCAAACTTAGATCCTAAGCATGAAAATCTAACATCTCACTCACTATTCTAACGGTGGTTCCAAATCCAACACCTCACTTCTTAAGCTAACGAGAATTTCCAAATGCAACACCTTACCCTTAAGGAAAACGCGAGTTCCAAATACAACACTTCACTCACTAGACTATCGATGGTTTATAAATGCATCTCATCGATTAGGATAGGGTGAGGTTCGAAATACAAAATTTCATTATCTAGGTGAAAAGGAGATTTCAAATCCACCACCTTCCTTATTGGGATAACAAGACGCTCCAAATCAAACACCTCACCAAATAAGCTAAAGAGGTGTTACAAAGAGTGTAACTCACCATTAGACTAACGAGAGGTTCCAAATACGACACTTCACCTATTAATTTAACGAGATGTTCTAAATCAAGACCTTAGCAAATAGGCTAACCAAGAGTTCCAAATGCAATAGCTTGTCTATTAGGTTAAGGAGAGGTTCTAAATACAACCGCTCACGCCCTAGGCTAACTAGAGATTCCAAATACAACAACATGAGCCATTAGGCTAATGAGAGGTACAAATGCAACACCTCACCCTGTAGGCTAACAAGAGTTTCTAAATATAACACCTCACCAACTAGATTCCAAATCCAACACTATGACCATTAAACGAATGGGAGATTAATGGTATAAGCCTCACTCTCTAAGATAACGAACAGTTACAAATATAGGTTGGCGCTTCTAAATAGATATCAGATAAAATTAAGCGTTATACCAGCGATAAAAGGGTGATTTATACAAAAAGATAAACGATGAGAGTAAAAAAAGGCAGAAATAAAATGAGCTAACTCGACACATTAAAAAGTTAATATGTGTAGCAGAGAGAATGTATAAGAATATCGTGGCAAATAATCCAAAGGAAGATCCTAAAGAGGAGTTTCAAATACAACTCACCTCCCACTAGGCTAAAGAAATATACCAAATCCACCAGCTGTCGACCTAAGCTCGAGCGTTTTCAATTTCTACACCTCACCCACTTAGCTAACGATATCTTACACATCCAATAACTCATTTTTTAGGCTAATGAAAGGTTCCAAGTCCTATACCTCTACTCCATGTCTAACTTGGCGTTCCCAATCCCTTCTTGAATTTTCCAGTTGTTTTAGGTCGTTTCATTTGACCCTTACAAAATCAGGATTTGTTGCTGCGTAATATTTGCGCTGAAAAATTAACAAATCTACTTGTTATAGCGCTCGAAAAAAATATCAAATTAGATTTGACCAACTTGGGCATTTACAGCGTGTGGTGGCTGAATTGTAGTTCAGATATCCTCAACGGTGATTGTGAAAAAGTTTACTTCCTGTGTTTTCGCATATTTAATGGAGCATTTCCACCGATCTTATTGATAGCCTGGTTGACTAATTATTGCCATTTGGTACTTTAGTAGCCGCGATGACCATCTTACTGACAGAATTTAATATTACAGGGTGATAATGAACCGCGATATTTTGCATTAGGTCATGGGAGTCACGGGTAAGGACTCTTGCACATCTGCTATTTCATTCTCTCGCTCTCTGCTATCTCGTTTGGTCTGGTCATGGATAGGCTCATGACTGCACCTTCGTAAATTTAAAAAAGCAGCTTTGATTATTACTATTTTTACTAAAGGTCTTCTTAATTCGATATGATTTTTGTTCCTCTGAGAGTTGGGGAAAGCTCCCAATTAAATGAGCAATGGCCTGATACATACGTGAATGCCGATGTGATGTTTATTTACATGTTCTTTGTTGACTATCCAAAATGGTCTATTATATTGAGTTATGATGTCTTTTGCTGATTAACTAGTCTACATTCTGAGTTTATAGAGCAAATCTTCCAAGAACTCATCTTATCTATCTATGACGTAAAACTTTCTCAAATGCTAGAATGACGTATAGCCCTTCCGAATTTCATCAATTAAATACAGACTGTTTAAAGCGAAGAAGATTCGAATATGAACTCGGAGTTGTATTTATTTTCCTATTTTAGGGATCATTCAAACATACTGCCCCAAAGATTGGTCATTTAAACATCTTCCACTCTAAAAGTAACTTTCTAGTAAGTAAAATTTTCAATTTTTTCACCTTAACTAGGTTAGGTAAATTTATATTTGAACATAAGATCATTTTAGCTTAGAGCTTAAATAACTTAGTAGAACGCATACAAAAAAGCAAATGCGTTTGGAGACCGCTAATTTTAGAGATATTTAAATTATTAAAAATCCACCTAAGTATAATCTAGTAAACATTCTACATATCTAAAGCCTTAAGGTAAGGGATAATCAAGTCAACTCTTGGATTTCATTAAACCTGTTTCCATAGGGGCAAGTTTCAAAGTAGCGAAAGCTATCGACGAATTCCTTCGAGTAGAAAACAACAGGTGTCATCCTCGAGCATAAATTCACTTTTTTAAGACTTCCAGCCCGAAAGTTTCTTCAAGCACTTAATTGGTATCTATAAGACTCTCGATCTTCTTGCGGAAACAACGTCCTTCGCTCATAACTAACCGTCATTCACGCGTGCGCGCGCCCGTTTAGTCATTGTAAGTATATTATATCCCATTATATGATAGAGCAAGTGTGAAACTCTCCAGCCTCTTTATTCAACACACAAATGAAAATAATAATAATAATAATTAGCAAGTAAAGATGTTTTTGTTTCACAATGTGAGAATTTCAAACAATATGCATTTGTATTTAATTGGGACAGGACATATTATCCCTGGCAAAGCCGGGTACTTATACTAGTTGCTAACAAATTTGGCTACTAGAATAATAAGAATAATAAAGTAATAAAAACAATTAAAAGAGCATAAGTTATCATAATTTACAAGCCTCTAATATTCACTTTAACACTACTAAAGCAGTTAATTTCTCTACTTTTGGCAAGGTTGCCCATTTTCCGATCTAGTCATCCATTGGATCCAATGTTTATTCGTATCATTTGATATGTTTCTCGCTGCATCGCCTCGTACGGTCAGCAGATGTATTTATTCAGATTCCTGAGTAAACCTCCATCTCTGCTAATTTAATCTCGAGGCACGACTTGGGCAGTCTTATAAAACAGGTGTTCGAACGTTTGGCCTTGAGTCTCACGGTCTTATGCTTAGATAAGAAAATATATGTACATTTACAAACCAATACAATATTGAATATTTACATTATATTTCAGTAAGGCATACTTGGATAACATAGGACCATTTCGCGTCCACTTTGTAAAGGCGTTTTTTAGGCCTATTGAATCTAGAACAAAGCCCACTTATGATGTAGTTCGACCACTCCAGAGGACGGAGTTACGAGTATAATAAAAGTAGTATTACATATCTAGATATTCGTGGGACATTACTTCTTGTACTCCTAATAACGGTAGTATTTATAATAACCACGCATTTACAATAAGCGTCAACATTTACCTATTTACATGTCTGTATTTAAATGGGCCTATTTATGCCGATTCCTGCCATATTGTACGAAATTAATACAATAATGCCTAATACATTTTTCTAAATATTTCATTTACAACTTGCGTATCTCGCGTTCGGTTCCCATATGAATATAATCCTGAAACCTAACAAATACATTTTAATATATATATATATATATATATATATATATATATATATATATATATATACTAAAGTTATAGAGGCAACGGAGCGTGTATATTTATCCCACTACCTCTTTTATTACAATATTTCTCAATATATGAATGACGGGTTTCTAGCAAATGTGACTCATCTCCCGGAGCGCGTGAACACGTTCTTCTCGTCGTTCCTCTCCCCGGTGTCTTTAGACGTGTCCGTATGCATTCCTCTGTCTTCGTCTTCTCGATGCTCTGCATTCCCCGAGGCCAAAGGCATCTGGCCCTCCTCCTTTCTTCAGCCTGCGTCCAATGGCGTTGCTGTTCGCTCGGCGCGCCACCATCTCGAGGGGGAAGAAATCTCGCCCGGTTCTATCTGTCTATCGAGACAGTGTCACGTCTTCCATCATCGAATTCCAAATTTTTAACTTTATTGCCGCGTTCAATAACTGGTAGAGACAGCATAAGGTGGTTCAAGTGGTTCTCTTACACGATCTATTCGGACCCACCCATGAGTCGCTTTGCAGAGGTCATTGGACACGAAAGGTTTGAGGACCAAGTGCAGTTGTCCTAAGGATGTTTGCGCAAAGTCGATTTGTGCTATGATGGATGACAGTTCTTTTATGAATTTGGAATCGGTCTGCGATGAACATGATGCTACAAGAGATTTTGTGCACAAGAGTATAGTTTCCATGTCTGCCGTAAATGGTGAGAAAAACCCAATCATTTGGCAAAAAGCGAATTCCTAACCGAACGATTAGGAGTGCCACTAACCAACCTTGTTTACGGGCCATTATTGAGCACTTCAGAGTCCTATGTGCTCTTTCCACCATCCCGTTCGTGTACAATGTGTACGCCGAGGTGCGAAGGCGATGCAAACCAACTAGGGCAGACAGCTCTTTCAATAGCTCTGATTCGAATTGGACACCTCTATCAGTTACCACATAAAGTGGAACTCTAAATCTGGATGTCAGCGACTACGTTATCCTGTCCATGCGCGTACACGATGTCACTAATGTACTCCAGAATCGCTGTCTAATGGCGGGGACGGGGAGAGCTGAGCGTGTGCGAGTGCGTACACAGCCTCATATTTTTTAAGTATTGCTCTGCACGGGGGCGGTAGATGCAGTAGGTCATCGATTATTAAAGCTACCTCTGGTTCTTCAGAAAGTTTCACTTTTGATACGAGCTTAGTTTAATAATCTATTAACATGTCGCACGCACAGTCTATTAAAAGATCATAATATCTAAAAAAGTCATGCCTAACAACGGAGAGGTGGTATCTGCTACAACGAACGAACACCTAAATGATCGGCGAAGACTAGGGATCACTATATCCGTATGACTTTCGCCGTGGAGTTTAATATTTTAGCCAATAGCTGTTGAAATGTTAATACCAGATTTACGCACATCATCTGATTTCACTAGTCTACTCAAAATAATCGAATCACTTGCTCCCGTATCAATTAAAATTTACATTTGGTATTATATACCTTCGCGGCGACGGCGGAGATAGACGGATGCCCGCGGCCGCGTTTCCAACAGCATGCCCATTTACTTTTCCGCCGGTAAAGGCAAAGATGGCCTGGAAGACGGTTGCATTGGCACGGATCCTTTACCTTTCGACCACCTGCAACAGGGTTTGCAAATTTCACTTTTTTGCCAAAGTATATATGCAAGCAACACACTACAGGATTTTGGGCTTTATGGATTATGCACTTTGCTATTATATTTGGTCACTGATAGCGCACCACTATAATTTGCACTAGCATTGTTACAGAGGATAAACGCGTTTGAAACGGCATTGTGTTCTCTCGATTCACCATATGTATTTATATTATGGCACTGCGCTCGGTTGAATGTTACATGTTCATTCACAAGTTTCCCTAATTGTGATAGACTTAGTTCTTTTTGAGTGGCGATAATTGGCGCGATATTTGGTGGCAATGATTGGAGTTAATTAGATGGACATAGCACTCTTGTCGTTTGGTTGAGGTAGATCACGTGTGTATATGGTGTTCAAAGTTAGGGACAGACACCCGTTTGTAATGCAAATGCCTCTCTCATCCGGCCGTTTATGTGTAAAATTGCTCTTCTTTCTTCCAGTTAGTTACACAATCTTTGATAGAGTTTTGACTCTATATCAAGGCTGCTGTTCTTAGCTTTAAGCTCGGTTTTTCAGATCTTGTCGAAAGCTTTGGCAGCATCGCGGAATGTGACGTCCACTCTGTTGCCTCACGCTGTTCCAGTGACGATCATTTCTGTTATAATTGCCAGTGCGGTTTCCGTCCTTCGCTTGATCATGAACCCATGCTGTTGTGGGTTATAAAGGTTCCTGGTTTCTAAATATTTCTTTAACCTCTCGTTTAGGAGCTTTACGAGGAGTTTTCAGAGAAACTCTAGCGAGATGGTGCAGTAGCTTACGATTCGGTGATTTAATTTACCCGGTTTCAAATGATCATTTTTGCCGTTTTGAACGCTTGGAGAAAATACTCATTGTTCAAATGGGCATCGAAGATCATCAGTTTTGACTCATGGACGTTGTTCTGTACGTAAGTCAAGTGTGCCTTAGTTATGCAGCTTAATCCTGGTGCCTTTTGTTTCAATGACTTGACTGCTGCCAACTACTCATCCATTGTGAAGGGTATTCATCTTCTGATTGTCTTTGTCTCTCTTTGTTAACCTGTACGTACGGCGTGTTGTTTTCTTGTTGTGTTTGTAGCGTTCGTATAGTCTCTTCTTCCTATACCTTATGGTATTCGAGGTTTTACTCCGGAGAAATTGAGAATAGTTGTTTCCAGTGTCTTTGTAAATGTTTCTGTAGTTTGTTGCACTCCCCCACTTTCTACTTTGATTTTTATTTTTTATGCTGTTTGGGATCCTCGTAGTCTTCTGTACTGGGTCAAAAATTTCCTCGAATCCGTTTCGATTTCTATGTTGCTCCTTGATGATGTGTTGACTCTAAGCCACTTTCAATCCCTAGGGACTCTCCAAGGTTCCAGATTAGGTCTGATTTATCTATTATTAGTATTCCTAATTGCCTTCTTATTGTGTTTAGTCTGCGTTACCTTTCCATTGTATTTCCCAACTACAAACATTCCTTAGAAATTCTTCCATTTTTTCCTTTATCTCTTCGTCTCATCGCGATACAGGCTAGGTTCTGTATTCTATTAAAGTGTGTAAAGTGTTTCAGCTTCTGTTATTTTCGCAGTTATTTACTGTAGTTCGGTTTCTATTTCGTTTGTTCCTCGATTGTTTAGAGCTCCGGTTTCTATAAAATTTAACTATTCTTTATATCTGTTCCGGTTGGTTTTGCTGATTGCTTTTCTCTGTGAGATCTTGATTTGCCTCCGGAAGGTGGATAGGTGGTGACCCTGCTTAAATAGTTGGATGGAGTTCCAGGTCCAGGTTCAGTGTGGAGATTGAAGTTGAACTTTGGATTTGTCAGAACGAGATCTGAAGTGGTAGATGCTAGGTCAGTGAGGAATGTTGGGAAATCTGGTCCTTCTCTCGACCAGATTTATTTGCATCAATAATTGTAAAGTTCTACCTGTACAGTTCGTTTGGCTTATGTATTCTGCTTCTCTACACCTAGCGTTGAGATCTCCGCACAGTATTGTTGATGATGGTCCGTGAAAGAGTTTGATAAAGTTGGGGATGGAAAGGTACGGGCACCTGCGGTATTGGTATGCTCCAGCTACTACCAAATCGCCTATAGTCATTTTATCTTTACTGCAAGGTAGGATTCTTCAATACGTTTTATTTCGGGGTAATGGTTCCCAGTTTTCATTCGGATCTTTACACCATCGTATCTGGTCTAGGTGTGATTTGTGGATGGTTATAATCTTGTAGTTTGGTATTTTTATTGTTTCAGTTTCCAAGTTTTATTTCGTGCGCTGTGATATGTCCCTGTCTTCTTTTCTTATTTTGTTTGAGTAAGCTATACGTTTTCTCTTCCAACCGTTCACTTTAAGCGTGAATATTTTGATGCTTCGCTGTTACGTGTACTTGTTGGTTTTGGTTTTTACTTTTGTTTCTTTTCTGTTTTTATTTACTCGGTTCGGGCTGGGGATCAAGTGCGACGAGATCGTTTTATCTTGAACTGCTCGTTCGAGATTTCTAGCAAGATTTAGAGATGATTAAAATCATTCACTGTTTGAGTGCATTGTTCATTTCTGTCTCGTCGTAGTCCGCATCATAATCCCATTTATATTTCCTTTTTACCAGGTCGTCGATAATTTCCTTTTGTGTACATACTTTAACGAAAGGGTATGCGTATGAACAGTATATTTTTCTATTCAGCCTTTACGTTTTTATTTTGGATATATTTTTTCTCAAATTTCAGCAATATCCGTAGTTGCTTTTACAATCTCAGCGTCGGATGTTTCTTCTTCCGCTTCTTGATCGGATTCTATCTGGATTTTTCCCTGACTTTGTGTTTGTTTTTTTTCATTAGATTTCATGTTTATATTATAGATCTCACTTAAAAGATGGTTATTCTGGAACCATATTTTTTTAAACCGTTTTTCTCTAACATGGTGTTGAAGTTCTTTGGCGTAAAATTCGGGTTTGGCATTATTTCCGAAATGTGCGTGCATATGCCTTGTATTAAGTCTGATCTCGTACTTCGTTCCATATGGACGGTCGTGATTTGTGGAACAGGTGCCTTCGATGGTCCTCCTTCTGTTGCGGCGGCCTAGCTTGTAGTTTTGATTCCTTTTGTTCAGTGATTTCCATTTTCTTTTTCTTTATTAGTTGCTTTTTAATCGGGCACTACATAACTAGTGTTCTATGCGCGTTCCCACAGATCAGGCATTTCTTTTGCGAGATTTTGCACTCATCCTATCTGTGATTCTTGTTGCGCACTCCGAACAAGCTTTTCCTTTATATGTGCTCTCGTTCATTGTGTGCTTGTCCAGGGCGTAGCAAGTGGGGCATACGTGGACAGAGACGAACATTTCTCTTTCAATATATTCCATGGAAATATTTGTGTAGAAGGGAAGTATACCATGTTCTGGGTTCTTCTTTGCCATTTCCGTTGTCCAAAAGATCCCTTTAAAATTTGAGTATGTTCACCACCGCTCAGTTTTGTTCTTTTTCCAGTCCCTCTTTTATTTCCGCAGCCCAGTGTGCTCCAACCCATGGGTCGAGGCATCTGCAGATCACGGATCTCTTCGTTATGACGTCAAGAGGGGTGGAGAGCGCAAGTCAGATTTTCGCGAGTTTCTTTGCTCCGTCTTTGCTCAGTAGAAGATCCAGAACTTTCTCGGCGTAGCAGGCCGCATCATATCCATTGTATTTGCCCTTTTACTTGAATAGTATGACGCCGATTTCTACGTACATTGTTTGCACGGTCTTTTCTCTTAGAGGTTTTTCGTTCCAGGGTGGCTCGTAGGTAGCCTGCTTCTTGAGGGTGTGTTCCTATTCTTCTCACCTATGTTTTGCCTGGAAGTAAGATTATTAGTTGTTATTTTAATGCGATAAAAATGGACTATCCACCCACACAACCCTTTGCACAGCTGGTGTAACTACTTGTATGAAAATGATAAATAAAATAGGTGCTGAACCCGGGGAAGACCTCCTGAAGGATTACTCATAGCGAACTTAATGATGGGGAGTGATCCAATCAGCTACTACCACCCTGGACTGGCGCAAATTCTAAGGTTTGGATATCAAAGCTGATTCCAGCGTAAATAGAGACGATTGTATGCCCCACTTTGGTTCTGGCTAAGCCCTTAGGGATTGAAAGAACTCTTCCCCAAAGGTTGCAGTTTCGCCTCTATCTGAGGTGTATCTGTGGTAGACGGTTCGACAGTGGGCTTTTCCGCAAACCTACTTTCCTCACCGCCTCGATATATGCCCTATACCATGACAGGCATAGTTTGAACAAGGTTCTGATTGGAAGTAAGTACACTCATCTACGCTCGATGAGGAAGGAGCGGAAAGGCTGGTGGTTTGAGGCCGCCATAATATTAATCATGGCAACCTAATTAAAAGTCTATCTATTTAAGTCCCCCTTAGAGGAAAGAAAGATTGTCTTGAAGGGAAGATGATTGGGTCGATATGGCTCGTAGCAACGTTCTTTTCCCTTCTACGTCACTGATGTTTGTCTTATTCTTCTCTCTCCAAAATAGGCAGCGGCCAATGCGAAAGAAGTGCGTCGAATTCTTTCGAGAACGAGAGCTCGAATTTTGGTGCTGTATATCGAACCGAGCCTATCTTTTAGTTTGTTCAACCACACGAGTAAATGTGATCATAAAATGGATTTTAATGATGCCAAACTAGTCTATAAGTCCGATAGTTATTTCAAAAGACGTATAATTGAATCAATCTTGATTGAACAATCCCTAATTACAATATGTCTGATGGCTCTTTTAAATTTAACAAATTCATTCAAAATTCTTTCGGCCCAAAACTTGATTCAAAAATCGTCACAAATTTACTCATTACTATATATAAAGCATTTATGTCAAGTCTTCTCATTGTAGAGTTGAAGACGGTAGTAGATAACCAAACTAATCCGTTGATATAATAAACTTATCCTAAAGTGTGTTTTTTATAGGAATGGATCTGGTCGACAGCTTTGTTATTCTGGTAAGGTAATAAATATATCATAGAGTTGCAATTATTATCCTGTATACAGGACCAGATAAATTACGTTATATAGTTTGACCATAACTCTAAGTTATAGCACCTGAAAAAAAGGAATAACAAGTAAAATAGAATCAACAAGCAGTAAAATAATATCAGGCTTATGGCAATTTAATCTGGCAAAATTGTGCAATTTGTGAACTGCGTTGAATTTATAGACAAACTTGGTAGGGAAAAGGTACTCTAATCTTGCAAACTATTTTTGGTCCAAGTGGTATCTCTTTACTCGTATTCCTCTGATGCGAAAAACTAGAGGTAGGTATTTACTTAAAACTTTGTTAAATTTTCTATTTCAACCACAACTTATTTACAACAAAGAATTTGGTTTTCTTGTGCTTTTCGGGATGGTTCTTTCAAATTTGGTCTTTACTTCCGTTGCAAATCACTCTTTTTTTAAAAGATTTCCTCCAACAAAAGCATTTCAAGTCCACTTCGCCTCATATACATCGGGGTTTTACTGTTAATAAATGTGCAAAACAAGTTATTTGCTATTTAAAAAGTACATAATTTGAAAAGATCAGATGTTTGGGAGAATTGGGGGGTGGGGGGCGATCTAAAACTTACTTAAAATTGCATGTTGATGATTTTCTTTCTGGCTCCGTCGCTCTTGATAGCGTAGGAATAAGATAAACTATTACGACCGCGAATAACATGAAAGTTCTCGGTGTGGTGTCGGCGTTGTGTGCAGTCTGTATTGTTAGTATTTACCCCTCTAATATAAAGAGGGCTAGTCTTTACTAGTTAATAAAGGGCTTTAGGGTATCCAACAAAAATCTGATTCATTGTTTTGTCCCAAGGATGCCTTAAGATGAGTTGAGTGAAACTTTCTCTCGTAATTTTATAGTTATTTGTAGAAATGTGTAGCTTGCTGAAAAATGGAATCGTAAGGTTTAAAAGCTTTGCTTGAATGAGTATTTTTTAGACTCAGGATAGGGGAGTGGATTTGCCGCTCGCTAACAGAAGTCTGACGAAGCAGGTAGATGTTTGATACTCGCCTACGCTACTTTTGTTCTTTATTTTTCTTCGCCCACTTTATTACACCCCTCTATCTGCAAACGGATGAAAGATGAATTTAATATTTGTAAATAAAGTGGTAAAGTTTAATAGGAAGAATGAATTTGAAAGGAAGCTGCACTTTGAGGTCTAAAAGAGATCTGAATGATGTGAGAGGTCGTGCAAAGGAAACAAAGTTTCATGCAGTACAAGGCAGACAGTACAAGGTTACACCACTACAAAATAATATAGATAAGCACTCAACTTATTCTCCTAAAGTGCATATACTAACTTCATCTTAAATCAAAACACTTTACAAATTTTATACTTAAGAGGAGAGAAATTAATTGGAAAAGGAGAGATGAGCTGGCTAAATAAAAAGACCCTCGGTCCCTTTCCTCTCTGCGGGAAAAGGGTGTGCGACCTATAACATTTGCACTTCCACTTGTGTATGTATGTATATGCTTGCTGTATAGTTTAGGGTCTACTGCTGCTGGCTAGCCATTTTAGTGAAGAGGGAAGCCGAATGAGTAAGCCTTTATCTGCCAGTATAGTACACAGCCTTTTGATCACCATGATTCCTGTTGTGCTTCCTTGGGGCCACACATGGTAACTAGGTGTCTAGCGTCCACAGGCTGAAACAGCAAGGAACTCAAAGCAGCAATCGGTCTCAGAGGTACGGTTTGCAGACCCATCGGCCTGTGGAGATGCCCTTGCATCTAACAACCACGGCACCCAACTCTACTACTTCGTGGGTTAGTCTAGTAATAAAGAAGTCTAGCGGAACTGTAAAGACTATCGCGGAACCCGGTTCACACGGCCCAGAGAAAATACACACATAAAATTTATAGAAGATCAGGGATCTAAAGGCCTACCAGAAATTCACCAGAATTAATCAGGACGGTGCTAAATTATGAGGTATCCGCAAGGGGTTAAATAAATACACACATAAAAGTATTTACAGTATTATTTACAACAAAATTAAAATTAAATAAATTAACTGTTAACAAATTATACGGGGGTCATCAAACAATAAGAAAAGTTGCAAATGCTTCTCACCATCGAACGACCACGAATCGTTTTAATCAAAAAGATATTCTCGCATACAAAATTTGGGTTCTATGAATAAGTTGTTTAAAGCTTAAACGACACGCGCCGTTGAAGATGAAAATAGGCTTCGCTACTCTAGTGACAGATGTTTCTGGAATAACCTCCCTGTCTTACGTCCCTTGCCCGAAGGCCCAAAGTTACATGACTAACACTTAAAACACTTAATTAATTTAAAAGAGACGTAAGAAGAAAGAGATACTCCAAAATACCTGATACCAGAGCAGTAAAGCAATAACCCACGTCACCTCGAGAACCCAGACGAAAGAGGCTCGGCGACGATGAGATTACTCGACCCAAGTCGACATGGGTGAATGCGATGGCGGTCTTTGACGAGGAGAAACCCACAGACGGCGATATCGTGGCGAAAGGCGACGAGACCACGGGGCATGATGATTCGAAGGCCCAACGATCCGAGAGAAGGAATTAGAGATGACAGAATTCCTCAAAGAGGAGATGGCGAGGACTAGGGGAGAACTTTCATGTGCCCAGTACAAACGGCTTCTCAAGGAGAACACTTGCAAGCGTAACTGGAAGAACACAATTCGGTGTAACTGACAGAGGGGCAGTGACAATGCTGGCAGGAATAAATGGCCAAAAATCCTTGTTGCACGAAGAAATCCATCACGGTTCTCCAAAAATTAATAACGTCAAGTTAAGTGACGGACAACGATTCAGCGGAGCAATCAGGCAGAATTCTCGCAACAGAATAACAGAAAAGGGCTCACGGCCCAATTTACATCCTACAGTCCGAATGGGGAAAAGAGAAGTGGGGCACAAAGGAAGGGAACGGAGAATGAGTCGCTTTCCTTACGCAAATAACACTGGTATGTTGCAGAGGTTTAGACAAAAAATGGTAGCCTCGAAGCGAGTTGACCTGCGGTAAACACCATAAACTATGATGAGAAAGGGAAATCATGGGAATCCGAGGGCCTACCCTTTATAGGAACACACCCTGAAAGAAAGGTGGTGTGGAGTACAAAGACTAGAGTACCGGCACCCCTTCTAATTCTGTGCATTTGTTGATCGTCTTGGGTCTACCTCTTTCCATCAGTTAATCCTGTCCAGCACCAAGAGTATGCTCCAGGACTTTATTACTACCTAAGACACCCTATACTCCTCTTTGCGCTGGTTTTCTTTCTCTTGCTATTCCATCATTATTTCCTGACCTGTCCTAAGCCCGACGGCGATGGGGTGTTGGGAGACGGGAGCAGGAACTATAGACTTTTATGCTCTTAGCCTGGCCCCTGCACGTCAGCGGCACAGTGCTAGTATGGTCGCCGGTAGCTGGGGCTAGAGTGACAGCAACCTTCGACAGAACCCTAAGTGCCTGAGCTGACCTATTTTGGATCCACGCTGCTCACTCCAGAACGGGGAAGAGCCTAGTAAAGGATGTCTAAATATCCTTTGCTTTACTTTTCTATCAGATAGGTAGCCTATCCTACCGAGACTTCTCATACAGCGCTCGTTATATCAAGAAAAAACAATTGCCTCTTAAAAACAACAGCCCTTGTTTAATCTGATCTTAAAACGTATAACATTGACATAACAGCTCTCAGTGAGACAGCCTGTCAGATGAAGGATCTGTATGCGAAATAAGTGGAAGATACACATTTTTCTGGAAGGGGTACACTCAAAAAGGTCAGCACTTGTATGGAGTGGGATTCGCTATAAAAAAATAAATTTTTAAAAACTCTAAATTTCCCGGTTAGAATATATGAAGGGCTGATGTCGCTCAGAGTTATGCTTACCAATAATACTTACGCCACCATAATAAGTGTATATACACCAACTCTAAATGCACCTAAAGAAGAGAAGGATCGTTTCTACTCGGCTCTAGATAAAACCCAAAACAAAATCAGCAAGTAAGATGAAATAATACGGCTAGGAGAATTAAAGAGGTGGCAAAGACAGTAATGTATTGGACAATGTCATTGGAAGTCCTGGAGTAGGCAAAATAAATGAAAATGGTCCTGATACTCAGTGCTACACATCAGCTGACCATCATGACACTATATTTCAACAAAAAGTTAAATACAAGACTTCCTGAATGCACCCACGCTCCCAACATTGGCATCTTAATGATTATGTTATAGTTAAGAGAAAATATCTTCAAGATGTCTTTCACACGGGAGCAATGAGGGGCGCATTCTGCTGGACAGACCATAGTCTAATTAGATCTACTCTCAAACTTTCCATTCGCCCGCCTATGCATCGTAAAATCTAATAAAAATAGACTTAACACCAAAAATCTTAAAAGGGAGAACTTGGGAAATAATTTCTGTAGTGCTATAGCTGTAGCACTGACTGAGAAGAAACCTTTACGTGATATGACAATCCCATTACAAAACAGCAGGGATGCTTTTAGTGCTACGTTCTTAGAGGTAGAAGAATTATCATTTGTGATAAAAAACAAAGATTGGTGGATGAGAATACTGAAGCTATCCTTTGTCTTCATGATACGAGGGGCGGTCAATAAGTTTTGCAATTCGGATATAAGGAAACGAGATATGAGGAAAAGTGTTTTAATATTTTTCAATATAACTACCCTCGACTTCAATGCACTTGCGCCACTTGTCCCTGAGGCTTCAAATTCCCAACAATCAGAAATCTCCCGACTGCTGTTCAATCCACTCCTAGACGGCAAACTCCACGCAATGCAGCCTTGAACTGGCGGAATAAAAAGTAGTCGCTAGGGGCCAGATCTGGACTGTAGGGGGGATGATTGAGCTCCTCGACTCCGCACTTGCGCAGGGCAGCTTGTGCCACTCTGGCCTTGTGGACTTTGACGACGTTCAAGTCGATCATGGGGCGTGAGGTTTCTAGGGACCCAACGGGCAGAGACCTTGGCCATGTCCATATTGTCGTGGATGATTTTGATAACACTTCCATGTGATATTCCAAGTTCTCACACGATTTCTCCAACCTTCACCCGTCGATTTTCGAGGATCATCCTCTCCAGACAGGACACATTGCCTTCATTGGTCGAAAATTTGATCACTGCGTGGTGCTCAACCTTGTCCATTGCTGAAAGATTTGTGACTGACGATCTGCGATCAGCTACTGATTCTTAAATAGACGAGGCAGGAGCGTGCGGCTGCAGGTCCTGACTTGTCATAACTTGTCCTAACACCCCCACAAACAGCCATCCCCTTTCCTCTGTTTTGCCCTACCAATTCGCAAAACTTATTGACCGCCCCTCTTAGTATGCGTAAAGCTCCCAATGCCTCTCTAAAACACCTAAACTCTCAAGTCATGAAAATGCACTGGCAGAACACAAAGAGGGAAATGCAAAGGACATTGGGGAATCTACAGAATAAATGGTGGGCAAAAAGGGGACAAGAAATTCAGGCATATGCTGATTCTCATGATATTTACCAGTTCTATGATGCTGTGAAAAGACTTTTTGCTTCCCTAAATTGTTAATTTACTCCATTAAAAGCAGCTGCTGGGACTATCCTGCTTATAGAACAAAGTAAAATTATCCAAAGTTGAGGTAAACACTTTTGAGAACTACTAAATCAAAAAAAGACAACTGATAACACTACTCAACTCGAATTAGATGAGCGTCCATTAACCCATGAGATGGATCTTCCTCCTACCTTCAATGAATTGTTATGGGCAATTAAGTCACATAAACACAACAAATATTCAGGCCCTGAGAACATGCCCGCATTGATTTTAAAGCAGGGGGATACTTACTTAAACATAACCTCTATAAGTTCATCCTATAGGTCTGGAACAAGGAGCAGGTGCCTCAACAGTAGAAGGATGCTTGGGTTTAGCTTTGGGAAGTCCATTGAGATCAATGATGACGGATGCTCTCTTAGGGGCATCAACTTGAACTTGTTTTTAAAAGGGTAGGAATATGTACAGTCCTCAGAGCCGTATCTTCAACGAGGCGAGAAGGACCCTGGTGGCAGAAGACACTCAATACTAGAAAGAACCAGGACACCAGCCTCGAGGCAATTATTGCTAAGCACCACTGCGATGACAGTGTCACGTCACATGCATGCTTGAAGAAAGATTTACCTGTAGAGTGCTGTATGGTCAGCTCCATTATGGAAGGAGGGAAACGGGTGGTCTCAAGCTCAGATTCCACATAACACCAAGAAAACGCTAGAGAAATGTATAGTTGACCCTTCAAATCTGGAGAAATTGGCTTCAAACAGAGTGAATTGGAGACCACTCCTTCATGAGAGAGTGAATCATCTTGCAGAAAACCGACGAGACTATCAACATGAGAAGCTTGCTCACCGGCATCCGAGACGGAAATTGCCCCACCCCCCATTTCTCCCAATTTTCAATGTCTAACCTGTGGCAGGCGATGTTTATCCATGATTCGCCTGTGCAGTCACCGGGAAAGATATAGACTGGAGTAAGAGCTAGAGCGTCATAATCGGACTTCCTTAAGCAAGTAAGAAGCCCTTCCAATGAAAGCTATTCACACTCTGCTTATGAAAATGCGTAACTAAAGAAAGGTCCACAACAAAGGGGAGAGAGTAAAATCGAGGGAACACTCCTCCTGATGAGGTCGTAACTACGCTGCTATTTCAGATATATAATGGTAACGAATGGGATAATTCAAGGGATTGCGCTGAAGATATAGTCCGCACATTTTTACTGGGAGAGATCACCTCTGCACGAAATTTACCTTCATAGAAATCATTTAAAAACCTAGTAGGAATGTATTTGCGATGGAAATGATAATAGGAATAGATGTTTATATCGAGTATACGAACATTAAAATATTATTATATAAGTTTTAGATAAATGGTGTCAGAAACGGCAATAATTATAGAGCCTTAGAAAACAAGACCAACGAGAAGAATACTCACCAAAACAAATCTTTTAGGGATTTTGGGTGATTACAAGCAAAATTAACGAAACAAAGGAAAAATGGAATTACATAAGATCTACCTCCCTAAATGTGAGAACAACATGCTTGTTACTAATCAAAATCTCTTTCAAATATTCTAATTAATTATTCTACAGTAAGTTCACAAAGTATGGATACATAGGAGACTTTATAAATCATTATATAAAAGTTAATAAATTAGTAATAGCAATATTTTTCTTTACGAAAAAGAACGAATTGAGGTTGGCCATATCGACGAGTACGAAAACAATTCAATACACATCATCTCGGAGCTGTTCCTCTCACTCTCTCTCTCTCTCTCTCCTTTGATGCAATTGTGAAACTGGTTAGAAAACCCCATCAAAAGGAGTGTGTTGGACAGATTGTATTCCGGAGCGAGTGAACAGGTCGTAGGGGATGTGATAGGATGTCTTAAAAATTCCATTTGTGAGACCCTCTTGAAATATTTTATTCGTAACAGTTTATACTTAAAGATTTTAAAGTCGGGGAATTTTCATCTGTACAAGTTGCAAAAGTCGCATCGCTTAACTGAGGATAAGCCCTACAAACACGTGGAGATGTGCGAGGAATTCTCTAATCGATTGGACGATAACGACAGTTTGCTGTTGAATTTTCGATATTCAGCTATGATTTACGTTAACGGTAAGGTAAAGAAACAAACTTCGAACGCTGGTTGTAACCAAACCCCTATTGGATGTACCATACAAAAGTACAAGGAGAACTGAAGATTACATGATATGTTGTAGACTTTGGAAAGGACTTGTAGTGGGTTTTTTTAGTCGCGGGTAACTCTACATCAAACTATGTCGGTCGGTCGGTCCCCGTTTTGCTTTTTATTTGTTTTGGTAATAACATTGTATCAATTTGGCCAATTCTAACGAAATTTGAAAACATTATGTTGTTTTCACATTCTCTTTAGAATGATATAATTGTCAAGGCTCTCATCCTCAAGGTTAGCAGGGGAATTATTTTGTTTTGGCAATAACCATAACTATTCGGCCGATTCGAACGAAATTTGAAACTCTTATGTCATTTTACATTTTCCTTTGAATGATATAATTGTCAAAGTTCTTCCAAGGTTAGCGGAAGAAATTATCTGCCAATAACGAAATTTGCAAACTTATGTCGTTTTACATTCTCTTACGAATAATATAATTGTCAATGTCCTCCCAAGGTTTGTCTGGGAATTATTTTAAGTTTAGAAGGTCTTAAGTTCATAAGTCCGAATAAGTGAGAGCACACGATTTTTGGTCAGCAGACCTTGTTTTTCTGACGGTAGCGTCACAAGAATAACATATGTCCTCAAGTCCTGTGACAAGTTAATTCCCCAATTTGATGGGCTATGTTAAAGCCACTCTGAATAGTCCCAACAGAATAGTACCCCTGTCCATTACGCTGCAGTGTTAAAAAACAAGTGATTGAATGCTTTCTCTACCTGGATTCTGAGAAGTAGCAGTGTGGAATGGGACCCCCAGATCTGAATTTCCTTGTCTTATCTTCTGAAGGAGGTACCTCGGGGAAAATCCGATGCGACGCATCCTAAATGAAACCCGATAAGTAAAGTCTACGGAGATACTTCATCACTGTATCACGTTTATCTCCATGTCACAAAACGCGTCGAAATATGCATCGGGAAAGATGAAAATCATTTTAAAAATTAAATTGATTAAAAATAAACATATTTCCATATGTATCCTACATAAAATTATGATACATATGCATTGAACCTTTCTAAAAAAACAAAGATTTTTGAATGGGTCATGTTCTCGCTCCATAACATGTTTGATTTGCATTCGTTTAAATGCCGCTTTTAATTGTTTAAACTTGGGAGAAAATTTTCAAAGCCTTGGAAAAACATTTAAGACCCTATTAACATGCATGTTTCTGAGAGGTTTGAGTAATTTTTTTTTATATAAGTATCACCATATTGAGGGTTAGTCCTATGTAAATAAAATAATGACCAATATTCCTAAAAATAAATGATATTGATGAATTTGGGCCATATGTCGAAGGGTTACATACTAAAGAAAATAAGAGATTCCATAACAACTACAGGCGAATATTTTTCTGAACTTTGGATTTAATTATGTTTATTTGATAAAAATTTCAAAATTTTGAGGATATGAAATCTAGAATTGTGCTCACACTAATTGTATGAGATCAAAGATACAAATTACCAGCAGGAAATGAAAATAGCATTGCCAGCACTTTTAGGAAATGAATACGAGATTGAAGGAGAAAAAGCAACGACGACAGCCTTATTTTTTAGTAAGGTTTTGCTCTTTTGAGATTAGATAAAGTTAATAATAAAGGATTCGAGAGAAAACAAACGATGCTTATATTTAAATTCGAAACAGATCTTATCAGCTTCAATGATGTTCCTGAAGGCAGGGGAGTGCGAGAAATTAGGATTAAATGGTAAAAACAAGGCATTTTGGTTTACAAATTGCTGTTCGGTGATATATTATAAAAAAAATGGTGTTTTGGCCGATTTGTTTTAGAAATATAAAAAAATTAAGAGAGTACCATAATTTAATACCAATATTATATATAAAATTGGGGGATGATTCGTATGGCACAAAGGAACATAGAAGAAAATACACTTTTTTATACTTTGATGGTGGCTGAAGGATAGGTAATTCAAACACGTAGACTTGCGATAAACCCCACATTTTAAACTTAGGGAGTCTAAGCTAAATTTTATTGAAGGGACTAAACTCTTTTTTGTAAAAAGAACTAATTTTACCAATATTTGTCCAAAGATAAATAATGTCATCCATTTAGTCTAAAAAAGTTAAAGGTATAGGATAGATTAAGATAAAAGGACATTTTCGAGAACTCCATGCAGCTATTGGTAAGGACAGGAGAGGGGCAATTTCCAAAACCCAAACCAAACTTCTGACGATAAAATTAATTGAATTTACACATACAGAAATAAGATTAATAAAAATGTTAGTGAAATATACAGCGTCTGATACTTGAAGCATTGAATAAAAAACAGAACATCACAAACAGTAACAATAGTGAAGAGATGATAATCATAACTGAGCAGAATAAATTTATTATCAAGGGGAAGAGAATTTAGTTTACTAATGAGATGGGAATTATTAATGATGTGTGACTTTGAAATTGGCCCGACCAAGGGTTTTAAGAGGCGTGTGATCTATTTGGATAATTGATTCGAGACAAATTGGATTATCAGATTTTTGCGTTTTTATTAGGCCATAAAGATGGGGGAGAGAGACATTGGAAGATTTAAATTCATTACTAAAGTTAGGATTTCCTTTTAAAATGGTGTGAGGGCGAGAGTGAAATTCATTATTTGTCTATTCATTAAAGTTTCGTCTCAAAGTTTAATATATTGAGCTATCACTTAAGGTATCTATTTCCTGAAGGTTGTTGGTACGGAAGATGTTCAAGTTATCCACCTAAACTAGATTGGATTAAATTGTAGTTTAACATCAGATCACTTCAACATCTTAATTATATATATATATATATGTATATATATATATATATATATATATATATATATATATATATATATATATATATATATATATATACTGAAGGAAACTGCTATTAATTAATGATGTTTTAACATATTTAAAATGATTTGTAAACAACATTACAAATCATTTTTAATATGTTTAAATACAATTAATTATTTTTATAGTTTGTGAATCAGATTTGTCACCCTTTTTAAAGATTGACGTGATAATCGCATTCTTGAACTCAATTGGGACTAACCCTTCACATCATTGCTTTCACTCGATGCGAGAGCCGTATGCTCGAACGCAAACCGGGTATCTGAAGCTCTGGGAAGGAGGACCGGGCTTCTAACGTCGTTGCAGTCTCTGTTCTCTACGCTCCTCGATGTATCTACTTCGCTGATACTTGAAAACTGCCAATTCTCATTTCACTAGCGAGCCGTAGTTAATCTGATCTTGGGTGTCCATCTCTCAAGTGCCGGCAAGCATTTGACTAGTCTTAAGGTTCGACTTTAGGCCATCGTTGTAACACTTTCCTGGCGCCCCGATATTTTGGTAGCCATGACATAGCTCAGAGTAGAAGATCTTTCTCACTAGACGGTTGTTGTCCATTCTCACTACGTGGCCAGCCCAGCGAAGTTGGCTTTACGCAATCATATATTCTATGCTAGAACAGCCAACCTCCTTTAAAACTCTTAAGTTTGTTCAAAGATCTTGCCATTTGATTCCCAAAATGTATCTTCTTAAGTTTCTTTGATTCAAACTTCCAAGGTCTTTGATATGCTTGAGGTATGTTGTCCAAGACTTCGAGGCGTAAAAAAGCGTGGTTATAGCAATTGCTCTGTTCACCCTAATGCTGGTTTAACCTCGAATGTTTACCGAAGGCAGCCATCGCCATCCTTATGTGATATTTTATTTAGCTGTCGATGTTAACGTTTTTAGAAAGGTGACTACCGAGATATGCAAATTGTTCTACGCATTCTAAGGCTTAATCATGAATTTTGATCAGCGGCTGGTTTCGGAGATTATGGTTCAATTAAGGTTGATAAAGAATGCACTTGTGTTTTACGGACATTGACGATTAAACCTAGTTTTCTGTAGGCTTCTGGGAAGGCTGTGAGCCAAGTTTGTTGTTTGTCTTGTCTGGGTCACGAAAACTTGTCGTCTTCATATTGAAGCTCGACGATTGGTGTCAAGCTAATTTTGACTTTAGCATTTAGGCAATTTAGATTGGCAGGCTGCCCTCCATCCAATATCTTAATTGGATGCTTGGCGGTAATGCATCTTTGGCTAATTGTAGAACCGCACCGATGAAAAGGGAGAAAAAGGTTGGCCCGATCAATGATTTACACCAGATCTTATTGAGAAACTTTCGGTTGTGCATATATTCACAGTGACAGTGATATTCATGTAGTCGTGGAAGTGTCCAACAATTCGGATGATTTTTTCTGGACATCCACTCTTAGCTAGGATTTTTTATAGAATCTCACAGTTGAGCGAGTCAAACGCTTTCGTTAAATCAATGAAAGCCATATACAAGGGTTGGTTCTGTTCCTTACACTTAACTTGCAGTTGACTGGCAAAAAAAATCATGTCTGCGGTTTCTCTTGCTGGTCTGAATCCATTTTGCGATTCGGGAAGGATGTATTCCGTAAAAGGCATTGGTCTTGAATTGAGTCTTTGAGTCAGAATTTTGGCAGCGATTGAAAGTAACATTATACAGCGGTAATTTATGCGGTCCGATTGTTCACCGTTTTTCTATAAAATCGTAACAATGATTCCGCCTTTCAATTCTGCAGGGAGTAAGTCTTCCAGCCAGAGCTTGACAATTCATGGACTTGGATTCCAAATTGAGGCCCAACACACTTGTAGACTTCTGCCAGTATGTTTTCGTGGCCACTAGCCTTGTTATACTTAAGTTGATGAATATTAAAAGGTACGTTTCGAGTGTAAGTACTTCATTTAGCTCTGGAACCAGTAAATAAGGAGGAATTTCATCTTAATTACAATCTGTTTATGAGATCCTAAAACTGTTCTTTCCATCGCTTAATGATATTCTCGTTACTATTTAGGAGCCTTGTTCCGTCTCGAGTACAAAAAGGAGTTATACCCCAACAATTCGTACGATACAAAGCTTTGGTTTCTAGAAAATAACCTCTCATATCATTCCTGTCAGCCAGGGATTGAATTTCTTTAGCTTTGTTTATCCACCAGCGATCTCTTATCTCTCGCGTTTTCTGATGAATACGCGCCTTTAGTTACCGGTGTTGATCTTTAATAATTTCATTCCGAGCATCATGTAAGTAAATTCTAAGAGGTATTCTGCAATCTTCAGTCAATCAGAGAACCTTAGCATTATTTTTATCAACCAGTCCAGATGTTTTACTGTTCTAATGCCAAGCGTTTTTTGCAGATTTCAAGCTTTGCTAGGGTTCTGGAACACACATCTAAAAACACCACCGATAATCAGTCCAGCATTCGTCGGAGCCAACAGCCGCTCTAGTATTAGCACTTACTTTCGATCTCCGGATTTGATGACGTAGTCCAGAAGATGCCAATGTTGGGAGCAAGGATGCATCCAGATGATCTTGAATCTGTCTTTCAAGCAGAAGACCGTGTTGATAATGGCAAGATTGTGCTCCGAGCATTTATACAGAAACAAGAGCTCGTTTGCTTTCATCTTTTCCACGCCTTGACTCTCATGTCTCTGTTCCTGAGATTCGCTTCCTTTCCAATTCTTGAATGGGGCATTATAAAGAAGCACATGGAGTTCAGCGTAGAAGATTTCTCTTTTCACTTCCTCTGCATCAAGTGTCGGGGCATATATGCTAATAAAAGTCGCAAAGCGGTTAGAGCCAACTGGGAGAAGCATCCACATCAGCCTTTCATTCACTCCGACTGGTAATTTGGTCAGCCAACTTACGATGCTATTTTTGAAGGCGAGGCCAACAACATGGTGTAAGTTATTTTTCGCTTTGTAGCCTTTCCAGAAAAAGGTGTATCCTTCACCCTTTTCGCGTAACTGACCTTCGTGAGACAGCTTGGTTTTAGCGAGCGCTACAATATCCATCCGATACCTCTTTAACTACGTGCTACAAAAGTAATTCTTCGTTCAGGTCTTTTCAGATCATTTTTTAATACGGTGCGAACTTCGCACGGTCCGATACGTAGAAATTTTTTCGTTTCTCGATAGCAAAGTAGTGAGACCCCCGAATGCGGTTATCGAGGGGGTTGGTATGGGGCAGACGATGTTTATGACACCTTTTCCATCCTCTACGCCATTTGAGATTAGCAGAGCGGATCCTCATTCGAGAGCACCACTACCGACTGCCTCTCCTGTGCCGATCTAAGAGACTAGCAACTGTATAATCATACCTACTACTGACATGCCGGTTGATACTAGAATCTTCCAGACATCACGACTCTGTCCCTACCGTTTCTCACGAGTCACCGCCAAACTTATGGAGTGGTCCGCTTTGGCAGTCAAGAGACGCCTGTGCGTGGTAATGTTTATAGTGTGAACCAGTAGCGAATCTCAGAAAACCCACAATCTTCATTAGAACAGCGGTTGTTTAGGTAGCACGGAAGGTGGAGACGACTGAGCCATTGATCTGATTACAACCCTCGTCGACCTTTGTCACCGTTGTCAAAATTGAGTACGTTCATCCGCTCTCATACCCTTTGGAAACTTTGTGCAGTGGCAATCTAACTAATCTTGATGTTCGTCTCCCGTTAGCTCGTCGACGCGTCGATTGCTCACCTGCCAACTGAACGCCTCAGAGACGCACCTGCTGCCATGCTTCTCGTAGGTCGTTCTCCGTCGAAAATAGGTTCATCACTTGCAAGTGACGACCGTCGAAGCCCCCTAGATATATAGAACTATGAGAAATCATGCTTAGAGGTTATACCAGTTCGTTTATATTATTCGCAAGGTTCATCGAGTATACCCCATCTTGCTGGTGAGCATTTGAGGACATCATAGAGGATCTCGCTGGTTCCTCGACCTTTCGAAAAAGAAAACTATCTCACATGAATTTTAAATGTTTTTCACCTATTTTATCGCTTGTGCACGTTACATTGAAGATGTTTGTGCAAATAAAATCAGCGCATATGATTGGCTTGTTTCTTTTAATAACAGATGAGAGACCATTAAATAGCTTTCTATCCTCTTCTATGCTTAAAAGTTTAAACTATTAACCATAGCGTTACCTATCACTAAGTAAATTATTACAATTTTTCTTTCCATTTCTTCATTATTTTTGTCTGCTCTTAATTGTGTTATATCCGTTTTTGCGTACAGTATGACACCCCCATCTGGACCGTTTCCTGTCTTGATTGCAAAGCCTGTAACCATCAATGACAAATTCTTCATAGTCTTTGTGAGAGATATTAAGCCATGTTTGTTAAAATTACAATGATATTAAATTTTTCGATCTTACTAACGCTTTAAATTCGTACAATTTATTTTTTAGGCTTCGTGCATTCGTGTATTTTATAATTTAGTTTATCTCTTAATTTGATATCAACATATTTCGGAGCCCTGTTCGTTTCCCTGAATCTAAAAAATCGCTTCAGTTAGGCCTTGGGACAAATGACTTCCGGTCCTTAAGGATCGCGTATACCCTTCTATTTTAGCCTTCCTAATCTCCAATCACCTAAAACGTTCAAATGAATGGCATATTTGTGTAAAATGGATGGTTGTTCTTGAAATTCGTTCTACAAGTTCAAAAATTTAATTCTCATTACTTGACACAAACGTTTCAGGCATTCATAAGTGTAAATATCTATTAATGTATTCTCGGACCTACAGTTAATCGTGGAATAATCCTAATTACTCCTACTTTAGTCGCTTTAGTTTTAGCCAATCTAATTAGATCCCTGGCTCAACATATAATTTCGTTCGTGGTTATTTAGAAGCAACCAATGTTGTTTCCCACAAATGAGGGTAAGATTGCGCAGTCCTCACTTTGCCCTTTCAAGTTATCAATCTCTCTAATAACGTTTTTTTTATGCCACCGCCTGCCTCTGAGGCAAATTTTCCTACATTTAGCCGAATTACATGCTGTAATTTCTAATCTTGATTTTTATTAAGGAGTTTCCGATTAGGATGCTCGCTGTTTGTTCTACGATTGGGATTAACAAGGCGAATGGGTTTGAGCAGAAAACTTATAAATGCTCTTAAGTCCTCGTTGGTCGAGCCTTGTTTCTAACCAGTCTAAAATGTGATTCCGGGTGTCCATATGAATTCAAGATATGCACTTTAATTATCTCACTGATGTCATTTCTCTCTACCTATCTATCTATAGATACAAAGAGAGAGAGAGAGAGAGAGAGAGAGAGAGGTAGAGATGGTGTGAGTGAGAGCGAGATAGAGAGGGAGAATTAAGTAGAGAGAGGAAGATGGAGATAAGATAGAGATGCAGAGTAAGAGGAAAGGGGAGGGAGAGGAAGGGGTGAGTAGAGGTAAGTAGGGAAATAGAGAGAGATGAAGAAAAGGAAGAGAAAAGGAAAGAGAGTGATACAGAGATGATTGTGCGTATATATTCATGTGTAAGCCTGTGTTAAAATTGCTCATATACAGGGAGTCTGCTATATTATGATACATAGAAAAATCTATATTTCCCATTTAACTCTAAACGAATTTGAATTTTAAAATAATTGAGCATTAATGATATTTTAAGCAATATAAGTATTTTTACATCTTATCATGTAAGAAAAGGCTGGAGGTTGGATTGTTTGAAAATAGTAGAGCTCTAGAACCCTTGAAAACCGTCTTGACTTGGAGCCCTGACGAAAAATTCACTCAAAAGGTTAGACGACGGATGCAACGATCCGTATCGAAGAACCATTTCATAACTAAAGTTGAACTGTTTAGTGGGCACAATGCTAAGGCTATAACTAGAACATTAGGGAATAGTGTTGTCTTTGAGTCGAAACGCGATACATCAAACAACTCTCCCTAAATTAAAAATAGCAATTTGTCTTCGTTTCCCTTCTTATTACATGAATTCTTTTGATATGGGTTACGGTGTGCAGTTTGGTGTTTGTCTGGTCGACCTGGAGCATTGTGTAACCCGTTATGCATTGGCAAGCTCTGTGTTTGTAGAGTGGGTTTTGGTTATTTGCCTTAATTCTGTGTTTAAAATTAATTTGAAAAATATTTTTTTATAACTATTAGATTCATATATCAAAGCGCCCAAAACTTAATTGATTTTAGTAATTATACACCCGCTAAGATAAATATTTTAAAATCGTATTACTGTAAATTCAAGCCTCAGCCTCATTTCAAAGATTTATTTAACTCTGTTTCATATTCAAAGCCGACGCTAACTATTCAAGTTCTAGTTGTACCTTTAGCATTGTACTCTGTGAACATTGCATATCATTTTGTTCATTTATTTGTTTAATAGGCATAAGAAGATGACCATATATATAAATATATATATATGAGAAGAAAAAGAATGATAAAAAAGGTTAATTAAAGGAAACCTCCCAAACATCCTTTGAGAATTATGCGTGTGAGATCATGTGCGTGGGTATGTGTAATTGTTTCTTATATCCATTTAAAAGAATGGGAGTAGAAAAAAAAGCGTGGAATGAAGGAAAAGAAGCTCTGAAGTTTAAATGCCAGGAGTGGAGGAGTTGATGAGGCATAAATCTTCTTCACTCAGGCGATTTACAACATTTTGAAATTCATGAAAAGTCAACGGCAGAATTTTCTCTTTCGGACATAAATTCCGAAAGTCCACAAACCCTTCCCATTCCACCCAAATTAGCCGCTTTACCATCTCCCTTTCCCCTTCGTCATTTAAATTCGACGATCCTTTTTCTCATGATTAAAAAAATCCCCTCACAAAGATTTGACCTCCCCCCATGTAATTAAAAGTGCCCAAATTGAGTGAAGAAGGTGATATATGTTGGATTGAATGCCATCCGGCCCTAACCCCCAAGACTTCGTGCACTCCGGCCAAAATGCTAACATTTGAGTGCCCTTCCGGCCTTACTGTTGACAGGAGGATCGGCGAGATCTATTCCCTCCATTTTTCACGAACGTCTTCTCAAATCCTTTACAGATCCTGCCTTAAGACTTTTCCAGGTTCAAGCCCTCGTTGTTGCAAGAGAGTAGAGATGTCTTTGGGTCCCTGGCGATACGTGGACTAGAGTTGAGGCTTGTACCTCACCCTAATTTTTTAACTCACCCTAACTTTGCCACTTTCTCTATTAATCTTAAATTCTTTCACGTGAAGTTGTCGGTTTGTTGGTGGAGGTGGTTGTGCAAGGCTCCCAATTCTGAGCACCTTTGCTCAGTTTGGATGTTTTTACTACACCTTCTCTCTCACTCTTCATTAATTTCAACCATTTATCATCTTTTCATCATTACCAATTTATGTTTACTGTTCTTTCAATAGATATATGTATTCGTAGAACAACCCTGACATATACGTCACTTCTACCCAATAGGTGTAGTCGCTCAAGGTCAACGCGTGACCTTGATTCTACTCTGATCACGACAGAGATTGGGATAGAAGTGAAGGGGGAGGGGCGACGAGTGCGAAGGATTTTAGATTCAAAAGATTGAGTGCAGTTGGCGGATATTAACTAAGGATGGCTCCAGCTATGAGACATATGAAAAGTAGGTACAAAAATAAACTTTAATATATACACAGTTATACACAATAGATATATTAAATGAAATAATGGCAATATATCCTCGATGGGGTGGGGAGCGAGAGGCGATACGAGCCTCTGTACAAACAGACACAGGGAGGACTGGCCGGAATTTCCACAGATGATTCGTCTCAGCCTGGTTAAGGCTCGAGGCTTTAAGAGATGAAACGGGGGATCGGATAGTTCTTCAAGGTTCTTTAATTACGAAGAATTTCAAACCTCTAGTAGTAACACTAATTGGAGGGAGTATACGTGCCAAACAAAATATACCGAAACCAAGGATGGGCAAATTGACTGGGGCTCAGATCCTTCAGTATAATTCTTGCCTTCTTCTCGTTGAAAAAAGGGAGCACGGTCGGGAATGACATGTTTCGTTGTAAAGGGCAACCATATACTGTCAATGCCCTATTGGGATCAATAATATATAGGGAACCGCCAAATCCATTACTGCCTCCGCCAAGGAGGGAAAGGGGCTTGGAGGAATCTCTCCACGAACCAACACGGAACTTGAAGGAGGAAAACACTACCACGGGGGTTTCTTGATAAGACCTTGGGAGACGACAGAAGCGCGCGTTTGATATTCCAATCCATCGCGTATCGCGGAAAGCAGTTCGATATTCTGACTGTTCTCACGGTCCTCGCTCACGTAGACTGACCTCAAGCCTCGACAGATTTCGACGGGCCGCCAGGAGCCTCTATTCTCGACAGCATTCCTCTCTACATTCGGCCTTTAGTCCATTTTATTCCTTTCTATTCTCAAATTAAAGATGCCCTCCTCAGTCGTATCAGTTTCACATTTCCTCTTCATTTTTTCTTCTACACAGATTCACTTCCATCTCAACCAAAATTCATAGACTTCAATTTTCCCGCCGAAATCCATACTCCGAGGTTTTACTTCAACCCTGTCTCTTCATCTCACTGACTTCAAGGTCCACACACTTTGGCAAAATTTACAACTCGTTCCTGTCAAAACGTCTCCAAAATTTCTTGTTTCCCTTTTTTTTTGTTCAGTTTCTCAACCACGCAGAACTTTCCTCTTTTAATTTGCTTCGTTTTCGCTGCATCATTGTTCTGATGAAACCTCATAAAAAAACCCAGATATTGTGCCCCAATGTTAAGAGCGACTGAAAAAAATAGAGATACACAGTTATATATATATATATATATATATATATATATATATATATATATATATATATATATATATATATATATATATATATATCTGTGTGTGTATGTGTCTGTGAGTGTTCATAAATAGATATATCTCATCATAAAATGTACTTTATTTATTTAAAAAAATAGCATAATCGTAAAAGCCAAAAGTAAAGCCTCTTTGCTTGGGATTGGGGATTGATCATTTTGCCTCACCAAGAGGCCCAGAGATTGTTTGGACCATGATTTGAATGTTGATAGCTGACTTGGTTTGGAGTTTGCGACTGTTTCATCCATCCCAGTCGGGTTGGATCACTTTCACGACGCAAGATGGTGGTGTTGTCATTGAGCATAATCCATGGATGATTGGGTAGGGTGGTTGATGGCGCCACTCTGTAGTTGTTCAGTTAACGGGCTTTATAACATTGGATTAATGCCATTGTACCAAAAGTGTGATGCTCACAGGTCACAGGCATCAGCGCTGAAGTTATATTGGTAAAAGCAATTTACTTGTTGAAGAAAATCAAGAAGTGTTTTTTGACGATGATGCTTCACATCATTTTTTTCAAATGGATGCCGAACTGTCGGCATCCAGAGTGAAGGTAAAAAACTCCTCTCTGACAGTAGTTGCATCACCTTCTACCGCAACAGACATCAAAATTACTTCCGTTTTTTCTCTGTAGAGAAAGAGTTGGCGTACTATACAGATATTGCAGTGTTTCCGTACCAGTTCAGAGTGACTCAGTAAAGACCCTTAAGTTTGGAGACTCTTTATTGACAACAACATATCGCTGTAACGTGTTCTTCTCATAGCGGCAACTAGTTTGCCTCTGCACCCTTCGCTAACTCGATTACAGTGAAGAGGTACGCTATGATGCCCTGAGAATCTGGAATCATTCAGCGACGTGCCGGAGTAGAGATTATATCATAGTATGAAAAATGGAGACCAGGTATCCGTGAAGCTGGGGTGCAGTCATGATGGTTGATTACAGTTGGACTTTTCAGAGAGTATCTCTGCTACTGAGCATTCTATAAGTTCCAAGAAACGGAAGTTTATTGCCCTGAATTCTGAACAATGATGACCTACTATCCAATTTACATGTACTTACCTTGTTTGCTTTACTTTTTCAATTGACCACTTATAAATGGACTCTTCTTCTCTCCTCAGCTGATATCTAGACCTTCGGAATTGAAATTGAGTGCGTTAATCGTCAGACATATAGATATGTTCTGCAAGTACTTGTGGGAGATTTTTGATTTTCTCTCATATATCTTATGAGCTTTTTCTAACGATTTTATTCATTGGTGGTAAATTGGCCTCTATGTCTAGGTCACTCATTTTTCTTATTTTTCTCTTCTTGGTGTTCGTTATCTATCGTAGGGCCTTATTTTGTACTCTCACATCATATGCAGGTGTAACGGGGGTATGTTAGTGTTTCACTGCCCTATGACATATATTTTTCTCTTGTTCTTCATAGAGACTACACGGATCGAATATAATAATCGTAAGGTTGGGATTGTTCGTTGAATCCTCTCTTGTTGGTGACTTATGTTACGTTTTGATGTTATTTTTCGACTCAAAGCTCTAAAGCTTGGAAATATAATTGTTCCTTTCTCCTCTAGATATGCAATTGGCTATTTTCTTCTTACAATAGGAATTATAGTAAACTTTTTGTTGTTATTCCGGATTTCCCATTGTTTTCATATCTGTTGATGTTTCCAATCTCCACTGCTGTTAATCGCGTTTACCTTCTTTCATTTCGGTTTGGGGATGTTATACATTGGCTGATATCATCCGAAAACTGCGTATTCAGCGTCTCTGCTCTAATTGGTGCTGCCATATCAGCTCTATAAACTGAATATTTCGTGGATCACAAACATCCGCCTTGCGGCAATATGGCTTCCAATTCAAATTCTGTCCCCTCGTATTCATTTATTATGATTCTTGCTTTTCTTTCGGTGATATAGTCGCAGAGAATTCTCTCTAAATTGGTGTTGATTTTGAGATTTAGGATCTTATATTGTTAGCCTCTAATTCAGAATTGATCAGACTTTCTCAAAGTCTCTGAGCGCTAAGTCTATATACTTTTTGTTCGCTTTAGCTTGTGCTATTAGTCCTAGAGCCCTGGTGGTATTCCGGTTCTTCAGCACTCCAAACTGGAAATTATTAAAATAAATTATTTTCTTCTATAAATTCTAATAATCTTCTTATCATTATCTTTTCAAATACTTGGCCGGTAAATTCCAGTAACTATATAGGCTTGTAACTATTCAGAAAGTTTGAAGCTTTGCCTGTTTTTAATACGTCAGGGAAGTAGTCGGTAATTAAACTTGCATTAAATATGTTTTTAACGCTCTTATGATGGTAATCGGGGCATTAGTGAAGTTACTCTTTGTGAACCCTGGTGGTTTCTTCATCCGTGGTTATAGCCCCTGGCCTCACTTGTTCTTTTACTGTTAGAGTCTCCCGATTGGGTTTGACTAATCCTATTACCTGGGTACTTATGCACTCTGCCTCTTCAGTTTCGACACAGTCTTCATTGATTTTAATTTTTATTCTTGGGTTTGATCTTCTTCTTTTATTGATTGCACTCCAATTTACTTCCTGCGTTTTGTTTTATTCGAGCTTGCTACAAGAGTCACAAATAACAGAACCATTAATTTGCTTTTATTTTAATCGTATTTCATTTTATCTTATTCTTGTAATTTTTTCTTAGTCTATATATTAATAGCCACATGCTATGCTACAATCAACTTAACTTATCACTTTATCCGATGATATGACCCTTGCCACCTTTACAGAAAATTCGCTGCCTTGGCTCTCTGCAATAGATGTCTCCTCTCTCACTGCCTCACACACCGTAGGTGTCACATTAAATCAAATAACACAATACCAAACCCGTTCACACCACGATCAGGCGTACCACAGGGCAGCGTACATAAATGACACTCCATACCGACCCGAAAACTACCGACACACATTCACACTGTCCTATGTCGAGAAGGAGATAATCGCGCGCCACGCAAAAATAATAATAAAGGAAAAAAGACTGAGTATGCGGATAAGTGGTTCATAGTTACGAATCCTCAGAAGTCACAGGTGACACTCTACGGTGCACACAATCACTACATACAAAACATACAATTATGCATACCCACCAGACCTCAACCATGCCAACCCAACTAGACTTACATACTCACCCAACATCAAAATTTTAGGGGCAACATTCTACGAGTTCCTAAGATTCCACATGCTTTAAAACATCTTTCAAACGCGGGCCATAAACACCAAGAAGAAGTTGTAGATTTTACTTTGCTACCTGTAAACTAAAATTACTCTTATATAAAATACTAGTTAGACATCTCCTCACATCCGCTCCAATCACACTTGTGGCTGCGTGTCATGCAAGACAGAGGGACGCACAACGCTTTCAAAAATCTGTTCTGAAGCGCGTATGCCACTCTCTCATCTACACACGTATAGCCACACTATATGAAAATAAATAAACTAAAACCACTCAAACATAGGCCCACAGGCGTCAAAAGCGAAAATTGGGGAACTCGCAAAAGACCCTACATACATACACATACACACAAGACACCATGCTGCGGTGGCAATGAGATACCCCGCAGCACTAAACCATCCCAGCCATTTCCATTCTACACATACTGTATCAGTAAACTGAATGGCGTATTTCCGCGTGTTTGTAGCCAGCGACCTGTCAACTTTTCTTATCTCCTCTCAATAGTTTTCCGAACCATTTTCTCTACGACTATCTGATCTTCTGTGGCCTTCTATAGCGATCCCTCTATTTCTTTCTATATACATATTCGATTTTGATTTAAAAAAATATTATTAGAATGTCAGTGTTACTTGGATCGTTTACTTGCTCTTTCCCTCTCCTCCGATTCACGATGCAAGTGAATACGCAAATTGCAAGGAAAACTCAAATCGCCTACTAAACCACACAAAGAGCGGAGGAGGCCGAGGAGTAAGTTCATTTAGGCTGCCTTGTAACATGATGGCCTAAACACCACCGCCCGTTTGCCTAGTTTCGATTTTTGCCTCGTCAACGAAGATTCCACACATAACCTCGTTGAAATTATACCTTTCTTTTAGAAGAACATAGTTGCAAGCTTCTGGGAAGGTAGGTTTTTGGTCTAGTCCAAAGCGTAATCCGAAATAAAGAGGCATCCTGGATTGGGACAGAGTTACAACCTAATGGGGTGGGGGACTTTTCCTACCCCTTGGGTCCAGCGAGGACCAGATAAGGATTTTATACCCTTCTCTTTGTAGCTTTGAGTAACTTCGAATTTCATAACTCGTTTGAGGGAACGTCGCCCTCGGATTCGGCGCTCATCTATCATCAAGTCGATCATGGTTTTACAACCTCTTGAGGAGCCCATTCAGGTTCATACTTATATTTTCACTTTTCACCAGAGCCAAGTTCCCGGGGCTTTGTCAGCAGCGCAGTGTTTGACCTATTTCCCTACCGCACGCTAACGAAAAAAATAACTTATCGCTAGGGGGCGAGACCACCCTACGCCTCCACCGCAACACACGTCAAAACATTTAGACTCTCATGCACACTTGACACCCAAATCACCAACACCATGAACAAATATACTGTGTAAACAATTATTTTAAGGTCTTCAAAAGGTGTACACACCTTCCACACACGCGCAAAAGCTGCTCTAGTAGAGAAAGAACACCACACCCCATATATATATATATATATATATATATATATATATATATATATATATATATATATATATATATATATATAATCCCCAGTAATTAACGCGAGGAAGGCAATCACCTGCATGAGACGAGATAAAAAAAGAGATCAAAAGACAAGAAATGGGAAAAGGTGGAAACGTTGCTCAAATTTCGTCGCCTCACTCACGTTTAGGCCCGACTTCCCTACATTTCTATACCTAGGGTCTGTCCCAAGCCAGATGTCGTCATCCTCACGAATTTAGACTTTCTATATGTATCACTGTAGCAGCTGATCCTATACCAGTTACCGTTGCATCCAGGATAGACCTTTCGAAGGCCGACTGTGATGCATAGCGACGGCACTCCCATTTGACTTCACTGATCTGGAAGACGCATCCGAGGAAAAACCCGATGAAGAACTCATTGTTTTCAACGACTGAATTTTCAACGTAGTTGTAATAGCTATCTCGACAACTTATCGAGAAACGTACTGCCAACAACCCCTACACAAGAGAGAGTGGTGCTTCAACAACGGTTCAATGTTGTTTATAACCGTATCCTGACATAGGTTGTACTAAACCTATGGAATCCTATCTCGTTCAACACCCCAGGAAACAACTGAACACCGCACTGGCTCACGAACTGAGGGAGAAGTGGAACTGTCTAATCAAATTTAGATAATGATGCGTATCTGAGGTATTTTGAGGCAGCAGTTAACACACTAAAAGGGACTTCCCGAACGCATGACTCAACCGCAGTTTCGCATGAAGGCACAGCAACCACCCCCTGTGAAAAGGAGATGGATGTTCCATGGAGTCTAGAAAAACATTTTTAAATCTCCAATTAAGAGTAAGAAAACTTTAACCTAGACTTCGAGGACCAGGTTCTTGAAAATATGGAAAGAAGAGAGGAAAGGTTCAACCCTTACAGAATCGCAAACCTCCAACGTCTTCATGGCAATTCGCAGGAGGGGAACACCATCACCAGTGCAGAATTGTGGGACGTGATCTCATCGTTCCACCCAAAGCCCAAGGCCTCAGCCAAATCACGATTAGGCATCTGGAAAAGGCAGCGAGAAGACTTTGGACTAGGCTGCTGAACCTAGTGAATGCGTCCCTGGAATAAAATACTTCCCAGACGGCCTGAGACCTCAAAAATGATCTTCATTCCGGAACCTGGGAAATCAGCAAATCAGGTCATCAACTAGACATATCTAATTGCTTGAGACCATTGCGAAGGTTTTTGAGAAGATTCTCAACAGTAGACTAACGACACATCCGTAGGAACACACTTTGTTGAACGAGAGAGAGCAAGAGTTCCGGAAATACCGTGGCACGTAGCCAACCATAGCCTACGTGATGTAAAATGCAGCAACAAGGCGGGCTAGAGGGTTCTGGATCGACGTCGTCTGCAGATATGTAAAGCAAGCCTTTGATAAAGTCTGGATCAATGGCCTAAAATACAAAATCTTGCAACTGGGACTCACACCCCACTTCTAAGTGGTGTTTACTTCAAATCTCCTTTGTCCTTTGAATTCCCAATTAATTTCTCTCTCTTTCATAGTCCCGATCGAACTTGCGAAGCATGCCTTTAAAGCTTGTTTATTTGGAATATTTTTTGTCTTCCGCGTAGCCAAGTGGTCTAAGGGGCGATTTAATTGAGATCTAGGCAAGTGCTCGGAGCCTCAGTGTGCTTGGTTCGAATCCCACCCCTGTACGGAATTCTTGAGAATTAGGAAATAACTTTCTTTTTCCGAAGAAAAATGATCCGTTCTTCGGTATCTTATGGTTTTCTGGATATATATATATATATATATATATATATATATATATATATATATATATATATATATGGAATGAGTAATACCGCGAAGATAGAAAAGATAAACGAAATAATTTATCTTCCTAATAGCAAAAAAATTCTTGCTAGAGATGAAGATCGAACCAAGCACAGTGAGGCAGCAGGAACCACTTTGATCTCAGTTAAAGCAACGCCTTAGACCAGTTGGATACAGAGTAGGAATAGAATTCTCCCAAATAGACACACGTTTTTAAGACTTTCTTTGCTAGGTCGATCAGACGGACTATAAAAGAGAAAAAAAAATAATAGGGGATTCAAAGGACAAACTACAATGATAGTTATATACGGTTTAAAGTATATTTAAAAGCACTTCAATTATGTAGGTTTCTTAATTATTTACTCGAATAATATTTCAATTTTCGTAATATAGTCAATTTTTCATATACAGTGTAAAGTAACTACAAAGCTCTAAACTAAAAAGTTCCAGATATAGAAAACATTTATTTTCGCAACATTACAAAATTGAATAAGGAACAAAGGTTTGCAACAGTCAAAAAGAGAAATTTGCTTCCATTCTAAATCCGCATCACGCCTTAATTCGTTGGCTTTATTTTCTGTATGGACTTTTTTTAATTCTATCCAGATAATTACTGTGAAATTTTGGTCTGTTCATTGTAATAGTTATTTCGAACATTATTTTTAGAATCTTCATTCTATTTCTTCACTATGGATGCCGTATATGGTCGTGCAAAATAGCCTACCCAACTATATTTTCCTTGTTGAAGGGAGAGATTTTTCTTTGCTTATTCCTCCATTGATTTAAAAAGTGTTCCCGGAGCATTAATAGCAAAGAAACCTAAAAATTACTATGCTTTTTCCAGCGTGTTTAATGTTTGGTATGGTTTTCGAAATGCTTCACCAGCCTTCCTTCAATATGTTTTCTGCAATTATGGCTCTCCATCGTACTTTCTCACGTAAAGATCAGAACACTAAAAATAGCTCACCTGTATGGTGGCTATAGGAACCTATTTATATATTTGAGGTATCATTTAATTCTTAGTTTAACATATGTTTGTTGGACTCAAACATTTCTGACCCCAAAATATATATACTTTCCTGAAAACTTTTACGCATATTCCTAAATGGCTTTGTTAGATTTTTTTCCCTATAACCGCTCTCCACATCGATTACCGCTTTAATGCGGGAGCGACAGCGGAAGAGTTGGCAGGCCTGAATCAAATGGTCCTTAAACATTTTGAACATTATCTCGACAATAGCGACCATCAATGAATCTTTTGTATGGGAAGGGGGGTGCTGGTTGAGTAGACTCTCTTTCAATAACGTTCCACAGGTAGTATCGCAAGGGATTTAAATCTAGCGAGTTTGAAGAACACATGTTGGTTGTTACATGATTGTGAAGATTGTTAGTTATATATTCTTGGCTCACATGAGCATTATGAGTAGGTGCTGAGTTCTGCTCCAGAAAGTATCCCCTTCCACCTCTGATTCATTCTATCCAGTGTTTAAAACTATTTCAATCACGTCAATAAAGCCAAGAGGAAGTGAGTCGGGTAGCATGACATGTCCTTCGTTACTCACCACTCCTAAAACTATCACAGTTGCTGGAAATTTAGTATGCATTTGCCTAGGACATCAGCAGGATCTGTCTATAACCAACTATCATTTTTCATGTTTCATTTTTAACTTTTGTTCCTGGTCGGTTTTTCTCATAATTTAAAATCCTAAGCATGTTATGTTTTTCAAGTGTTTTAACTTTGTTAAGTAACCGTTTGGTGTGGATCCTACATTTTCCCCCAGTCTTCCAAGATACGAACTTACTTCTCTTCATCATATAAGACTTGTATCGGATTTTCTCGTGCACCAAGGTTCTGATACTATACTCTGACACCGGGATATTTTTATAATAGGTTTCATGAACTCTCTGTAGTTATCATCGATAATGTTCTGAGCCTGTTGCATACACTGAGGTGTCGTAATAGAGTCAGAAGCTCGCTGGAGGCTTCCAATTCCTTCCGAACTTTATGAACAAATGATAGAGCAACATTCAAAAACTTTGCAATTTATAAATCACTTTATTTTGCGAATAAGGCGACAGTATCAGCATGCCTTTTCTCTTCTTGTGTTAAATTATAATTTGCCAGCGGATAAAATTATTGGTCCAAGCATAAACCGCATATCAAGAGCATTCATTTATGGATATAACTTTTACATTTTAATCCCTATGTTCAATTTATTTAAGTTAATTCAAAGAAATAAACTACAATTTTCATAGTATCGGGTTGACAATTGCAGCCTAATATCATTTAAAAAAATATAAAGTTATTTGTTTTTTACTTCGGCCATCTTATTTTTATGTCATCTTTTTGTATAAATATATACTATATACAATAACTAAATTTTCTTTATCTACTACAAATATAAATCTCACTGGGTAGCGTATATTTAGCAGCTTAGTTATGGCCTATTGATCTTTGAAAACTGAGTCCGATGCTGCAATCTTCTACAACCTCTCTACTCCACAAATCTTATATCGCGGGACCGAGATCTTATGCAAACGAAGAGTAAGTTTTACAACAATATGGATAGTTTCTATTCCGAGATCTGTGTGGGCTTTTTGGTGTATTATTCCCTCTACTTACTTCAACGAAAAAGTAACTTCAGGTGCATATTTGTTTCTCAACAGTGTGCTGGTCTAACTTAACTTTCCTTACGGTGATACGAAATTTGTTTGGTAATCTATTTTGACTTTCTTTTACTTCTTGCCAGTGATTTTAATATTCCAGTACCAATATATATTCTTTCGTATATTTCTCTATATATGTTACCGATGTCTCGAAATGTTCTTGGGTTTGCCCATTCTGATGATAAGCTAACATTGGTACACATCTTGTTTTCATTTTTCGTGTACAATTTGTATTGATTTACCAGAAAGTCCTTTACACTAAAATATCTTAGTGGAATCTTTGTCAATATACACCATTTTATTTTTCAGATATTACACTATACCTTCGTTGTTGTGAGATATCTCATTCCTTTCTAGGTGAGCTTAGTGAATGAAAATAATTGTATACTGATTCAGTCTGCTCAGGAATGGGACACACTGAACAATACTATGAGGTACATTGGTCCATATCCATTTGTGTCATTCTAAGAAAGAAAACTCATTTACCCAGTTTCAAATTTATTCCTATTCATTCTAGCTCATAAATGAACTAGATAAATAAGATTGAGCCAAGGACACTTTATTATGAACTAAAGATTGACTCTTCTAGTCATATATAAAGATAATCCTTACCTAAGCTGGGAATTATTAAGTTGGTCCAAGTCCACAATAAATTGGATCATGGAATACACGCATTTCCTACCACATGAAGATAAGGATTTGGCGAGCATATGAAATGAAATCTCTTCACAACTTGGCTTTATGAACTTCCAACATTTCCTTGACTGACGATTAACAGAAACATTATAAGATATTTCGTAATATTCTGTGGCAGTTCCACATATTTTTCTAGCATAAAATACCCAATTGTAATTCACGTGTTTCAATTTTAATAGAACGAAGCATCCGTTCTCTGGCTATTTTGTTGTTTGATCTTGAGTAAGCTTATCACCAAATCCTCATCATAAACACTGATTCCACATGGAGAGAGATGTCTTCATCAACTTCCTCATCATAACTATCTTCGGCAATAAGATAAACTTGTCGCTTCCTTTTTATTACATGTGGGGTCATTTCCGGTGTATCTGTTATTATCTTACAGTCAACAGTCTTCCTTTTCTAACACATCTTAGCTGGCTACATGGTAAGTTGTCGTTGCGGTACGAGTTGAAACTTTGTCAATTCTTTTAAGCTCGCGTTGTGACACATAACTTCAAATGAGCAAGATGTTTGACGAGCGTTGAGCACAAAACCTGTTGATGATGCAAGGTTATTGATTTTCTCTAAGGTAACAACCATTTGCACTCCATTATAATCCTTGTTGGAAGTGGTTAGAGTGCTTAATTACTTCCTAAAAACTGGTACTGCTAGGAGGTCATCATCGAAGATTTTCTGCTGTGATGTTTCTGGAGAAAAAGTACGATGAAATTCCTTGGCCAAGCATTCGGATTACCAATGTGTAGATTTACTATCTCTTAAAGAACTCTTTAAGTGGGTATAACTATACAATCTAGTAACCATTTTGTGTCTTAAGCATTGTTATCATCTGAAAATTCGGTGAATTATTTTAACCTCAGTAAATAATATTTTTATTGTGTTTTCGCATTCCTCTGTTCTTGGAGGAAATTAAGCAGCCAAAATAATAGCCTTTTAGCTAATTAATATCAGAAGCTTATGGGGTTGAGTAGTTCCGCGAATACATTTTAGAGGATGATTAATTTTGTAATCGCCAGTCTGTGACGTATGCGCTCCTACCTGGACAATTTGGTAGTATTCGTCGGGAACATGGAAGAATATTTGCATTTGATAACGATTGTTTCAAGATATAGATGGAAACTACTTAACGACGAATCTTCTGAAATAAAAATATGGGAAGGCAATCCTGCAACCTCTCGGGCACGTCATGAGAAGCAGCCCCACGGCACGGGTAGATGTCAAAGTTCCAGCGATTTCTCAAGATTAACAGCTTCAATAGGAAGTTTGGCCCAGATTTCTATGTTGTACAGCACCTAAAAAGAACGTTATTAGAACCAAACTGCCTTTTAACGTGGGGCAGTTGGATGAATCAGCGTGAAAGGAAATTAAAAGGCTGGTGATCTCTGATCCGCTCTTGAAATCTCCCGAATTCTCCGAGGCCTTCTGGCTCTAGCTAGATGCTTTACATTGAGATGTTGGCGCCACGTTGCTGCAAAAAGTTGTGAATAACTTCTTGTACCACGTATCCTACGCTTCCTGGAATTAATCAGCCCACGAAGAAATTATTCAATGGTCAAAAGAAACATTTTGTTCTTATGTTCGAGATGAATATGTTTAAAATTTACCTTATGCATGGTGGGTACAAATTTTGTGCCTGAATTTACTAGAACCAGTTAATATATTTGAATAGGTTTAAAACTAAGAACAAACGATTGCTGCAGTGGTCGTTAGCTGTGCAACCATATAATTTAAAGGTAGGACACATTAAGGTAAAAATGATATTTAGGAATGAGAATAATAATTGAAGATCAGCTGAATAAGCGAATTGGAATTAAGACAAGGGACGGAGAGTTCGTATGCTGGTACTGGAGAGGAGCAACCATGGGGGAGTTAAGGCATCTCTGAAGCGAATATTTAGTCAGACGAATTGAAATTCACCATCAGCTAGAAAAGTCCAGCTTCCTTTGTTAGTTTGTTAGAGTGTTCTCATTTAAATTAACTCTTGTAAATCTCTGGTGGATATCCAAGATGTAAACAGGTGAATATTTAACCCTCGTTATTCGGGTTAATAAATCCTCATTCTGTTATATGGTGGTAACTTAATCTAGTCCAGATTGCCGTAGTGTATATGTGATCCTGCTTAAAGATTTTTTAAGTAGCTCTAACTGTAGAATTTAGTATTTAATTTTGTCTTAAGAATTGATATCATCTATAAATTCCGTAAATTAGTCTATATGTGCCTTCGACTCGGGTAAGAGAATTAAGGGCCAGATTTCAAGCATCGTTTATATATATATATATATATATATATATATATATATATATATATATATATATATATATATATAGAGAGAGAGAGAGAGAGATATAATCATTTGAGGCATTGCCTCCCACTGTTAAGAGAATGCTCTTTCTCATCTTCCTCTTGTTAATGTGAAATTTGTTTCAATTGTTTACATGTTATTTTGGCTCTTCTTTTCAGTTGTCTTTTATCAGGTGGAGTCCACTCGGTATTTTTTTCTGGTTCATCTATCATCTAAGAATCTTGACACATGATCTGCCACCTCCATCTCTTATAGCTTCCACTAAATGCTGAAATTTGATTTTACCACGTATCCAAATGGCTGATTTTCTGTCAAGCCAATTTGTCCCTATCATAACACTAGTCAACAATGATTTTGCTACTTGGGTATTAGCTGGTGATTTATTCTAAATCGAGTAGGTGAGTCCGAATCTGTAATCAGAATTGTTCTAGCACGTAAGGTTCCTGAGTTAGACACATAATCTTTTGTTACACATATGGGAAGTGTTGCTTCAGCTACCGTAGAGAGAGGATGTGTTGTGTGTGTTTGATTTCCTGCGTTACACTCCTGCTTTATCACTTTATCAAATTTAACCATTATAGTAGTGGTGTTAAAACGGTATTTACATACAGTGATTAATTGCATTTTTCTTTCAGATTTATCTCTCAATTAATTTGTAAATGAAATAAGAGTGTACAAAAGTATATAACATGATATATACAAACTAAGTTGAAAACATGAATCGGCGAGGATGTATAAATAACCCAGAAAACTTTTGTTATATCTGTGGAAGATATACTCCAAGCAACCAGCCGAAAAAATTAGCTAAAAGAGTGTAAACTGCATACAATTATTATTTTGGTTGTAAAGTTGGTGACCAAGACAAGCCCTGGGTTCCTCACAAATCTTGTACTGTCTGGTATATGTGGCTCACACAGTGGTTAAATGGCAAACGGCAGGGTATGCCTTTTGCTGTACTAATGGTGTTGCGTGAGCCAACGAATCATATATTTGATTGCTACTTTGTATGACAAATATTGCGGGATTCTCAAATAAGAACAAGTCAAATTTTGTATATCAAGATTGTAAGTCAGCTATAAAATTAGTCCCCCATAATATGGAGATGCCAATACCAGTTCCTCCATCATCTAGTACAGTTAAAGATAATTCATCACGTGAAGAGGAGGATAACAATGACGATAAAATATATGAGGAGGAATCTAAGGAAAAGAAGATCCAGTTGATAAATCAAGAAAGATTAAATGATTTGGTTAGGGATTTGTCATTGTAAAAGGAGAACGCAGAGCTGTTGGGTTTCAGACTACAGCAATGGAATCTTCTAGAGGACGGCGCAAAAATATCTACTTTCTGTAATCATTTGAGGCCTTAGCTGCCTTCTATAAAGAAGAATATGGTGTTTGTTTCTGTACTGATGTTAATGGCCTCATGAATCAGCTACTAAACGAGCATTTACCCAATGAATGAAGACTATTCATCGATGCAAGCACTTATTGTTGGGATGATAGACTCAATGAAATTTATTATGGAAGGTGATCATTACTCTCATCATAAGTGGAATATCTGTGGTGGTCTAAAGGTAATTTCTTTACTTCTTGGACTGCAGCTAGAATATACAAAGAATATGTGCTTTTTATGCCGATAAAATAGCCGTGACGACAAGAATAATTATATTGTAAAAAAGTAGCCCGAAAGAGAAGAACACATAGTTGGCCGAAAGAATGTGAAGCGCATGCCTTTGGTACATCCAGAGAAGATCTAGCTTCCACCACTTCATTTCAAACTTGGCCTTATCACCAATTTTGTTAAAGCAATGGCCCATGATTCTGATGGATTCCAGTATCTCAAAGAGAAATTTCGTGCAAAGAAAACCGATGCTAAACTTAAAGCGGGCTTTTTTGTAGGGCCGGAGATCAGAGAATTGATACGTGACAGAGAGTTCAGAAATAAACTAACTCCACTTGAGTTGGCACTATGGGATTCATTTTTCCATGTAGTGCTGCACTTCCTTGGTAATCATAGGGCTGAAAATTATGAAGAACTAGTGGGTAACATGCTAAAGGCCTATCAAAGAATGGGGTGTCAAATGTCTCTTAAGATGCATTTCTTGCATTAGCATCTTGATTTCTTTCCATCTAATATGGGTGAAATTAGTGACGAACATGGGGAAAGGTTCCACCGAGATATCGCAATGATGGAAAGCAGGTATCAAGACCGCTTCAACGAAAACATGATGGGTGACTATTGCTGGTTCCTCCAACGGAAGGATCCTATATCCACGTACAAGCGCAAGAGCAAGAGTCTCAAACATTTTCGAAGAAATATATAGTTAGGTGAATACTACCTCTTTTATATGTAATACGTACATATCTTGTCTGGGTCTGCAAAAAGGACGTACATAATGCCAAATAGGGTGCCCCGATTCCAAACCTTTGCCCCCAAACGTCCCATTCTTGTCAAACTCGTAATAATTATATCATTAATTGATTCAAAGTGATAAAGTGAGCCATATAGCCTAGTTGCATAACTCAGGAACGTTACGTACGTACTAGGACAAATCTGAGCACAGATTTGGAAGCAGCAAACCAAAATTAGTTAGTTACAACAACATTTACTCAAGTAGCAGAGACAAAGTTAAAATTTGTTGGGGAATCCTTAACTGTTAATCTTTAACTGTTATTTATTTCATTAAATATTTAATGAAACAAAGACCATTATTTAGACAGAATTATTAAGGATTTCCCCAAATTTTCACGGTTTCAGTAAATTATAATTTAGTTCCAATTTAGATCTTGTTTTTGTGGGTCAGTGTTTAACTTTGATGGCCAGATTTACCAAAAGGTTAATGGGGTTTGTATGCGGCCCCCAATCGCCCTTTGGCAGCAGATTCTTTTGTAACATATGGAAGAGAGGAATTTTCTTGTGAGAAGTGCTCCTTCCGAGGGCTTGATGAAAAGCTTAGTTAGCTACAACATTTCCTCTTTAACCGTATAATTATAATTGCGCGATTGCATATAATTATCGATTCATAAGGCCGAGCTAGAATGAGATAGAATGGATTTTCTATTATCTTTGAAAGCAGGGATAACAATTAAATTAATTAATTGATAACCAAACTATTTTTTTTGCGTTAGGAAGGCTAGCTTATGTCATATCCTCTCGTGACTGTGAGAAGAGCTCCTTTCGAGGTATTGCTGAATAGATTAGTTAGCTAAAACATTACCTTTTTAGCCGCATATATATATATATATATATATATATATATATATATATATATATATATATATATATATATATATATATATATATATATATAATATATATATATATATATATATATATATATATATATATATATATATATATTTATATAGGTGTAAGTAAAAAGAACCAAAATGGATTTATTTGACTGACCATTCTGTTCCTCGCGCCATCATTGATGTGAAAAGCACTCTTTGATAAAAAAAAAATTTCTGTCGTCATGCAGTCGATCAAAAGAGTGAGTGTGGGCCGAACCTCCTAATATTTTTTCTCCTTCCAATATTCTTCCATTGATGCTTAATGGACCGTAAATTTAGATTTGCCATAATGACATATGGCTGTTTGTGTGTCTATGTTATCGGTCTGTTTGTCCCAATATCGTAGAAAAAATAGAAGATCTATTATGAAGTTCTTGGAAAATCGATTAATGCCACGGTGTAAATATATGTACGTAGATCTGTATTGGTTTGTAAGTATATAGTTTTTATTTGCACGAAATATTAGGTATTATATATTAAATTAATTTATAATTGGTTAAGTTTTTATGGTCAATTGGTTATACAAAAACAACGTTAAAAAACTTTCATCATACCTCATAGCATTACATACGACAGTTTCTCGTCGTTTGTAAGTCATTTAACTTATGGAAAAGATTGTTAGGTTTGTTCTTCATGAACTAAATGACTTTAACCCTCTAAGGTGTTTTGGTAGTTTTCTTTCTCAAGCTTTTCCAATATTCTTTTTTCTTATTAGTTAACATTTACATTTTTATCCTTGATTGACGAAATGTGGACGAGGTTAAAAAGGTGCACTTATTGCCGGAGGCCATTTCCCGACAGCAGGAGGGCCACGAATGGGTACCGAAATAGAGGATATGAGGTAATCGCAGATCACAGACTTATGGTATCGGATTGAGGGATATTTCTCGATATTATATTTTTTGTAAAAGAATTATTATTATTTGTCTAAAAAGCAAAAAAAGGAAATAAATAATATTACATATCAGCTTTAACCAATAAAGTATTTACCATTAATACTAATAAAGTTTTCTCAACATTTATCTAGGCTGTAGATCTCTAACACAACAAAGAAATGTTCATTTGATGATGAAAAATATTTAGGATAAAAGAAAAACTTTCGAGCCATGGTCAGTTCCGTTTCCTTAGTAACCCGTGTCATGTTTGAGTGCTCATTATCATGAAGAAGAATTAATCTCAGTTCATGCCATCGCCGATAAAGGGTTCGAACGATGGAAAGCTTAAAATGACTCAATATGTTACCACAGCTTCTGTTAAATAGTCTCTGTTATAAATTGGGGCAGTTTATAGTCTTCTAGGAAGATTTTCTTACGTTATAATGAAAAGATTAATTATTTTACGACAGATGTAAAGACCCAGGTCGATGCTCTAAAGAGGATATAAACAATAAAGCCCCGGGGGAAAAACGTGCTTTACTTTTTATAATGACCTCTAATATTTTATGTTGGAGATTCCCTCAACAGTTTCCACTTTATTTTCAGAGAACAGAGAAAGAGAGCTGCAGTGGTAATCATAGTGATAAAATAGTTAGGTGGCAAATTTGTCCTTATCTTTGTGCAAATATACCCATTAGCATAAGAATACCATAACACAGAGACACACATACATAGGTGCACAATCAAAATGTCTAAGCACATAAATATCTGCTCCCATGTAAGTGCATGGGTGTGTGCGAATATTAAATCTCCAAAGTACAAGTACAGTGTGATCTTATTTGCATTTTCCACTACTTCACCCATTTTGTGAAGGTCTTAGTAGTGAACGTCTCCCTAACAAAGCTACCCCTTCCTAACAGATCCCTTCCTTCTTCCTACCCGGAAAAACGTTTTGATAACTTTTTACACCAATCCAACCATTGTGTTATTAAATTCTTGGTTGGGCGATCCAGTCTGCAGAAGTTGAACTTTTTTTACATTAAAAAGATTTTCCATTGAATTTAGACATGTCACCCGACAGAAGATTTTTAACGTCTGTGGGGACTTTTTAAGTCAGGCCACTTTTAACATCTCTACCTCGTCTTCACTTATCCTCGCTAGCTTCAACAGCTCTTAACCACTTCACATATATCTACGAATTCACTGAATATTTGAGCTTTGCTTCCTCTCATAACATTCAGCCGAGGCCAAAAGTTATCAGATACCTCGGAAATTTTAAGAAATTAGAGAGATGGAAAGTTGTGAATTTTTATTTACATATCAATATGAATATTACAGTGAAATAAGACGAAATAAGTATCAATAACTTATGTATGCCCTAAACAATTAACAATAATTAACAAAATTAGAAATGTGCAAAAGTATGTAACATCAAAAAAATATAACAAATAATCAGATGAAGCTCTGTGAAAACTTCAGCAATGCAAACTGATACAGGAAGTTCAGTAGAGTGTCAAGAGTCCCTTGGCAGTAATGGGAGCATTTATTTTTCAAGGCATAGTCTCACGAGGGTGCAAAACGTCGTGAGATGACAATTTTGTGTATGACAATTTAGCGAAACGACAATTCAGCGCAAAGATATAAAATAAAGGGTAATGGGAGTGCTATGTATACCTTTACATCCATTTATTGAATAATGTTTGTGTGAATATACAAAGTAAAAACAAAAGAATAAAAAACTTAAGGGATATGTGTAAAAATCTATTTCTGAAATTCAATTTGATAGCTAATAGCCCTCAGATAGTCCATTTTATTTACTCTATTATTATGCTGTGAAACCGCAATCTTTTTTGTAACATTATGACCAACCGCTAACCTCAACAGCTTTTTTCTCAGTGTGTCGTGCTTTTAACGTACAAAATCACTCAATTTATATATGGTAGGATGAGTATGACCAAAAGACATTTGAAGAGCTCTATTCAATCCTTCTAATGCGTTATTGTTTTGAAGTAAATCATTTTCAACTCTATCATAAATTCTCCATGTAAATGGCTTAAATGCAGGATCTCTTATTCCAGGCCCGAATGGCTGCCCATCCAGGTGTCTTCAAAAGAAATTTACCTATTCTTCCAATAAAGGTTGTATTTCATCTTGGAAGGTTTAATATATAGTTACAATTTGATGATTTTTGACAAAAGGTAAAGATACTAACTTCCTGCAAAACCGGCGAATGATTTCATCCTCTAAGTGTAGTTTAATGAGATTAACATTTTGCACTTTCGCTAAACATACTTTATAAGATGGAAAAGGCCAAAAACTAATCGAATCTCTGAGAAAAGAGCTGTTATGGCATTATAGAATGACTTTTTAAAATCCCATAAAATGCGACATGGAGCATCGTTTGATGCACCAGCTTTTGTCTAATTCAAAAATGCATAACTCTTTTTGCCGCTTCGGCTTGATGTGGGTGGCATGTGATTATAATCTGTATTATTCTCTCACATGTCTTCACCAACGTGTATTCGTCCTTTACACTTATTATCTGTGCATCGCCATGAATCTTTTCCATTAGTGAGGGTTGTATCCAAAACGATAAAATACTCAATTTAACAAGATTTGCCTTTTCTCTTTCTCTGATAAAATAACCTCCATGAGGGTATATTTAGTCACACTTTTCTCATTCACGACACGGCAGTCACACTTTCTATATTCAAAGCAATGCCTAAACTGAAAGCTAAACTCGTTCCTGCCTTCAAGGTTACCTTGTTTCGTATTCTGTTCTTTTGTAGTTAGTCTGAAAAGAACAAACAATTTAAACTTCATACGTTTTGAAACAGTGGCTGTCTGCAGAGTCACGGAATTGTGGTTGCGCGGGATTGTCTTGCGCGGAATTATCGTGGCGCATAATTATCATGGTACGTAATTTTTATCGAGCGGAATAGTGTTGCAAGAATTGTCGGCGCTGAATTGTCGGTGCTCCGCGAAACATAAGAGGTGTGACGCTGGCACACTCTTAGGTGATGCCTGCTTTACGTTGCTCATTGGTAACTAGTTCAGGAGGTCTTACGGCCTCTTTCAGGTAATGCCAAAGGTTTTCTAATGGATTCCCATCCTGAAACTGAGATGGGAAGACGATCAACGTAATATTGTTGTCTCAGAACAAATATATGGTGGACCCAGATTTATGACTTGGGGCATTGTCCTGCTAGAAAATCATATTCTGAGCATTTCCTCAGATGTCTTGGGCTGAGATCAGCATGGAATCTCTACTATGACCCTCAACACGAATATGTCATTGTGGCAAACTAAAGTTTATGGTCCATTAACCATCAATGGAAAAATATTCCAAACATGTTGCGGTTTAAGCCTCATTATCAAAAAGTGCTTTTCACATCAATGTTGGCGCCAGAAACAGAATGGTCACGTCAAATTGATCCCTTTGCTTCTCAACTAATATATATATATATATATATATATATATATATATATATATATATATATGAAAGATAATGGTAAACCACAATATTTTAATCAAGATTATATTTATAACTATCGGACTATTTTCGGCAAGGAGCACAGTATATAAGGTAAGACACATCCTAAGCAAAATAATACAGCAGGAAACAACCTGAAATAAACCTTAAGTGAATCTAGCGTGAATGACAAGCTATTGTAGCAGCTAATAGATGGAGTAGGAATGTGTTTACCAATAGCTCTAATAGCAGCTAATATTTTCATGATTCATCTTGAAAACAACTTTATGAAAAATTGCCATTTAGATTTTAAACCCATATTTTATTGTAGGTATGTGGATGACTCCTTTGCTATTTTCAATAATATAAAACATGCCCACCATTTTTTAATTTTAGAAACTTTTATCATCCCAACATTAAATATACCATTAAATTAGAGAGTAACTATCAACTTACTTTTCTAGACGTCATTATAGAAAAAAAACGACAAACTAACTACCAAAAATATACAGAAAGCCTACCTTTAGTGGCCTAGGAATCAATTTTTTAGCCATTGTGACTTGTCACATAAACTTAGTGCAATAAAATCTCTAATATTTAGAGGTTACCATCTCTCCTTCAATTATTCCCTAATGCACAATGAATTCCAGACTCTAAAGTCTTATTTTAAGAATAATTATTACCTCCCACCTTTGGTTGACAAGCTAATCAATAATTTTCTTACCAAAATTTACTCTCCATCCTTTTTCTCATATAATGTTCCCAAAAATGATTTTTTTTTCGTAGTACCTGAAATGGGACTTTACAATCAATTATTCACCTGAAAATGCAACAAATTACTCAAAAAATATTTCTTTAATACCAACTTCAAATCACTTTTGTCAACCCACTTTCCATTGGAAGTTTCTTCTCGTCAAAAGACAAAATTCCTCTAGAAATGAGCAGCCATGTTGTTTACACTTTTATTTGTCCTTGTTGTTTGCAAGGAACCTATATTGGTAGTACGGTTCGCTCATTGAGAGAGAGGTTTTTTTCTCACATGGGAATAAACCATTGCACTGGAAAGATTTTGTCTAAGAAGGAAGTTTCTATAATTTGAAATCATATTATTCAATGCAAGACAGAATGTTCCATTGATAACTTTTAAATAATTGGTCGCAATAACAATGAATATAGTCTAAGAATTTTGGAATCCCTACTAATGCCGACAAAATTTCCTACACTCAACATAGATAATACCACTCTTCCCCTTCCCATTTCTTAATTTTAATTACCTCATTCAACAACCAACCAACTTTCTCTTATTTAACAACCAACCAATCAAATTCCCATCCTTCTTTAAGCCACATCCTTTATAATTTCTTCACTTCGTGATTTCTCCTGAACTTCATCGGTAAGCAATATTATACTGTAATTTTTTACTTTTGTGTTTTTGCTTCTTTTTTTCGTGTCAATAGTGATTACATTAGATTGATACTTTGATTCTCTTGCCTTTTAAATTCCTGAGTTACTTTTTTTAATTTTTGATTTACCTACATGGGCTTAACCTGATTATTTTTAATATTTTTAATATTCTTTAACTGTATTATATATATATATATATATATATATATATTATCAAAACAGAGGGGTTGTGTATTGCCAGGTGCATACGTACGTAGTTTGACGGTAAATAATGCCGCATTTAGGATTTCCATCATAGTATTTTAATTCCTTGATACCAACGTTTCGGGTAAGAAACCATTTTCAAGGACCAAATATTCGAAATATACATAGCTACATGAGAAATTTGTAGAATAGTTATCAGAATAAAAAGAAAGCATATAGGCAATGTGAAGTATTCAAGGTGAGAGTATTCAAATTGTCCATGAGGGAATCGTTTCTCATTTACATTTGAGGGAAAAACTTCACACAATTGATGTTTTTAAGATTGGAAATAAAAGTAACAATTGTGGAATGTGTAATAGTCAAATTGCAGGCGTTTTAACCGAGAGTGAATGTGAAATATGTATTGATTTTTTAAACAAAACCTGAGAATGACCTGTTTTATGGGTCTTCGCTGTACAAATAGAGATAAGAATGAAAACATGGAAACAAGATGGGTATGTTAGGGTGGGAGAGGTTTGGCTTGTCTGGTTCTTGAGAGGCGCGGATCCAAGATGGAGGGATAGGGGGCTGAAGCCTTCCCCCCTAATTATCTGATCCGTTTATTTTGATATTTATTTTTTAAGTCATACCTGTATCCTGCTATTGAAAATGAGCTATGTAATAATATAGAATATATAAAAAACATTTTTTTAAACCGTTGCGATTGAATGTCTCATATATGATACATGTCGAAAATAGAGGTAAATCTCAAAAATAATGATTAAATTCAGTATTATACTTTACCTGACGTCCAAAAGCTACAATTCACAATTTTCTGATGTGTAGAAAGAATTCGGATCTGATTGAGTGAGTTAGTGCTCACTCCTGTATGGGGTACTGTTATTTATTATCAGTGCTGTGTAAGATAACAATTATTAATAATCATTGCCCTTATCTCAGACTAATCACAGGGAGGAATTCTTATCATGGATCCGCCACTGGTTATTGTGTGTTTATAGATGTAGTAATAATGGAAAGGAGCTTCTGTCAGAGTTCAAAGTGGGGTTGGAAACTTAATGTACAGGGATTACAGTGCTCGGAGTACCATGGGTGTTGCTGTGTCTTTAATTGAAAAGTTATTCGAGGTCGATCTGTTGGGTGGATGTTTGTTTTAATAATGTGACTGGATAGAAGAGAATTCGGGATTAGCAATGGGGGCTTCAGTTCTGTGGCTGATCCCTAGATGTGCGTAAATACAGGCTGTAGTGTGCGCTGTGTCGATCCTTAATATTCCCTGAAATTGCATCTCGAGCGGGTGAACTTATATATGATAGATCATCGAAGCAGCGTTGGTACTTTATCTTTAATGCTAAAAAGATACCGTACTTTATGTGGGTTCTGAAAAATGGGTATTGTGTGGTAGGAAATGAATTTTCAAGAATGGGTGAAAGTTTGGTCCAGAGAAGTGAATTGAGGGGTTCTTATATAGGGGCGAATTACAAATTGTTCGCTTTAGGGACATTCTAAGAGATGGCTTTTGGTTTGAACTTGGAATTGAGAAAAGTTCGAAGAGTTGGGTATTGGAAGTTTGAAGAAAATAGAGAAACCGTAGGATGTGCGCGTTATTTGTAGGTCTAGAAGGGGAATGAAGTTGTTGTCTTCCTTTTCCTGACTGAATTTAATATTTGGGTGTAATTGATTTATGTAGTCTAGTGATTTATAAGATGAACGTTTGGAGCGGAAAAAGGCGATCGTGTCGTATACGCATCTCCGGTAAAAGAGAGGATGGAATTGTAAGGTAGATTTCTCAAGTGCCTTCTCTTCTAAGTTAGACATAAAGAGAGTTGCGAGAGAGTGTAGGGAACTTTTGACAGTCTATTAGTTCGTATCAAGAGGGGTAATAAGGGGTGTAATGAGTTTGTCGGTTTTATAATTAGGGGAGTTATAGATTGCTAGAATAGGTCGAAGGTGGACCTTGTGTTTAAGGATTTCTTTAATATCGTGCGATATTTTGAGGGAAAGAAGAAGCCTCTTGACTTGGTTTTCAAGTTGGAGGAAGAGCTTCATTGGGTCTTCTTGGAGGGGAACATATTTGGAAAGGTCATCTCAAATCCTGTGCCTTTTTCGTATATATTCTTGTTTCTTCATTATCTCTACGCCTTTTCCGTTTTCAGGGCGGGTAATAATAAGGTTATCTTTTGAAGATAGTCCTTGTAACAAGGTGATTTTATTTTCATTAAAATATGAAGGGATTGTACGGAAACGTTCCAATTTAGGAAAAATTCGTGGACACGCCTACATCGATTTAACATGGAAGGATCTATTATAAGGAGATTTCTTTCTAACACAACCAATGAGGGATTCTCCGCCAGAAATATTTTGAAAAGACACTGGTGAAATTAGGTGAAGTAAGAATTTGTGAAAGTTAGATATAATATGCATTGCTGCAGAAATTAGGATCGCACATCTCCACTAAACTTTTCACCGTCCCATCGATACAACATGGGAATAAAAGGAATGCATGGGAATAGCAATCGGTAGAGAATTACATGACACTAAGACCACCGGTAGCGAATGAGTAATGCAAAAGTCCTGTTACACTCGTTACAACGCTCTCAAAAAAGGGAACAATTATCCCCCAAAAAACATTTCACTTATACTGAAATTATATCGACATTTTTATTAAAAGATACTACAATCTTTATTGCCTATCTTTCCCTTCCCAAGGTTCTAAAAAATAGAACCTTTAGAAGGTCCACAGACTAAACATTTAGGTTGCCTTCATTGCGACTACCATCTCGTAAACATAACCGAAGCAGACCCATATCGGTTATCCTAAATCTGGAAAAATGAATCCTCTTCCACTATACGAGGGGTGGTCAATAGGTTTTGCGAATCGGTAGGGTAAAACAGAGGAAGGGGGATGGATGTTTGTGGGGGTGTTAGGACAAGTTATGACAAGTCAGGACCTGCAGCCACACACTCCTGCCTCCTCTATTTAAGAAGCAGTAGCTGATCGCAGATCGTCAGTCATAAATTTTTCAACAATGTAGAAGGTTAAGCACCACACAGTGATCAAATTTTTGACCAAGAAAGGCAAGATTTGAAAAGAGATCCATGAACGCATGGTTGCAGTGTACACCGACACCGCCCCTTCGAATGCATCCATTGCTCGCTGGAGTAGGGAGTTTCACAATGGTCGTGAGTTCTTTGAAGATGACCCCCGTCTAGGACGCCCGTTAGGACGTAACCAATGAGGACAATGTGGCCCGTGTGGAGAGGATGATCCTCGAAAATCGACGGGTGAAGGTCGAAGAAATCGAGCGACAACTTGGAATATCACATGGAAGTGTTATGAACATCATCCACGACAATTTGGCCATGACCAAGGTCTCTTCCCGTTGGGTCCCTAGAAACCTCACGCCCCATCATCGACTTCAACGTTGTCAAAGTCCACAAGGCCAGAGTTGCACAAGCTCTCCTGCGCGAGTTCGGATTCGAGGAGTTCAACCATCCACCCTACAGTCCAGATCTGGCCCTTAGCGACTACTTTTTATTTCGCCAGCTCAAGGCTGCACTGCGTATGCGCCGGTTTGGGGACGATGAAGAGACCATAGAACCTCGTAAAAACCTATTAATTTTACCCTATCATGATAATTTTATGTCTGCAGTGCCCATTTTAAAACAACTTAATATTAAGGTAGCCTTTAAATACAATCATACATTAGAAAATCTCTTAATAAAGCATAGCCCCAATAATGATAATAATGTAATTTACCGAATTCCATGTTTAGATTGTAATTTATTCTATGTAGGCCAAACTTCCAAAAATGTTTCCAAAAGGCCTTAACAACACAAAAATGCAGTAATTTAGGGATATCTGAATAATGCCTTAGCTGTCCACAATTCCAAGATGGGACACGGAATTAACTGGTCAAAAACTGATACAATAATCCATAGTAATGATTTTATAAAGAGAAATATCCTGGAATCATTTTTAATCTCCCACACAAAGGAGAGTAATCTCCACATTAGCCCAGGGCTGTTTTCGCTAGATCCAATTTTAACACTGTTTCTAAAATCCGACTTATCTGATAGCATTAAAATGTTGACCTCATAGGAAACGTGCTTTGTATAAATACTGGGTGTCTTATTTTTATTACCATTGTGAGTTTGAAAATGTAGAATAGACGAAAGTACTAACTCCAATCCGCTTATTATTGAGTTTCCTTCCGTGGTGTATATTCATATTTATAGTTATCATGCGCTAACTTTCGTTATATTTCGCATATATATATATATATATATATATATATATATATATATATATATATATATATATATCCCTTTAAAACTTTAATTCTCTCTCCCATCATATATTTAATAATTAAAAAACAAAGACTATATATTGTTATAGCATTTTTTAATTAAATCTAATTACGAATCAAGGATATTGTAGACAATTATTTGCATAAAAATTAACTAACTACGTCAATTACCCAAAAGGTTTACCAACTGCATAAATACCTACCCTTCTCAATTGTAGTAATCCTTTACTCCTTAATAATGAAGTTCCATTATTAATGAACGTTACACTACGTTAGAGTACGTTACACGACGTCGTCGATAGCCATTTTCTGTTCATTTTGGACAGATCACAACTGACTGATTATTAACATGACTTTAACAAATTTCTGTGAAAGAGTTCTGTGATTCAGGCTCCTAAATCGCTTGCGATACTACATGCGGAACTTTGTTTAAAGAAAGTCTATTCACCCCACATCCCCACAATACCAAAGATTCATTGATTGTAGCTATTGTCAAGATAATGTTTCAAAATTTATAAGAACTTTTTGATTCTGGCCTGTCAAAGCTTTCGGTCTCGCATTAAAGCCGTCATCGATATTGAAAGCGGTTATACAGTAAAAAAAAAACTAGCAAAGCTTTTTAAGAATATGTGTAAAAGATTCTGGAAAATAGATTCGTTTCGGGGTGAGAAATGTTTGCGTCCAACAGACATATTTTAAGCTAAAGACCATTCACTAAGTTTATAAATGATACCTCAAATACATAAATAGGTTCCTATGTCCTCATACATGTGGGCTATTTTTAGTGTCTGAATCAGCTCATAAAGACAAATAGGTACCTAAAAATAAACTAATAGATCCTTTTCAATGGCACTAGACTGTTGATCTTTACGTGTAAAAGTACGATGAAGGTTGGTGAAGCATTCCGAAAAACACCATGCCAAACATAAAACACGCTGGAGGAAACATAATAATTATGAAGATTCTTTGCTATCAATGGTAAAGGAACACTTTTTAGAAACAAATAACCATAAAGAAAGAATAAATTTTCCTTCAACAAGAAAACTAAAGTTTGGTAGGCAAGTTTACATTACATTATACGGTATATGTAGTGAATAAATCATTTGAATGTTTAAACATTAATTTTCGAAATCATTATTACAAAGTACAGAACAAAATCAAAAAGTAATTATGCAGATGGAATTAAAAAAAAGTACATTCAGCAAAGAAAGACAACGAATAACGACGTGTTGCGGATGTCTTTAGGGAGGAATGGAATCAAATTTCTCTGACTGGTGCAAACCATTGTTTCGTGTTCAAGTTTGTAATGTTGCGCAAATAAATGTTTTTCTTTTATCCGGAACACTTTAAATTAGATCTTTGTATTTCCCTTTAAATTAAAATGCAACATTTAATATATCACGCCAATTATTTAAATATTATTCGAGTAAATAATTAAGAAATCAACATCAGAGAATTACTTATAAACTTTAAATTCTAAATAATCATCATAATTGAAGGTTAAATTTACCAATAAAATCTACTTGGAAATAACAATCACTTTGTAAAAGTGGCAAGAACTCAAAAACACTAAAAGGATGGGTCAAAAGATTGGTCAGTAAAAGGTTGGATTAAAAAAATGTTTATTCGCATAAAAACTGCCATACCGTTTTTCGCCCTCCCTTACGCTATAACTCTGATTGTTGCAACAGGTTGGAAAGAGGTAATAAAGCTAAAGAATTGTCAGTTTCTCGGGGCCAGATTAAAGTGACACTGTAGTAAGAAGAAAAAAGGTGTAGTGAGAAAACTATTTTCACGTGGGAAGTTATTTACAACACGAAAAATATATACCCTGCGAATGCCACTAAATTTGCTTTCATGGTGGTAAAATCTTTTTTCAAACTGGATTCGTGTATTGTAAGGGATTTGATATCGTTGTAATGGCCGAGTATTTTGAAGTTTTAAGAGATTTCGGAACATAACAATAAGAGTAGCGAGACCGAGTTGGTTGATCTTTAAACGCATGGTAATACTTGATTTTTTTTATATCTTTATTGAATAAATACAATGATCGCCTTTTCTTATATAAAACTTCCATATGTTAACTTTTACGAAATTAATTTCGAAATGTATTGATATATAAAAACATATAACGCTATTCTTTGCATGTGTTAACTCTGAGCGGGGGATGGGGGGGTCTGTTTCCTGATAATTGTTCATTTCACATTTGAACAAGTCACCAAACGCACGACTGAGATAAGGATGTAGCCCCTTTAGGGCTCACTTTCAACAGATTTCTGCGTGTTTAAATGTGAAAGTAATATTCAGTCCCAAGATTAGGAAGACGACTGTGCGTCCAAAATGTAATAAAAAGGAGAAATAAAAATTAAATAAATAATTTTTTATTTTTTTTATTTCCCTCAAATATAGGCAACAGTAATTCAAATAAATAAACTCGCCTATATTTGTACAACTTTCTGAATTTTTTTTTCTAACAATTTTCTTCGTCTGTGGTTAATCCTAAATAAGAAAAACAACAATTGTTAAATTTTAAATGAAGTAGACAATGGCTTCATTACTTAATTTAAAATGATAGTCTGTGCTACATTCTTTGATAATATGTAGGAATTGTGTGAAATTGTAACGACTTAAAAAGGAAGTTATATATCAATTGGTAAATGATAAAGAAAACCTGATCAACGAACCAAGAGCATTGAAGCTATTGGCTGAGATTGCGAACATCGACCAGTTTTGGAATATCATCAGGCAATCGCTGATAATCTCGACCAAAAATCACTTTTTGGGATCTCTGATTTTTTTATATTTTGCAACCTTTCTTATATAATTTAAATAAGCCTTTGTAAATGTTGCAAAAATTGGGAAATATGCTAATAATATAGCGTAGCCTAAACTAAGCTCCAGTGCCTCCATATATTATGCTTTAAAGCAGTGGAGAGATTTTACCCTTTCGGGATTTCGGTCAACACCGGATGTCTTAATCTAAATTAAAAATTTGGGTACCTCGATGCAGACCAAGGCTCCCTCTATCATCCCAGAATTGGCTAACTCAATTCCTTGGCTTGAAGCAGCAGCCGAAGTTCCAGCACTCCATTGCCTCTAATATCCCTTTCCAATTTTCCTTGTTCTGAGCGGTTTCTAAATGTCGACCATACCACGCTCCTTTAATACTGTCCTTAACGAATATCTCCCCTCCGGTCTTTCAGCTAATTTACTCTACCTCCATACCATACTACCCTTCAACGTCCCTTAGATTTAATTTCTCTCAATGTCTACTCAATTTATATGTTTTGGGGCGTCCGACCCACCCCGAATTATTCTTTGCCGTCAATCTGTGAGCGCCTATTTCAGATATTCTATTCACAGACCTCTATTGATAGGGTATATGTTCAATCCCAAACTAAGGGGTGAATACTCCTAAAGTCCCTTTCGACGGGCTGCTAGGAGTTTTCTATTTCCTTTCCACTATACGAGGGGCGGTCAATAGGTTTTGCGAATCGGTAGGGTAAAACAGAGGAAGGGGGATGGATGTTTGTGGGGGTGTTCGGAAAAGTTATAACAAGTCAGGACCTGCAGCGGCACGCTCAAGCCTCGTCTATTTAAGAAGCAGTAGCTGATCGCAGATCGTCAGTCATAAATTTTTCAACAATGTAGAAGGTTAAGCACCACACAGTGATCAAATTTTTGACCAAGAAAGGCAAGAATGGAAAAGAGATCCATGAACGCATGGTTGCAGTGTACACCGACACCGCCCCTTCGAATGCATCCATTGCTCGCTGGAATAGGGAGTTCCGCCATGGTCGTGAGTCCCTTGAAGATGACCCCCGTCCAGGATGGCCATCAGACGTAACCAACGAGGACAATTTGGCCCGTGTGGAGAGGATGATCCTCGAAAATCGACGGGTGAAGATCGAAGAAATCGAGCGAGAACTTGAAATATCACATGGAAGTGTTATGAACATCATCCACGGCAATTTGGTCATGACCAAGGTCTCTGCCCGTTGGGTTCCTAGATACCTCACGAAACCTCACGCCCTATGATCGAATTCAACGTCGTCAAAGTTTACAAGCTGACCTGCGCGAGTGCGGATTTAAGGAGCTCAACCACCCCTTCTACAGTCCAGATCTGGCCCCTAGCGACTACTTTTTATTCCGCCAGCTCAGGGCTGCACAACGTGGACGCCGGTTTGGGGACGATCAAGATGTTCAGCTCGCCGTCCAGGAGTGGATTGAACAGCAGTCGGATGATTTCTGGTTGTCGGAAATTCGAAGCCTCAGGGACAAGTGGCGCAAGTGAATTGAAGTCGAGGGTAGTTATTTTGAAAAATAATAAAACCCTTTTCCTCATATCTCGTTTTCTTATATCCGAATTGCAAAACTTATTGACCGCCCCTCGTATATATATATATATATATATATATATATATATATATATATATATATATATATATATATATATATATATATATATATATATATATATATATATATATATATATATATATATATATATATATATATCTCAAAGTAGTGCGAAAGAATGATGAAGATTAATTCAATAAACCACATTGAAAGAGAAAACGGAATAACTTTTTTCTTACAGTAATATTTATTACCTTTTTTGGAAAAAATCAGTGCAAGGAAGCGATTCGAACCATGGACACTAAGGCAGCGAGTTAAAAGTATGCCGTTAGTACACTATGCTACACACAGAACCAAAAAATTCTCTGAATAGAATAGCTTTTCAGGAACAATTTTCTCAAGTTCGAATGGGGACTATAAAAGAAATAGAAAATTAATTGCGAATTCAAAGAATAAATGAGGAATAGTTAAACGCGTGGTAAATAAACATAATGTATATAATATCTCTCAAAGTAGCGCGAGAAAATGATAAAGATGAATGCAATAAACCACATTGAAAGAGAAAACGGAATAATTTTTTTTCTTACTATGCGTAACATAGTGTACTAACAGCATACTTTTAACTGTGATCAAAGCGGTGTTCGCTGCTCAGTGTCCATGGTTCAAATCGCTTCCTTGCACTGATTTTTTCCCCAAAAAGGTAATAAATATTACTGTAAGAAAAAAAATTATTCCGTTCTCTTTCAATGGGGTTTATTGCATTCATATATATATATATATATATATATATATATATATATATATACACAAAAGGGTAGAACAAATTACTTAATCAAGGAAGTTTATGAATTATGTTGATTTATGATATGACGGAGAAGAAAATTAAAGTTAACTCGAACGAGGGGGTGTTAAATACAATTAGCGGGAAGTCAAGTCAAAGGTGAATGCAGGTGAAGATTAACGAGGTAATCTGGGAATGACAATACAAGCTCGCTTTACCTTCAAGCGTGGGCGAATTGGAAGGTAGGTGGAAGACAACGGCGCAGGTCTTCAAGGAAATAATTTGGGCTTTCAATCTCCTCAAAAAATGGCGAGCTTTGGGTTCAATAGCCGGCTGGCTGGTCTGTTAGATAGTCTTAGGGCCTAGCCATCCCTACATGATTGTTGACGCCAGTATAAGCAAACACACTTCCTGATAACGAGTTGGCCCAGACGGTGAAACTTGCCTCGTGATATTGGGGTAGGGTTAAGGTGGCCGCGCTCGGAGTTATCGCAGGAAATGGGTTAGACGAGTGGCGCCGGTTATTTCGGCGCAGAACTGATTCCTTCTTGAACTTTCCAAACATCCAACGCTATGCGCACATGGTTTAAAATGGAGGGCTAAAAAGGGGTATTTCCCAAGGGGATTAATCTCACCCTGGTGCTTCGAGGGCATCCTCTCTCATGCCTCCCTTTCCGAAGATGATGTTTTCCTGATGAGTACAAGAGTTAAAAGGGCATCCCCAAACATTTAAGGAGTCGTGTATGGGAAAATTTGACCTGAATCTACAGGTGTACAAATGAATGAATGATTTCCGTTTAATCTCTGGCGCAAGGTATATTTAAAAAAGGTATCGTCGCTAATAAGCACACAAAAAAAACACGAAATAAATAATTCCCTAGCATAGGTTGACAAAGCCGTACACTTGAAAAGGTTCAAAAGAAGAATCGCGATACAGGAACCACCACAAAGAAACCGTGAAATGGTAGACCTAAAACAACTACAGTTCCCGAAAATGTGAAAAACATAATTAATAAAATCTGCGTTCAATGGTGGAGTGCGAAATATCTCAATGTAGGAAAATAGCATAATGCACCCACATTCCCCCACCTCCCTTCCAGGAAGCCCGGTTATCAAATCTTCCCCTTCCGGCCCGATATCTGATGGTCTCCCGCTAGAAGAAACCGCCGGCCATTTCAGCTAACCACCGAGTTCCTTTCTCGACTGGTTATCGATAGATGGGAGCCCATCTGGCCTTCCAGTGGTTCCAGAAAGTTTACAAGTGAGCAAATGGAGGAGCTTGATATAAAATCAACTTCCAGAGCCATGTGAACCTCCCTCGTGTTTCGAGTATAAAAGATGAATTCTTTTAACCCTCGGTAGTAGAGCTTGCACAGCGTCTGGCGGGGCAGGAATTGCCATCTATCTCGGTGTTGTGGTAATTCGTCGAAGCATCAAGTCTTTAGAGAGGAGATCGGTCCAAGTTAAGGAGGCTCCTTACTCCGTTGGTCTGCAAGTCAGTGCAAACCCAAGCTCGTACTCACGTGTCAGAGCCGAAGCTACAAACAGCCTCACTCTGGTTTCCTAAGCGAGAAAACTACATCTCGGCTTTTTTTCGTGACCCTACGTGTTGATAGGTCGCTTCGCCCCCCCCCCTCTTCACAGAGGCACCCAAGATTCCTCGAAGTTCACGAACGTGGGGCCCTCTTTTACAAGAAGCTACCATCACCGCCTTCTTCAAGGAGAATCGTGACAGAATTGTGGGATCAGCTCGGTCCCTGGAGAACCTACCTCATCGTCTCCACCCCTTATCTCACCACCTTCACTCACCAGCGCCACCCGAGCATCAGGCTCCAAGTTGTCCCTTCCCTTTCACATTCTTCAACTTCACCGCGAAGCTTACCAACATTACAAGTGTATAGGAATTTACATAGTGGATAGTTATTTACAAGCCAAGTGAGATATCCCAGATTCACTTATTAATTTATCACTCAAAGGCGATTGATTATTTGTATATGTATATATATATTTTTTCTTGTTTAGTGTTCATTAAAACTTTATTTTCATATTGTTGTGTATCTAACTTCCTTTGGGTCACTTGCTGGCAAAATTCATTTCAATCCCTCCGTAACCAACCTCTAAGCACTCTGAGTCAATAAACCCATTCAGGGCATGGGCCCAACGAAGTATAAGGACTAGTACGACGACTCCTCCGCATTCGAGATAATAGGATATATATATATATATATATATATATATATATATATATATATATATATATATATATATATATATGTATATGTATATGTATATATATATATCACTCCACACCTGACCCCACTTTTGTCTTGGTATTCTTTGTAGTCGTGATATACTTCTTTGATGAAATAGACTTTGTTCTAAGAGTGCTAATTATGTTGTTTTAAAAAAGAGCCACTTCAAACACGTAGGATATAGAGAAACGCCCAAGAATTCCCCAAATAAACTTATATTTTAAATTTAACAAGTTACTACACAAAAACATAACATGAACCACAGAAATACTCCGAATATTATAATACACAATAATTACTTCAATTAACTTGACCCTCTAAAATTGGCTAAATTCGATACGCACTTTAATATACAAGATTTAGGCTAATTGTCTCTACTGGAGTTTAAATACCTTAGTTGCTCTGGCAGCTGGTTTTAGTTTGACCTTGAACTCAATGCACCCCAGACACCACAGGAATCCGGTAGGTTCTTTGACGCGTGCTTCGACCAGATTGTTGGAGGTGGTCGAGATCACGAGGTACTTTGGCGAGTGTAGCAGATGGGGGTCCACACGGTATTCAATAGGGGGGTCTTCAAGGGGAGAACAATCACAGTGCTTTAGGAGTTCTCCTAATGGGCGAGGGCTGTACTCGGGGGAGTCTTCTTTAAGGGCGAGGATCGAGGAGGGAGGGTTTCTCTGACGAAAATAAGTTGAACTTGAACAAGTTAACTTAAAGGTCGGTTTGGTAACCAGGAATAGCTCGAGGATGAGCTTCTTCTTAGTTCCAGTCTTCCTCAAGGGCAAGGATAACGGAGGGGGGTTTCTCTGACGAGAATTAGTTGAACTTGGTTCCTCAACCAAGTTGACTTATGAGTTTGGTGTGGCCACCGGGTAACGGGCTCAATGTGGAGACTTTTTCCTCTACTTTTCGTAATTCCTAAAGGGCGAGGAATTTCCCTGGCTTTTACGATGCACCAGGATAGGAGGAATCTCTCTGACGGGAGTAAGTTGAACTTGAAAAAGTTAACTTAACGTTCCGTTTGATAACCAGGGACTAGCTAGAGGATGAGCTGCTTCTTAGCCTCCTAGGTAGCCCTGCCTCTCTTGCAGGGGACTTCGTAGTCTGGCGACTCACGGAATTTACCTGTCCATTCTCGGTAGCCCGGCTTTTATCCAGGGACTTCGTAGCCTGTAGACTGATGTATTCTACCTCGTTTTTTCCAGGTTTTTGTTATTTATACCTCGTCACCCCACTGAGGTAGGGTGAGAAGTCATGGGCTTTGAGACGGGCCCATGAGGGTTCTTATTCCAACGGTTTTTCTCACCAAGTCTTACTTCGGCTCACGCGTCTCCAATTTCTTACTTGAGGTGAAATTGAATATACTCTCGTAAGGGATATTTTTTAGTTTAAAACCTTTCGGCTTTTCATAGCGACGAGTGGCGAGGTGCTGTGGTTACAAGATTGACCCCTCGGTGCCGGGACCGGATTTCTTTGCGGTTACCGTCCCGTTTCTCCACTGAGAGAGAACGGGCGAGTGACGATTCTTCTACAATATATATAAGAGTGAGGGAAATCTCCAACCACCCCTCGATCTATTCCTGACACTGAAAATTACTAAGAGTTCTATGAAACATGCAGTGAATTCATGGAATCTAAACTCATTTAAAAGAATTCCCACCACGTAAAAAACAATAATGAGAAGGAAAAAGGAAAACAAGGTGTCAATTGTTTCTGCCTAATTATTCACATATGAGAATGATTTTACACTGGAAATACCACGAAACCGTCAAGTTGACGATGTTTACGGGTACAATAAAGAGGTAATATTCCAGTGAATAGATTTTTAAAAAAGTTATGATAACTGACGGATTTCTTAGAACGGTAAAAATTGTCGTTTATTTTATTGAAACAGAAAAATAAAAAGTCAATTCATCAAATTACATACATACGACCTTTAAGTGAGGCTACACAAGCGCTACTTAAAGATTGTACAGGCCAATTTATTAAAAAGTATGAGTGACCCCCGCCTAGCCTAGACTGCAACCCGATGGATATTGCATTTAAGAGTTGTTGAAAGAGAATTTTTATACTAAGCAGCGCGAAAAATTCACATAACGTGAATTAAAAAGTAAAATACTCAAATTACGGCAAGAAATTGACATTTATGAGGTAAAACGAAGCATCTCTGTATGGAAGAAGAGACTCCGATTAACTTGTCATTAGGATGATGGTCCAATCTATCATTTACTAAAATAAATAAAATATCAGTTATGTTTCTTTTTTTAAGGCTTTTTTTATTTCTTTATATTGCTAGAAAAGTTTGTATAACAAGTTGTGTATTGCGTTAAACTATCGTCAAAATGAGGTAACTGGTTACTGAGATATGACTAGTTGAAAAATGCCAATTTAGGGGGAGAGTTTGTGTGTGTGTATGTCTCTCTCTCTCTATAAATATATATATAAATATATATATATATATATATATATATATATATATATATATATATATATATATATATATATATATATATATATATATATATGGGATGAACAAAATAATGTGAATACCATGATATATTCCGCATATTACTGCTTACATATGTATACTTTGATGTTCATTCGTTTCGAACTTGAATTTTTCTCAATTTATTTCGTATTTCAGTGTACATTCATCGCCAAAAGTTCTGACACTGCTCCATTTGTTATATAAGAAAATTAATAGAAATAATCAAACGTTGCATTTAGTTTTATTGTTTATATTATAATTCGAATGTGAAATATAAAAAATATATATATAAACCAAACCCACTTTAATAAATAGTCAAATGATGAGCGCAATCAATATTTCCATTGATGTTTCTTGTTCTTCAGGATTGCCTAGTTTATTTTGGCATGGTAGAGTTCAAATTTGTGATGATAACCTGAGTGAAATTGCTCCATTTTTCCAATAAAAATTCGAAAATCATAAAAATTGAATAGATTTTGTTCAGCAACCGCCAGTTTGTTTATCGCCCACAAATTCTCTATTGGGTTCAAATCTAGCGAATTCCAGTATTGAGCTCCCTCCTAAATGTTTGATGTTATTTTCAGCCCTAAATTTTGTTATTGCTTTTACTTAGTGATAAGTGTTTCCTCATATTGATAATCACAGTTATCATACAGAAATCGGTCCTGAACTGTTGGAAAATTTTGCTGATGAAACATGTTTTTATACCATTTTAAGTTTGGATGCTTCACCGTGGGTAATAGGCTTAGGGAAACCAGTCCCCTTTTATCCTCCTAACTAGGGACCTTTCATAAGCTTCACACAAGCGCAGGGGAGCTTCACAAGCGAATATCATTTTGTCGAGTCTTTAACATTCCATCTTTTTAATTTTCTACAAAAGTGGAGCCTATCCTTAAGATTTTTCTTAATGAGATGAGGCTTCTTCGCAGCCCTTCTCGACTAGAGAGCTTTGTCGAAAAGTATCAGCCGTACTGTCCACTCTAAACCGTTCAAACCTCTTTTTTTTCAATCGAAAGCAAGTTTGTTAGTGGAAGCAATCCGTTCCTTGAGCTGGAACCTTACCAAGAGGCAATCACAGCGTTCATTTGAAGATTTGGGATTCAATAAGATTTTATCCCAGGGGACTTAACAGTCTTTATAAAGTCATTAATGATCCTAGGGCTAGTGCCTATTGAAGCAATACTCTTAGCAACCATGTACTTGCATTTCAGGCTACTTTGAGAGAGAGCAACGATGGTTGTACGCTTTTCTTTGGAAAGAACCATTTCTAGAATTTAAAATGATTCAAACAATTATTTTTACACAAAAAGACTACTAAATAGATTATAATACACAACATTATTCATTAAACCCATATTTATCATCATTTTACCCTTGAAACGAATAGCAAAGCTCACCTGCAATAATTTAAATATTTGAATATAAACGCGTATTTCTATGACGTAAATTTAAAAAAAAAACGAGGAAAGAAATAAAACTATATATTTCAAGTCTTTCTTTTCGGAAAACCGATATATTATTACCTATCTGATTTCTTTATTGGATTCTTCTAAAGTTAAGAAAGTAATATTTGAGCAAAACCTTTTGATTCAAGACTCTAGGTAATTGCAGGTGCTGCGTGTTAAACCCGTGACGAGGTGAAAAAGTGAAGTGTTTGGTTTAGTCTCTCGTATGGATGCGTGTTTGTGTTTCTAGGCTGAAGAGATGCATTGATAAGTAAAGGAAAGATTATTGTTTGTAAATGTAGATGATGGGTTCCTTGGATAACCTGATTGTGGTTTCAGTGAGTGGTGGAGTTTGCTTATTTTTTGTATGAGTTTGTGGTTTTGTTTGTTATTTTTGAAGTGCTGTCGAAAAGTGAGTCGTTTGTTTCCCTTAACGGGTCTCAATAGAATGATGTGGGTGTGTTTGTTGTACTCCATTTTGTGAGTTACGAGGGGCAGTCAATAAGTTTTGCAATTCGGATAAAAGGAAATAAGATATGAGGAAAAGTGTTTTATTATTTTTCCATATAATGCACTTTTTCCTTCAATGCACATGCGCCACTTGTCTCTGAGGCTTCGAATTCCCGACAACCAGAAATCTCCCGACTGCTGTTCAACCCACTCCTGGACGGCAGACTGGACATCTTCATCGTCACCAAACCAGCGTCCACGCAGTGCAGCCTTGAGCTGGTGGGATGAAAAGTAGTCGCTAGGGGCCAGATGTGGACTCTGTAGGGGGATGGGGGTTGAGCTCATAGAATCCGCACTCGCGCAGGGCAGCTTGTGCAACTCTGGCCTTGTGGACTTTGACGACGTTAAAGTCGATGATGGGGCGTGAGGTTTCGAGGGACCCAACGGGCAGAGACCTTGGTCATGGCCAAATTGTTGTGGATGATGTTAATAACACTTCCATGTGATATTTCAAGTTCTCGCTCGATTTATTCGACCTTCACCCGTCGATTTTCGAGGATAATCCTCTACACACGGGCCACATTGTCCTCGTTTGTCACGTCTGACGGGCGTCCTGGACGGGGGTCATCTTTAAGGGACTCACGCCCATGGCGGAACTTCCTATTTCAGCGAGCAATCGTTGCATAAGAAGGGGTGTTGTCGGTGTACACTGCAACCATGCTTCATGGATCTGTTTTGCATTCTTGCCTTCCATGGTCAAAAATTTGATCACTACGCGGTGCTCAACCTTCTCCATTGTTGAAAGATTTGTTGCTGACGATCTGCAATCAGCTACTCCTTCTTAAATAAAAGAGGCAAGAGCGTGCGGCTGCAGGTCTTGACCTGTCATAACTTGTCCTAACACCCCCATAAACAGCCATCCCCCTTCTCTGTTTTGCCCTACCAAATCGCAAAACTTATTGACCGCCCCTCGTATGACGAAGGCAAACGAGGATTGTGTGATGAATATTTTTTAAATCACTAGCTACCTTCTTAGTGTTTGTAGTGATGAGTGAGGATAGTAATGCCATCAGCAGAGCTGTAGAGGGCGATGTTTTGAATTTAGTGGGGTATCATGAGGTAAAGGTTTAAAAGGGTGGAAGCAAATACGGATCCATGTGGAACTCCATTTCATGTGTGTTCTGTTCGTGATAGCTTGATGTGGTGTAGTTCTCGGGCTTTTCGCCCTGTGAGGAAGTTAATGCCATTATATGCATTTTAGTATTTTGCTGCTCACAGCGTATATGTACTATGTCAGAAGCTTTGCTTATGTATATTGTTGCCATTTGTGTCCGGCGTGGTTTTCTTAGTTGGTTGAAGCCTTCTTGTATTAAATGGTTGATGCTAATGAGTTCATTGCTAGTTGAGTGCAATGGGCGAGATGCGTATAGGGAGGGATTTTGATGGATGTGTTACTTAATGTCACTTAGTACTAAACGTTCTATGATATTAGTGGAGATGCGGAATGAGAAGAGAGACGGATATGATACGTCGTTAGTACATAGTTTGTTAGGCGTGAGAATGAGTATTGTGTCGACAAATATCATGATATTTTGATTTTGAATAGAGTTATGGAAGTTATTGTGGTCAAAGTTTGCGAGTGTCTCCTGGGTGGATCTGGGATGCCATATAATATCTAATAGCATTCTTTGATAAATTGTGTGGTGATGTTGTACGTATTACAAGTGAGTTTATGTGTTAATTTGTGGCACCCTATGTAAGATAAGATTTACTGGTACTAATTTTGGGCTAGTCTTAAAAGAGAATGTTTGCCACTTTGGTGAATTTGACCTGGTTTGCATTCAATTAGATGGTTTATTACGTGTATTTGTCTGCGTTGTGAGAGTAGGTACGTTTTCCTATAGTTTTCCCTAATTCCTTGCTGACCCATTTGAGGTGCAGTGTTAGGAAATGCTTGTCAGTGTTTCATTTTGGTTGGCGTACAATCAGTCATTTAATGTTAAATGTTTTTTTTTTTAATATGTGTTATTTGGGACCAGTTTTTTTTCGTAAGATGTCCTTAGTTTTTGTGAACAATGTGATTTCAAGGAATAACTTTGGAATGTATAATAGTTTATAGGCTTCATCTAAGCTTCTGTTTTTCACTTGCTGTTGAGGATAAATTTGTAAACTTTGTCTAAACACTATTTGACTGAGGTGAGTTTCTGTGTAACTTTGGAGCCCTGTATAACCCTGTATGATTGGGATCACAATTAAACGAGAGCATATTCTTATCTCTGTATATTCATCCATCGTTGACCTCTCCTTGCATCTTTATAATTATATGCATTATCACCAGTCATTTTATATAAGTAAGCGTTTTTTTACGTACATATTTCGACCTGTGTCTCTGTGTTTTCCTATCGTTCAGTAATCTATGCTTGTTTTTGAGTCTGTATATAGCACTCAGTTTTATTTGTCCATATATCGCTCTATTCTAACTATATTTATTTTAATTGACTGACTGCTTCAGCGGCCTGTTTTTCTATCGACTGGTCTATTTGATAATACTTTGAGAATTTTTCCTCTATTGTTATTAATGTCTTTTTTGGAGATCTGGGTACTTATTTTTCTTGGCGGGGTGCATTAGAGTTGGTTAAAGACCTAGCGCCCTATATTTATGGGAGGTAAACTTTTAGTTCATGTCGTTAATATAAATTTTTTCACTGCAAATAAGTAATAAAATATATTGTAAGTCGGTGGACTCACTTTTTTCACCGAGACTTATAAGGAAGGAAAGGCACTTCAAGAGATTAAATGTGATTTGCACGTGAAGACTTTTTCCAACAGCACTCAACAGATATATGCGTATTAGCCTCATTAGCAAGACCTCCTGTTGATAATGTGATGGGTTATCTCGCAAAATAGGCTCACTGCGCCCAGACCTCCTTGGCAGTACGGTATAGTGAACCCCAGAACGAAGCCGCGTTAGGGAAGGAGAAGAAACGGGGGGAGGGGGGGGGGGTACCTTAAGGAAACGAGAACAAACATTAGAGAGGCGCTTAGTAAAGTATACCTAATAGGATAGGAGGGTCATGGAGTCCGTTACTAGGCAGGAAACTAGGAACCAATAGGTACGCAACCAGTATAGGGATTAGACTCTCTTAGATTTTATCCTCTGTTCGTGGGTTGACAAAGGCAATAAGGGTCCCTCTCTATACTTGGATCACCAGGGAAACCTAATGTAAAAGAATCACACTTAAGTTGGAACAAGGAAGCAGAAACCAGATAGGTGCATCGTAATACATAGCATTTATGTTAGTATCAAAGTGACTCTCATGAAACTTATTGAGACGCAGATCAGCTATTTGAAAATTTGTCAAAAAGACGTTGAAAGACTGGTTTCGGAAGAAGAACTAAACGTTCTCAAAGGTATTAGATTAGTTACAAAAATCTACAAGAGTAATATGTCCTTTATTTACCTGATAGTCTACTTATGGGTAGAATCACATACCAAGAAGTAACTGAAGTAGGAACTCGAAAACCATAATAACTACTTAAAGAATGCCAAAATCCTTAAATTTTGGAACCACACACACGTATTTAAAGTGCTCTGAAACTTTTGTGATATGGCTACAAGTGAAGTGAAGCATGAACTAATAGCGCTTTGGATAGGAATCCCACAAGCCATGATAATTACCTGTACAAGAAGAAAAGATGGACTAAAAAGAAAGAAAAGAAAAACAGAGAACAAGTGAGTAACGTGATGAAGAGGACGTACGCAAATGTAGCTAAAGAAACTAAAAGGAAATACAATGAAAAGGTAGTGCATAATATCAAAAAAGGAAGGGGATTAGATATTCTGACATATTTATATATGCATTTATTCAGAAGATCGCAAGGCCAGGTAGCTTTTTAGATAGTTAACATGATGTGAAGAAGAATGGAATCCATAAAATGTGGTTTCCAACAACCCCCCGACCCCCTTCAGTCAGCTTAGATCTACAGAATAGCAGCCTTTAGGGAACTAACAAGAGGAAAAGTCCCTCTAGTGACCTGTGGGGTTTTGTGAGACGATGATAAATAGTTTCCCATCATTCAAATCATCTACAAGTGCCTTAACTGGCTAAATCAGGCTGCCACTAGATGGCGCCAAATCCGATGGCAGATTTGAAATATCCAAGGTGAATAACCCTATGTCCCATGGTTATATGGGTCATTTCATGGCTCTAAATGGGTACAATTGAACTTTCCTCCATTTGAAAAAAAAGCGATGCCTTGACCTGATGCTTCGCCACAGGTAAAAACAAACTCTTAGCAGCAACACTCCTACGGAAACAGAAAATAAACACGAAACGGCAACACCCAAAGAAAACAATGAAGATGACACTATAGAAGGCAGAAGAACTACAGAAAAATCAAATAGCAGCAACACCTTAACCAGAGAGTTGAAAAGGAAAAGAAAAAGAAGAAGCAAGAACAGAAAATGGGCAAGGAAACAACCATATTAGAAACAGACGATGAGTCTGAGACAACAGAAAACGAAAGATGCAAATCAGACACAACAAGATGGATGCATATACGAAGCTAATGTCTTCAATGTCATAGTATTCTTGAACTCCACAGACCCTTCATCTCAAAAGCACAACAAGAAAAAATGTGATTAAAGCTAACAAAAACTGAACATACAAATAGGTATTTAACTCTCATCACGAGAAGAAAACTGTGAAGAGATGAATGAGGAGCTTGAAAATAAAATCGAGAAACGGAAGCAGAAGCAAAACTAAAAAATCCAAACTCAAGCAAAAGATAAGAAATATCATGTTGGGCGCATTAGAAAACTTAAAATCATACACAAAAGTCAACGGATGGAAACCCAAAAGCATAGCAGTGCTACAGATGATCAGTGCTATAAAACACTTCAAATGCATACCAGGAAGCACTTAAATTTATATCTGCCAAGATTGTACTTACATCTTGGAAGCATTTTGATCTCAATCAATGAAACATTCCTCCTTTAAAGCTTGTGTCTACAAGTTTATCAGTCAATATACCAACAATCTCCGACAATTTTTGGCTGCTAGATTTCGTACAAGGTGCTCTCGTCATCGCCGCCTACTACAGGTGACGCCCAGCTTTGAACAAATGATTTCACCTAACCTTTCTTTATATAAGCAATCCTCTCACCCCATCTATTATTTAAATCTTTTCAGTCATTTCATTATATTCCTGTATGGATTATAAAGCTGTCGCTGACGTTTAGTCCTCAGATGAGGAATTGATTTCATTGCAGGCCGATCATTCAAAATTCCTTAAACTATATAGAATTGCTTTACCTACCTCTCGTGTATCCATTACCTTTAGTTTATCCCAAAGCTTACTCGGACCCTAAATGACTCGTTAATTTCTTAAGCTTGCATTTGATCAGTTGCATAACCTGAACCATTTAGGAGCTCTATTTACCGGGAATTTGATTTCAGGTTGATTCGCCTTGAAAAATGTGCTTATACAAGTTCGAGTTTAGATGAGAAGTTGCATCACTTGCCTAAATATTATAAATACACCGTCGTTAAATGCCAGTTTGCACATAATTTATATCTCTCGATAGCCAATTTCATACAGTCTATGTTGACATGTTCGGTTCTTTTTCAAATGCTAGCAAAACGATCATCTACCTCCTTATGTTTATTTGTAGATACACTAGAATCTAGCTGGATGGAGTTTTTTTTTCATCAGGGACAAGACAGAATCTATAGCTGGAGTATTTACTAATGTCTGCGTCTTCCTATTTAGCTCAGTGTTACAGATAATTTCTGCCAACCCCCTCCAAAATTTATCAGGACTATTAAAACAGTTATTACAATTGACGGCGACAGAACACGTCTGTATTAGACCAAGGAACCAGAGGAAAAATCATCCTTTTGAAAGTATGCATTAAACCTTGAAATCTCTTCCCTTGTATCGAAAGGCAGTTCATCTAAGCAGTTAGAAATCTACGTTTTTTCCTTTTGGCCCTGCGAAACTCACTTGTTCAGATATTATTTAATCCGCCAACCAAAATAATAATAATAATAGGTATTTATAATGCGCCCTTCAGGGCTGTTAATCCTACCAGAGCGCAGGTTGTGTAGCAAGTGTAGAGTATATTTACATGGGAGAGAAGGCAATTCTGAAGAGATGAGTCTTCAGGAGACATTTAAAAGTAGCAAGGGAGGGAGAGGAACGGACTTCGGCAGGAGTTTGATGACGGGAGAGGGCAGACGAGGATAAGGTGGAGCCTCGAGATTTAGGGCCTTGTAGGTGATGAGAAGAATTTTATAGTGGGTACGGAAGCGAATAGCTAACCAGTGTAGCTCCTGTAACAGAGGCATTGAAGGAGAGAACCTGGGGGCCGAAGGAGGAGCCGGGCAGCATAGTTTCGAACTAGTTGTAGGGCGCAAAGTGACGAAGAAAGGAGATTCACTAGAAGAGAATTGCAGGAGTGTAAGCATGAGGTGAAGAAGGCATGAATAGCAGTCTCAAGGCTTCGTCGGTAAAAATGGGATCAAATACGTGAGAAGTTGCAAAGAAAACCGAGGGAAGACTTTCAGATACGATGGATGTGCGGTTTAAACGAAAGCTGTTCGTCAAAAATAACACCAAGATTACTGACGGTATCAGAGAAGGCAACATTGTTTTCCACAAGGTTAAGGGAGGGGAAAAGAGCTTTAGATTTCTCCACCATCGAAGTGGTACCAACAAGGACAACTTCAGTTTTATCGTGGTTAAGTTTGAGAAAGTTGGTAGACAGTCATTCGCTTATGGAGGTGTAGGCTAAAAGGAGCTTGGTATTTGATTGAGATAAGGACACTGGGGATGAGGAAAGGTATATCTGAGTGGCATTAGCAGAGAGGTGGAAGGACAGGTCCAAATCGCGAAGAAGGGAGCCAAGAGGAAGTAAGTAGTTGAGAAAGAGGAGGGGACCAAGGACTGAGTCCTGAAGCCCCCCAAAATGAATAGGCGCAGACTCAAAAGAGTTGTTATCAAGCGCGACCGACTGAGTGCGAGAGGAGAGGTATGAGCGGAACCAATTAAGTGCAGTGCCTGAGAAACCAAGGAAAGTGTGAAGACTATCAAGGAGGACAGTGTGGTCGATAGTCTCGAAAGTAGGGGAGAGGTCTACGAGGACTAGAAGGGACGTACATTCCCTATCGGCTGCTCTACGTAAACCGTCTGAAACAATAAGAAGAGCGGTTTCAGCAGAGTGCTTCGCTTTGACCCCGACTGGTATATTTCATCGATATTGCAATTAGAAATATGGTCATTAATGCGAGAGAAAACCACTCTGTCAAAGATCTTAAAGAGGAATGGAAGCTGCAAGATAGGTCGATAGCTAGATGGTTTTGAGGGATTAAGGTGTGTTTTTTTAAGGATTAGATGAATAGAGGCGTTTTATTGAAGAGAGAACCACCCCTGTGGTAAGTGAAGTGTTAAAGAGATAAAGAATTAGTGAGAGGACAGCAGGGAGAATTTGATGGAGGAGTTTGGGTGGAAAGACGTCCGTAGGGGATCCAGATTTGTTAGAGCGTGAGATCAGGGCAGTTACTTCCTCAGAGGCCGCCCGAGTGAGGACGTTAAACGGCAATGGAGTATGGTCGGGGAGAACAGCATGGGCTTGTTCAGATAACTGGGATAGTACGGCGCGAAAGTTAATACCTTTATCAGAGAAAAATTTAGAAAGAGTAGAGGGGTTGATGGAGGAGGAGGTAGTGGAAATGGGGCTAGGGGAGGAAAAACGAGAGAGGAGACGAAAGATAGTCCGAGGGTCATTCTTGCTCTCAGACAAAAGTTTGCATGAATGAGCCTCGCGCGCGATTTTAATTTGGAAAAATAAGTCGCAGTAGCAAGGCGATATGCAAGTAAGACGGAGATTGTGTCCTGCCCACGAGAGCGTGCTTTATGAAAGGCGCGTTCATGAGCACGTAAAGACCTCCTTAAACGAAGAAGTTTCATGGTTAACCAAGGGGCGCGATTATGGTGGTTTGAAGAAAGAGTGATAAAAGGGGCGTGCACGTCAAGGCAGGCGAGTAATGATTGGTGCAGAGAGTTTAAGGTTGGTCAGATGAAGCAGTAGTATTAATATAAGGGAGGGCAGAAACAACGTCGTTAAAGAGAGAAGTAGTATCAATTGACGATATTTGCCGGGAAGGAGTAGGATCTCAGGACGAGCGAGGAGGTAGGTGGTAGGGAATATAGAATTTAAAATTGACCAAGAAGTGGTCGGAAATCGTATTAGAAAGGTCAGTTACTGTTAGATTAGAGATATGATTAAGTACAGGGTATTACCATGTATGTGTGTTGGCGATGACACATGTTGTGTAAAAGAGAAGAGGTCGAATAATAAAAATAGGAAGTAGATGCAGCCAAAGTCTCCCAGGTGAAAGGTTTGCCACCCAAAGGAACGAACCCTTAAATCCATGATGAACTCGGGTAAGACCGGTATTATCCAGAGAATTGAAACAGTAGGCAAGCTTCATTCGAAAACATTTGGAAGAGTGCACTCAAGTGTTCATGAGAGACACTCTAGTCCGTGTAAATCCCAACCCACTTATACGGGCTAGTACGAAATAATGCAGCGAAACAAACATTCTTAATTATTAATTGGATATGAAAGACTGATTCGGGCTCAAATTAAAACTAGCTCCATGCCAACAAAGATGCCAGAATTGACAACTGACGTGCTCCTTCCCAATCATACTGCCAGCAAATTTAAAAGAATCTCATTCCGTTCTGAGCATATTTTAATTTTCATTTAACCCCCTTTTTTTTCGAGCGAAGCTTTTCGAAACTTTGTAATCTTGACTTGAAAGTTCACCTATTTGTCAACATAGCCTAATATCCACCCAGCATAACATTGGTTATATTTAGTGCAATATTTGATTGTATAAAGCGATATAAATGCCCTTTTTCTATATTTTAGCACGCGAACAACCTTTATTAGCTTGTCATTGTACTATCCTTTGTATTTATATGAATCAATTCGTTAATATTTATCGTATCATGACACACTAGGATGCAGAGATGCTCACTTAGCCTTAGCCTTATAAAATGTAATCTTGTGCATTTTTGAAAATGGCGGGAGCTGCCCTGCTTATTGTAATTATGTCAGTTATCATATCTGTGTAATGTATAGATTAGATATTTCAAACCATGTTTACTAGAAGTTACCCAGTAAGCCACATATTTTAGGAAAGTAATTATTTTGCCACGCTTATTTCTCAGGGTCCGATGGCAATAACTGTTTTAGCATCTCAACTCCATGACAGATTCTAGTAGCAAGTAGCAAATTTCCTCTGAGAATAAAGAAATTTGCTTAATCATAAACATGCCTCATATGCTTTATCTAACATTCTCGCGGCAAAGGACAGTCGCTATAAAATTTAGATACTAATGTCGACAAATCAATTTACGCGTGTGCAAGGAAAGAGCCTTTAAGGAAAAAAAACATGATTCCATGACTCCTTTACTGGGAATTTTAAACCTATGATAGATGAACATATCAGGCATGGCCCCTAAAAAGATAATGATTCATTCCCCCTGGTGAGTTAGGAGTACGCTTTCCTCCCATTGGTCGATTATAACCTGCAGAGTTACTTTTTTTGTTATTGTACCCACTATTTAAAACCATCTCAGCGATATTGTAGTCATTATTTCCATTATCATTGTTAGTAACCTTAATTGCGTGTGATTAATTATTCAAGAAGATATTTTCCACTCAAATCCCCCATTAAACCAAAAGAAACGTTCCTCTTCTTTGCCACGAAACTGGTCGGCGAAATTAAGCACGAATGCTCCAAACCTTCTCTTCAATTCGGTTTGTTCCCTAGGACGTGCATCCTGCTCTTTGGGTGGGTTGTCCGAGTCTAAAAATGAAGAATGCAGATTTGTGTTTGCCTCGTCTCCGAGGAGATTTTAAAAATAAATTTAGGGAGAATTGCACTCAGAATGGAAGGAGCTTGGGATATTCCTCTCCTGTTTTTATTATAGATCAATTCCCAGTGGAAGCTAAATTTGCTGTTTTTTATTATAATTTTAACTTGAAAATAGCTGAGTGTATTGCGTTTTTAACTTTGCTGAGAGACCTATGTTCTAAAAAAAATATTGTTTGCATGTGTGGTGGTCTTTCATTTCAAGTCAATTCGGCTTTTGTTGAAGGAAACATAAAATAAATTTCCAGAAAGAAATGATGGTGCGTTTTCAGAACCGAGGGTTAAAGACGAAAGCTCTGGCTTAGAATAGAGGACGAAAGAAAGAGAGATGATTATAGTTCTTTCAAAATTTTGTTTTGCTCTATAACTATACGAAATAAAATTAATCTGTGAAAAACAATGAAAGCCTAAGGCATGTATTATTGTCTTCATTCAAAGTTATTATCAAGTTTTATTTTTATTTTTCCTTCTTTTTTCACCTTTTACCTCTCTAAAAGTAAACGGCGTTCTTTGGTTATGTGAATTAAAATTATTATCGCTATCCAAAGAAGGCTTAGAATGCAATATAATAAATATGCACTAAACAGAGAGTCCATATGAAATTGGATGCAAATGCTTTAATAGGTTTTATGAATAATAAAGCGAGGCTTGAAAGATCTCCAAGAAATTCGAAGAAATCAAAAGATGCATCAATAGAATTGATTCTTCCCCAAGTAAATTTGACCGAAACATTACATGAAGGCTTACAACTTTGAGGTGGATCAAAATCTAGTAGAGGAGGATGTTCAAGCACGATTTTCTTTCTGCCATTAATTTGCTTTAAGAAGTGTCACCGATGCTTTATTCTTGTGTTATTTACACTTTTCCACTGATGCTAAATTTGACCTTAATAAAGGTAATGTATAAAGAAGCATTTGGTTGCACTAAAACACCACATCAATATTAAGAGAAATAAAGAGAATGCATCATAAGACCATTTATTTTAGTATTAACTTATTCAATTAGGACTGATAGAACATGTAGAGTTGTAACAAGATGTATTTTATTCCATTAATTGCAAACGAATCCCAACTAATGCATGCGACGCAGAAAATTGCAACGAAAGTTCTGTAAAGAATGTGAAAATGTGTGGAAGATATATAACTACATAAATTCCTACAGACATTAAAGCTCGGAATGAAAACTGCAGATGTTGGAGCCGATAGAGCTCCCAATCTTCCAGATGTCAGCTGGAGCAGGGTTGTCCATGGTCTCCCTTACATCACCTAACGGATTCGGCAAGTCAAGGCACCTTATTACTTTGCTCTTAGGGATAAAAAATTTTAATGGAAAATTCCAAAACAAATGCATTAAAAGCTGTGGTGGCCATCTTCGCTTTTATAGTTATCAGATGAATTAAGAACTAAGGGCTAATCTGATTCAGAGAACTAAAGTTTTTTTCCAAAATTTCCGAATCGAATCTTGGTTTGCAAACAAAATGATGGTGGAAATTAGAAAATTAAATCTTTTTAAAACTCCACAACATTCTCTCACCCATCCTTCTAAAAGATTAATTCTAACAGCTATATGGAAAAAGTTAAAATGAGCAAATGAGAAAAGAAACAGGAGTTTTTTGAGAGTCAAGAAAGAGGGAAATTAGAAGAATCCAGAATCAAAGGGAGCAAAGGGCGGCACAGTGAAGGCGATCCTTTACCGAGAAGACAGAAATAACCCCAAGGGAAAAGGTTTTGAATTCCTGGCCGGGACTCAAACCTTGGTTTGCTGATTGCCGGTCAGATGCTTTACCGCTAAACTTCCAGGCTGAGTAACTATATTTCGCCCAAAGCGTTACCCCCATCAAACCCAGTATCTCCCTAAGCTAGGAACCTCAAAGGAATTTTTATACCACATCCTCTTACCCGCTCACAATATAAAGCCTCACTGTCCATGTCACATACAAAGAAGGAGCAACTACAGGATCTGCGGGTAAATATACAACCACCACAGGGCTATGACATTTTTATTTTCTGTCATTCAAATAAAAATGGCATAGCCCTGTAGTGGTTGTATAATTACCCGCAGATCCCGTAGTTGCTCCTTCTTATATATATATATATATATATATATATATATATATATATATATATATATATATATATATATATATATATATATATATATATATATATATATATATATATGTGTGTGTGTGTGTGTGTGTGTGGGTGAATTTAGGCAGTATATTTTAATTTTGGCAGGTTTTATCGGAAGCGACCGCTAGTCTCGTGCTAATAACTTTTTTTTCAATCTTCTCGATTTGTCTTATGTTCGCCTTTTCTTCAGTGTTCAACCCGTGAATTGCCGAATGGTAGAAGGAAATTAACGTACCTTAGCACTTTCTTTTATTATACTAACGCGTTTCGATACGACAAGTATAATCTTCAGAGTTAGAATGGAAAATTAATACATGTATTCCAGTTTATATATTATAAAAAATGTGTTAACAAACTGACGAACAGAACGTCCAGATGTGTAGGTGAACTAGCAGGCTGAGGAGGTGAAGGTAGGCACTGGTCGAGGAAGTGTAAATGAGTTCCCGGAGATGGAGAAGAGGGGGGCGATCAGCTGCTTGCCAAAGATGATAAGCGGTTAGAGGCAGCTGTCCTAAATGTACCAGGTACCTCGATTTCCTCTTCTTACAGTTGGCAGGATTTCATGGGAGTTAGATTGTATATTTAGACTTGGTTGGTTTTGTTGAATGTATATTGCTTCAAGGAAGAGTAATTGCCGTGTTTTGGGACCATAGTCTAAAATTTTGGTGTTTTCTTCCATCATTTTCCTGTTAAGGCAAGAGTGTGGTTTCGGTCATTCCGATATACGAGTTAGGTAAGAGCTCACAGTCTCCTAAGGTTCATGTGTACTTATATGTATATCAGATGGGTCCTTTGTTTGGGTTGAGGAGGAGTTTTGGGGTTATTTTTCATGAAAAGAGCTGATGTCCGTCTATTTTCATACTAGATGGTTAGTGCAATTTTTTTTTCGGCATTCGTCGGTTTTATCCCTCAGTTAATAATGTCTTTGATTGCTCTCTTGTATGGATGGTGTTCTGTGCTCATAGTGTTGTTGTAAAAAAGTTTTATAATGTTTTCCTGGTCTGTATTTCGGTTCTTCTAGGGTTCTGACTGGTAACATAGGTGGGTTTTAATTCTTATAGCTGTCTGTATTTCTTTATTGGAGATTCCGTTGTTAACCAATACCTGGGTGGCTCTTTCAAGTTAATTGTGTGTCTCCTTACATGTAGTGCAGTGGGTGAAGGCAGGGTTAATATACGATGTGATCACCTTTCTTGTTCAGAAGCGTTTAGGGCATTCGCTATCTGCATTCATGCAAAGTCCCGGATTGATGGCTTTAACATTTACTTTGGTCGTTATTTTTTAATTAATAATGGGAGTAAGGATGTATAAAAATGGTAATTGGTTGTTTTGGCTTTCTTCGATGGTGTAGTTGAGGGAAGGACATCCTTTAAAGGCTCTTTCCAGGTTATGTATTTCCTCTACTGTTTGTACATTAATAGAAATGTCGTCTATGTATCTGCAGTAAATGTGCGGCTTGGGTACTTGTCAAAGATAGATAGATAGTTAGAGAGAGAGAAAGAGAGGGAGAGAGAGAGAGAGAGAGAGAGAGAGAGAGAGAGAGAGAGAGAGAGAGAGAGAGAGAGAGACGGATAGGGCATAATTAACCTGCGATCGGCTTCTTTTTCAGGTAACTTCCATTTGATAAGACGCCATATATTGAGCCTAATTGTAACAACGATAGGTTTCGCGAAATGGCTTGATGGTATAAATTCATTTTCGGCGCCTCTATATAGATAAACTAAAATCCACTTCCGACGAACCTGTATGAATAGTTAAGCATTGGCCTGAGTAAGATTAGTATTTTGCCAAAGAGGACACGACACAGAATAATTCTCTTTCTGCCTCCCTTACCCCAAGAGCCCGAGAACAAGAAAATCAAGTAAGAAAAAATAAGAACTAGAAACGAGGAGACTCCCACACTGCTGTATTCGACTCAGCTTCTCCACGGCGAAATACTCCTACGATCCCTACTTTCGAGTCTAGCAGTGGTTGCTAGAAGACAGGTTGTATACTCCTTCATAACTTTAAGTAAGCCGAGTACAAATCGGCCAAGTGCAAACACAATCGTGCAATTGAAAAGCCATCGAGCTAGAATCTTGTAGCCCCCCCACCCTCCAAGCCTTTCTTTCGGGTACAAAAACTTCCGGCGGCAGATCAACCCGGAACGGTAGTTTCCTTTTTGTCGGTCGTCTAGATTTGTGTGTACGTGCTCATGGGTCCCGCCTAGAGCTGAAGTGTGTAAACCTTTTGCTCATTTCGTGTTTTTGTATGTAATATCCATTATGTTTTTTTGTACAGTTGTAAAGATTATTTTGTTTAATTCAGTTTGATATCCAGAACCATCTAGTTAGTTGATTTAATCCGTCCAAAGAAAAATAGTCACTCTTACTCGATTTAGTGCAACCCACGTTTAAAGTGCATTATTCATGGCAAGGCTAATGGCAGAGTGTCCTGCGGGCTTGCCACGTTCCCTTCCGAGTAAAAAGAATCAAGAGGGGGTCAGGAAATCTGACCTGAACAAGGGCAGTACCCTTGAGAAAACATTTTCTTCGACCGCTTCCATAAAGAAGTTAGGAAAGAGAACTCCTAAGGAAGGATCCATAGCGACTCCATCAACTTTGCGTTGCATATTCCCATTAGGTCCATAGAAAGAGGCTTCTGGAGTGCATATTTGTAAAAGTTTACTCATGTCCTCCCTTGGTATTCCAACTGAGGTGCGATCATTTTGGTCATAGACGTGTTCTAATATTTTGTCTATCATTTCGGCCACTGATACATTCGTGAATAATGGTTCTACGCCCATGGAGGCTATTATATTCTTAGGAGTAGTGGATAGAATGATATCGATAAAATCGGCCGAGGATTTGAGGGTGGATTTGTTAGGCACGTATTGAGTTCATATATTGTTTAGGAATTTACCCAGCTAATACGTAGGGGTGAGAATTTGACTAATTATGGGCCTAAGGGAGTTTCCAGCCGTGTGGTTCTTCATGGCCCCGTAAGTGTATCCAGGGCTGAAATTACCAATGATTTTCTTTATTTGTATTTTCCCGGATTGTTTATTGATCACTTCTATACTTTTATTTTGCTTTATTCTTGATATGATTGGTGTCGTCCGGCTGTTGTGTCAGAGTGCAATTCTTGCTGCCAATATAAGACCCCTCTGTAGCTACCCGCTCGATCTATGGTTTCACCACCTCGCTCAGAACAAGGATGTAGCCTTAGGTGTTCAGGCTTGAGGCCTTTAGTAAAGAAATGGAGAGGCATGCCATCATTTTTACTGCTGACGACACCAAAGACTATGATGTCCCAGGAAATTTCATCTATTTGGCTCTGAACACGACCAGGGAGCAACTTGGAGTCACCTGTTGTTTTGGAGTTAATCTACTGGTTTTGGCAGAAACTCGTCTCGCCCGAAGAGAACCCAGCAAGCATGGCTCCAACGAATCTTTCAAATTGTTGAGCAACTTCTTGGTGAGCTTGATTCGCTTTTCTTGCATCGGCTTGAACAGAAATTGTCCCTTCTTCATCGTGTATGAAAAGTAGCAAATTCCATCATGCAACACCAGCCTGATTAGCTTTTAATCCACATCCTTCTCCCTTGTAATGGCACACATCGGCTTTCTGGAATGATTGTTGATGATCTCTTAGATTATAGCGACGAATTTGTCGTTCTGGCCGGGTCAGATCGTCGATCATTGGTTGTCCTCTTTGCTTTCGCCTCGGAGCAGAATCCTGAATTTTCTTGATCCTGTCTGACCATTTCAAACATCCTCTAGCTGACATTGAGGAAGTCTGAAAACTCCTTCTTTGTCCTTCCGGCGCGGATTCCAAGGAAAACTACATGTCTCCTACAGAAATTGGGAGGTTCAAAATGTTTCATAGTCAATTGTTCTGCAAATAAATACACACAAAATGGTTGTCCAAAAAAAAAATGAAGACAAAAGTAAAAAAATGTGTAAAATTAGAAGTTGAGAATTGCGAACGAAGAATATCAGCACCATATATATATATATATATATATATAAATGAAGAGAGAGAGAGAGAGAGAGAGAGAGAGAGAGAGAGAGAGAGAGAGAGAGAGAGAGAGAGAGAGAGAATATATATTCAGCAAAAAGCCGACGACCCTAAGAATAGCAAAATTTATTCATAGAATGATTTATTTTTTAACGTTTCTAGCTAACACACTCACCTCACGAATATTATATAATGAGGAAAAAAAAACAATATTGTCATAGAATTAAAAATTATCTTACTTGAAAAATGCATAATGAAGTTATATTAATTACGATGTTTAAGTCAAGACAGACGGGGAAAGATAAGATAAGGCAAGCCAGTTAAAGCACAGACACAGCTGAATCAAGGATTTTAAGAAACACAATGCTTAAGATACGAACTAAGCTCTACAGAATTACATCGGAGCGTATCCTAAGGGACGTTAAACACGAATTCATATTATAGGATGTTATTGATTATTTAGTTAAGAGTGTTTATGAGATTAATTTCGAAGTAGATCTATGATCATCGAAGTTGCCACCAAAAAGTGAATAAACATGCAGTAGTTGATGTTTCATTTATATGTGAAACTCAAAAAATATGCATTTTTCATGAAATAACTCCATGCGAATTTAGATTTAATTATTTGAATTTCTCTGCTGTAAAGTCAGCAACTAATTTCAACTGTTCATTTCCTGTTATGTTTTTTGTAGAAATTAATTTTATTAATTGATTAGTTTACCAATTTTTCATTCCTAATATATTATTTTATATATTATTTATTTTTATAAAATTATTCATTTGTAAGCTTTAGGTTTTGCGCTGGAATTGTCATTTATTAGGTGCCACGTCATCCCACGTCAGCATAGTAATTCATCATGACCTAGAGCCTAGTTAGCCGCCATACTCTACTGTGTACACCTCTTAGTTCCCGTGTGTCTCCCCATTCTTTCTTTTCTTATGCGTCTGGGTGAGCTTTTATCCTATTATTTGATTTAAATATTGGTCTCTTATTTTGTTTTATTATTGTTAAGGTGCTCAAAATGTCGTAACTGTTGTATTGTTATGGTGTCCATGATGTAACTGCTCCTGTAATTTTGAGTGTTAATGATATTCTACTTGTTCATTTAATTGTAAACTTTTAACATATCTCATGTTATAAGAAAAATTCTATTAATTTTATGTTTTCTTCTATTGGAAAGTGCCAAAATTAAAAACAGGTCCTCTGACATTAAGAAAAATTAAAAGAAAGTATGGAGGTGGTATTTATGATTTATTATTCACTAATCCGACCACTTAAAGGCAACTGATTCAGTACTACAGTGTAACCATAAACTGTCTGTTTTTAATCGCTTATCACTCAGTCATTTTTATAGGTTTACAAATGAAATAAAAACATTCTAAAGAAAACATTTTAAAGTTTTATGTCATCTTTTTGCTATTCTGGATACGAAATCTGTACTTACAAAATGTGTAATTTATCTACCATAATCATAGGCTATTTGTCGGACATGCAATGTATTTTGATTACAAAAGAGATGATCGAACATGTCTTGGTAGTTACCACCCAGTGGTCTTTCACATAGTAAAACGGTCAGCAAAGGACCATAGGTCCCAAAACCATTCGCGAGATTTTTTCAAAATGGAAACATCATTGCTCAATCAAGAACATGCATTAAGGCAAGTCTGGGCGGAGAAAAAGTGTGCAAACCGCTGAAAATATTGATTCAGTTGCACATCAGCTTGAAACGAGAATCAAACGGGAGAAAATTCGGAAAATAATCATGTTGGCTTTGAGAATGAAGTCATTCAAAGTTATGTGTTTGCAAGAGCTTAGCAAGCAAGATTACGAGCGTATGTTGATGTTATATGAACGAATTGAGATAATGATTAATTAAAAACATATAAGAATAAGAGACATAAATTCAGTGATGAATGCCAGATCTATCTCAGTGGAGGCATCAACAGACAGAATTACCGGGGTTGGTCACAAAACAGACCTACTGTACACTTGGAGAAACCTATCTGGTATGGGTGAGTAGCAGAAAGGTTTATGGTTATTACTTTTTTGAGGACCCAGACAGAAGAAGACTCCTGTTAGTAACTTCAGAAATATATGTAGAAATGTTGAACAGTTTTTGAACAATAAAAGTGCAGTAAAACAAGGTATGCTGACCAAAATGTCGGGTGCTCTCACTTATTCTGATTTATAACCTTACGACATTCAAAACTTTTAATAATTCCAGGACTAACCTTGGGAGGACTCTGTTATTATATTATTCGAAAGAGAATGCAAAACAACATAAGGGTTTTAAATTTCGTTAGAATCGGCCAAATAGTTATGATGTTATTGCCAAAACAAAATAAATTCCAGGGCCAACCTTAGGAGGACTTTGGCATTTATATCATTCGAAAGAGAATGCAAAACAACATAAGGGTTTCAAACTTCGTTAGAATCGGCTGAATAGTTATAATATTGCCAGAACAAAATAATTTCTCGGATAACTTTGCGAGGATCTTGGCAATTGTATTATTCAAATGAGAATGTAAAAGAACATAAAAGTTTTAAACTTCGTTAGAATCGGCTTTATAGTTACAGTGTTATTACAAAAACAAAAAAAAGCAAATGTGGGACCGACAACATAGTGAGATGTAGATTCACCCACGACTAGATTAGCATGCGAGTAAAAATAGTTTCAATATAACGGAGCAACAAAGATTCCAGGCAAGAACAATCCTCTACCGAAAAAATTAATCAAGCGGGAATAGAAAGTGTACAGTTAACAAGTTCATTGAAAGCGGCGTTTTGGAAATTAAATAAATTGCTTTCTTTTCCGTTTTGTGAAATATAAGAATGTCCAAGGACGACACATTGAAAACATGTAGAATATAATGAAACTTTAAAACGTTTTCTTTCGAAACTTTTATTTCATTTCTGAAGCTGCAATAATAACTTCTGTAATAAATAATTAAAAACAGGGCCAATTTTTGTGTTCACTGTATTATTACCTTCATTCTGCTAACCCTGGTGCAGACTTTTGGCCCATAGTGCAGCGAGTTATCAAAAACGAAATTTGAAACCTTTATGTTATTTTACATTCTCTTTCGAATGATAAAAAATGCCAAGGTCCTACCTAGGTTAAACGGAAAATAATTGAATTTGAGCTTTGAAGGTTGTAAGGTCATAAATCAGAATAAGTGAGAGCCTATGCCTTTTTGCCATGCGCCTTGTTTATTTATACCTCTCAACCAACTACGCGGTATTTACTCAATTGTGATTTCCAAAAATTGGGAAATATAAAATTAAAACTTTTTTCCTCTGTCGTTATTTATGTCTACTCAGTAAAGGATTGCTTTCATTGTGCCGCCCTCTGTTCTCTTTGATCCTAGTGTTATTCTAATGTCCCTTTTTCTTACCTTTAAAAAACTCCCGTCTCTTGTCCCATTGCTCATTCGCGTCAAATTTCTCTTTTTCTTGTGCTATATTGTTATATAGTCTGCAACACAAGGTTTCTGCATCTTTCTGTCGTCAAAAGGGTTTTGAAAGGCAGAAAGTAAATATGGCGAAAGCCCTGTGGGGGTTGTTATCAACCACAGAACTTGTATTTGCTCTTTCTATATATATATATATATATTCGTATTCGGAGCGTAACTTCTAGTAGAATGTTTTTTTAGATGTGAATTTTAAAATAAATTATTCTGGAAGTAAAGGTACCTTGTTATTTTTATCCAATTTTTGTTTTATTCCATTTTTGATATCCCGACGATGTTTAAAAATTAAGTGAAAAAATATAAGCCACTTGCTTTAAGACATCCACGGTTTTTTAATTATTTTTTTTATACCTAAAATGTTGATCTAAAATTTTAGCCGTTTTAGAGGGTGTACTGTGTACACACTTTTAATAATTACTGGTGTAATCAAATGTGATGCATGTACACTTACCCTAATTAGTCATTTCACATTTTATGCTGAATTTCTTTCAATGACAATATATTATTATTCAATATGAGATGAAGCGTTTGTAGTATATATAGGTTCTAAATAAAGTTGAGGGACCTTTTTCAATAATTTTTTTCTTTGCATTTTTTACGTTATTCCGTTACTCTAGGCATTACTGTCGAAATATTTTGAGACGATTTTCTTATCTTAGATCTTTAAAATAGGGGAAAGTAAATGAAAAAATATGGCCTCCTCCCAGCTTAGGTAGCTTTGTATATTTATTTATTTTTTACCTAGGTTTTCACAAAAGTATTAGCATTAACAATTGGCTAGTTTTTACTTTAATCACTCGAATTAATTTTCCAACCTAACGTGAAAGGAAAAATATTAGTTAGAAACACAGCCAAACAAAACCTAGATTTCACCGCTGGCAACCCTTTGTAATTGTGACAACGGGAACCTCATGACATTTGCGCTCATTGAGTGCCACTGAGAAGATATGCGAATATTGTATTATAATCGTGCATCCATTTGCTTACTACACACCAAATGTCAGCTTCACACGGCAAGCGTCCATGGTCTCCTTTCACGAAAACTTCAGCCCCTTTATTTGTGCAACCAAAAAGAATTTCTATCTGATCTTGCAAATAAATATAATACATATTTGGAGTGTGTTTGTTTAACTCACCTCTTCTTTGGCGAAAGAGGAGTGAGAAATTTACACTTCTCAAACGTGCCTCTGGCAACGACATCACCACAAAGGCTTGTTCACGCACTCATCAGGTCTCAACAACAAAACAACCAGGAATCTTCTACCACGGGCACGGCAAATTGTTTGACAATTCAAGTGCCTGAATATTTGCCAGGTAGGCTAAAACACTGGCTCTGCGAGCTGACATTTGAAGTACAAAATGTCTACAAAGAGTAGATATGGGCTGCGATTTTTACATTTACTAGCAAACCTCATGGAAGCAAGGGACTTCTTATTCAAGATACCAGCAAAGTACATGATCTGCGAAACTCTCTGTGTCATCATCATTCGATACCACGAGCCCTCGGATCAGCAGCCGTCGCAGATTCTCTCCATGAACATCACCCTGGTGGGGCAAAACCTTACAACTCTCTTTCTGCAGCATACAGAAGACGCAAGTGCCAAGTTACCGGTGCAAAGCTTTGGCAAGCCTTCCTAAGTCGTCTCTCCATTCAGGCAAGACACATACTGAAGGCATTAGGGCAAGTCCAAACCTTCGAAAGCTTGGTAGAGACTGCCGATCTTGTCTTAGATCGAAATGTGTTAGGTGGCCAAGAGCTAGTTACCGCTGCCGCCTACAATGGTCCAACCTAGCGAGGTTCATGCACCTTCCCCGCCGCTCAGGACCACCCATCGCTAAAAGCAAATATTTACATACTCATTGAAGCGGTCCAAAATCCGTTCAAAGAGCTGTGGGGTAAAAACCCGTTCAGAGGTAAGAGTCCTTGTTTAGGCTCAGGCTCTCGCTTCTCGAGTAGGTATGGTGGTCGATCTAACTGGTGATGATATATCTATAAATTCAAAGGTGAAGCCCATCTCTTCCTGTCACTCTGTGACTTTTGTGTGTGTGGGGGGGGGGAGCCAATGGCTGCTTTTCCCTGTTTCCTCCAAGGGGGTTCCTGCGTCTATCACTCCACTACTTATGCTACTGGAAGACACACAAGAGCATCCTGTTTAAGCCTCAAACCCTTTAGCAACTACCAGTATCACTACTAAGCCATATCGGGACACCAGATGAAAATTTGCACACCATAACCCCACCAGTTATCAGTCGCCAAATTCACGGGAATTAACAACCGCATTTTAAGCTGCAATACAATTCGGAATATCACATTGTCAGATTTCTCATTCCCCTCACCACTTCCTATCTTCGGCATCCTCCGGCCACAACATCAGCTCTAACTTAGGGGCACCTTCCTCCAGTGCAGTCCATTACCGTACCTAAGCACTCACGGTGAGAGTGATGCAGGGCTCGAACATCTGTCTCTTCATCTGGGCTCCAATAGTGGACTCAACTTCCTCGTTGACAGCGAATTTTGCGTCTCCGTTATTTCGAATTCCCCTCAGGACATTCATCGACCTCTGATGATCTCCTCGCTCCATAATATCTCAGGGAAGCCTATTCCAGTCTATTTTAAGAAACTTATTACCATCTCTATCTCTCACATACGGTCTGTTCTTAGATGCTGACCTCAGTCTCTCTTTCTTGGGGGCCGACTTCATGCAACACTTCTCGCTTATCCTTGATTAAAAAGGCGTTCTCTCACAGAATAGGGAAGCCTATTCCAGTCTATTTTAAGAAACTTATTACCATCTCTATCTCTCACATACGGTCTGTTCTTAGATGCTGACCTCAGTCTCTCTTTCTTGGGGGCCGACTTCATGCAACACTTCTCGCTTATCCTTGATTAAAAAGGCGTTCTCTCACAGATCGTGTATCAGTGAGTGTTATTCGCTTGACTCCTTCTTCTTGCTCCCGCGGTTCACTATTACTGGGTCTGTTCGAGGTCTTGGCTTTCTGAGTCTCAGAGGCTTCTTTTTAGGCGTTCATCCTTGAATACTTGCTCAAATACTTTGCTTTTCTCAGATCCTTCCCAGAACTAATCTCACCTCAGTTGTGTGGACAGTCGGTGAAGCACTATAAACAACACTATATACCCAAGGCAGGCTCCTCTGTCTCTGCCCGGACAAGGAAGGCATTATTCGGAAATCGCGATCTTCCTCAGCACCTTAAATAGATCTAGTTTCTAAAAATGACAACAATTTACGGCCCAAATCGCAGATAAACACATATTTTCCAAAATCAATCTGTTAAAATCCTTCTATGAAATTTAAGTGGAAGCGCTAAATGGGTATAAAACGTGTGAAACCACTCTGTTTATTGAGTATGCTTTTCTCTGGAGGCCACTCGGTCTGAGTTCGTCTTCACAAACGTTTGTGCTTTATCTTAACAAAGTCCTGGGAAATCTTTCATAGCTACTAACCTCACCCAGTACAGCTAAAGCAGTTATTATTACCCCATAATAACCATGCCTTAAACTAACTAGAATTTCTCGGATACCTCCTAGCCAACGATGGCATCTTACCTCGACTGGTGAGGTCGAAGAAACTGAGCGAGAAATTGGAATATCACATGGAAGTGTTATCAACATCATCCACGACAATTTGGCCATGACCAAGTTCTCTGCCCGTTGGGTCTCTAGATACCTCACACACCATGATCGACTTCAACGTCGTCAAAGTCTACAAGGCCAGAGTTGCACAAGCTTCCCTGCGCGAGTGCGGATTCGAGGAGCTCAACCATCCCCCCTACAGTCCAGATCTGGCCCCTACGACTACTTTTTATTCCGCCAGCTCAAGACTGCACTGCGTGGACGACGGTTTTGAGACGATGATGTCCAGCTCGCCGTCTAGGAGTGGATTGAAGAGCAGTCGGGAGATTTATGGTTGTCAGGAATTCGAAGCCTCAGAGACAAGTGGCGCAAGTGTATTAAAGTCGAGGGTAGTTATATGTTAAAATAATGAAACAATTTTCCTCATATCTCGTTTCCTTATATCCGAATTGCAAAACATATTGACCGCCCCTCGTAACTCGCTATTTAGGCTGCCAGCAAATTAAGTTACCCTCCGAAGGACGATATATTTCGTACTCGTATTCTTTGCTTATGTCATTGTGACAGGTGTGAGGGTCAACTTTAAATAACATCTGAAGGAAACGTGGGACCCGTTTACTTTTTTAGATACAAAATTATCTACAGTTGAGACAAAGATGTCTACGTTTATAAATGAGCTACTTGCGGTGTTTTTCGCAGTAAAAAAGATATTTCCCAAGATATTTCTCCGAAGTCTTATCATCCTCTTTTGGAAGCTCAACTGTTGGATTTCATTACACAATTTGTGAACAACCTTCAGTGGTTAAATGTCAAGCATCTCACCCTAGTTGAGCTCTGTCTAGGACTACCCCGAATACAGATATTCTCTCTCTTGGCTAACAAATTTAATGGTTATATTCAGGTTAAAGTCCGCAGACGACACTTATTTTTGTTTGGAGTAGGCTGAAACTACCTAAAGACCGTCACGGTCCATAATCCGAAGCAGGCTAGGCTTAGATCAAATCCTTAAAATAGTGCAAGGTCCAGTTATGCCTCACAGCGTTCGCAGCGAGTGACCGCTATCAGACTCATTAGGACGATATCTAGCAACCACATGCCATTCGAGCCTTGTTACTATCACTGAGAAAGGCTGAAAATCATATTTGATTGTCATCACCTAGCCAATCTCTAAACTCACTCGCCAGCTCTATGTCAAGTGTCTTCCTCACACGGTTAATCTCCAAACCCCTTTTCACGCGATTTATAGCTCCTTTTTGCCATGTGGTTCATCTAAACGAGGAGGTTAGTCAACGTAATCGAGGACCGTGAGAAAAGTGAGAATATCAAACTGCTTTGTGTGATAAGCGAGGGATTGGAATCTCAAAAACGCGCTTATGTCGTCTCCCAGGGTGTTATCAACAAAACCCAGTGTTGGTTTGTGGATAGATTCCCCCACGCCACCGACATTGGGGAGACAATTATGGTTCCGACTGGTCCGTATATATTGTTGGTCCCAATTGGGCATCGATTGTATTGGCCCGCCTTTTACAACGAAACACGTCATTCTCGATTGCGCTCCCTTTTCTCGACGAGCCGAAGGCTAGAATTATACCAAAGGATCTGAGCCCCACTAAATTGGCCGATCCTTGGTTTCAGTACATTTCTTTTGGCACGAATACTCCCTCCAGTTAGTATTACAGTTAGTATTAAAGTCCCTCGAATAATCATCCGATCTCCCGTTTCATCTCTTAAAGCCTCGAACCCAAGCCAGGCTAAGATGAATCATCTCGCTACCTTGCCAGTTATCTCTGTGTGTGTATGTACAGAGGCTTGTATCTCCTCTAGACCTCCCCCCCCCTAACACTCGCACTGAGTAGCTATGTTAATTTGATTCTTGTATTCATGCAGTATCTATTGTCATTATTTTATTTAATCTATTTATTGTGTATAACTGTGTAAATATTATAGTATATTTTGTTCGTACTTTTTCATAACCCATATAGCCGCAGCCTTCATTACTTTATATCAGCCAACTTCAAACCTCTTTTGAATCTAAATCCTTCACACTTGTCTCCTTCCGCCACACACACTTCGATCCCCTATCTGTATCGTGACCAAAGTTGAGTCAAGTTCACCCTGTTGCCCCGTAAGGGGCGCGGCGATTTGCCATCCTGGCCGCCGTGCTGACGGGATCCAGCGCCCCGTCCGGCCCCAGCTTAGCCTCTCTTCCTTCCTTCAGATAGCCTGTATTCCTATCCTACCTCGTCGCTTTTTATACAACCTCTCCCACAACTTTCTCTGGTCAGCCTCTAATTTCACAGGGTAGAAGCTGACCTTCTTCTCAGCCAATCGTCCCGGATCGGGGCTGAGGGGGGAGGGGACAATGTCCCCTAACCCCTGAGCTCCGGTCTGGGGTGGTTGACTTTTAACAACCTGCTTCATCCCCACCCATACCTTCCTCACATCCCTTTTCCTCTCGTCTTCAAAATCTATCCGTTTTACGCCGTGTTCAAGGTGGAGCCGCCATGCCGAAGGACTACCAGGCCATCAGGCGGGAGGGGTGGTCCCAAATGGCGGCGCCTGGCTCTGCCGGGCCTGTAAGCACCTCTTGCAGTGCGGGCTACTGCAAGAGGTGGTGAGCGATTGCGTCCCGTAAAACAAAGAGGGTCACCATGCCCAATGATGAAACAAAAAAACATCTCCCCTTAATTCCCCCTATAACAACAACGGAGCCGCCCTCGTGCAGCTCCACAGAAAAGATGGAGGTCCCCCCCCCCTGTGCTTGCGCAGGGGACCCTCCATACCTCTTTAACCGGAGAGGAGGCTTACTCCTCTCCTACGCCTACGGGTGTAGGGGACTCCCCCTCACCCCCTTCTCTGGAGGTGCTTTCGGGCACCTCCCTATCTCCAGCGGCAGTCCCTCCTATGCTTTCTAAGGGGACTGCCAAGAAAGCCAGCAGGCAGCCCATTGCCGACCGCCCCTCGTACAAGCGGCTCGGTAGGGCAAACCCCCTTAGGGGGGAGAGGGAAGCCAGGCCCCTTCGGTCGCTTCCCTCAAAAGACCTGCTGGCAAAAATATTAAACCTTGCCGGGGTCAAGGCCTGTGCCTCCCCACTAAAGACTTATGACGCTGCCAAAGGGACCTGCGATGTCCTGGGAGGGGATGGCCAACTGGAGGCCCCTCCTGTGATAGACATGGTCCTTGAGGAAAACCAGCCTCAGACGGTAGGGCCTTCCATGGGGGGGAATCCGGGCTTGGCGCCAAGCACCGAACCCGAATCCGCCCCTATGCAAGGTCCTCATCAAACGGCTGTGGATTCTCAGGCAGGACAAGGAGGGGAGGGATCTCCTCCGGATGAATCCCCTGCGCCCACCGGGACCTTCTCCATTTCAGAGAAGGACCTGGCTGAGGCCGGTCCATCTGGCCTGGGGACTTCTACCGGCGGGGGTGAGAAGCAGGTTCATTCCCCGCCCTCCTCTCCTAAAAAGAAGAAAAAGACAAGAAAGACGAAAAAGACTCGGGGCTCCTCTCCATCCGCGGGGGCTGCGGGGACGGATGGGTCTGCTGCCACTTTGGTAGGCGACCAAGCCAAGATCGGCACATCCGGCCCCTCTACCCCCTCGTGTGCGGAGCCCCTGACTAAGACCAAGAGTGCACAGGGCGGAGCCTCGATGACATCGGGGCCCCTCATTCAGAGGTTACCTGGCGTTTTCGAGCCCGCTGGCTTCAAACGCTTCCTCGTTATTCGCTCCACTGATGGCACCATGTTGTCCAAGGGCAACATGATCCATCAGAGGAGAGGATTAGCTAGTGCAATTGGTAGAGAGCCAAAGGTAACCCGTTTCTCGGACGGGAGCCTTCTGGCGAATGCGGCGAATCCCGCCGAGGTGGCCAAGATAAGTGCTCTTCGCACACTTCATGGCACCTCGGTGAGTGTGACGCCGCACTCTACCATGAACTTTGTAAAAGGAGTAGTTTATGCGAGGGAACTCGTTGACTACTCCATAGAAGACATCACCCTAGAGCTGGCCGACCATGGGGCGGTCAAGGTCGAACGTGTGATGAGAAAACAGGGAGGGGCCTCGAGACCCACCCCTACACTCTTCGTCACGTTCGACTGTGACAAGCTCCCTGAGTCGGTGCGTGCCGGTTGGTACCGCTACCGCGTGAAGGCATTCGTGCCACTGCCGCGGCGGTGCTATTACTGTCACCGCTTCGGCCACACGAATCGATCATGTAGACGTGCAAAATCGGGGTCACCCGAAGTCTGTGTAAATTGCTCCAAGGTCGCACACGATAAGTCCAAATCGTGTGTGGCCAAGTGTGTCAATTGCGGAGAGCCGCACCCTGCTTCTTCGAAGCAATGTGGTGCATATCTCCTTGAGAAAGAAATCCTGGCCGTTCAGGCCCAGGATCGACTCTCATTCCGCGAGGCTAAGGACTTGGTCCTGGCGCGCCCGGCTCTGCCTGGGACGTCATATGCCTCAATAGTTAGAAAAGCACCCTCTGCTCCTGGCCCATCCAGGCCAACGAGCACGGTTGTTTCCGCGCCCATTCGGAGCCCTTCTGCGGGCTCTACTACACCCGGGCACTCCCCTGGTAGAGCTGGCGGCAAAAAGGGTTCACACCCAGCCCCGGCTAATACCAGGGCTCCCCCCTCTTCCTCCAGCGTGACCGTTTCCCGTAAGGCGAAACGGCCACGTGCCTCCACAGAGTCGTTAGACTCACAGGAGGCAACACCCCTGAAGATGGTCGCTAGGCCATCTTCCGGGATCCTAAAGCTGTTCCCCGAAAGGAGGACAGCAACAAAGGAGCTTCGGCCCCTTCGCCCACGCCCCGAGGTGGAGCGAGTGGCTCGGAGACGGTGGTTCCTCGAAAAGAGGGCCCCCCGCCTCCCAAGCCGCAACGCCCGCCTAAGGTTTCGAGGCGGAGGGAGGGAAAGACTCGCATGGTGAGCCCAACCTCCCCCAATAAGTCCTCGAAGGCGACAGCGCCTTCAGCGCTTTGTCCGGCCAACAGCGCCCGGGGTTCTGCCCCCGGGAAGCGTACGGCCATTCCCGTGAGGGTCTTCAATTCGAGGAGGGCCCCCGCGTCTCCTCCGAGCTAGGCCTGGAGGGCATATTCCTTCAATGGAATTGCCGTGGACTCTGGGCCAACTGGAAGGAGCTGCGGAGGCTCGTCTAGTCCCGTTCCCCGTTAGCTATTTTTTTGCAGGAGACCATGCTAGGCGCGTGCCCGCTGCCTGCCCTCCCGGGGTATAAGGGTCTTGCGACCCCACCACCGCGGGATGGCCGGGCTGGGGGATGCGCGGTTTACACCCGGCATGATGTCTCCGTTCTTCCTTTCTCTTTAGATACCTCCTTTCAGGCAGTGGCTGTGCAGCTGCACCTGGATAGGAGGTATACTATCATTTCTGCGTACATTCCACCGTCAGCTGACTTCGACGCGGGGGACTTCCGCCGCGTCGTGGCACGGTTGCCGAGGCCCTATCTCTTGCTTGGAGATCTGAACGGCAGGCATCCTCTCTGGGGAGATTACTCCATAAATCCCAGGGGACAAGTCCTTGCCGATCTGATCGAAGAGCTTGAGATGGGTGTCCTAAACGTGGATGAGTTTACGCATCACTGTCCGAGAACCGCTTCATTTTCTTGCCTTGACCTATCTTTGTGCTCTTCGGATGCACAGCCTGATTTTGATTGGGGGGTGGTCGATGACCTCCATGGTAGTGATCACTTTCCCATTCAAATATCATTTTCAGGGCAACTGCCGCCTGAGAGACCACCTCGGTGGTGCTTGGCGCGGGCGCGGTGGCCTGCATTTCAGGAAATGACTGAATTCTCTATCTCAGTCGAGGAGTTTAGGTCGGTAGATGAGGCCGTTGAGTTCTTCTCCGGCAACCTCATCGCCGTAGGCCTGACTACTATTCCTAGGACGTCTGGCCGTTTTGCACGCCGACCACTCCCATGGTGGTCGGCCGAGTGTGAGACGGCCCTCAAACAGAAGCGTTATGCCTACATGCGCTATAAGCGCCGCCCGAACGATTTCACTGTCGCTGAATTTCGTCGGGCTAGGGCTAGGTTCCGGTATATTTCGAAGCACGCCCACCGCTCTTCTTGGCGGGCATACGTGTCTTCACTTAACGGGAAGACCCCTTTAGCTGAGGTGTGGAAGCGAGTCAAAAGGATTCGGGGCAAGTTCTCGCAGGACCCCCCTCCCGTTCTCCAGGAGAATGGGACCGCAATCTCGGACCCCGCGTCCGTGGCGGAATCCTTAGCGACCGCTTTTTCCGCATTCTCTAGCCGTGATGCTACTCCGCCAGCATTCAATGCACGTCGTGATGTCGCGGAAGGCCGCCGGCTGGACTTTACCTCCAGAGGCGGAGAACCCTTCAACGACAAGTTTACTGTGAGTGAGTTGCGTTCCGCTCTCGCTTCGTGCGCGGACACCGCCCATGGTCCGGACGATGTCCCGTACGCCATGCTTCGACACCTGGGTGAGCGAGGCATGGCCTTTCTGTTAGATTTGCTCAACAGGATCTGGGTGGAAGGTCTTCTCCCAGACTCCTGGGAATCGCTACTGTGCTCGCCTTTCGCAAGCCGGGGAGAGATCACTCTACTCCGACCGGTTTCCGCCCAATCTCTCTAACCTCTTGCGTGTGCAAGTTGATGGAGAAATTGGTAAATGTTAGATTAGCCTATTTCCTGGACAGCGGAGGCCATCTGTCTTCTGCACAGTGCGGCTTCCGTAAGTTCCACTCCACGTCGGATGCTCTGCTCCGACTGGAATGTGCCGTCTGCGAGGCTTTCCTTCGTAGACAGCACTACGCCACGGTGTTTTTTGATCTGGAGAAGGCCTATGATACCGCATGGCGATACGGTATCATGGAGACTCTCCACACGATGGGGGCGAGGGGACGCCTCCCAATTTTTATATCTGAATTTTTGCGAGATCGTCGATTCCGCGTACGGGTGGGGGGAGCCCTCTCCGGCCCAAAGGATCAGGAAGAGGGTGTCCCGCAGGGAAGTGTCCTCAGTGTCACACTCTTTGCCCTGAGCATCAACGGCATCACCTCGGTGCTGCCGGAAGATGTTCTCGCTACGCTCTACGTGGACGACCTTTCGATCTCTTTTGGCGCGGCCCAGATGCCAACTCTGGAGCGTCGACTCCAACAGGCATTGAACCGCGTCTCTCGCTATGCCGAAGCGCACAGGTTTCGGTTTTCTTTGGCCAAGACTAAGGTGGTGCACTTCTGCCGCCATCCACGGCTTCACCCCGACCCAGATTTGTTTCTTAATGGGGTGCGCCTGGATGTGGTTGAGTCGCACCGTTTCCTTGGTCTTGTATTCGACCGACGCCTCACCTGGGAGGCTCATATTCGCAGCCTTAGGGTCTCTTGTACCCGCGCCCTGGACATTCTCCGTTCCGTGACGTTCAGCGCTTGGGGCGCTGATAGGGCTACTGCCTTACTTTTTTATCGATCCTTTGTTCGCTCGAAGCTCGACTACGGATGCGAGTTTTATGCATCCGCAGCCGAGCGTGTATTGCGGAAGGTGGATTCGATCCACCACACCGGCCTTCGCCTTGCGACCGGTGCCTTCCGCACTTCCCCCATTGAGAGCCTGTTGGTCGATGCTGGGGAGATGCCACTCGCTCTGCGCCGCGTGCAGTGCATCACTCGCCTGTACGCGCGAGCCCGGCGCCTCCCTCAGTCGCCAACAGCTCTCACTGCATCCGCAGCTGAACTCGATGGTGCCTATGCCGCCGAGAGACGCCAGTCATACCCTAAGCCCTTTGGGTTTAGGGCCAGGAAACTCCTTCGAGAGGTAGATATAGCTCTCGGGCCGGTGGCGCCCCTGGTTCTGCCCAGGACGCCACCCTGGAGGGTACCACATTTGGCTATTTGTCGCCACGCCTCTGCTCCCAAAGCTTGTACTGCGCCGGGAGTATTGCGTTCGACCTTTTTGGAGCACACATCGTGTCACGCTGGTACCGTGCCAGTGTATACGGATGGCTCCAAGTCCCAAGAGGGGGTCGGCTTCCACGCCGTATCCCCTCTGTTTGAAGTCAGCGGGGCTCTACCAGGCGCTGCGTCTGTCTTCACGGCAGAGCTGGTGGCAATACACCACTCGGTACGGGAGATTACGCGACGTGCACGGTTCGGAGACCGGATTGTGATCTATAGCGACTCACAAAGCGCCCTGAGTGCTCTCGGGGCATTGGAATCTCCGCATCCCCTGGTTCGCGATATCCGTGACGCCACGGTTTTGGCGAGCCGGGCAGATGTCGAGATTATCTTCTGCTGGGTTCCTGGACATGTAGGAATTGCGGGGAATGAGCGCGCCGATGAGGGCGCCAAAGAGTCCGCGAGGACTCTGCGACCGGACCAGCGTTTCGCTCTTCCTCACACCGACTACATGGCAGGAATACGGGCAGCTCTTCGGATTGCTTGGCAAAGAAGATGGGAGACGGTCGAAGGGAACTTAAAGTTGCGTGCCATTGCGCCGCGACTGTTCCCATGGACCTATCCCCCAATGCCGCGGCGGCTTCAGGTTGCTTTCTGTCGTCTCCGAATCGGACACACTCGTGTGACGCATCGCTATCTGATGGAGCGCTCGCCTGCGCCCTATTGCAACGACTGCGTCGTCCCCCAGACTGTTCGGCATATTCTTGTCGAATGTCCCAGTCTGGGTGATCTTCGCGCACGATACCTGTCCCAGTACCGGGATGGGCGGGGTCGCTACCGCCTGTCCCTTGTGCTTGGGACAGATTCGTGCACACTGACTTGTGGACTTGTTGACTTCTTGGGGGAGGCCGGCCTTCTCCCTATTATTTAAGCAAGGTTTGTTTGTTTTTTTTTGTTGTTTTTTTGCATTTGTTTTGTTTTTTGTTTGTTTTTTTTCTTTAGTTGCACGCTCCTGCGCCGGGGGGACCTCTCCCCGACGCACCAGCTTGCTTCCTTTCCCCCTTTTGGGGTGTTGTTTTTTTTTCTCTTTAATTTCATTTTAAAGTAGCCTAGAACTAGGCCAGTTTTAATACGGCGACTAATGCCCAAGTAGGCAGTCGCCAGATGAGCTCTTATATAAAAAAAAAAGAAAAAAAAAAGTTCACCCTGTTGACCTTGAGCGTCCACGAACATTGGGTAGAAGTGACGTATATGTCGGGGCCATTCTACGACATTATATATATATATATATATATATATATATATATATATATATATATATATATATATATATCTATATATATATATATATATATGATGAAGATTAATGCAATGTCGCCAAAAAATATGAGGAATTAAACCACATTCTCCGAAGAAAATTTAATTCAGAACAGTTTCGGTGTATCTCACACCCTTTTTCAACTGACACTGGGCAGAAAATATAAGAGAAATGCATATAAGCATAACACAAGATCCCCTCTTTTCCCCCAATCCCCTACTTGTGGCTAATCAGGGAGGGGGGCCTAAACATATTAAAGGGCTAGCATTTTACTATTTTGTTTATTTGCGATCTTATTACAGGATTAAAAGAAAATTGACCCTCAGATAGATTTAAATTAGGAACTGACGATATCAAGCTCGATTCTACGATTCTTCTCTTAACATAGTTAGCCGATTTAAATACTATTTTACTTCCATTGAAATCGATCGAATGATTTAAGTCTCTAACATGGAAAAATATTCCACTGCTTTCGCTGCCCACTCTAATATCTCTTTTGTGTTCGTACAATCTCTTTTCTAGATTTCTCCCCGTTTCCCCTATATAAACTTTATGGCAATTGTTGCATGGTACTGCATATACTCCTATGTTATGATGTTCTTTGGGTTTCCTGGCCATCATCAATTGGTTCAAGGAATTATTATATTTGAAGGCTAGATTAATACCCGCTTTTCCAAATATGTCCTTTAAACTATTTAATTTATTATTAAATGGCAATGTTATACATTTGTTGAAGTCGTTAGTGCGGGAAGGCTTATTACCATAGAATGTTTTCCTAGCTGCAAAATGGGCAGAAGATATGAACCAATCGGGGTAATACAAATTAGAAAAAATGGTCCTGATAATGACAATTTCTTCATCTTAATAGGAAGGATGATATATTTTGTATGCTCTAAGGAAAAGGTTAGAAATTACCGATTTTTTAACACTATTATCGTGAAACGAAAAATAATGTATATAGGCATTCGAGTGGGTTGGTTTCCTATACACGCTAAGTTTTAATTCATGGTGATCTTTATTAATGAGGACATCTAAAAAGGGTAATCTATTATCATATTCCCATTCATATTTAAATTTGATGGAGACATGCAAATTATTCAAATTATTAAAAAATGTATCAAAATTATGGCCATTGGGCTATACAAAAAATACATCGTCAATGTACCTTAACCATATAAAGTTAGGGGGAGAAATTGTGGGAAGGAGTTCAGTCTCAAAATATTTCATTAAGAGACATGCCAATATCGGAGATAAACTATTTCCCATGCTAAGGCCAAATTTTTGTCTATAAAACTCATTATTTACTCGAAACACATTGTCAGAGAGACATAATTCAACTAGATCGATAAATTTACTCGTAGAAATGGGAAGATCCAAATTAAGTCTAGGCATGATTTCCCGCAGAAGGCCCATGGTTTGGTTAACCGGAACTTTGGTAAACAAAGAGTTTACATCAAAGCTCAAAAGTTTTCCATCCGGTAATTGCAAGTGGTTGAGGCGGTCAACGAAATCTTGAATGTGTTCATAATGTGTGTAGATGAGATTCTTCCTACTGCTCGAGATAAATGCTTGGCGAGCCATTTGGAGAGCTTATAAGTGGGAGAATTAATATTGGAAATGATTGGGCGTAAGGGACATCCTTCTTTGTGGGTCTTTGGGAGCCCATACATATAAGGAAGTGAAGAGTTCATACTCCTGAATTGATTAATTAAATCTGCGCTTTTCAATATTCTCTTCAATTTGTTGTTGAAATTGCTTGTTTTGTTATTGAGCGGATCACTTTGTAGCTTTTCATATGTGTTCACATCATTAAGAAGTTCATTTAGTTTATCATTATAACTATGTTTCTCCAAAATGACTAACTGATTCGTTTTACCGGATTTGTTTATAACAATGTTGTTATTAAATTTAAGTTTATTTAACGCAATCTGAAATCTTTTGGGAAAACCAATTTGGTCAGATTTTTCAGTATTTAGGGCACTAAGCATACAGCCACTAAGAAATTCACCACTTATTTGCTCATGTGACGATTTGGCTATGGATACTAAATGGTCTAGTGAGAACTCATCGCATGACTTAATTGAAAAGATTAAACCGTATCCTAACGCAAATTTTTCATCATCAGTCAGTACATGGGATGATAAATTCAGAATATTTTTAATGGGGTTTGAACCTTTAATCCAAAGACTGTTCATAAAAATTCGGTTAAGTTTCCACTTCAAATAATTGCTATGATGAAAGATTTTATTCTGAACACTTAATTCAATCACAGAAACTGCATGATGCCCTAAAAGTTCACCGCACTTATCAAACAGATTTCTTCTTGACCGTCTCACTTTGAATAGGAAAGTGTTCACTTCTCGCTTGGCGTTTTCTACACGTTCTTTTAATATACAGCTGTGTATAATGTTAAACGGAACATCACTGGACTTTCTTAAAGATGTTGTAAGTAGGGTTGTCGGAACGATTTTTTCTTGTAAGCAGTTATTTAAAAAGTCCCATTGAAGTTTGGTCTTCTTAGTACGCAGTAAGTTTCTCTCATATTCTCTAAACAGAGAAATATGCTCAGGATGGAGATGGAAAAGATTCCTGATTTGGTTGTGTCTTCTCGTGGTATTCATGATGAAAATTAATGCAATATCTCAAGAAAAGATGAGGAATTAAACCACATTCTCCGAAGACAATTTAATTCAGAACAGTTTTGGTGTATCTCACACCCTTTTTCAACTGACACTGGGCAGAAAATATAAGAGAAATGCATATAAGCATAACACAAGATCCCCTCTTTTTTCCCCCAATCCCCTACTTGTGGCTAATCTGGGAGGGGGGGGGGTTAGGCCTTAACATATTGAAGGGCTGACATTTAACTATTTTGTTTATTTGCTATTTTATTACAGGATTAAAAGAAAATTGACCCTCAGATAGATTTAAATTAGGAACTGACGATATCAAGCTCGATTCTACGATTCTTCTCTTCTGTTAAATTTCCTCACACTTGTATAGAACCCAACCAAACTTTTCGACAGTTTGGGTTTACGCTTTAGAGACTTTTCAACTTCTGGCTCGATTCTTCGAAAGTTCCCTACGAGAATAAAGCGTTAGTCGACTTCATTCTGAACGACCAACTTATGGGTTCGCTTTCTTCGGAGATTCGATCTTTTGGGAAGGACCGGAGGAGTTCCACCTTCAAAGAATGCATCGAAGAAGCCGATGTATTCGCCGCGAGCATCAAATGCAACCCTAAGTAAGAAAGGAAGTCTGCCCCATCGTCCCTCAAAGGTAAAAGTGGCAAACAAAAATTTACACCCCGTGACCCTAATAAGTTTGTCAAAAGAACTGGCCCCCTCCAAGCCCAGAATTTTTCTTCATCGGAATCCCGTGACGTCAAGCCATTCTGGTCGAATACCCCGTCGTCCTACTTTCCCAGGAGGCTCATCGTGTGTTTCTCCTGCCGTAATGAAGGAAATTTGAAGACCAACTGCCCTCAGAACTCCTAATTCCATCCTAGTTCTCTCAATCAAGTGCACCAAATTTGTGCTTCTCCCGCGCTACCACCATCGCAATTTGAACCACCTCCCTCTGCGTTTGCTTCTCCAGCCACTAGCCATCAGGTAATCTTCTTATTCGAGAAGAGCTCCGCAGGATGCTTGAAGTTTGAGACTGGATCAATGAACGGCTGCCGGGTCTCCACCCTTATACGGGATACAGGGTGTACATGTATTGTGGTGTCGGCCAAGCTGCACCCTCTCATCACTCCAAACCATGATAAGTTTGTAATAGTATATGACTACCTTGGGTGTACAAATTGATTCCCCATCGCAAGATGCTTTATTGAATGCCCGTATTATACAGGCTGGGCTGAAGTATTAGCGGCCTCAATAAAGTTCTGCACTGTTCTGTATGGACAGTGCCCACGGGTTACTTCCACGCCTGTGGTTTAACCCATCCTCACACGTTTCCAGGCGAAAAAGGAAGCAGAGGCACCCGCTCCACTTGAAACCTCCTGCAACTCCGAGTTTAGCGGCACTCTCAATAATGAATTTGCAAAAGAGCAAAAGGACTGCGATTCACTCGGTTTCCTCTGAACCAAAGCTCATAATAAGATTCAGGAGTCCTCCGGCGGAAATAAATTAGTTTCCTACGTCGTGAAGAACGAACTCCTTTACCACACATTCTTGGAAAGCAAAAGGTCCGAGGCCCATGCATTATGCATCCCCCGTTCGCTGGTCCTCCTTATAGTAAAGACGGCTCATGATAGTCTTTTCTCTCGCCATTTCAGCCATACCAAAACGGCTCAGAGAATCTTAAGTATTTTTATTGGCCCAGTGCGGCAGATGACATCATTAATTATTGCCATTCGTGTGATCTGTCAAAGGACATCCGCCAAAAGACGCGTCAGACGCGCTCCGCTGCAGAAGGGACCCATCATATTCAAACCATTTGCCCGTGTGGCAATCGACCTGATTGGTCTCATTCACTCCCCCTCCAGGGAACGACACAGCTTCGTGGTTACACTCGTTGATTGCGCCATCAGTTTCCCTGAAGCAGCCCCTTTGAAGAAGATTGATAGTATCACTTGCGCCAAGGCACTCATTTCTATCTTCTCCCGAATCGGAATACCTAAGGAGCTATTATCCGATCGAGGTCATCAATTTACCTCGGAATTAATGGAGTACGTCGGAAAGCTCGTAATGGTAAAACCCCTTTTTATTACCCCCTATCACCCCGCCGCAAATGAAATGTGTGAAAAATTCAACGCTTCACTGAAATCCATCCTGAAGGAAGTTGTGCGCAGACCACCACCGGAAGTGGCATAGATATTTGCCGGTAGCTTTGTTCACCTACCGAGAAATCTTGCATTGCACATTAGGATCTGCCCCTTTTGAATTGTTGTATGGTCGGAACGTCCGAGGCAGGCTGACCATTTTAAAAGAGTTGTTTTCTAACCAAGAAATGGACTGGCGAATTCAATCTTCCTATGTCTACCCCTTAGAACTTCGGCAGAGGTTAGAAAAGTTTGCTGAAATTGCTTTTCGGAATGCGGACGCGAACCTAAAAAAAATACAAAACGCATTTTGATTTAAAATTTAAGGATCGTAAATTCAAACCCGGCGAGGAAGTAATATTATTACACCCCACCGGGCACAATAAACTCCTAAATCAATGAAAGGTCCCCTTCCCCGTCATCGAAATTCGTGGCTTCGTTGAATACCTCATTCAAACTCCGTCTGGATACAAGCTATATCACGTAAACATGCTTAAGAGGTACCACCGACGAGCGTGCATCAATAATATCGTAGCCATTGATGAGGAGTTATACATGGAAACAGACTACTCCCTGGATCCACTAAATGTGGTGGAAGTGGCTTGCATTGAACAAGACAAGGAGTACCCCTTGCTTACCGTGCACAGCGCTACCAAATGACAGCCATTTGACTTAGACGTTAACGCCCAGCTTCACTCAGATTCGAAGAGTCAGCTATAGAAGTTTTTTGAGTCACTTTGGAGACGTGATTTCCGAGATTCCAGGCTGTGCCGCTCAGTTCAAACATGATAGTATTTTAACTACCCAGGAGCCTTTTCGTTCTAAACCGTACCCCTCCTCATCTATTTAAAAGGTCTTCAACGCAGAAGTTACTAAATTGCTAAAGTTAAAGATAATAGAACCCTCCATATCTAATTACTGTTCCTCCACTGTGTTAGTGAAGAAATCAGGCTAGTCATATAGGCTGTGCGTCGATTTTGGGAAACTTAATTCGGTGATCTTGTTTGATACTGAGCCTATCCCTTTGATCAACGAAAACCTCCATCTCTTTGAAGACGCCAATTACATTACCGAATTAGACCTATGTAAGGCAAATTATAAAATTCCCCTTAAATAAGGCGTAAAGAGATACACGGTTTTCTCCCGTCTCCCGTTCGACTTGGTGATTGCCTTTAGTAATTACAATCGCATGATGCGAAGTATATTAGACGGACCATCACGTGATCGCTTTCCAGGCACTGCTGCATCGACTGCGCGAACATGGACTCATAATTGGTCCGAGCAATGGCTGTAACCCTGGGAACAACCGTTTGGCTCACCAGGAGGACAAAATCCGCGCCATTGTGGAAATGCTCCGTCCATCCAATAAGAAGCAGTTGAGATCCTTCAGATGATTTGCTTCTTTCTACAGCCGCTTCGTCCCCCATTTCGCTTATCCCTCGGCCCTTTTGTGTGATTTGCTGAAAAAGAAGTCCCCGGAACACCTTGTCTGGTCCCCATTAGCTTTTTTCCGCTTCCAACAGCTGAAGGGAAAATGGGCTTCCACCCCTATCCTCCGGCTCCCTAACCCTAAGAAGACGTTTGGTATCAGAACGGATGCCAGTAATGAAGTGTTGGGATGCGTTTTACTAGAGTATAAGCGATGATGGCGATAGTTACCACGTCAACTACGTGAGCCGAAAATTTATCCCGCGCGAGGCAAATTATGCCGTCATTGAAAAGTAGGCTTTGACCATTATATGGTCCATTCAGAAGTTTAGAATGTATTTTTTAGGTAAAGAGTTCCTTTACGGATCACAAGCCCCTCGCATTTTTAAAAATGTAAAAAGCAACAATGGTCGCCTTATGCGCTGGAGTTTATACCTCTAAGAGTGTCAATTTAAAATTAATTATATAAATGGATCCGAGAATTCAATGAAGGTTTTTTTTCGATAGGGTTTATGCCCTCTTTCACCCACAGTTGGGTCTAACCACGCAAGACAAAAAAGAGGTGATGGAAGGTTGATGATGAAATGCGAAAAAGTGTAAAAGGAAGATGTGTAGGAGAACTTAAGCTCGTGGAGGCCCATTATTTTTTCGAGACTGCCGCAACACAAAGGGCAGAAGGGCGTTTTGCTCCTCAAGATGCCATGTGTACCAGTCTCCAAATGGTACCCCTCATCCTTGCGTCACCAAGCCAGGTAGAAATAACGGTGAGTAGATGGAGAAGGAGCTGGTGGTGGTGGTGAAATGGAATATAGATGGGAAATGTTTGTTATTTAGGCACGCCATGACGTCGTATAACTTTACTTTTTATCAAGTTGTAGGAGATGGATAAGAGTTTACTATTTGTTTGTCCTAACGGAGACCCTGCCATGAAGCGCCTCCATGTTGGTACTAATATTTTCCTTTCTTTCCTCCTTCAGGAGAAGCTGGTCCATCACATGACACTGATAAATGCTCGAACTCAAAATTTCTTGTTTATTTTTAGCCAATATCAACTTAATCTTTCAACACAGTCGTCATCCACCATTATTAAATGTATGCTTTGGAAGAAACTCCATTAATCACTAGGCCTAAATGAATGCGACTTATTAAGTGAGAGTCTATAAGGAAGAACAGCGGCATGCGCAAAAATAGCTACTAGATATCGCTTAAAACAAACAGTTCCATGGGCCTCTCTGCACTTGTTTGTTGCTATTTCTTCTTGTCTGCCCAAATAATCCCAAAACACTTCGATAGTAGTGTATTCAGGAGAATTGGGTGACAAATACATGATTTCGAGCTTTCTTTGGTGTTTTTCCTTTTATACGTGTGATTAGGATCACTGTCTTGCTGCAAAAAAAAAATTTGGACCAATAAGGTTGTTCCAAATGGGATAGCATGTCACTTCAAAATGGGATGATAGCTCTGTTGGTTTAAGTTAACTAATATTTTATAAAGATTTTCCACTGAATCGACAGAAAAAGTGCCCAAAGCCATCATTTTTTCCCTCCATGCTTCACTGTAAGCACAATACACTAAGGAGCCACTCGTTCAGCACTTCTTATCCCTCCATAAACTTCGAACTTCGACTAATTTGTCCAAAGAACCCTTTGTCACTCATCAATCTCCCAGTTTTGATGTTATTTTATTCTAAGCTAATCTTTTTGCTCTATTACAATGTCTCAACAGAGGTTTCTTTGCTGTCACTCTACCAAAAATTCCAGCTTTTTTGAACCTCTTCTTTACCGTTATGACGGAATAGTTTGTTTTGTTAGCTATGTTTAAAATTACTGAGGTATTTTTGAAGCAGTAAAGTGGCCATTTCGAAGAGAGGTCATTCAAAGGAACTTTTCCTACGAATTTGAGTTCTCTCTGGTCCGTACTGTCCTTTGTCTAACTTGTAGTATACCTACCTGTTTATACCTCTTGATATTAATCTTCCCTGTACTCACCAGTACTTTTAGGTTTACGGATTTGGGGGGGGGAAATCATTTCTTGGAAAAACTTATGACGTTTTTCCGTTCCAAAATAGATTTTGAGCACTCGGGAGCCCGAATGATTACGGATGAAGATAACTTTGAAGCTGTTCGAAGCATACAGGCGGTAGTTGATAAATGGAAAAATGAACATTAATGAAATTTAGTACCAAAAATATCATAACATCACTTGCTTAGGATATTAACGATACAATTTTAGATATAAATTTATCAAATATTTTTCAGAATTTAGAGTTCATGTAAAAAATCATTGGTATTTTTAGAAGAGCAACCTCTTTTCTTCAAACTTGAATTATATATTTTGTTTTAATTCGAATTTTATTGAAAAATATTAGGAAAGCCCCTATTTATAGCTGATAGTGTATATATACAGGGTGAAACTAATGGAATTATTTAATAATAAATTTAATAATAAAATTGTAACTTCACTCTTTATAATAAAATATAGTCTTTTTGAAAGGATTAAAATATTAAGAATATATCATATATATCTTTTATTATAGATCCCATTTTCCTGGATCTCAAGTTGTTCCTGGAAGTAAGAATGCAACGTAAAAAATCAAAACCGGTATTTTGAGAATTACCAACCAAAAGACAATAGATTTAGTAAACTATGCTACCATTCCTCTATTTTGTGCGAGGTGAAAATTTTCTCAAACAACAACCGCATAACTCAGAAGGGATATTTTTAACATACAAGTATCAACATATGTAGTTCTTTAACTACAGTCAATAATAATAAAGATAGTATTTATTCAAAATTTTCGTAGAGCTCAATAAATCGCTAAATTGCGAGAGTGAGGGTGAACACACAAGTCCTATATGAAAATACGACTGCTGAATTATGCTGTCCAAACTCAATGTGTGTTTTACTGATTCACTTCTTCTCACCCTTATTCACTTTCTCACCGAAACCTTTACTCTTTCTTTCTTTGGACAGATTTAGTTCGTATCTTTAAATATCTGTTCCCTTAGTGTGGACTTACTTCGAGAATACGCCTTATCTAACCCGTTATTTAGTTTTGGCGATATTGCTTCTTTTCGATCTTGGTCTCTCTATCCTATTATTCCCATAAAGTGAATGACTAATTTGGATTAATAATGCTCTCTTTTAATCTCGAGAAAATGCTCATTTGTATTCCTTGTGCTTCTTTCATAAGGCTAAAGTTATAGGTGTGTTTCCTTCTTGTAGATGGCAATGGTACGTTTCAACTTACCCGACTCGGTGTTGCTCACTGACATCGAGCGCCTCAGCCTTGCGGATCACGTCTAAGATGACCCTGGTTTCGTCATTCGAGAGGGCTTCCTGCCGTGGGAGGCTCGTCTGCCCGGTGGACCATCCCATTGACAGCCTGTGGGTGGAGATAGCAACATCAGGAGGGAGAGAGACAGCGCATTGCCGAGCTATTGGAAAATACTTCGGAAAATAGATGAAAGATGTCCTCAGAAATCTTGCCCTTAAACAGGTAGACTGAGAGATATGTAGAGGAAGAAAATCTAACAGAAAATCTATGCAAATAAAAATAGCTGCATTGGTCATTAACTGTTGCAGAAAAAATATGGTATTTGTAGATAAGGATTGGTTGGAGTGTATAATTAGATTCCAGGGTGTTGCCCTTGAACAAATGTTAATTTTAAGGTAAATGATTTATCGTTAATGATAGGGTGAGTGATGGAGAAGATTGCAATCACACGATTCAAATGGTAGGGAAGTCTCTGGCGCGGTCAGAGCCTTGGGAGCCGAGATGCTTAAAACATTTTACATGAGCGCTATGAAAGGTCATTCAGAGTGAACACAATAGGGTGGGTATGGGCTTGAATGTGTATAAATTGTGTGGGAAAGAGGTAAGGGGAAAATTTTGGTTTAAATTAAACATTTAAGTATTTTATTAAATAGAGCTGATTTATTTTTTAGTTATGTTTCTGCCACATAGATAAATTCTAGTAGAGCATTGTTAGGAATAATAGTAACTACTGTGTTTGATTAAGTTCATAATATTGTTTCGTTTCGTCCCTTTGAAAAGTGACAACAATTTTTGTGAACATAATATTTACTTTAAAAGCAGGTTTAATCCTAAGTAAAATCTAGTTTTTAAAATTGGCCAAATATTTAGTGCAGGAAAACGCGTCTTAACGTTGTCCAAATCACAAAATTGAAAATTATTCGGACCCCATCTGGGTCGACTTGGATCCTACCACACACCGTTCGCTGGTGGGGAGGTTCCTATCCCGTCGATGAATCTTTTTCACTTACTATCCCCTCCCTTCTGAATAAAAATCCTTTTGTCAACAGAAATCTGTACAGAAAGTGACGACCGGAAAATGAACTGTTAATTAAATCCATTTTCTTATTAAGTGCCCACTAAGTTCACCGAGGAATTTTTTGCAAGAAATTAATTAAGGAAGGGTAATATGTATTAGAGACTGCATAATAATAAGATGCAAATTTTAATGCAAAAGATTTGGAAGATACAAACTCTTACTCACTTGAATTTTAATATAAATCTCAGGGCTCCAATAAAATAAGCTTTAAAACACATAATAGAAAAACGGTTGTATTCGGAAGCCTCAAGTCTCAAGAATTTTTTTTATAGGAGTTTCCTTGAGCGAAAGAGAACCTTAAGATCACATTCGCCTTAGTTAGTGGTTGCAGAATGTCAAAAGAGAAGGATTGGCTAACCAATATTAATGCAGGATCGTCCACATCTAGTAAGGGGATCGTGGATTTTACATTTCACATTACATATTTGAGTGGAAAATAGAGAAATTTCTTGGAAAATTGTGGTAATAATAAATATGAGAGATATAGCTTTTTGCCACCTCTTGCCATCAGAGATTATTGCGGTGCTCGAGGTATCCAAATAATCTAGAAAAAGGAGTACGCCAATTGGGAAAGATAGTCCTTGGTGTAAAAGAGCAAAAATAATAGAATGAGATGAACAATATGTAATAAGAACAAAGCGATTGAACATAAGAATATATTTATTGGAGGCAATCCATCTACCAAAGTCTGAAGCACAAAGTAAAGCATATCTTTGGATAACCTAAAGACTAGAGTAAAATAAATAATAAAAAAATCAGAATAAAGGATAAAAAGGGACGAGTCACACCTAAGTTTTTTCCTTAGATCCCCAAACGAGTACCCAATTAATTAATAAATCAAATAGTATGTAGGCGGCCAGGCACTCCTGAAAGCTCTATCACACCACAACCAAGCGTATAAGATCTAGCTCATAGTACCAGAGGCCGAGGGGGAGCAGCCTCACTCATTAGGATACCAGGAGAGAGTCATAAGAGCTTCTATTTACTCAACGCCAGGTAACGAAGAATCTCCAATGAGTTGGTACAAAGGACCCTAATGCTGCGAAAGTCAGCCTCCCAGGTGAGGCTTCTGTGATTGCTATGGGAAGCAATCAGGCGTTAATGACAAAAAAGGCCCTACCGTTGTATTGGCTAAACCTCCCTCGAAATCAACGCTTCTCGACATAATTAAGGACGCGGCTTGAAGCCCATTAGGTATCCATTATACCCAAGGTCGACAAAAATCGCATTAAAATAGATCGAAAATTTGTCTCTATACGTAGAGAGTGGCGAGATCATCTCCCGGAATCACAGAGTAGTTACCATTAATGTCTAAGGAAAAGGGATTGAAGCTGAGGCCACTTCTTTTGTGAAACACTCCCATAGTCAGAATCGACGATCTCACAAGAGTTAATAAAGAATAATGTGGACTCATACCATCCCTCTCATAGTATCTGTCATCTTCCGTCGGAACAGAGCATCTGACGTGGAGTTTTATTAAAGAAGGCCTAAGTGTGACAAGGGCAGGTGTCTATCGTTATCTAAGAAATAACCTGACATAATATGTACAACTTTCTCCATCATCCTACACACGCAGGAAGTATATAAATTTAGTGGAACCCAGCTTATTTAGAACGATCTCTCCCTAGCTTTGGAAGAACAGGCATAACAGTTACTTGCCAGAACTCTACGAAGAGACTGACCAGTTCCTGTTGAGTGAAGCTCTCGCAGGGAGCGTAAGCGGAGCGTAAATCGCACAGCGAAAACAAGTTAATGATGGTTTCGGCACATCTGAAAGTGAAGTCCAGTCGCAGGCAAGGGGTGATTGGGTGTTCTGATTTGAATGAGGCTGGGGAAGGCCGAGAAAGGGGTCTCAAAGGATTCCGCCTCCGAAAACTGTCTCAGATGGTGGTCCTTCCTTCCTAGGGAACGGAAGTGGTGTCCTCGCTCAACCCACACCGAATTCTTTTGACATGCTTTCAAACATGTTCAAGCGTAGTCCTTCCAATGAGAGAAGAAGATGTATACTCGCCATGATGGGCTCCAAGCGTGCGACGCAATGAAACGGAATCTGACACTCACCCGGTCAAATACCCACAGAAAAAAAAAAAAAGAACAAAGAGATGAAAAAGTTAACCATTAAGTGCAATAGACCCCCTCCTACCCCCACCTGAGCCTAAGCGTCTAAGGGCTAGGTCGGCAGCCTCGGGTAACAAATTAAACTGTATCGCGTCTGCATATTAATTGGATGAGTTCAGTATTAGTTAGCATGACAACTGTGAGGCAGCTGACAACCGAATGGTTACATGACCTATCACGTTAAACAATAGATCTACACTGAGATAAGCACGAGAAAGTGTATCTCGGTGGTAAAAAAAGACAAAAGCAGCAACTATTTGGGCAAACCTGATTGCATCTGCTGGGTCAGGTGGGCCTTATCCCTTCCCTCTCCCCACCCTCGTTGATACAGCGATCCGTTCTTTCTACGACCCTGGGAATCTTTCTATGTCTAACCAATAGGTAATTATATTTCACCGCATCCATGGCAACATTATCAGAGGGGAGGAGATATTGCCCTACTATCCATGAAAGTACTTCTTCTTTAAGTCGAAGCCGGCTGCTCGTAAATCTGAGGGCCTACTTTAAAAGCTGCGATAAATCTATACGGAGACTATTTCGCTCCGAACTAAATTAGGCCCTAGTTTATTAGGGGATGCCATTGACGGCAGATGGACGGTGGATACGCACAATGATTTCATCCTACCAGTACACTACAAAAATAAGGGTACTATTAGATAAAATAGCAAATACCAACGTGAGTATCTCCGAAAGAAGTGAGAAGCACGTGTAAAGAAAAGAGAGAAGTTAGGGAAGTGAAAATATGTAAAAGATGTTCAATCTAAGTGGATAACTGTGTTGTGGTAACTAGGTTGTTCCAATTCAGGAGAGCTTCCCTTCATATGCCCTTCAGAAGAACACAGAAGGCGAGAGTAGAGTATCTACTATAAACGCAGTTAGCCTGAGTTGGAGTGTCGTGAGTATGGCCTCATCAGTCTGCAGTAGTCATGGGAGCACCTCCATTCAGAAAGCATGATTCATGTTATTCATCAGTCAAAAGAATGAATTAAGACAACGATTTAAGCATTTTTTTTTTGGGGGGGGGGGGATAATCGGTCTTTTACATTTCGCTGCCCTCCGAAGAGTTTAGCATCGAACGTATGCATCAATGCTCTTTTGTATAACCCTGGTTAAAGGTTCTCAATTCATCGTTGCTTCGTACACTTCTAACTATTAATATTTCCGTTTTTGCTTAAAACACTATTGATTTTATTTGTATGTGACATCCACCCAATTTATTATATGAAATTGTTGAATTTGGGAAAACAAAAATCGGACAAAAGGAAATAAGTAGACTAGATCAGAACGTTCATATTTCTTGTAGAGAACCGGCCTTGTTTGCATACCAACTAACTTCTGTCCACTCTCATGCGAATTAGTTCATTCCAATGCGAGCTGTCGTCCAGGTAAAATGCTTAAGAAATCGGTCACGCCTCTCATTGTCCACGAGATGATCGTAAAGCTGCGCCACAACGAAAGATTGTATTTCAACTGCCGCTATTGCAGACTGTCAAGCCTTCAAATGTGTTGTCCACAATATTCCTTCAACCTATAACAAAACGGGTTTATGTTAGACTAGTAAATCAAATCATAGGCCGCGGAAGACCTAAAAGGGAAATACAAAGCCCAAATTGTGAAGAAGAACCGTTTTAAGGTGGTTGCAGCTGTTTATCGAGATATTAGTAAGAACTTATCCATCAATGTCTACAGGCAGACGGTAATGCGTCGGCTGAAGGACGACAATCTTCACCCTGTCACACCAGCGGAAAGAGAAGAAGGCTCGTCTCGCATTCGCCACTGAGCATGTTACATGGAGAAAAGACCAATGGAGCCAAATCCAAGTCAGTGACGAAACTAAGTTCAATTTGTTCAGATCCGATGACAGGAGGTTTGTTGCCTGCAGAACAGGCGAAAATTGTCTGCTAAGTTGACCAAAATGAGTGTAAAGTTTAGTGGAGAACTTTCATGGTTTGGGCGTGAATTTGGTAGGAGGCACTTGGACACTTGTGCGATTAGAGAGCAAAGTGAATGCACAAGTGTGCAAGGAATTGCTGTGACAGCATGACTCATCTGCGAGTATATAGGTGAGAGATAAAAGGGAAATAGTTAGAATATAGCATGAATGTTTTTTATTATATATATATAGGTAGGGGGTGAGTGTTAGTGTGTGTGCGAGAGAATAGAAAATTAAATTTGCCAGGCTAATTGATCTCTTTCCTCTGGTGTTTCTCTTTTTTATGCTCTTGTAATTCCTTTTAAGATTGTGTTGTCTATTGGTTACTTCTAAGTTTTTTGTTCTTTGTCTTCTTTATTATCTATGTAAAAATCTTAATTTTGTTGCTTGAGGTAGCTTTCGGTAACGTTCTTCTAATTCGATTACAAATTCGGTATTATTACTTTTCATGTATGCTTTCCTTCCATATTTACGATGGGCGGTCAATAAGTTTTGCAGATCGGTAGGGCAAAACATAGGAAATGAAATGGCTGTTTGTAGGGGTGTTAGGACAAGTTATAAAGTCAGGACCTGTAGCCGCACGCTCCTGCCTCGTCTATTTAAGAAGCAGTAGCTAATCGCAGATCGTCAGTCACAAATCTTTCAACAATGGACAAGGTTGAGCACCGCGCAGTGATCAAATTTTTGACCAAGAAGGGCAAGAATGCAAAAGAGATCCATGAACGCATGGTTGCAGTGTATACCAACGCCGCCCCTTCCTATGCAACCATTGCTCGCTGGAATAGGGAGTTCCGCCGTGGTCATGAGTCCCTTGAAGATGACCCCCGTTCAGGACACCCGTCAGACGTGACCAACGAGGACAATGTGGCCCGTGTGGAGAGGATGATCCTCGAAAATCGACTCGTGAAGGTCGAGGAAATCGAGCGAGAACTTGGTATATCACATGGAAGTGTTATCACCATCATTCACGACAATTTGGCCGTGACCAAGGTCTCTGCCCGTTGGGTCCCTAGAAACCTCACGAAATCTCACGCCCCAAGATCGACTTCAACGTCGCCAAAGTTCGGAGGAGCTGCTGCTCCTGTACAACTAAGACTCGGCGGGATTCGAGTCACGCATAGTGACAGGTGATGAAACGTGGGTCCTTCACTGGGATCCAGAGACCAAGTTCTAAAGCATGGCCTGGAAACACAGGGGATCTCCGACCCCTATCAAGTTTCGGACCCCAATCTCAGCCGGGAAGATCATGGCCACCATCTTCTGGGATTCTTAGGGAGTGTTGATGGTGGACTATGTGCCTCGTGGAAGGACCATCACGGGCCAATATTACGCCAAAGAATTGACAGAACTGACTGGGTTGAAGGAATGCATCCGTCCGAAGCGGCCAAGCAAGTTGACACGCGGTGTCCTGCTCCTCCACCACAATGACCCTGTCCACAAGGCCAGAGTTGCACAGGCTGCCCTGCGCAAGTGCAGATTCGAGAAGCTCAACCATCCCCCCTACAGTCCAGATCTGGCGTCTAGCAACTACTTTTTATTCCGCCAGGTCAAGGCTAAACTGCGTGGATGCCGGTTTGGGGACGATGAAGATGTCCAGCGCGCCGTCCAGGAGTGGATTGAACAGCAGTCGGGAGATTTCTGGTTGTCAGGAATTCAAAGCCTCAGGGACAAGTGGCTCAAGTGCATTTAAGTCGAGGGTAGTTATATTGAAAAATAATAAAACAATTTTCTTCATATCTCTTTTCCTTATATCCAAATTGCAAAACTTATTGACCGCTCCTCGTATTTTATGTTGTTCTAAATTCTTTTAATTTATGCAGTTATGTCCCCGTTCTTTGTTTTCAGGAATTCGTGACTTTGTGATAGTTTTTGCTTGTTTGGTTGTTTCTTTTTTGTTTTAGGTGATTATGGGGTCTTTCTTGCCCCGTAGGTGGAGCCTACTGCTGGGTATGACTTGACGGTCGTAATTGATGTTTTCTATTTCTATAATTCTTAGTCTCCTGGTTATTTACTTCAATTTTTTCCCATATTTCTTTGGCCAGTTTCACAACAATTTTATTTATTGGCTCCAGCCCTGCCATATCTATTATTTCGAGGGGTCTTTTTCTGTCTCGGTGCCCTGTATCAGTTATAAGGTAGGCCGCTTTATTTTTTACTCTTTATAATTTTTGTTTGTTTGTCTTAGTTGTTGTGTGGATGTGGATCGTTGGATACACTAGCACCGACTCTACAAGTGCTTTGTAGAGCGTCTTTTTTCTTTTCTGCTCCAGATGTTTTAGGCTAATTTTTAATCTCAGGCCTGATTTGGCTTTGGCACTCCTCTCCTTTACGTGGGCATTGTATCCTCTTTCCCTCATCTGCAGGCCCACTACCTTTCATTCGGCTGTGTAGCTGTATTCTGGGCCGTTGATGGTTAACCTGTCCCTTTTTACTCTAATTATTGGTATTATTTTAAATTTGTTCATGTTGATTTTAATTTTCCATCTCCTTTCGAATTCATTTATATTTTGGATCTCTCGCTCTGTTGTCCTGGCTTGCCATCTGGGATTTGTGGCTCGAGTGAAGATCACCTGGCTGATGTCGTCAGCGTATTGCACATTAATGCAGCCTTGAGTTAATGGAGGTGGCATATCCGCTGCGTACATTGAATAGAAAGTTGGGCTCAGGCACCATCTTTGTAGGATCCCAGTTTTCAGCTTAATTTGGGTCCTTGATGGTCATTAAAGTCAATGCACGCCTCCCTGTTTGTTATCTAGTCAGCCAGGATTCCCTCTATCCGGTTGCCGAGATCGAGTTGAAGGAGATGGTATTTTAATCCATCCACCCATACCTTATCGAAGGCTTTCTCGACGTCCCAGATTACCACGTCTACATATCCTTTGTCAGATTTGGCCTGTGCCATTTTTTCGGTTATGATCGCGAGCGCTAGAGTTGCGTCTCTTTTCTTTCTGAAGCCGTACTGGTGTTCGTTGTATTTCCCTGTCTTCTAGGTTTTCCACCAGTCTCGTATTTAGAATTTTCTACAATACCTTTCCCAGAAAATTAAGCAGTGATATTGGTCTGTAATTTGAAACCAATGTCGGTGTTTTTTCTGGTTTGTGAAGGAAAACCATCTTCGTTAAAAATTCGTGAGTAGGCACCGATATTCAGGAATGTATTGAATAGACCTTTAATATATATTTGTATCTTTTCCGGCGCTTTTTCGTAGTTTTGTTTTGTGCCCCGGTATTTCAGGGTGCCGTTTGTTTAAAGGTAACGATTGTTCTTTTTACCTCCTCCAGAGTGATAAGAGCTCCTAATCCCGCGTACTCGTCTGTACTCGCATCGACTATCCTAAGTGGTGTTATTCTCTCTATGATTCTTCTTAGGTTTTCGATGACCATTTCTTCTGTTTCATTTTCGAATCGCTCATTATCTTCTTCTTCTATTGTATCAATCTTTTCCCAATGTCCTCTAAACTTCTCTTCTATTTCTGCTTTGCTTTTGAGGTATTCATTTTGTTCGTTCTTTATTTCTATTGTCTCTATTGGTGGTTTCCTTTGATTGTTTTTATCATTTTCCAGGCCTCCCTTAGGTTATCCGTGGCCTCTATTTTGTTCGGGAATTCTTTCCAGTTTTCTTCTTGTTGCTCTTTTATCAAAGAGACTATTTCCTCTTTCAGTCTTTTTAAATCCCTGCTTCTTTGTCTGTTTGAACCGAAAATTCAAATTTCCGAGTATTTTTCTTTGATTTTTCTTGCTTTCTTCTTCATTTCTTTTGTCCACTTTGGATGTGGTAGAGTTCTGTATTTGATTTTTGGCACACTTGCTTCGTCTGCTTTCTGCATGTTTTCGATTAGGTTTCTGGTTATTTCCTCTAGTTCGTCTATGTTTTACCCTGTCAGTTCCAGCTGTTCATGGCTATTTAACATACATACGGGTAGCTGCGTATGCCTCCCAGTTTGCTTTACTGTAGGTTTTTCATAGCTTGATTGGGACTTGTATCGAGTTTTGATTTACAGTCACCAAAAGTCCGATATGGTCGCTACAAGGGATGGGTATCGATTCCATATAAGTATTATACGGGAAGTTCTCTATAGTCATTATTATGTCCAGTTTAGTTGAAGCTATTTTGGTGATATACTCGTATGTTGGGAATTCCGGGCCTATTCTTTTTAATATTTTTCTGTCCATTATTCTTTCTAAGTTCCGCCTTGCGTTATTTTCTGTGCGGTACCCTGATTCTGGAATCCTGGCGTTGAGGTCCCCCAGGAGAATTGATGGGTTGTTTTTGTGTAATAGCTCCATAACCGAGTGTATCGTTATATACGAGCGACAGGGTGGTTGGTAGCCTGCCACTATTGTGATCGGAGTGTACTCCATTTTGATAGTAGTGGCTACGTAGGCTTCGTCAACTTCCAGTTCTTGTGTGTATATTAAGTTTCTCTTTATTGCGATGGTTGTCCCGTCGAATTTTTCGCTGATTAAGTTTCTCTTTATATTGTGGTAATTTGAAATTTTGAATGGTTCGTCATCTTTGACTCCGTGCTCGGAAATGGCGATGGAGTCAGTGTCGATTTGTCGATATATATTTCCGTATTGTATTGCTTTAGTTTTCCATTCCTCAGTTTGGTTATATCGTTATCCATTTTGTCAAAATTTTCTTGTTTCTAATTATTTCTTTGCTTTGGTGTTTTCCCACTTGCCGTTTTTATTTTCTCAAAGGTATCGTTTTTGATAATTTTAACGTCGTTGGTATCGCAGGTACCTCTGTCGATACACTTTCTTATATCTTCTATTTTCGTACCTTTGGGTAGGGAATAGGCCTCGTTAACGAAGATCTTCAGCTTGAAATCCTTTGCTTCGTATCGACATCTTTCCCCGCTCTCTATTTCACTCCCTGAGTCGGTTTGTGTATCCGTTTCGGATTGCTTTCTTTTAATTGGGTACTTCTTAGTTTTCCTGTGGCTTTTCTTTACCTTTTTCTGTTCGTTACCTGAAGTGTCTGTTTCTTTTTCCTCTTCATTGGGTTCATTTTCATGGTTTCTGTGCATTCTCTGAAGGTCTGAATAATGCTTCCGCATTCCGAGCATATTTTTTGTCTTTATTCGGGCAGTTTTTTGTTACGTGCTCCTATATGGCGTAACACTGGAAGCAAGTTTGTACATAAATGAATTTTTCTTTCTCCATGTTTTCGGGAGGAAAACATAGTCTTAGCCTAATTATTTTTAATATTTTTAATATTCTTCAACTGTATTAGATTAATTTATGTTTTAGAACCTGAAGATGGGTGATACGCCCGAAACGTTGTTCCATAAATAAATCACATGTACCTCAGCCTCCTATGTGTCCTTACCTTCACCGTGAAATTGAAGATTAGACTGGTCAGCAGCAACTCATATGACTATATATATATATATATATATATATATATATATATATATATATATATATATATATATATATATATATATATATATATATATATATATATATATATATATATATATATATATATATATATATATATATATATATATACATATATATATATAATTAGGTAAAAGGCCATGTTGTATGCAGGTTTTTATTGAAGTCCACAGCTGTGGCAGCATTATTAATTTTAACTTGTATTTTCTTAATATTTCTTACAAGTTTTTTAACGTGGTCTTCGAGGCGAGAAAAAACACCCGCGAATGACATTCTTTATTCTTAGACGTCTTTCGACCGTGTTAGTTCAGCTTCAGGAAATGAACAGAAATTCAATGGTTCAACGTTTCAACGGTTTATTAAGTAAATAAATACAAAGAGTAAATCCATACATTGTAACATAATTAAAACATTAATTATAAACATTGTAGTAATCTAGATAGAAAAACAGTGGTGTGAATAGATTTTAGCAGAGGAGGTAAAAGTACCGAGTAGAAGTAGGAAATGATAGCTTCCTGGAGACATGGAATAATTATCAATTGAGTTATTTCTAAGTTAAATTCTAATAATATAAAAAGTTTAAGGATAATTTACTATAAATTCTTAACATTATTGTTTATATTTACATAAAGTTAATACCTATTATAATACATTTGTTATAATTCATTTAATTAGTTAGTTTATTAAAATTCGCTTTAAATTTAATACACATTAAATTTTGTTGGTAATTTTTGATGATCAGTCAAATCAGTTTGTTACATTACACTAAATTATTTTTCATTAAATTAATTTACACTAAAATTCATTTACTATCACTATATATAATTTACTAATTTTTCACTTTTTGCTATATTTATACTTATTTTATTTACTACACTATTTTTATTAGATTAATTTTTATTAAATTAGATTAGTTTCACTAAATATGATCAGATTATTTATTTGCTTACTTATTCACTTCTATTATTCACTTTAATTATTCAGTTTTTCATATTCACTATTTAATTTCTGATGTTTTTTGTCCACTCCGTATTGCCTTGAATGACGTCATATTCCCATTATGGACGTCCCTTGGGTTAATGGACATTATGGATTTTAGGAGTAGAGCCGCCACTTCTTCCCTGGAGTATGGTCCCTCGTCAGTCCATTTGTACTCATCCGCAGCTAGGCCCATAATGAGTAACCTCACATCGTCTTTGGGGGCCAAGGACACGGGGGGAAGTGGGAGAAAACACGGAGGCCCAAGTCCTTCCCGTCGAAGAAGAGGCCTCTTTCGAGGATTTCCTTCCTCTCGGTAAGGGGGACCCCTTCGTATTTTCCATCCTCCTCTTCTTCCTCGTCCGAAGTATTTTGTTGTTGCTGCGGTGTCTTCTCGGTAATCTTCTTCTTTTTCTTCTTTGCGCCCTTTTTCTTTTCTTCTCTTTCCGAAGGTGTTTGTTTTTTCCTCTTCTTCTTGTGTGGTTTCCTTTACCCAATTACTCGATGGTGCCCTTTTTTGTTCCTCGATGAATTCGAGATTGAAAAGGGCCGCCGAGTCTGGGTTTTCGGGAAACCAAACCTTCTTGTTACAACCATTCTTCTCAAGAAAAAGGATGAAGTGAGATGAAAAAACCCCCGGGGTTTATCAGATTTGCTATGTGGGCAAAAATGACCATGGCCATGATTTCTTGCCCTTCATTGTGCATGATCAACCTCGTTGCGTTTGTTCTTGTAGGGGTGGTTATTCTCGCCGTTGTATCCGCGTATGTGGTTTTTGATTTCTCTTCCTTTTTCTTCTTAATTTGCTCCCACTTTTTGCGGATCGCCTCTTTTCAAATGGGGCACCTCATGGCCCTGTGGCCACCCCCACAGTTAAGGCACTTTTGAATCTTTTCCCTGCACTCTTTCTAACCGTGTCCGGTTTTGGTGCAGTTGGGTCATGCAGGGTCGGTGGTTGTGCAGTCCTTTGTAGCGTGCTGTTCGAGTGCGTAGCACTTGAAGCAGCAGTCGATGTGGATATAATCTTCTTTCTTTATTTGTTCGGGGCTTACCTTCAGGTAAAAGCCGAGCAGCCCCTCGTTTTTTCTCCAATTTGCCATCTCAATACGGCTGGAGACGACCTTCAGCATGCCGCTTTATTTTCCGGACTTGTAGACTGCTTTGATGCAGGCCCACTCTTGCTTCGCCGTTAGTTCCTCTTTTATCTCTTCAGAGGTGTTATCTCTGAAGAGCGGGTCCAGTCTTCTTAATACGATGGTACGTTGGGCCAGGATCTCTTGTGGGATGTTTGCTTTTAAGCCCAATTTTTTTTAGGTGTGCTTGAGCTTCGTCGGAGACCAACCTCTCGACATCCCCCATGGTGCTGCAGATGGTTGCATACTCATTAGGGGTGTCGAGGAGGCGGATCAGCACCACGTTGATTTTTTTTTTGTATATTATTCCAATCACTGCCATTTTCGACGGTTTAGGAAACCAGAGGGGAATCCTCTTGCAGTCCTGGGGAACCGCCTCCATGTTGGCGCCCCTCTTCTTTTAGCTCTTTGTTAAAAGAGAGCGCGTAAAATAACAAAAATTTTCTTCCGCACGAATAAAATTAATACTTATTGAAGACCGCCTTTATCTGCGTCTGCCTTTTCACTCCAGAAGAATACTCCCAGGTTCCAGGTTATTCCAGGTTATTTTTTTCGAAAGAACAGAAATTAATTGGACATTGGACATATAAAAGTTGGGAATATAGTAGTAGAGGGTTTTTAGTGAGGAAAAATAGTGGGGAAAATGGGGAAAATTATAGGAAAGCGAAAATGAAAAGTAGGATGAAAGACGGTCCCTGGTGATAGGGCATCTCTTGTTTTCTTTGCGTTTTGATATATATTTTATGTTATATAAATATATATATATATATATATATATATATATATATATATATATATATATATATATATATATATATATGTGTATATATATATATATATATATATATATATATATATATATATATATATATATATATATATATATATATATATATATATATATATATAGAAGGCATTCAAGCCTTTGTAATAGTGGGTTTTTTGTTCTCTACTAGTTTTGTGAAGACTTACATCTTCCTATCTGAGTTATTTACACCCGGATTTGTACTTTTTATTATTTTGTTTATTTTGTACTTTTGCTGTTTTTATTGTTTTTTTTATTTTTGGCGAGTTTTTCGCGTTAAAATTTGGGGGGAAGTTTAAAAGATTAGCACTAAGCTAATTTAGTGAAATAATATTGTATGGCTTTTTTTCTGTTATTTATTGCGAAAAAATCTCAGTGAACCTTAGGTCTCCGTCATCGTCAATGAGTAGTCTGTTGCTTTTAAAGGGTATTGCGCGTCCTATGTCATCAAAGTTTAGTGTACTTTGTCCAAGATCTTAATTCCTCTCAGGTAAAGCTCCACGTTTATGGGGGTTATCCCCAGTTCACCATGGAGCTTACTCTGCCTTCTCCGCTCTCTCCTTCGGGTTCCAGTTATGATATAGACCGCCTTATTTTGGACCTTTTGCAGTTTAAGGAGTTTGGTCTTGGGAATCGCGATAAAAAGGACCGGTGGATACAGGAGTTTTGATCGAATGCATGCATTTAAGATCTTAAGTTTGTTGGAGGTACTCAGGTTTATGAACTTGAAAAGTTGCACCTAGTCCCTCCGTGCATTCGGTGTAGTTTTAGCTACATGACTCTCATATCCACGAGTCGTAATACGGAGTCCCAGAACCGTGCCCTCCGTGCGGTATGAGATGCGTGCACCCCTCACACGGATGTCTGCGAGGGGCCATCGGAATAGTGGAATTACACAGAAGTTTTGGGCATTGGTAGATATCTTCCATCTTCTCTCGAAAGAGTTGATGTTTTCGATTTCTACCGCCGTTCTCTGTGCCATGTAATTCACATTCTGATAAGGTGTCGTACAGATCATTGTTATATCGTCCGCATATTGGAAGTACAACGGATCTTCATTCAGAGGTTGGAGAAGGTCGATGGTATACATATTATAGAGCAGGAGACTTATACACCCGCCTTGTGGCACCCCTGCTTCGAATTCGAACACCGGACCATTGAAATCCTTGATGATCAGAAACGCCCTCCTCTCCATTACGTAGTCGCATAGAATCCTTTCAAGTATGGGATTGAGGCCCAGTTGTAGGATTTTGTATTGCAGGTCTCTCCTCCATACTTTGTCAAAGGCCTTTTTGACGTTGCGGAGTACCAGATTTGCGTGGCGTCTTTCAGCTTTTACTTTTGACAACTTCTCGGTGATCACGGCTAGCGCTGTGTCCGTTCCTCGCTCCCTTCGGAAACCATGTTGCTGCTTATTGTGAGAATTGTTATCCTCGATGAAGGAATTCACCCTGTTGGCCAATAACTTCTCCAAGACTTCCCCTGAAAATTCTGAGAGAGATATAGGCCTGAAGTTAGCTGGACTGTTCGGTGGATTACCGGCTTTGGGAATGAATATCATTTTTGCTACCTTCCAGTGGCCATGGAAGTAACCCACATTCACGTACGCATTCTTGTCAGTCCTGTACGCCCTGGTGCTTGTTGACGAAAGGATTTTAAGGTTTTTGAGAGTTCTTTTGTAGTAATTCTATCACTGAGTCTCTCTATTTCCCTTTCCTGCGATACACATTGGTGAAGATAGATTCTGTGTATCTGGTCGTTCAAGTCGTTTACAATTCCGTCTTCGAAGTCTAAATCGAAGTCATCATTCTCTTCCGGGGATATCTTAAATATAGATGCCCAAAATAGCCTGAATTCCTCTTCGATTTCTTCTGCGTCAGTAATTTCGGTATTATTGCGTGTAAAATTTATGGTCTTTTGTGGCTGTCCACCTCTTAGGCTTTTTACTGTCTGCCAGAATGTACTTGAGTCGTTTTCTATGTTTAGTCCATCTATCAAATTGTTCCAAATTACATTCTGTTGGTCCATAATAAGAGTCACTAATTCGTCGCATATGTGGCGTGTTCGTCTGTGTAATGATGTTGGGGCCAGTGAGGTTTACTTCATTGATCCGTTCCCCGTATTCCCTCGCGAGGGATTTCATTCTAGGGGTCCAGGACGGGGCAGCAAGACTTTTATATTTAACTCTGGGAATGGCTTCCTTATTGGCTTTTAATAAATTATCATTAATTTTATCCAACTCCTCGTCTTTTTCTTCTACTTCTAGAGTGGCATTAATTAAGGGGTCAGGGTTATAATTTTTGAGAAGTTGTTTATAATTATCCCAGTTGGCTTGAGCGTAGCTCTTGCGTTCTGGGATAAGGATGTGAGTTTCCCAAGTTGTTACGTGAGTCTGGTGTGAGCATATGTGTTGAGGGGTGTTATTTTTCTTGTTAGGTAATGTGGACATATTCGTATACAAGGGAGAGCGGCAAGCGCACTTCAGAGCAGAGTTTTGAATTCACTGAGCCTTCTGCTGCCACGTGTCACTCGCGGCTACGAGTGACAGTGGGGCTTACGTGAGAAGAGGTCGCACAAGTTTATTGCATAGATGTAACTGTAGTTTTATGCCCGCAGGGTAGAACCTGCGCAGCCATGTGTTTGTATGTGAGGCTCTTGTTTGTGTTATGTTCTGGTGTATATTGAACTTGAGGGTATGGTCAAAAGTTACCCTAAGGATTTTTGTATGTTTTGCGTATTTGAGCCTTGTTGGGTTTAGATTGTTCATGTGTGGTGTGTGTGAGAAGATTTTTAGGTTATGCATTAGGGAATCTCGCGCCACGTAGAGTGTCATCTGTGTCTTCTGAGGATTCGTGGCAATCAGCCATTTATACTCATAATCTGTATTAGCCTCTAGTATTCTTTGTGGTGGAGCACGATTTCTTCTGTTCCACGGCCGCTGACGAGAATGGTCTCGTCATCGGCGTAGGACATTGTGTATGTGTGACAGCAGTTTTCGGGTGGCTTTGGGGTGTCGTTTGTGTATATGATGTATAGTGTGGGTGCCAGTACACTTCCTTGGGGAACGCCTGAGCGTGGGTGTGAAGGATTGTGAGAGGGTATTGTTGTATTTTATGTGGCATCTCCGTTCAGTGAGGTAGTGTGAGAGGAGCCTTTTGGTGCAGAGAGGTAACTCCGTATTGTTGGCGAGTTTCCAACGGAGTTCCTCATGCCACACTTTATCAAAGGCCTTCTCCACGTCCTTGCCGATGTAGAATATCTTTTCGTGTGATGGCGTTTTTTCTGTATTCTGTCATGAATGATAGTCAAGGCCGCCTGAGTGGACCGGCCCCTCCTGAACCCATATTGGTGGGGGGAGAACCAGTCCCTCTCTTCCAGGTATTCCCGTAGGCGGTAGTTGATCATGCGTTCCAGTATTTTGCTAAGGTGCTCTAATAGAGCAATAGGCCTGTAATTATGTGGGTGTTTGGGGTCTTTGTTAATTTTGTGTAGAAGTATGTTGTGAGAGAATTACAATATTTTAGGGAAGTGGCCTGAGGCTAGTGAGGCGTTGAACAGGTGTGTAAGTGTGGGGTATATGTTTGTAGGGAGGTTGTGTATTAGTGTGGCTAAAAAAACCGGAAAGGCTGGGGACACGCTTTGGTGTTGTTTTAATGTAGTGTTTTGTTTCCTCGACGGTGATGAGAGTGGTCAGTGTAGATGTGTAGTCTAACAGCTTCATTCGTATCAGGGGGGCGAATTTAGCTCAGAAGCGTGGGCCCGACACCACTCCTTTACTTACTGGAAGTGCTCCCGCGCGTGTGGTTTGTGTGGGTTGTGTGTATGTACTGTGTCCCAGTGGGACTTAAATGCGTTGAGGATGACGTTAGTGTCTGTGAGTGTTTGGTTGTTTACTTGGAGGGTAATGGGCTTGGGTGGGTCAGTGCCTATCAAGCTTTTTACGTGTTGCCAGAAGAAGAAGGGGTTAGTGCAACGGCTGTCGTTGTCGTCCGCGATGCGGACGACGTCTCGTCACTGCCGGATCCTATCTAGCTACACACACTGTAAGGTGCGGGTCATTAATGTTGTGTTGTCGTGGACCTCTAGTATAGTGATTATTGTACTGTGTGATGAGTCTCTGTGTATGTATGAAAAATGTGAAATGTTTTAGGCAAGTGTAGGTTTTATGTGGTGAATGTAGGTCGCGTGCTGTGGTTATAGTGTTTAAGATTGAACACCAGTGGTCATCTAACATGTCTGGATTGGTGTGGTCCAGGTCGAGGTTTTGTGGCGTGTTATCTGTTATGTGTCTCTTGAACTCTTCCCAGTTCGTATTTTTTAGTCGAAGAGAGGTAGTGTGGGTATGAATATGGGAGATGTCGTTATGATTGGGGAGCTTCGAAAATTGCTACATTATATATAGTATTTCTACGCGAAAATAAGTATTACAAAAATTGGCCAATCATGGCGCGGAAATTTTTTTAGTGGAAACTAAGCGCTATAAAAAACCTATAAAACTTTATGTTTCTTATAGCGCTTAGTTGACTGCTCTGCTTGCCTTAGCAAGTCTGCTTCATCGCTGTGACAAATCTTTATTCGGAAATTTTTGCAAAAGTGAATTTTCTGCGAAGAAAAAGTGAAACTGTGACTCGTTTTGAGTAGTTTTAATATAAACTGGGTAAAGGGAAAAAGCTCAATAAGTTCGAAAAGTAGACCACTGGCCTTCTTCGATTAAAGAAGGTGGCGGACGAATCTTCACTCTTTCGTGGAGAGAGGACTGAAGCCTCAATTGGCCCACTCGCCAGCCGGAAGAAAAGAGAAATATTAAGGTAAAGTTTTTATTAAAGTACTTGGACTTCAGCCCTTAGTTCTCTCTCTCTCTCTCTCTCTCTCTCTATATATATATATATATATATATATATATATATATATATATATATATATATATATATATATATATATATATATATATCTCTTTCTCTCTCTCCTCTTTTCTTATATACATATTTACAATTACTAAAATTCATCATCTAACTTACGATAGGATGCAGGGAAAATGAGAGAGACCCTTCGCATTACTCTTTGGGTCCTCTCGGAGGGCCCATAACCGGACAGAGGCCAAGTTTTTGAACAAATCTTTGGTAACTACGGATTGCACTGGTCAGACTAATCGACACCCAAAATAGATACTCTGATATTTGTGTGAGGGAGGGGCCGACTGTAAAGCCTTGACCTCAAACAAAGCAGTTGAATGCCTGAAGACGATAAACCTGAAACCCCCCACACCGCCACAAATATAAACACACCATAGTGTTATCTGCAGGCGCCTCGACTCCTGGGTCGGGAGCCACTCGGCAGAAGAAGAAGGCATTAAAGATGAGATGGAAAGGAACCATCCTTGGGCAAAAGTATCGGAGGTAATTAAATTCAAAACCTACACGAATTTTTCAAGGTTGTTTTCGAGGACACGGCAATGGCGCAAAAGGCTGAATATATTGGTTTCCTTCTTTTTAACGTAAGAGTCTGCCCAGAGCAGATTGAAAGGGATGAATTTGTCGACTTGAAAATGTGCTTTCAGTGCTACAAGTATGGCAAACAGACTACTTCAAGCTGCCTTGAGAAAGACCTTACGTTATGCTCGATATGTGCCGGTCGCAACCATTTTTGGCGCGACTGTAAGAGTACCTTTCCATAATGCCAAAACTGTGAAGGCCCCCACCGGACTATGTCCATGGCATGCCCAATCAGAAAAAAGAAATCCAAAAACAAACCCAGCTACGACGTGAAACGGAGGAAAAGAAGGCAAATTCAACTTATGCAAAAGTAGCCAAAGCCGCGATTGCTGAGACGAATAACCAAAAGACTTTCGTTCACATTGAAAACGAACACTCTACCAAAATAATGTGCTGCATTTATTATGCACACATAGCCAACATCACACGCCCAGGTACTTTTGCCACCGAGGCCAACCGCATGCTCGTAAAGAACGGCCTGCAGGAGATGTAGTTCCCAGACAACCCTCCTTCAGAGGAGGTTATGCAAATAAGAATAGCTCCTCAGTGCCAAGAAACGCGCCAAAAGGTACCCGCACTGAAAAACACAGCCAACACACGTGACCCACGTCTGAACATACCTAAACCAACAACATAAAAAGAAAAACAAGCGTCACTTACACCTCAAAAAGATACTACCGTTACACCAAAAACACAAACCCAGACACCAAACAAGGAAGCATTGCGACCGAAAGAGACCAGGTCTCCACGGTCGAGAAAAACTTTACAAACTCGTGGCCCAAGGTCAACCTCCTCATCTCGAGGCAGGGAACACCAACTCAAATATCATGCAAGAGGTTTCAGTCTCAAGCTATATGTCCACGAATCGGCGCCCTTCCTAACCCAAATCGATTCCCGCGAAGAATCGGAGGGTCTGAGGACCGCAAGATACAAGTGTGAATGCTCAGATGAGGTTCCGGAGCGGCAGATTGAGGGAGCTCTTTCCCAAAATATGATTAAATTGACCACCGACTGCTTCCACACAATCACGGACACAGAATACAGAAAAAAAAGAAACGGCAGGGAGCGCATTCCACCCAGTACACCTCATGGGGTTAAAGTAGATCGCGAATAAGCGTCTACTTTAATCCCACACACACACAAAAAACAAAAACCCAACATTACACAAAATGACCAACAGACTTAAGATTATACAAATGATGGTCGATGGGTGGGACGGAAAAGGTTCCATCTATAGCAATATTTTGAGATAAAGTGACCCTGACATTGGACTTATCTCCGAACACGTAGCAAGAATCATAGCCAGGGACGGTATGACGGCTGCGCAATAGCCGCGAAAAAAGGACTAAAATACAAAAAAACTACCTGACCTAGATGAATCTTACCTTGCCATTAAAGTAAGTACTACCCTAGGGAAGCCGGTCGTGGCTACGGGGTACCAACCCTCAAGACGCAGCTATGTTCCCATGCACAACCTTTTACAGATCTTTAGCCATAAGAAAAATGTAATTTTTGCTTGAGATCTGAATGCAAGTTGTGCAGCGGTGGCATATACCTCCTGCAACAATGCAGGCAGAAACATCGAAGTACTAATTGAAAGACAATACGTGACAAGAATCGGACCAGAATTCCCGATCTACATGAAGGGAAGAGCAGCAACGAAACCTGATATAGTCCTATCTAGTATCAGGTTTCCATACAACTACTACATTGAACCGGGCCCCATCATTCCGAGTGACCGCCAGGCTATCAAAATTACAGTAGGAGTAAATCCCATTCAAATAGCAATCCCAGAACGCAAAAGCTATGAGTAGGCAAACTGGGAAAGCTACAGAAACTACTTTTTAAATTATATCCCAGACCCTTTATTTAATGCCAATTTAGAAGAAATAGATAAAGAGCTGGATAGAATCACTGACTACATAATTAAAGCCGATGAAAATAGTATTCCCCATATGAAATATAAAACCTTTCCAGCTCCCCATTGGACCCCTCCTATGAAAGCCCTAGCCCAAGAATATAAGGTGCTGTCCAATGTAGTAGCGCTGATAGACCCCAACCACAATGCCCACAGAAGAATAAGACAGATTAAAGACGAACTCCAGACACTACTTGCGGAACAACAAACACTTATATGGGACAGACTGATAGAAAGACTCGACATAGAAAGAGACACACACAATCTGGCAGACATTTAAACGTTTAAAAGGAAGACCTCCACAAAAAAGAATTACACTCATGAACGACGGTAAAGAATTTGACGAGAAATGTTTAGGATTTTCTGGTCCTCAATCTTCACAATTACCCCAGAAGAAAATGACAATTACGACCTCGAATTCGAGACTGACATAATCCAACAGCTAAACACACCAATACACAGAACCTCTCCTTATCATTGTGTGTCGCAGGTAAGAGCGATGGAGGGCTATGGTAGTAAAATAACTGGCTTAGAACTCTCCCTTGCTCTAAAATCCTTTCGTCAAAGAGCACGTGGCTGACCAGGGAAAATTTCATCAAGGCCCCACCTAACGTTTGGAGTGAGCTACTTAACATCATGAATGCCGCTCTGAACACGGGCTACTTTCCCGATCAGTGGAAAGTGGCCAAGATAATTTTCATCCCAAAATCGGGAAAGCCCCCGGACTGCCCCGCCAGCTTTCGGCCGATATCTCTCCTAGAATTTGCAGGCAAAGTCTTCGAGAAGATATTGGCTAATAGAGTCAACTCTTTTCTCGACGTAGCCAACTAGAATAACGAGCAACAACACGGCTTCAGAAGGAAAAGAGGGACTGATACGGCACTATCTGTTATCACCGAAAAGATTGCCAAGATCAACGCATGCCGACCTGGTGCTCCGCGATGTCAAAAAAGCTTTTGATAAGGTTGGGAAGAGAGGACTAAAATTAAGATTCTCCAAATAGGCCTCAACCCCATTCTTGAGAGGATTCTATGCGACTACATAATGGAGAGGAGAGCATACATACATATCAGAGGATACAAAGGCCCCGAATTCGAGCTCGAAGCAGCAGTCCCACAAAGGGGCTGTCTCAGTCCCCTTTTATACAACATATACACACGTGATCTACCACACCCTTTATCCGAGGGTACGATATACGTTCGGTTCGCTGACGATCTATCGAAAATTTGTACAGCCGCTTATGTTCACAGGGAATTTATGGCAAGAAATACGGCCAGAGAGATTTCTAACATCAACTATTTCGAGAGGAGATGGAAGATATCGATCAATGCCACAAAATTCAAAATAATTCCCATGTTTCGCAAGGCCTTCAACGACATACGGGTAGAATGGGAGCGAATCCCCTACTGCCTGGAAGGGACGATTCTGGGGCTCAAAATCACCACCGGGGGTTACAAGAGTCATATCGAACGAACAGCCGTGAATAGCAAGAGAGATTTGAAGGATTTTCATAGGTTCTGAGACCTAAATCGTTCAAATAAACTCAAAATATTCAATGTGTGCATTCGTTCGAGACTCTTGTACCCCCGGCGCCGTTGAACGCGAGCGCCAAGACCCACATTGCGAAACAACAAGTCATCCAGAATGAAGCAGTTTTGCTTATTACAAACACCCGAAGAAGAGAACATAAACGACAGAGGGAGCTCCACGACTCGGTTAGATTATCTCCGATAAAATTGGTGCTTCACGAAAGAGCTAAGAGGATATGGCAAGCCATTGGTGCACGTTTGACCCATGAATTCTCTCCTACACCCCTAGACATCGAGGTCGACCGACAAATAAAACCATTTAAAAGCAGCAAAATACAGTCTGACGGTGACATGACTCCCAAATACACATGACAAAATTGACAATAGACAGGAAATGACTAGTGTAATGCGTAAGTTTTTTATTAGTGAAAATTAATCCCAAAATAAATCCAAATTCAAACTTTGAAGAAAATTTCAAACTCAAATTAAAATTATAATAAAATATGTTCAAATACCCACAGCGGGAATAAAAACCCCGTTTCAAATAAAGGCTTGAATGCCAAAAGATCATTAAGATCAAAAACTAATAATTAAATTGATTTAATTAAATAAACTTTAAATTTATAGTTCATTAAATAAAAAAAATCCAAACTAACAAAATCCATAAAAAAACACAAAAACAACAGAGCTACCCTTTCACCAGGGACCTTTTTATTCTGTCTCCCACACATCATCTTTTCTTTAAATTCACCCTTTAACTACTTTACTCTCTTACGATTTTCTCTCTAACTCCACCTAAATTTCACCACCTATTATGTCCAAAGTCCAAGAGTTCACTTAGTTGACGGATCAGAAAGCCAACACTAAACTACGCTGAAGAAGTACACAAGCAAACCGGCAAAGGAGGTAAAGGCAGGGGGATATTTTTCCTACGAAACGCCTCTAGGTTTTACTTTACCTTCTCCTGGTGAAAGAACTGTAGGAAGAAAAATTTTACTCAGGTACCCAATCAACAGTATGTGCGACTACGCCCCCCCCCCTCACTTGTGGAGCCGCACTAGCGATTGTGACTGCCTTTCATCGTCTCACTCCAACTATGCAACTATGCACTTCTGTGAGAAAGGCATAATTGCGGGCACTGGGGAAAGCAGGTTTAAGGATTAGCCCACTGTAGAACCCAGTGTCAGAGACACCTGGAAAAAGGGGCAGAACTGCTACCTCCGGAGAAAACCCTTGGCGCCCAGCCAGGACCATAGAGGGAAGTACACCCGCCTCTATATAAGTGGGATGTAGTTCTGATAGCCAAACCCGCGAAGGGCGGCACCCCTAGTTAGTGCTGGTTGATTCCACACTGACCAACAAAAAGTCCGCCATACAATGACACCTCGTGAGCCCCCCCTTCCCTCCCCCAGATTCACCCCTCATCATCAGTATTTCATTAAGGGAACTCACAATTGCGAAGGCGGTGACAGCCCAGAGCAGGGGGGAGGGGCACCAACAGAAAGAAAAGGACACAACTGTAAACCAAAATCAAGATTAAAGAAGAAGAAATAAGCAGTTATATTGGAAACCCAACAAAGAGGAATACGGACAGGAAAGCTCAGAGCTCCATGGGCTCAACCATGGAGCTCATCAATACAACAAGGATTCCTCTTCAGAAGCTGCTAGGCCGAGAGAGACCTGATAAAGGAAAAGTCTTCACATTGGTGTTTGGGAAGCTAAACATCTCCCTAAAAAGGTTAATAGAGGTCGTAACTGGCTACATCGCAATTTGCGACAAAGAAAGCGACGTCGAGGTGATGACAAAAGAAGCCTCAATCGATGCCCTAAATCTATAAACCTCCAACCAAACATCCCAGCACAAATCATGACTCATCGAAGCATTGTCTGCAGAAGGTTGGATCCATTGATCAGACACCACGAGAAGGAGGATATCTAAACAGAAATAGAAAGAAACCACAGCTGAGCCAAAGTCTCGGAGGTTGTAAAGTTTAAAAACTGAAGAGAAAACAACGAATATAACCATGTATTTAAAGTTATATTCGCTGAAACAGCAATGGCAAAGAAGGCGAAGGAAGCAGGGCTCAAGCTGTTTAACGCAAGAATAAGCAGCTAAAATGGAGAGGAAAAAAGAGTTCATCCCAGTACAAATGTGCTTTCGCTGCTTTAAGATGAAAAGTCACACCATCAGAGAGTGCAAAGAAGAACAGGAGACATGCTCTCGATGCGGCGAACTAGGCCATAGCTGCAGGACGTGTAAGAGCCCCCAGGAAAGATGTGCTAACTGCAAGATGGGACACAGGGCCATGGCTGTGGTATGCCCATTAAAAATAGAAATCATACGATAAAAAGGCCAACGAAAAGAGGGAAACGGAAATGACGAGAAAAAAACACTACATACGCCCAGGTCGAGAAGGTAGCCCTAAACGAGTAGTATCAACAGCGAGATGCCAAACAAAATATTGACATGCATAATGTACGCGCACGCGTGGAAATTTATAAGGCCAGGGACGTTTGGAGATGAGCTAAATGCCATGATAGCGAACAATTGGATAAGCGCCATGGTCTTCCCCCCAAAAAACAGCATCCGACGACATCCTTCAAATGAAGTATGTGCAGACGGTACCCCTTAACGCCCAAGAGAAAGGCACACGAAAGACGACGAAAGAGGAGACAAACGCGACACAACCAACAAGAAGACAGGACCCACGGATCATAGCCCAGAAAAAAAAGAGAAATGGAAAAACAAAAAAGGCACCTAAAGGAGACGACCACGAAGGTCGAATCCGACAGCTCGGAGGGCGAGAAAGAAACGCCTAAAAAAACCCAAAGAAAATCGAAGAAGAACACAAAAAATAGACGGAAACGATATCAATCTTAAGATATACGCCAGTGAAGATTCCCCGTTCCCGAGAAAAATAACATCAAAAAGTCTCCTCGAAGGAATCAGAACCGGCAGGTACAAATGGAAGTTTGATGCCAACGTAGACGCAAAAAAGTTGGAAGATGCAGTAATACTTGGGGACATGAACTCAATGAGGATTACTGCGAAACTCGGACCCCGCAAGATTGCAAAATATATAGTGTGGAAGGAGAAGAAAGGACAAGAAATAACCACTAAGAGACAGGACAACCGAAAGACTCAAACATGGAAAGTACAAATAACAGACTAAGTATAATGATACTGAACGTGAACAGATGGACAGGAGAAAAAACACAGTATATAGTAATATCTTTAGAGAGACAGACCCAGACATCATTCTTATCAGCGAACACGGACTCGACACAATAACACACAAAAATGAAAATCCCAAACTACAAGACATTAACAAAAAAACTGCTCCCAGGAAAGGTACGACGGGTCGTCTATCGCGATAAAGAGAGACCTCAAGTTCAAACACTTACCTGAAATTAATGAATCCCTTATGGCGATAGCGATCCCGACTCTCTTTGGAGATCTTGTGGTATCCGTAGGTTACCAACCACCTAGGAGAAAGTACCTGCCGCTACACAATTTCAACACACTATGTACGAACCAAAGAAAAGTCTTTTTCGGAGGTGACCTAAACACTAATCTGGGAGCAGCTGGATACAAAAAGACCAACGAAAGAGGCAAGAATCTGCAACTACTACTGGACCGAGACAGATGTATAATAATTGAACCTGACTTTCCGAAATTCGTAAATTCGCCCTAGGCGTCGAGGCCGACCGAAATCTTGACCAGCTGCAACTTCCCATTCAACCAGCATAGCACTCCGGAACCGCCCATCCCGAGTGATCATATACCTATATTTACAACTATTTCCTTTGCGCCCATTCAGATCCCGGTGAAAACATGGTAGTCCTTCGCCCGAACCAATTGGGAGAGGTACCGGGAAATGCCGAGCGAATACCAGCCAGCAGATCTAAATGGAACAATACTCAAAGAAATAGACGAAGAGCTGGAGCTATTAACAACCTCGATCATCAGGGCAGATAGGAAGAGCGTCCCAACAACATCATACAGAACGCTCCCCCAGCCAAAATGGACAGAAGAGATGAGAAGTATAGCAAGGGAACATAGGGAACTCTATGACCAGTTGTGACGAACGGGAATGTGCAGGGAATTAGTGGCCGGGATGCACCGCCTCGAAGCTGAGCTAACACGAATGATCACGAAAAACAGACGGAAATATTGGAACAATTAATCAATAACATTGAAGACGAAGCCAATCCCGATAAATTCTGGAGACAGATAAGGAGACTCAGGGGTACAAACATAAGGGAAAAAACACGAATCAAAGAGGACGAATCATACATCGAGGAAACAACAAACCTCGAAGTACGGTTCAGGGAGCACTGGAGAAAAGTCTTCTTAATAACACCAGAGAACAACGCAGACTTAGACTTAGAGTTTGAGGGTGAGATCATCGACGAGCTGAATGATGTTATTGAGCGGATCTACCAGTACTCGCACGTCTCCGAAGAAAGAGAGATGATAGGTCACGGGAGGGCAATAACAATGCAGGAACTCGCTGATGCCATCAAATCCTTCAAACAAAAATCTCCAGTTTGGTCGGGAATAACAAAAGCAAATATAACCAACACTCCACCGCAAGTGCATAAGGGAATGCTGAATATAATGAACGCAGCCATTAACACCGGCCACTTCCCTATTGTGTTTAAACTTGCAAAGGTTATATTCATCTCAAAGGGGAGAAGACCTCCCGACTAGCTCCTAAACTATAGGCTAATCTCCCTCTTGGAATTCATAGGCAAGATCTTTGTGAAGATCATAACCGACGGGCTATGATCTAACAGAGGACGATGCGCTCAACTATCAACAGCACTGCTTCCGCAGAGGAAGAGGAACCGACACCACGCTCGCACTTTTCTCAGAAAAGCCAGCAAAATCCAGGGCGGAGGAAAAGTACGTAGACGTAGTCCTCAGAAACGTACAGAAGGCTTTTGACAAGGTTTGGCTAAGGAGTCTGCAATTCAAGATTGTAAGCCTCCGGCTAAACTTAGTCATTAAAAAGATTCTCTGCGATTATGTGATGGAAAGAAGAGCGCAGATACAGATTGAGGACCACAAGGGACCGGAATTTAGTCTAGATGCAGGTGTGCCGCTAGGTAGCTGCCTCAGCCCTCGGCTGTATAGCATCTTCACGATCGACCTTCTATCACCATCAAGGGTGGCGCTATGTATCTGTAATATACAGATGACATTACGCAGATTGTACCGAGCACTTACAACAACGACATAGTGCAAGCTGCCGAGACGGCGACGGAGATCGAAAACATAGACTCGTACGAGCGTAACTGGAAGAAAAAGACGAACGTCCAAAAAATCGTCATTATCTCCATGAACCGCACGATATACGACCACATCTATGTTGGCGATCGAAACCACCGCTACTCTCAGGAGGGCACAGTGTTCGGGCCTAAACTTACCGTTCGGGGGTATAAGCCTTACGTTACAGACCGGATCAACTTATCACTGGTGGAATTTGTGAAACTGTTCCATTTGTTACGTTAGAACAAAGCTTATTTATCCAGTGGTAATCACCCAAACCTCAGAAATCATGACACTCTGATCTATGCAGAGGGTACAGAATAAAGCCTCCTTGATTATTAACCACACAAGAAGACGGGAATGCATATCACAGAGAACGCTACACAGAAGAGCGAGACTACAACAAATCAACACTTTAGTACAATTACAAGCAAAGAAGACATGAGCAAAGTAGAAACTGAAATACTGCCAAACCTGGCCCTGGACTTAGACATTGACATGACAAGACTAAAGAGTAAAATCACACGACGGACTAACTTTCTAAGTGGCAGGCGAACTGCTGCTGAGGAACTGACTGAATGGTTTACATAGACTATCCTTTTATATATTGTTTAACGCAAAGTTCATATAGAAACCCCGTAATTATGACAAAAGCACTTAAGACTCTAACTTATGACCTAAATCCCTAATCTGTCTTATATTATTTATATCACTTATGTTGGCAAAAGTTTTTAATAGGTGCATAAAATCTACTATTTCAGCTACATCTAAAATATAAGGGTTTGAACGCCTCAAAAATAGATAATTATTTTAAATATGTTTATACAAAGTAAAAAAACAACAAAACAAAACATATACGTAAATGTATTTTTTTAATTAAAAATAAACAGATTGTTTATATAGGAATTGGTATGAATGTATAAAAGTTAAAAAGAATATGTAAAAATTTGTATAAAAGTTTAAAGTTAGAATAAATATATATGTCAAAATTTGTATGCAAGTATAAAGGTTAGAAAAATTATGTAAAAACTTGTATGAAAGTTTAAAGTTAGATCAATTTTATGTTAAAATTAGTATTAAAGTTTAAAGTTAGAACAAATATATATTTAAAAAATCTGTATGAAAGTATACAAAAATTGAAAAATTATGTAAAGACTTGTATGAAAGTTTAAAATTAGATCAAATATATATTAAACATTTGAATGAAAGTTTAAAGTTAGAATAAATATGTCAAATTTGCATGAAAATATAAACTTTAGAATAAATATAGAAAAAAAAAGGTATACATGTGTATATATAAAAAGTTTAATAATAATTATAATAAAAAATAAAGAATATATATATATATATATATATATATATATATATATATATATATATATATATATATATATATAAAGAGTACATCAAAAAGCAAGAATTGTCAAAGCATTAAGATTTAAAGGAGTCAAAAAATAAAAATAAAATAAAATAATGCAAGAGATGCCCCAATCACCAGGGTTTTAATATCAACGGTGTGTTGTCACCAAACTATCTCTCTCACTATATATTTACTACTAAAAACTTTGAACATCTGCAGTGCTTAGTTTTTCCCTAATCAGAAGTAGGAACTTGAATCTATTCCATTCTTTCTGTGGCTAGCTTTGAGTGGATCCTAGTCTTTACTTGGCTTCATTCTCTACATAGTTCTCTAGTTCTCGTTTTCCTTAATTGTTCACAAAATTGTATCCTGTATCCTTATTGGTGAGGGATTTAAGCGGAGAAAACGCCGAATGTTTAATTTTAAGGGATCATTTTAAAATTCTCTAACCCTTCGTTTTGCTAATCAGAAGTAAGCAATTTGATTTTGATGTCCTTACCAAAATAATTCTCAAATTTAACAAGAATTAAGCGTTCAAAGAAAGCCTTCGATCCATATTTAGATTTGTAATTTTTTGCAAGTGGGCAATTTTTTGGCTAATTTATAGTTTTCAAAAAAACAAAAACAAGAAGAGTTCATTAAGTACTATTTATTATTGAGTATAATAGCGCAAATATAGCCACTGTGGTTTGAAATTGGTAAACAAGCACTTCAAAGTAGCAATAGTTAACTTCGCTTAACAAATAAAATAATAGAAATGTCCAAATTGCGAGTAGCTGAAATAAAATTGGTTAATCTATTTCTAAATCGAATTCACGAGTACTTTTCGAAAGTAAATATTACCTAATAAGAAACACAAATGGGAACATATAGCGAACGGACGAGAAGGGTAGAAAGGAAAATTAAATAAAGATTCTTGGGATTAGGCCTCTGATATCATTTTTCAATTAATCTACGGCAGTCTTCTATCATTTACCTTCTTTTTTGCTACTAGAAAGCGATGGCGGTGGAAAGATATGTTCTTTTTTTTGTTGTGTCGTGAACGCGTAATAAATAGATGGTGGCTGGCTTTGATTTGGCCTGGATTTATTTGAGGTATACATGCATGTAGGTATGTATAGGTAAGTCTCAATATTAAATTAGAAATAAGAGAATGGAACTTGAGGCGGGTGAATTGCAAGACAACCAATCTAGTTAATCTTTTGAAGTAGTTTGCTTTTCTTTTGCTATAGATTTGAACATGTGCATTGGCTATTTGAACTGGCATTTACTGGACCCAGGAGTATTTGTTGGTCTTAATTTTGTACAATTAACGATTTTACTGTTTGCCACGACATGCAACGTATTAGAAAGAATTTTTGTGGAGAACAAATAATAAAATGGCAGAGTGTGTGTGGATGTGTATGGAGGAGATAAAAAAGTAATTCTTCGCTGGGAAGCGAACGCAAGTTGTGCTTGTCACCGAGATAATTGGAATGTCATTGGTGGAACCTGACTTGTTACCCAACACGTTAAAGCTTGAAATTGGGAGGAAAAAGCTGATGGCTTCACTAATAAGGTATAAAAACTTGGGTCCAGACAATAATTAGCGAGGGGCGGCCTATTAATTTAACGGACGAAAAGTCACCAACTTAGAAGGAAAAGGGAATTCATGAAGAGACACAAGTAAGTTCCATAAACTAAAAAAGAATTTTTATATTGTTTCAAACCTTGTATTTATACTTCGCAAAAACTTTAATGCAGGCATCTAAAAAAACTTTTGGTAATCCATCTTCAAAAAAGGATTTAAATGTCCGACATTGCTCGAATTTTGCTCTAAGCAAATATTGCTACCAGGACGATGTCAAATCTTAATCCAAAATCTTCATACCATCACCTAGTTAATCCTAATTCATATTCATTTTGTGCGGTACAATCTTGCTGATCAGGATTGTTAATCCGTGAATATTGCAGCTACTCATTAATCCATTAACTTTGTGTTTTGTCTGATTAGAGAATCTAAGCTACGATGATTATATGCGATATTAAATCCATAATCTCAAACATTTTTTTCTCTGTTTCAATATTTAGTTATTCTCAGGCATTCCTACATTATGTGTAATCTAGAAACATAAGAGGTTACACAATTTATAAAAGCATGAAACAAGTTAATGTATTCTTGGGTAATCCCCTTTATATGATGACCAACCATCACAAATCGCAAAACTGTTAATAAACTTTTCATATTCAATTGAATTACATTTTACAAAGATAAAAACAAAAGATCATTATTCCAATTATTTCATAATGGTATTTATTTTGAGACTTAAACTTTTAATTATATCAGAAGGGATGAGAGGACGAAAAGGAACACTTGAATTAAGGGATTTTAAATTTTATTAAACATTAAGAATTTCAATGACGTTTTATTCCATATCCAAGAGAAATTTCTATACATATAAAAATAGAGACCCCAAAGTGAGATGAACCAAATATACAAAAACCAAAACAAGCGCTGATAATTATTGAAATGAAAGGAGGACTCAGTCGGTTTTAATAACACTAATATTGTGTTCTGCTCTGCTTCAGAACGAATTTCGATAATGGAATGCTATGTTCTATGTTTTCATGTCTGTGTTTGCGTGTTTTTCCATTTAAAAATTTATATGAAAGGTCATTAATCTAATTTCAATTAAAGACACATGATCTGACTATTAAGAGGAAGGGAATTATAAACAAGAAGGAATTAAGAGAAAATCAAACTATGATTAGCAGCCGAGAGGACGGAGGAAGAAAGAAATTATAATTTCGCAACAATAATTGTATCAACAATTTAGAATTATGTCGTAGAGTTATTAAATATAAAAAATATAAAGTACATGAAGAGAAAAAGCAGGAAGAAGAGAATAAAAGTAATCAGTAGATAAAGTCATATAAAAAATTAATAATTATATACCTAAATTCAGTATATCCGGGTACATAAAATAATAGAAGAAAAAAATAAGCGGAGGCAAAAAAGAAATGAAAATATATAAAAAGTATCGCTTATAATGTGAAACTATTACAATCAGTTTAAGCTTTTTAATGACGGGATCGAGTTTAAAAAAACCGGGAGATGTTTTGAAATTCAAATTCATAGTACATGTTAGTACATCATTACTATCTGCATTAACTTCTATATATCACTGATTTTCGAGTCACCACATACTTTCGAATTGTATTTCTTGTATTTTATGGGACCCAGAAGTGACTCAAGTTCTCATCACAGAGTTTCTTGTACCTATTTTTAGCAACACCGCCTTTATGCTTTCCTTCGATGAAAAAGGTCCATTGATAAGTATCATTCTTGTGTGAGAAGTTGCGGAAAAAACAATCGAAAAAGTTAATAATAAATTGATTTCTATCCACCATGAACATAAGTCAGGGAATACTAATTACTTAGAAATTTTAAAACCCGTTGGTACTGTTGCGCATAAGAAGTTCTTACTGAAACTTAAACTGCTAAGAATACGTGGGAAATTTCTTGATAGAAAGTTGATTTCAATTCGATCAGTTTAGTTTGTCGTAAACGAGGGAAAATTTAGACTTGGTCTCAGCTACTACTCCATTTTCTCAAAGATTTGTTGCACCTCGCTTAAGTTTATAAAAAATTTGTACCATTTGATAATGGTTAGTAAATTTAATCTTCAAATTTACAGATTACGCAAAGCGAGGAAACATCTGGTATTACATGCGATGTGACAAACTTGCACTCGGATCTCTATAAAATTTATAATAGCAGATAACTTTCATATGAAATTAAGGACGTATAATTAAGCAAGGTGCTGCAATTAAGATGTAGGAATAATAAAAACGATACCTAAATGGGACGATAAATTCTTGTGATTAATCGTAGAAAAGGATCATAGGGATATAAATTTTCTAGAAATTTACCTCTAAGTCGAATGATACCCTCCTGAAGGTAGAGAAATTTCTTCTCCTTTCTCATATCAAGTACAAAGTTTAATTTTGTTTTCCCTGCCTGAAAAAAATCGCCGCTCACTTAGATTACAAAGGGCAGAAGAGAAAATTTAGGATGATTTCCAAGCTTATAAAGGAACCGAATAAACAAAGGCCTTAGGCTTATTAGCATTCGCAAATGGATAATACATAGGCCACTAAATTTGGACTTTAAAATACTTAAAGGTTCCCGTAATATTAGTTATTATAGACTGATATTCCAAATGGATGAGGAAAAATACTTATCAAAATAGAAATGAATTGGGAAAAGGCGCTTTAAACGGCTATATTTCAAAATTCTATTAGCTATAAAATCAAATAAGGGTAGAATATTTTACTTTTCTGACTAGTGAATTGTATCAGAACATCCCAAATTAATGTTATTTTGACAATAGGTTTGACCTTTTTAGAATTTTATCAAACGGACTTTTTTGACGATTCTGCAGCACTGCCAAGCAGAAAAAGACTCATTCACACTATAGCCATTCTGCATGAAAGTCTGCATTAATACCTGCGTGAATAACACATTACAGATATGTAGGTTAACGTAAATCACAAATGAGACAGCAGGCTTTAGGATTTCAATAAAGTAGACCGTGTTGTGGTTGCTCTAAAAAATGTGCAAAGTGGTTTTCTTTGAACGAGCAAAATTGCAAACAATGTTTCCAAAAGCTTTGATTAGGGCATCTCACCCATAAGGACTGAGCTAGACGACCTCTCTTGTCTCCTTAGATGAGGAACAGCTGACCTCAATCATGAGAGAAATGAGAATGCAACTGGTAAAGATTTGACTAATTAGTTTGAATCATCATCATCTACCCCCCAGCGGAAATTTGTCCCTACTTTTGGATCGCATTGTTACTGGTGATGAAAATTAATTTTTTACAAAAAATGATAAACTTAGAAGGAGTAAGTGGATTCCACCACCACCAGAAGCAGGATCTCAACGAAAACAAAGTCTAAACGCCGAAAATGATTTATTGAGCATTTGGTAGGATATGAGATGCTCTTCATTTCCAAATCCTGAACCCCAAACAAACAAACACCTTGAGCACCTTGAACGATTGAATCAAAATATTAAGGATTAAATCTATTATTTGGTAGAAAAGGGCTATAAGACTGCCCTAGTCTATTGGATATTCTTTTCTATTATCGTTGAAGTGGTACAGTCGACTGTTAAAAAGATTTACTGCTATTTCATTTCGAATGAAGTTGATTAGATTCCGGTTTGTTGTGCGTGACCGGAATTTCTACAAGAGATGATACGTTCGGAAGTGGCTACTTTCTCCTTTGCTGGCTTTGGTGAAAGCTAGTTGAGGGAAAGGAAGACAAATTCCTCTACGCGGCCTGAAGATAATATGGCTATTTGTTCATTGGACAATTTTTCCACCTTCTTCACATACAATGCTATCTTATTTTTCACAATGAATCCCTAAACTACATTTACGCACAGTTACACACACCTACAGACTCGGCTTCACCCAGATTCCCTCCCAAATTATGCCCTTGGGTACAATGATGAAGAGATAAGTGAGAGGCGGCGTAATGCCCTGAGGACCTTGCCAAAACAGGACAGGACCAAGGTCTTCGAAATAATTTACGGCTAATTGACTTGCAAAATGGCTACGTGACTATCTGTGCGAGGAAGGCGGACATCGAAACCCTCTCCTCTTTGCGTGTCACAGATACTCTTGGCGGATTAAACGTGAGGAGTTAGTTGACCTGCAAATGAGATTAAGTTCTACAGGTAAAACGAACACACCACTTCCACTTGCCCAAACTCTGCAAAGGATAAAAGCAGAAAAGAGATGGAAAAAAAGGCTAACGCCATCTACGCGAAAGTTGGCAAGGCAACGGTCGCAGAGAGTAGTTGCCACTGCACCTACGTACCTGCAATTAGAGAACGAAAAGTAGTCAAAAATAATGTGTTGCATATATTATGCACACATTGATAACTTGACTAATTTTGGCACCTTCGCGAAGTAACTAAACACCATGCTCGTGAATAATGGCATGGAAAAAATGTGGTTCCCGGAAAACCCTTCGTCACACGAGGTATTTCGAGTAAATCTACAACCTCAGAGCAAGAAGAGCGGCCATAAAAGCTCCGGACACGAGTAATGCCATTTCACGGGATCCTCGAGTTCAAGCTATGGCTACCCGACAGAAGGCACAAACCGACTGACAAACACACACAACTACACCAACCACCGAATCACAAGTCGAGCAAATGGAAGCCGCTGCGCTGAGGCCTAAGAAGGTGGAGCATTCACCCCGCCCCAAAAAGGCCTCGCAGTCACGTCGACCGAGTAGGTACTCGTCTTCAAAGATCGGTCTCCTAGGTACATGTACTACTGGCGGATGTTAAATCTCAAAGTATATGCTGCCTGGGGGAACCAATTCCCGGACAAGGCAGGCCCAGAAGATATTGTGGATGGCCTTAGTTCTGGACAATACAAATGGGACTACGAGGCTGAGATACATCAAGATCTGCTAAAGCAGGCTTTCTTCCGCGACCTTGTAAAATTCTCTACAGATACTTATGTTGTTTTCACGGATGCAGAATTCCGTAAGAAGAGATTCGGCAAGGGGAAGACTCATCCGCCCCCCCCCCTCACAAGGAGCAAATGTTGATAGACAATAAACACTCTCCGTTATAACATCTACGCTAGATTGTGAGCGTAGTATCAAAAGCTAGCCGAAAAATTAAAAAAGACATTACCGAACGGAAACATAAGCCTCAACATGTAATACATCTACCGATAATTGCACTCCAGTTACGACAAAATTTCACCAAAGTTTCACTTACCGTAGTAACGAGTTATTTTAGATGCTACAAAGGCTTGAATGCCTACCAATCTATGACAAAAAAAAACAAAACAACCAAACACGAGATTAACACTGTCAAAGCTATCCTTTGACCGGGGATCTTTATATCCCTGCTCTAACTGTGCTATTTTTACTATACTGTCTACTTTTGCTGGAGATACCCTTCTACCAGGGAACAAAAATTCCGTCAAACTTGTACTAAACTTATCTTTACTATCCTTTTCCAAACTCTCTCTCACCACTATACTATCTTACTTTTGCTCTACTAATCTCTACCTTTCAACCTGTTATGTCCAATGTCGAGGGCTACAGAATTAGGAAGCACTGAGACCCAGCAGAGAGTAGTTCAACCAAGATGGAAAAAGGTTGTACTAAGAGCTACTTGAAAGGTAAAAGGAAGAGAGGATATGGATATGAAATAGTCTTACAAATCCTCTTTCTGTAAAGTAATATTTTAAAGTAATGAATTATGATTTTATTGTTAAACATTTTTGCTCTAATGCTTTTAAGGACATTCTTAAGAAAATTATTTAAAGTTTTTGTTATTTTATAAGAAAATGAATGTTGTACTTGTGCAGTAATAATTTTTTTGTTAATTGCTAGAAACCGTTATTTCTAGTGTTGTTCTGGTATCTGGCTCTAATTTTGAGTCCAAACTTAGATTATAAAACACTTTTAGTACTTTAAAGTCTTTAATAAGTTGCCCCCTATTCCCCTAACTGCCAGTGTGAACAAGTTTATGTGCCAGAGCCTGGCTTCATGCGGTTTATTTCTAAGTTCAATGATTAATTCCATCGGTCGAAGCTCTATCATTTCCAATATGAGAATATTCTTTCACAAATATGGAGACTAGAATTATATTGAACACTCCAAATGAGTTCCTTCCATTGCTTCATAAAAAGAAAAAAAATCTTTTTTTTTAAACGCAAAATGTCGTGCCATGTATTCAAATGTTGCTTTCAATCATGAAAATACACATCTCCATAATAAAGGAATCACTTATTCCAAGATTGAAGAACTCGGTTAAGAAGAGTTTGATGATTCAATGTTTCGTTCTCACTTTATCTCGCACATTCTCATCACCATTTAATGCGGAGCTAAAAACATTTGAGTGGGGCAATAAATATAGTATTAGAGATTTATTTGCTTCCAAAACCTCCTAAATTCTCTAAAGCAGGTATCATGATGAATTTGAATATACTTGATTAAATCAGTCATTTAATTATCTCTGATGACGTTTTAATATAAATATTCTTCAAAAATGACTACTTTGGGATGGGCGACCTCTGCTAGGTCATATAACCTGTTTAAAATCGAATTGAGAACTTCTCTCAATCGAGCAAAATGCAAGAAAAATGAGAGAAAAATTGAGGCCAGCGGTTAGTTCTATGAGGAACGTGTAGATAATAAGTATACAATTTACCTTTCGCAACTTCTGCTACTCTATTCCTTTATCAACGCTAGCAGGAAATTCTTGTTATTTTTAGGTGCTTATTTTAGGAACTTGAATCTATTCCATTCTTTTTGTGGCTTGCCTTGAGTGGATCCTAGTCTTTACTTGGCTTCATTCTCTACATAGTTCTCTAGTTCTCGTTTTCCTTAATTGTACACAAAATTGTATCCTGTATCCTTATTGGTGAGGGATGTAAGCGGGAAAAACGCCGAATGTTTAATTCGAAAGGGATCATATTAGAATTCTCTAATCCTTCGTTTTGCTAATCAGAAGTAAGAAATTCGATTTTGATGTCCTTACCAGAATAATTCTCAAATTTAACAAGAATTAAGCGTTCAAAGAAAGCCTTTGATCCATATTTAGATATTTAATTATTTAAAAGTGGGCGATTTTGTCTCTAATTTATAGTAGTGTTAAAAATACAACAAGGGCTTATTGAGTACTATTAATTATAGATCATATTAGAGCAAATATTCGCCACTGTGGTCTGAAATTGGTAAACAAGAATTTCAACTTTCCCATAGTTTAATTCTCTTTACAAACAAAACCCCCAAATAATGGAATCGTTTGAATTGCCCAGTAAGCGAAATTAATTTGATTATTCTATTTCAAAATCTAATTTATGAGTATTTTTTGAAAGTGAAAGTTCACTTATAGGAAACACAGATGAGAGCATCTATTGAACGCCAAGAAAGATAGAACAAAAGATTTAAAAAAGGAGGCCAGCTATTAGGCCCCTGATATGTGTTTTCAATTTTTCTAGCACAGCAAATGATGCTGGTGTAAACATGTGTTCTAATGTTTGTTGTGTCGTGAATGAGTAGTTAATAGATGGCGGCTGGCCTTGATTTGAGTAACTTCATAATACCTCTGTCAAATCTAAGGTATACACGTACATAAGTGCCTCCGTATTCTTAAACCTAGTTTATATATATATATATATATATATATATATATATATATATATATATATATATATATATAAAAAACTGTTAATTTTGGGTACACATGTACGTAACTATGTATCAGTAGGGCTCTATATTAGATTAGAATTAACAGCATGGAAGATGATGCTGGTGAAATGCAAGACAAATAATCGAGTTAATCCTAAGTAGTTTGCGTTTTTTTTTGTAAGAGATTTGCATTTACTGTATACTATTCCTTACTAGGACTGGGAGTTAGTAGTCCCAAGGATATTTGCTGGTATTTAATTTGTATAATTTCACAATTTTACTGTTTGCCACAACATGTCCCGAAATATAATTTTTTTCGGGGGGGAGGGGGGACGAGAACGAATAATAAAATGGCAGAGAGTGTGTGTAGGTGCGTATACGGGAGAGTAAAAAGTAAGTGTTCACTGGAAAACGAACGCAAGTTGTGCGTGTTAGCGAGATCATTGGAATGTCATTGGTGGAACCTGACTTGTTGCCAACACGCTAAAGCTGGAAATTAGGAGGCGAAGCTCTTGGCTTCACTAATAAGGTATAAAAACTTGAGTCCAGACCACAATTAGCGAGGGCGGCCCATGGCTATAACGAACGAAAAGTCATCAATATGCGGTAAAAATAAATTACTGCTGATGATTAATTTTGGTATTACTTAAAACCGTATATTTATACTTCGTAGAGTCTATAATGGAGGTATCTAAGAGAACTTTGGTTATCCATCCTCAAAAAAGGTTTGAAATTCTCTACATTGCTCGACCTTTGCTCTAAACAAATATTGATATAATGAATTCACGAATGGATTCATAAGACGATGGAGGAATGATTTGCTTTTGATTTTGTTGTTAATTTGGTTTCCAATTGACTCCGAAATTAAATAAACTATTTAACCTCAAGAGAAACTTTTGTTGTCAGGTGCATTGGATATTAGCCCCAAATACAGCTAGGAAGAAGCGAAAGGTTGACGAAATTAAAAATCCTCACCCGCTTAGGGAAATTTGAATTAGAGATTTTTCATTGTTCTCATTCTACAAATATATAAAGTAGCCAGACAGCGAGTACTATTGCACCAGTATGTTTCGATATGCCTTACAAGACTATGAATGTATTGAGAGTAAATTGGTAATTTTAATCTGCCCTGTTAGCGAGAAAGCGAAATCTAGGATATTTAGCCTACGCTAAGATTATCGAAAGATTAACTTATCAAGGAGTGAAGTTATTTCCCATTATTCCTTTCCACTTTGGTGTAATATTTAAACGAAACACCATCCTATCATTACTACGGTCCGACATATAAAAGAGAAGGCAAGATGGCCTGGTGCTGCAGAATAAAGAAATTCGCGGTCAATGCTAACTAATATCGATAACTAATTTCACGTGATCACTTCCCATTTACGAACACCTAAAATCAAAAAGCACCCTTAAGAGCTACATGGATCACAAAATAGGTCGGGCTCTTTTTCCCTTGTGGTGATTCTTTATTTTCGTGTTAAACTCAGATTGATTTTTATTCATCCTCGATCCTAACACCTTATCGTTTCTCATTGCAACCACTCAAGTTTTTCAAAATTTAATTTTATTAAACATTTAGAATTTTGATTACGCTATATTCTCTATCTAAGAGAAATTTCTATTTTCAGAGGAGGCCATATGAAAATAGAGAACCCAAAATGAGATGAACCAAATAATATACAAAGAACAAAAACAACACAGGGGAACAATTTTAATTACATTTTCTGGTGACTTAGATTTCTCTGTCAATTTTAATTCGTTTTTCATGCTGATTTCAAATATATAATCTATTTTTACCTACATGCTATAGTTTCTCGTCTCCCCGAAAACTGCCCCCTGGATGGACAAAGAGGGAGCTTGTAGAAAGCAAATACTTCATTGTACATAGTAGTATGATAATAATAAGTGTTTTTGTGCAGATTATTGACATCATTGTTTCTTTTTTCAGGTCTCATGTTAGAGAGATCGCTTCTTCAAGAGAAAATTGTGTTTATGATCCAGACACCTTTTGCTACATATGTGGCTGTTACATGCTAGTTCGTCAAAGGCGCAATATATCAAGCTTTGTGATCCGCACTTATAAGGCATATTTTGATGTTCCTCTTGGCGATCAAGATAAGAAGTGGGCCCCATATGCTGTTTGCGATAGTTGTGTGGAACATCTTCGTTAGTGGAGGAAAGGAAAGAGAAATGGTCTTCTTTTTGGAATCACCATGGTGCGGCGAGAGCCAAAGGATTATGTATCGTCTGTTATTTCTGTCTGGTGAATCCTAAAGGCATCGTCAAGAAAATTCAGCACAAGATCGACTACCCCAACATTCCCTCGGCAATCCGGCTAGTACCTCATTGTGAGTCTTTACCAGTTCCAATTTTCAGGCAATATGCTTCCTCCGAGAATGAAAATGATGTACCTACTACGGACGTCCACGGAATGGATTCAGAGTCTGCAGATTCATCATCAGATGCTGAACAGTCATTAGCTCTTCACTGTTTCAATCAAGATGATTTAAATGAATTGATACGTGATTTGGCGCTCTCCAAGAAAGCTGCAGAACTTTTATCCTCCAGGTTGAGGGAAATACATATGCTTGACAGGTTGGCACGGGTATCATATTACTGAACAAGGGAGAGTATATTTGTTAAGTATTTCTGCGAGAACAAACAATTTATATACTTCCACGATGTTCCTGGTCTTTTTAATGAGTTGGGAATTAGCACCTAGATACCTGCTGAGTGGAGACTGTTTTTGGATAGGTCTAAGCTTAGCCTCAAGTGTTTCCTTTTACAAAATGGCAATGACTTTAGTGCAGTTCCTATCGGTCACTCTGTCCATCCGCGAGAAACTCGCGATGACATAGGAATGGTCATGGATTTACTTAAGTACCATGAACACAATTGGATTATATGTGTAGACCTTAAGATGGTCAACATCCTCCTTGGCCAGCAGAAGGGATATACAAAGTTTCCATGCTATATCTGTATGTGGGACAGTCGAGCCCGTGACAAACACTTTTCCCCAAAAGATTGGCCAGTTCGGAAAACTTTGGAAGCAGGAATGCCAAACATTGTTAATGAGCCAATCATAAGACGAGAGAAGATCGTTTTTCCTCCCTTTCTTCTCAAACTGGGGTTGATGAAGCAGTATGTCAAGGCGTTGAGCACTTAAAATGATTGTTTTCAGTACATAGTATTTGCGTTTCCTGCTTTGTCATACGAAAAAATAAAAGCAGGAGTATTTGATGGTCCCCAAATCCGAAGACTTCTGAGTGATTCTAGATTCGTGAACACCATGAATGAAAAAGAGAAGGCAGCCTGGCTCTCATTTTCTGCCGTTGTTCGTAACTTCTTGGGAAACAAAAAAGCGCATAACTACGACGATCTGGTTACTAATATGGTGTTAGCATATCGTGATCTGGGATGCAACATGAGTGTGAAGCTGTATTTCCTAAATAGTCACTTCGACAGATTCCCAGAGAATCTGGGAACCGTGAGCAACGAACAAGGGGAACGCTTCCATCAGGATTTGATGACGATAGAAGAGCGCTACCAATGTCACTGGGATAGAGACATGATGGCGAGCTACTGCTGGACGATTAGAAGAGATCAGCCAGACAAGACTTACAATAGAAAGAGTTACAAACGCAAATTTTTACCCGATTGAAATAAAGAAGAGGTCATTAATAAATTAGCATCTATTTGATTACAGTATTTGTAATCCTAATGTGTAATTCAAGTTTTTTCTCATATGCAATAAAATGTTTGTACAAAAAAAACCTGCTTTACTATAAATAACGCAAAAGAATTATCCAAAATTACTTCAGGGCTTGATGATAGGCGATAAAATAAAAATTATTGTATGATATTAGTTATTTATATTACGAAAAATCTGTAGCATTTAGAGAGAATCTGATTTCAGATTTGAATTCAGTATGCTCGAATTAGGTAGGAAAATGTACTTTTGTCAATTTAACAAATACATTGTTCTCCAGTGTAATTATTTAAATAAAAAGGGGATTGAGTCAGTTTTAATAAATGGGAATATTGTGTTCTGGTCTACTTCAGAACAAAATTCGATGATGGTATGCGATGTAAGTTAGTATTTTATGTGTTCACGTTCTGTGTGGGTTTTTTTGCAGTTAAAAATCCTTGGGGGAAGCCAAGAATAATATTTATATAAAATTATCCCCTAAAGACCTCAACAATTCAAAATGAGTTTTCGCTATTTATAAAAGCAATCTTTAGTCGTGTATATATATATATATATATATATATATATATATATATATATATATATATATAAATATATATATATATGAGGAAGACATGTTCCGCCTACAGAGACAAGGAGTGTATAAATGGGAAGGGAAAAGGGATTAAAAGAAATCATAGAGGACATAGCAATCTTCCTAACCAAAATTGTATCAAAGGTCAAGAATTATGTCGTAGAGATAGTAAATATATAAAAATACAAAGTACATGAAGACAAAAAAGCGAGAAGAGAATAAAAGATATGAGAAGTAGATAAAGTCACATAAAAAATAATAATTATATACATAAAATAAGTATATCCGAGTACATAAACAAATAAAAGAATATAAATGGAGGCATAAAAGAAATAAAAATGTATATAAGGTATGTCTATTAATGGGGAGCTATTGCAATTAGTTTAAGCTTTTTAATGACGGGATCGAGTTTAAAAAGACCAAGAGATATATGTATTGAAATTCAAATTCACACTCCATTTTAGTACATCACTACCATCTGAATTACCATCGATATATCACTGACTCTTAAGTCACGACATACTTTTCAATTGTATTTCTTGTATTTTATGGCATCTAAAAGTGACTCAATTTTTCACCTCACTCTTTCGCGTCCACTGAATCTCTTATACGGACAAAGTTTCTTGTACTTATTTTCAGCAACACCGCCTTTATGCTTCCCTTCGATGAAAAAGGTCCATTGATAAATATCCTTCTTGTTTGAGAAGTTGCGGAAAAAACAATCAAAAAAGTAAATAATAAATTGATTTCTATCCACCATGAACACAAGTCAGGGAATATTAATTACTTAGAAATTTGAAAACTCTTTGGTACTTTTGAAAAAATAAGAAGCTTTTAGTGAAACTTAAACTGCTGGGAATATGTGGGAAATTTTCTGATAGAAAGTTGATTTCAATTCCATCAAAGCAGTTTGTCGTAAACGAGGCGAAGTTGGACTTGTTCACAGCTACTACCTTATTTTCTTAAAGACTTGTACTTTGCCTAAGTTTATTGATAATATATATAAATTTTTTTGATATTGTTAGTAAATATAATCTCCAAATTCGCGGATTAGGCAAAGCAAGGAAACATCTGATATTGCATTCGATGTGGCAAACTTCCACTCAGATTTCGATAAAACTTTAGAATAGCAAATAACTGTCTGATGAAATCAAACATACGTATAAACAAGGTAGTGCACTTAAGATGTAGTAATAATAAAGCGGAATACTAGATGAGAAGATAAATTCTTGTGTCAGTTATCGTAGACAAAGATCATAGGGGTGTAATTTCAGAGGACTCCAAAGAGACGGAACAATCCCTTAAAGTTACTTAGAAAGCTCACCGAATGCTAAGATGCATTTTCTAAAAATTCAACTTTAAGTCAAATGATACCCTACGGAAGCTATATAAATCTGTATTTCGTCCTTATCTCGAGTACAAAGTTCAATTTTGTTTTCCCTACCTGAAAAACTTGCCGCTCACTTAGATTACGAAGGCCAAAGGAGAGAATTTAGGATAATTTCCAAGCTTATCAAGGAACCGAATAAACAAAGGTCTTAGGATTATTAACATTTGCAAATGGACAATTACATGGGCCACTAATTGTGGCCTTTAAAATACTTATAGGCTTCTGTAATATTAGTTATTATAGACTGATATTCCAAAATGGATGTGGCAAAATACTCGTCAAAATGCAATTAAATTGGGAAAAGGCGCTTAAAACGGACATAGTTCACAATTCTATTAGTTATAAAATCAAATAAACGTGTAATATTTTACCTTTCTGAGTAGTGAAATGTATCCAAACATCCGAAATTAATGTTTTTTAGGGATAGAGTCCAGTTTTTTGCGACTTTATCAAACGAAAGGTTTTAACGTTTCTGCAGCACTGCAAAGCAGAGAAACACTCATTCTACGATAGCCATCCTACATGAAATTCTGCATTATTTACAGATTGAATAACATCTTAAAACTATGCAGGCTAACGAAAAGTACGCATTAGACAGCAGGCTTTAACTTTGCAATAAAGGAGACTGTGTTGTGTTTGTTCTAAATACGTGTGGGGGGATTAGGATATGAAGAAATAAATTGCAAACGATACTTCTAAAACTTTGAGTAGGGCATCTCATCTTGAATGACTAAGCTTTTTGAGCTCTCTTGTTTGCTGAGATGATGAACAACTGACCTCAGTCTTGAGAGAAATGGCAATGCATCTCGTAAATATTTTGCAAAGTAGGTTAAATAATAATCATCTACCGTACATCGGAATTTTGTCCCTACTTTAGAATCGCATTGTTACTGAGGATGAAAATAAATGTTTTACAAAAATTTGAAACCTTGGAGGAAGTGAATTCCATCAGAAGGAAAAGCAAGATCGCAACCAAAACAATGTCTAAACCAAGAAAAACAAACAAACACTAGCTAATTTTATGGCGAACAACTCGAACGATTGAATAAAAAAATTAAGGATTAAATCTATTATTTGGTCGAAAGGTGCTATAGATTTAGAGAGCACTAAGAACCACCAGAGAGTGGTTGAAGAAAGGAGGAAAAGGATAGTATTAAGAGCTTCAAGACAGGTGAAAGAAATAGAGAATATTGTTATATAATGCTCCTTTTGATCACCCCACACTGGACACCACTTTTGTCGTGGTATACATTGTGGAACATGATGTGCTTCTTTGAGGAAGTAGGCTTTGTTCTAAGAGTGCTAATTTTGTTGTTTTAAGCAAGAGCCGCTTATACACGTAAGGATATAAGGAAACACACAGGAATTCCCAAAATAAACTTATACAGGGTGTTCGAAAAGTCACTGTGCGCTTTTCAAATAATTTTTTTTATTTCAGATTTCGACCCCAAACCATTTATGTTAATAAATATGTAAGTGCAACTGATAGCGGTGTTTAGAAACAAAATAAGAAGGGTCCAAACCTGTATTGATGCCAAAGGGGAGGACTTTCAACATAATTTATAATTGTCATTCATATTTACCTCCTGTATTCTACATTGAAACATTTATGTTAATAAATATGTAAGTGCACAGTGACTTTCCGAACACCCTGTATTTTAAATTTAACAATTTACTACACAAAAACAAAACATGAACCCCAGAAATACTACGGATTTTAAAATACACAAAAAAGACTTCAATAATTGCTCCGTATGGCTTTCTAACTTGACCTACTTGACATTATAGTGATGGTTGACCCACCACTCACTTGAATTCAAACAAAAATAACGCTAACGGCCTTTACTGACCGCAACTACCTTTCTGGATACGCCTTGTAACTGGTTTGCGTCTGACCTTAAACTCAATGAGCACTTTACCTCGGGAATGTTATTGTCTCCAAGACGCGTGCCGACCAGCCAGATGGAAGTTGCGGACGAATAACTTAAAAGCCACTACTGACTTCGGCAAGGGTGGAAGCTGGGGTCCACACTGTATTCAATGGGAGGGGGAGCTTCTTCAAGGGCGAGAACAATCACGGTGCTTTAGGAGGCACCAGGGTAGGCGGGGTCGAGTGGGAGATTTTTCTCCTTCGTTACGTAATTACTCATGGGCGAGGACTGTACTCGGGGGGATGGGGCTTCTTCAAGGGCGAGGATAGAGGAGGGGGGTTTCTCTGACGAGAATAAGTTGAACTTAAACAATTTAACTTAAAGGTCGGTTTGGTAACCAGGAACTAGCTCTAGGATGAGCTTCTTCTTAGTTCCAGTCTCCCTCAAGGGCGAGACCTATCTCGGTGTTTTGGGATACACCAGGATAGCAGCCGGGGGGATCTCTGACGAGAATAAGTTGAACTTGGTTCCTCAACCAAGTTAACTTATGAGTTTGGTGTGGTCACCGGGTAACGGGCTCGGGGAAGAGTCCTTTACCTCTGCTTTTCGTAATTCCTCAAGGGTAAGGAATATCCATGGGCTTTAGGATGCACTAGGATATGAGGAGTCTCTCTGACGAAAGTAAGTTGAACTTGAACAAGTTAACTTAGCGTTCGGTTTGATAACCTGGGACTAGCCCCTTATATGGGCTGCTTCTTAGCCCCCTTGGTAGCCCTGCTTCTCTTGCAGGGGACTTCGTAGTTTGGCGACTCACTTATTCTACCTGTCTAGTCTTGGTAGCCCGGCCTCAATCCGGGGACTCCGTAGCCTGGCGACTCACGTATTCTGCCTCGTTTTTCCCTTGTTTGTTATTTATACCTCGTCACCCCACTGGGGTAGAGGTAGGAGGGGGAAGCAAGGCTTGTGGACGGGTCGCAGGAGGGCTCTAATTCCAAAGGTTTTTCTCAGCAAGTCTTACCTCGGCTCTCGCTGGCCTTCGAGCTAGAGAGAAATGCGTCTCCAATTTCTTACTTGAGGTGAAATTGAATATACTCTCGTAGAGGAGATATTGCAGTTTAAAACCGTTCGGCGTTTGACCCACGATGCCGGGCCCGGATGTTTTTGCTGGCAAAGTCCCGTGTCTCCACAGGCAGAGAACGGGAGAGTGACGATTCCCTTACAGATATGGATAAGAATAGTTTTAAAAATCCTATTTCTATAAAGTTATAATTTAAAGAAAGAGATAAAGAATTTATTTTTAAACTTTTTTACTCTAATGCTTTTAATGACACTCTTAGGAAAATTATTTCAAGTTTGTGCTATTGTATAAGAAAATTAATGTTGTACTAGTGCAGTAATAAATATTTTATTAACTGCTGGAAACCGTTATTTCTAGTGGCTTAGCTGTTACCTAGCTTTACATTTGAATCTTAATTTGGATTAGAAAATGCTTTTATTACCTTGAATTCTTCAATAAGTTGGATGCTTAGTCGCCAAACTTTCAATGAAAAAAATTAGGTGCTTTAGTCGAAATTCATGAGATCTATTTCTAAGTTCAATGATTAATTTCGTCGGTTGACGCTTTATGTGTTCCAATATTAGAATATTCTTTGACAAATATGGAGACTAGAATTATATTAAACACTTCAAATGAGTTCATATAAAGGAAAAGTATATTTTGTTTTAAAGGCAAAATGTCGGGCTATTTATTCTAATGTTGCTTTCCATCAAGACAGTGTCTACATCTCCATACAGCAAGAATCACTTATTCCAAGAGTGAAGAGCTCGGTTGAGGAGGCTTTGAGGATTTCATACTTTGTTTTAACATTCTCTCACACATTCTGATCACCATTTAATGCCTAGCTTAAAACATTTCAGTGGTGCAATTAATTTAGTATTATCGATTTATTTGCTTGCATAATCTCATAAATTCTCTTAAATTCTCATGATGAATTAGAATATATTTGATTAAATTAGCAATTTAATTATCTCTGATGACGTTTTATTATAAATCTTCTTCCAAATGGACTTTTCATTGGGAGGGGCGACGGCTGCTACGTCAAATAGCATTTTTTCAAATCAAATTGAGAACTGATCGAGCAAAATCAAAGAAAAATAAAGGAATAAATTGAGGCCAGATACTATTAGTTCCCCTAGAAATTTCTAGATAAGTTTTCAATTTACCCTTTACACTTCTTGCTACTGTATTCTTTGATCAAGGCTAGCAGTAAATTTCCCGCAGGAAGAAGAATTTCCGTATTCCTTCGTGTGTTGTTAAATTCCTGTTATTTTTATCAGTTACCTTGCTTTTGTTACGAATTTGTATCTATTCAATACTTTCTGGGGTTTGCCTCGATTGGATCCTAGTCTTTACTTGGCTTTTTAATCTACATAGTTCTCTTGTTATTTTTTTTCCTAATTAGACAAAAAATTGTATCTTAAATAGCTCATTGGTGGTGGATGTAAGCGGAGAAAACGCCCACTGTGTAATTAGAAAGAGATCATCTTGACTTTCCAAATCCTTCGTTTGTCCTAAACTCACTTGTGCAATTCAATTCTGGTCTCCTTACCAGAATAATTCTCAAGTTTGAGAGGAATTAAGCGTGCAATGAAAGCCTTCTATCCTTATTTAGACCTGCAATCTCTTGCATGTAGGCGAATTTGTGCCTATAATAAATATAGTTGTGTTAAAAATACAACATGAAGGGTTCATTCAATACTATTAATTATAGAGAATAATAGAGAAAATACTTGCCAATGTTGTCTGAAATTGGTAAATACATAATAACTCTAAATTGGCCATAGTACAATTCTCTTTACAATAAAATCATAAAATAATGAAATCGTCTAAATTGCCTATTTGAGGAAATAAATTTGGTTAATGTATTTCTAAATCGAATTTGTGAGTATTTTGGAAAAGTAAAAGTTATCTAATAGAAAAAATAGATGGGAAAATTTAGTAAACGGGCAAGAAGAATAAAACAAAAAATTAAAAAAATATAAAGGGATTAGGTTCCTGATATATTATTTTCAATTATTCTCTCGCAGTTTTTTTATCATTTACCTTCCTCTTGACTACTAGCAAGCGATGGTGGCCGGAAGATATGTACTAATCTTTATTGTTTAATGAATGAGTATTCAATAAATAGATTGTGGCTAGGCTTGATTTGGCCTTGATTTATTGTAGGCAGACATGCAGGTAACTATGTGTCAGGAGGTCTCGATATTAAATTAGAGTTATGAGCATGGAACTTCAGGTTGGTGAATTGCAAGACAACCAATCTAGTTAAACTTTTCAAGTAGTTTGCTTTGCTTTTCTGGCGCTGTGCACATATAAATCTTTTACTGGAACTGGCATTTACTGGACTCAGGGGTATTTGTTAGTCTATATTTTATATAATTTATCGATATTACTGTTTGCCACGACATACCCCGCATTATTAAGAATTTTTTTGTTCAGAATAAAAAATAAAATGGCAGAAAGTATGTGTGGGCGTGAATGAGACAGAAAAAGTAAGTGTTAGCTGGGAAACAAACGCAAGTTGTGCTTGTCTCTGAGATAATTGGAATGTTATTTGTAGAACCTGACATGTTGCCAACATGTTCGAGCTGGAATTTTGGAGAAAAGAGCTGATTGCTTCCCAAATAAGGTAAACAAATTTGGGTCTAGATTGAAATTAGCGAGGAGTGGCCCATTATAAATAACAGACGAAAAGTCACAACTTAGAAGGAAAAGGGAATTTATGAAGAGACACAAGTAAGTTCTATAAACTTACAAAGAATTTTTATATCCTTTAAACCTTGTATTTATACTTCTTAAAACCCATAATGAATGAATCTAAGAAAAACTTCTGGTATTTCATTTTTTAAAAAGGATTTAAATGTTCCACATTGGTAAAATTTTGTTCAAAACAAATATTGATATAATTAATTACGAATGGATTCATATGAAGATAGAGGAATAATTCGATTTGATTTTGTTGTGAACTTGGTTTCCACTTTGGTTTGAAATGTACTGAACTCTTAATCTAAAGAGGAATTTTGTTGTCAACTTCACTGGATATTAGCCGCAAATACAGCTGGGAAGAAGCGGAAGGTTGGGGAAATTGAAAATGATCACCTGCTTAGTCAAGTTCGAAATGGACATTTTTCCTTGTTTCCATTCTACAAGGATATAAAGGAGCAATACGGTGATTACTATTGAACCAGTACGTTTCGAAATTCTTTGCAAGACTCTGAAAGTATTGGGAATGAATGGTAATTTTAATCGACTCTGCTAGCGAGAAATCCAAATCCACGATATTTATCCTAGGCCAAGATTGTCGAAAAATTGGCTTATCAATCTATCAAGAAGTGAAGTTCATTCCCATTAATATTTAAACGAAACACGTTTCTATCTTCGCTACGGTCAGAAATAGAAAAGAGAAAAAAAAGATGACCTGATGTTGAGGAATAGAGTAATTTGCGGTCAATGCTAACTAAGCTCCCCGGACAAAGAATCAGTCACCTAGGGAGAAAAAACATAATTTAGCCTCTGAAGTGTGTAGGAACCTTAAGGACCCAAGAGGCGTATCTTAGTTTACGATGAAACGTTAGTTAGGCTTTATTTGTGTTACGGACGCCGTGAAGATCTGTAGATAGCAAATCAGCTCTACTAAAAATGAGCCAGAAAAGCGACGTCATGGAATGTCAAAAAAGTGTGATTGCATTTGGCCGCGCCAAAGGTCATCATGTGAAGGAGGTGGAGGAATTTGATAGTGTTACAACAAGTACCGTCATCCGGATTTACAAGCATTGCAGAACTCCGCAAATGCGAAAAACTCTTGCCTAGAATTGCGGACGGAAGAAGGTGTTGACAGACAGGGACCATCATAGAATCTCCAGGCTTGTAATTGCAATTCGATTTGGTTCGAGGCAGGAATTGCTACAAAACGTTAATTCTGGTCCTTCACCACCCATTTCAGAAAGAACATTACACAGGGAATTCCATGGCATGAACATATGGAGCAACATGGCGTGAAAGAAGCCCTTACTATGGTTACAACTGACTAATTATTTATCTGAGCTTAATATCGAACACTGATTTCATGAAATCACTCTTAATTTACGATCACTTGAAGCCCCCAAAACACCCTTAAGAGTTGCATGAACCACAAATATAGGTCCAGCTCTGTTTTGCTTTGCTTGTGCCGATTTTCGCTTGATTAAACTATAACGGTAAATAAATTTGCATGCATTCCAATTTACGTGATGATTATTTTGAAACATATACACAAAGAAAGCACTATTATCTAACTTCCTATCTATGTTGATTTACACGGACGAATAAATATGTATTTTCCAGTTTGTTCTTAATAACGCTGGTGGCAAGTATAACCTATGAGAGAATGAAATTCCCTATGAGTCACAAATTAGTGAAACCAGCAATCTATATAGAGTAGAACTATCATAGAGAATGACGAGGAAAAAAAGAAAGCAACCATGTAGAAAAAAACGGAAAAACCAAGGAATTTTTATAATTAAATGGACGTGTAATTTATGTCTTCTATAATGTTTTGCATCATTTAGACAGGTGACCTGGAAAATCGCTAGGTTGATAAAGATTGTAACCAATTTAAAATTTTTTTAGAAAATATGGTATCTAAATTTCAGGGCTGACGAGGGGTAATCCTCTTAGAAACAAAGAGCTAAATGCGACAAGTTTAACTTTCTCACTTTAAACAAAAAAATAATGAAATTGTGAATTAGAAAATCCATAAAGTGTAACGTTATATTTAGCCAAAAAATAATGAAAAGAAGAACATGAGTTAGTGGGTTTACATTATACAGAATATTTAAAGTAAAACGGAAATTGTGAATTAAAAAATCCATAAAGTGTAACGTTATATTCCATCCAAATTCAAGGGTAAGTTTAATGGAAGTGCCCACGAATTAAGATATGGAAAAAAATTGTGGGCATCCTTAATATCATCGTTTTATCTCAGCCAAACTTTAGGAAAATCCAGGATGGTTGGTAGGATTCTAGTCTTAAAAAGATCTGTCAATATTTACCCATCAGAAAACCAAACTTTTTCATGTAAAATTAATCAGAAAATGAGAACATACAATTCTTAATACATATTAGGATAAGGTTAATACCTAAAGGTATGAAAAGACACAGAGAATGAGGTGAATTAAGCTTATTAATTCGATCATAACATTTTTCAATTAAATTTAGAAATGTTACTAACAAAAGTGAAGAAGTTAATGAGATATTTAGACAATTTATAAAAACAGAGCCTAAAGAACCAATAATAAAGTACACAGAGTTGTTAGAATTACATAAAAATGCTTGTTCCCTCTTAACTTAATTGCAAAATTTAAATATAGTAACTTTTCGATTCCTTAATTATATTCTCAGCTTAAAACGCATAAATCTAACAATCCTATGGTCCTATTATAAATTCTATAGTCACAGTTTCTTTTTCCTTGTCTAACTGACTAAATTCTTCACTCTTGTTGGTAACATTTCTAAATCTTATATAGAAAAAAATTACAATCTAATTAAGGAACTTAACGCCATTTTCTCTCCCGTAATTTCCCCCTTGTTTGTTTTGATGTGTGTTATCTGTCACAAAATTGCAGTTGACCTTTTTCCTTTACTTATTGAAATATCACATCATGTCGATCTTCCCATGCCCGTTAATATTTTAATATGCATTGATAACTGTTATTTTACATTAATTTTAAATTTTACTTGCAAAAGTTTATTTTGGACATGTGTAATTATGTATTCGATAAAGGACACCGAATTTGAATTGAGCAACACTTTTTTGTTTTGGAGTTTGAAGGCATGTTTTTATCATGTTTGCTATCTCTTTTTACTCTTATTAATATTTTTTATTTCTTCTTTAGAATAATTGTGTGGGTACGTCATGGAGCAGTTTAAAACTGAGCAGCGCATTCTCATGGTGAAGACATTTTACCAAAACGGAGAAAGTGTCACGCAAACAATTCGAACACTCCGTACCATTTTGGGGAGAAATGAAGCACCCAACGTTTCTACAGTTTGCAGAATAATGAGGAAGTTTCAAACGACCGATTCAGTGGCAACGGCCAAATCGCCTGGGCTCTTTCTTGTCAGACAGTGCAACAAATTGCTGTTGTGCGAGAGGGTATCACTCCGAGTCCCGGAAAATCGATTCGCCGACGTTCGCAGCAGGTGGACATCCCGACCACTTCATTACATAGAATTCTGCATAAAGATCTCTATATTCATGAGGACAAAATTTAACTTAGGCACCATCTTTAGCCACTTGACTATGGTAGGCGGAAGCAATTTGCTCACTTGATTGTGGATAGACTTGCAGCCGACGAAAGTTTTGCAAAGAAAATCAGCTTCAGTGACTAGGGCCACTTCAACTGAGTGGCTTTGTCAAAAAATAGAACTGCCGGATTTAAGGAAATAAGAATCCTTGAATAATGCAAGAGCGTGAAATGCATCCACTGAAAGTGACTGTGTGGTGTGATTTTTGTTCCTGCGATCTTACCCTTTGTGATTTCTTCTTACGAGGGTATATGAATTCACAGATATACGCCAACAAACCACCCACAATTCCTGAACTCAAGACTCAAATCAGGCGTGTGATTGGAAGCATCGAGCTACGCATATATGAGTGAGTTTTCGTAAACGTTGAGAAACGCATAAATGTATGTAGGCTTAATTAAGCTATATATATGGCTTATATTATGTTCTATACCTAAATAAGAGACGTGACTGATTAAAAATATAACCATATTTATAAAAATTAGTTTTAATTATTCGCCCTTCAAATTCGGCGCCCTTTATGGAACACCATTTATATGAAGTTTTTGAGACTAAAATCCTACCTATCATTCTTGATTTGCTTATTGTTTAGGCGAGAACTAATGATATTATTTGCCTATGGTCTAATACTAAGGATGTACACAATTTTTTCATTAATCTTAAATTTTTGGTTCCTTCTATTAAATTTACTTTTGAACTTAACAGTAATAGGACCTTACTCTTTCTGTATAATTTTATTCACAAGTCTCTGTCACGCTCTAAATATTACTGTTTACTGCAAGCTAACTAATTCTAATTCGTCTATTCATTATTATTTTGGCTCTAGAAGAAGAGTTAAAAGAGTCGTATTTCCCTTTATATTTCAAGAGGATTTCTTCTCGGCAGCCTAAAATTTTTATATACCAAATTTTCTAAAATTTTTAAATTGGTCACAATTTGTTAACCTTGCCTTTTTCTAGTCACTTATCTAAATTAGGTTAAAGAAATGTTCTACATAAGAGAAAATCCACGTCCATTTAATTAAAAAATTCCTTTCTTTTTGCCTTTTTCTGACCCTTTTCCCTTTTTCCTCGTCCCGTAAATTATTTAAATATTTCAGTTCTTTTCAATATGATTCTACTCTATTTGATTACTGGTTAAAATAGTAAGAAGAAAAATGGGGAGTCTATTCTTTCGAAAATTCTACTTCTCCTGAGCTTTATTACGGAGAAATTGAAACAATCTTTATCTATTGCATAAATCAAAATAAATAAAGGCTAAAATAAAAAGACAGGTTTCTTTCTGCATCTATCTCAAAATAATCATCTTATTATTGGGAATTCAGGCAATTTCATTTACAATTCTCCATTATTTTCACACTTGATCCTCTAATTAAAATGACTATTCGGAATGAAATAGCTCCCCATCATAACCCTTAATTTTAAAAAGGTATTTTTTCCTTTACGAAACCATTATTTTCCGTTATTGTTTATGTAATTTGAATATACTTATGTTGATGTATGTATTTATTTAGTATTATTATGACTTTTATGTATTTCCTATTTATACCATTCTCTTCATCTTTTTCACTCCTTTTCAGTTTTTTATTTTTGTATATATTTAATACACTGGGGTACACGAAAAAATTTTGCGATGAGTCTAATGACATTCGTTTCTTAGCGCGTGTCAGGTTTTGTGCTAAGTCGACTTTTAAAAAATCCGAATTATAACTAAATCGAAAATAATTTTGTAATACTCTAGGTTAATTTTTTTAAATATTTTTCATCCGAAAGGGGGTTTAAGATAAAAAAATATCGTTTTCTAGCACAATTTATTAAGTAAATGTTATTAAAATTGATTACTGTACATTGAACTGGATATTAATTCATCATTTTTCAGAATTCAAGGAATGAGATTTCTTTTCTTCAAATTCCTGAAATAATGAGCTGTAGAGATGCCTCCTTTAGAGTTCAACAGGTATCAGGCATCATGCATGCATCCCAGCGTTCCTGATACCTGGTCTCCATCTCATTCATTTCCTGATGGAATCTCCCCCGCTGTTCGTCGCACATTGATCACAGCTTCTCAGGAAACCAATCCATAAGTGAGAATAAGTGTTGCATTTTGATGCTCATGTTACATCCGAGATTTTTGAATGCGGTTAGCATATTGGTGACAAGTTTTATGTAGTTTCTGGCATCCTTGTTTCCAAAAAAGCTCTTCACGACCAGAAAAAAACTTCCACGCTTCCAGCTCCCCTTCGTTCATTCAGTTTTCAAACTCTGGACCTCTGATAAGCTGACGGAGCTGAGTACCGTCAAATATGCCAGCTTGTAACTTCTTCATGTCAATCCTGGAAAAGCGTGGCAAAAGAAAGTGAAACAGCCTGTATCCTTGTCCAGAGTTTCGGTGAACTGTTTGATGAAGCCGAGCTTGATGTGCGGCGGTGGGAAGAGTATCCTGTTTCTGTCCACCAGAGGATTATTTATAACATGCCTTGCTCGCCAAGGCACCAATTTCGTTCGTAAACGCCATTTCTTCTTCGTATAATGATAAGCTCGTGCCCTACTATCTCACATACACAGAAAGCACCGGCCCTTTGTGAGCCCGGACTGTTGTCCCGCCAAAATTTCACTATCTTCAGCTCAAAACAAATCACCCACTTATGCTGATCATAAAGAATTTTGTCTCGTTCTTACTTCATCGCTTCATACTTTCCCTCAGGAATAGTCGAGTGAGCAAAGCGTACAGAGTCAACTGGTTGCCGTTGTGCACCACAACACATTTCCGTCATCGCTTGTTACTGTCAATGAAGAGTCTCCAATGTTCGGGTTTGTACTGTGGCATTCCTTGTGCAGCAACCGAGCAATATCCGTACATTGCACTAAGTCCTCTTCAGAGAAAAACACGGTGGTACTCTTGATGTCTGTTGTGTTTAGAAGGTGATGCAAGCACTGTCAGAGATGAGTTTTCTCCTCTTCAAGTTGGATGGCAACAGTTTGGCAAAGGACTTTGACAAGCCTACATTGCGAACTATTAAATGGATTTTAAATTTAATATAATTCTCTCTAACTTATCATAATTTTTCACTTTTGCTAGTTTTATTGTAACTATTAATACTTTGAATATGGATTATTACTAGTAACTTTCATATTTTTACTCACTTTTAATTATTAATAAATTTGATTGTTTTATATTTTATAACTACTTTTTGCTCGCGTATTTATATTATTAGTGTTAACTATACGTTTTTATTCTTTACTTAATTGACATCTTCTCTCCACACTTCATGACTTTGAGGGTGTCGATGTTTACTTTGTGTCGGACCCTAGGATCGGACCCTCAAGAAGGAGTATTTCGACTCTCTCCTGAGGGTATGAACTGTGAATGTTCACTTCGGTTGCCCTTTACATAATCAAAATATCAGTTTGCCGTTTATCATGTCCGCTGGGAATCTACATAAAGGGGAGGGAAGAGTTTGATGTCCGTAATTTTACTTAGTATTTCCAGGCCAAGCTATACTGTCACTTGGTTCTTTTTTGTTTTCTTTCGAGGGCAGCTTGTTTGTATTGGGTTGAAGGTGGTGTTCTCTTTTTTAGCCGCCTGCCATTGTCCTTCGTTTACTGTAATTTTTGTTAGTTTTTAATTTATATGGACACTGGGTACTTGCTGTATTTCTTACACTTCCATTCCCTAAAATCCGTTGTTTAGTAGTAGTTTTTTAAATATTTCGATGAATGAGTCTGGTTGTACTAGTTTGGCGATATGTGCGTATAATTTTCGATTCAGGATTTCCTTTATCTTCTTTGCTATCACTAGGTTTGGGGTGTAGCTTCTAGGTATCAGTTGGACTGCAGTCGATACTGCTTCTGCATACGTGTTATTTTTTTACGTTGTTCATTCAAGTTATTCCTTTTTTTAATTTGTCCCTGGGAATAGAGCACTTCTTGGACAAGGTCCTGTGGCTCTCTCCCCAGTTCAAGCATTTCTTGGTTTGGTTTTAGCAATTTTTTTACTCGAGCCCGACGCAATCTTAGTTCGAACACTCTAGTTTCGATGATGGACACTTCCTGGTAAGATGGTTTTCTAGCGTGTAGCTCTTCTAGCAAATATCTAGATGGTCATAATCTTTTACTTCTATGTAGTGCAATGCTGCTTGGTGGTATAAAGGCAAGACCCACTTTGTTTTTAAGGATTTCATGGCCATCTGTCTCGGCAAAGTTAACTTAAACAATATTGCTATTGCCGAATTACTCCACGTTGGTGATCTTTGCCCATGATTGTTTTTCGTCAAGTTCTTAGCAATATTGATCCTATGGTTTCTCGTAGACCAGGGGCTTTATTATGTACACTGCGGAATTCTACTTCTCAAAGATAGGATTAAGTTAAAAGAATAAGTTGAAGGAGTAAGTTATCAAAGTCTAACTCACCTGGTAGGTAGTTTGCGTTGAGCAAAAATGTGAAGGTTTTCGTCATATGACCATCCGAGATTAGCAGCCAGTTTAGAAAATTCGGTTATACAGATGCTTCCTATACGCGTAAGAGTAATTTATTGGGGACATTTTGATTATCTTCTCTACTTAGTTGAATTCGTCTTGCCGTTGTCTACTCTTACCACCTATAAAATGGTTGATGGTGCTAAAAAAATGATGATGGAAATCAGGTTACACAAACAAGAACACTGTCGGCAAAAACCGATATTACTCAATAGAAAAATACATACTAAGAAGAATGGGACAAGAATTAGCCACACTGTTAGAAAATTAGTGATCAAACTTACCAGCAGAATATATCATATAATATAGGCATAAACCAAGTCATCGTGCCATAAAGAGATCACATTGCTATCCTGGTTGAGATCAACTAAAATCCAAACCAGATAACAATCGTAAGAATAAAAACTTACACAAAAGCTAATTAAGGAAAATTAACCGAAAGATTAAGGGCCTAGACCACAAAACCAGTGGAAGGAGAAGATAAAAACACAATTCACAATTAAATTAATAACACAATAGTTTCGATGAAGGAGGCAGATAAGGAAAAAGTCACCCTAATTGCCTAACAGACCCTACCCTAACGTAGTCTACTTGAGGTACTCAAGAAAAATGAACATGAAGGCGAAAAAATTCATCAAAACATATGAATATATAAGAAGGAAAGGTTTAAATAACCAAGTATATCGCACGCTCAAAATATTAAAACAGGATTTCAACTTTTTGAGACAAGAACAGAAAAATAACAAATGAGAAGTGTTAATCGACAAATTAACGGAAGAGAACTGTCCACAAAGAGCGTAGACAACAATAAAATAATTAAGGGATCAATACTCAAGGAAAAAGAAAAAATTAACGATGAGCAGAAGAATGTAATACATGAAGACGCAGAAGTCGAAACCAGATTCAGGAGGCACCGAAAGAAAAGCTTCTGCATCAGTCCAGAAGACAAAACTGAATTCGACTCCGGCATCGAAGAAATGGTGGAAGAAGAACTGACCATAGAATCTACGGAATATTCAAAGCAGAGAATATTAACTTAGAGGCATGTTGAGCTTAGCGGCTCCGGAGCCAATATAATGGTTGAAGAGGTAAGCAGCGCGATAGACTGCTTCAAACAAAAATACACAAGGACACGGGATTAACAAAAATAAACTATTAAGCAGCTCTATTGATAATCTTCATGGCCTTTGCGTGTTATTTAAAGCCTGCATTAACATCGGATGCTACTGATCCCAAAGACTTGGAAACCTCTCTTACCAGGAGCAATCTACCAGGTGTCCCCCCAAAATGTATATACACTTTAAATAATTGTAATTGTAAATAATTTTAAATTTTGAAAATGAAATATATTTTAATAAACACCTACTTTAAAACTATTTCAAGTGTGAATACATTTTTTGGGAACACCCTATATATACAAATATTTCGGTGGAAAGGTAATAGAGAAGATCATGAGCATAAGAATGATAGAATACTTGGACGAGAACTATTTTAATAATAACTTCCAATTCTGATTCAGGAAAGGTAGATACACCCCCATAGCCGTAGCCATAATAAAAGAAAAGATTACTAAACACAAACCCGAAAAATGTATAGTCGATGCCATACTGCGCGACGTCCATAAATCATTTGACAAGGTTTGGGTTAAAGGATTAACTTATAAAGGACTGCAATTAGGTCCCAGCAGCAATCCTGAATGACTCATCTGAGGCTATGTGAGGAACAGAAAGGGATATCTCGCTCTTGGAGACTATGAGGGACCAGCGTTTGCGCTACAAGATGGCGTACTTGCAAGTAGGCTGACTAAGCTTGACCTTAAAATTGGTTTATGCGGCTAAAATCTCTCAACCCAGAACACTAGTGGGCCTAAAAATACAGTTTGCAGATTACCTCAATCAACTGTAAGTCATGCTTTATGAAGATCCAGGATTGCAGGCTACAACAAAGTGCTGTAGAAATTGAGAATCTGAATAACTATGGAAATTCAAGACTAATTATCTAGAGTTCAAGATCATCCCTTTCTCAAGGAAGAAAAGTCCCAAATACGTGCAAATGAGAGGAGATAGGAGTATGCTACTAAAGGAAGTATATTTATGCTAGGGATCAGTTTATAAGGATATAATGACTATGTATAAGAAATTAAAAAAGAATAACAGGAGGGATAAGCTTGCTTGGGAGACTGAGCAACCTATACATGAAAAACAAAAACGAAGTTTACAGAGCGATCGTCTGGTCGATAATAACCTATTTTCTAATTCCAACAGTTTCTGAAAAGAAAAAACAGAAATCCAAAAACCAAAAAGAAATAAAGCTATTTACTGGATAACTAACAACCGAAGAAGAGAAGGAAAAATAATAAAAAAGCTCCCCAAAATAACAAGTCTTAAAATAGTCAACTTTCTAATAAGAAACTCAACTCTACCAGAAAACCGAAATGTCAGCAGACGCTGTCATTTCAGGTCCCACAGTAGCAGAAGACTAGTAAAATTTGCAAAGCTACCGATTTAAACGTAGAAAAAATCCAACAAGAATTAAAAGATCCAACGGCAAAAAAGCCTGAAAATAATAAATTAGATCAACCAAATATCACATTAGTGTCATTCAAACAAAAATCAGCAAGAGATAAAAGTCTTATTTAATTAGAATTCCATAAAGAAATAGTCATAACAAGAAACACACAAAATATACAAATAACTTACAAATGTACAAAATTACAAAGTAAGATACAAAACGGATACAAACAACGTAAATCCATACTAACATACCCCCCCCCTAAAGTACAACTAGAAAAGAGAAACAAAAAGAAACAAACAGTTAGTCTACTGCATCTTTGATTTTCGACTTATACTATGGTCATCCCTCCAATCTCCCTTTATTTATTTTTCACCTAATATCATCTCCTCTCGCGTATCTTAAAGTGATCTTCGATCTCCCTGGTAAATGAGACAAAGTTTTCAAATGACATCTATTAGAAGAGGTGTCCATTTAAAACAACCACCCCAACCCTGAATTCTAGGTAGTCCTGGAGCCATTTTTCGAATTTGTTGATGGTATCGACTAAATTTGGAGGCAGGAGAGTAATAATCTTGGCTTAAACCAAAGATACATTCATGCTCTCTCTAGATCAGTGTTTCCCAACATTTTCGAAGTGATTACCCCAAAATAGAATTTCGCAATTATCAATTACTCCATTGAAAATATATCCAGTAATATCGGATGTTTTATTTTTTTTAGAAGTCACGTGATGAAAAGCACGGGTAATATAGACCGTATATTAGCTGTATATATTTAAGTATCCAGCACAAATTCAATTTTTTTCATTTTTATTTATATCAAAATCAGATATGATAAGTGCAAAATATTCAACACAACAATAATAATACATATTAATCATTGATCACTTTATGCTTGCTCTGGTTCTTCAGTGTGAGGGTAGAGCTTGCATTGTCTGTGCAATTTTTTATTTAAGAACATAAGAACATAAGAAAAGAAGGAGACTGCAAAAGACCATTCATGGCCTACACTTAGCAGCTCCTGTTCCAGTCAACACACAAAAGATTTCTTACCAGAGAAAAGTCATCAACATTGTCACCCTTTACAGGAGTTCGTCAGATCTAATCTACAATATACATAAAATGCATCCAGAGGATTATGTCCATCCATGCAACCGCAAAATATAATCTCCCCACTCCTTAGAAAAGTATATACATATGTACATAAAAAAGACAGTCCCATCTAGCAGCTTCATCCATATATTTATCTAATTTCAATGCAGCTTGATGAAAGAATGGATGTTGCATCTTGTGCCACTTTGTTTGGGTCACAGAAAGGGCTACCCAGGCGTCAGATGACACATTGAGTCTGTTAGGTTTCTTGGTCTTCATTCCAAGGACAGTAGAGAAAGCTTGCTCGCTGGAGATAAGCGATAGTAAATCATATGAGAATTTGAACTGCTCGAGAGGCTAGTGTTGATGTATCCTACAAAAGAGAGATCAAGAAGGTGTCTTGACCAGCCTTGGCCTCAAACCTTAGTTTGCTTGCATTATTTGTCCTGAGTGTGATAAATTCTTTTGTTAAACAGTCCTCATCAGGAATGATATCTTCACTCACATCAAAAGGATTTATGACTCATTCATTCACTGTTAGTACTATTCAAACTTAGAAAGTACTTCTGCAAGCTTTATAAGAGGCCAGTCAGGTGCTCTTTAATGCTTGTATTCATGTGGTTAAGGATATCTTCAGAATTCAGCTTTTCAAGGAAGGCATCCAATGTAGGAAATTGTGCAAAAAATTCCCCCTGTAACACGTCTGATCAATAGTTGTAATTTCCTACAAAATGAAACGATGTTTTCCCGAAGCACCAGCCACGTGATCTGTCTTTCTTAAAGTTTTAAATTGTTTGTATTCACCTCTCCAAAGATATCAGCTAGGTAGCACAAACATCTGACCCATAATTCATCGTCAAACAGATACGCGAGGGATGATGCTTTCTCTTGCAGAAATATATGAAGTAATTCACGGAGCTCAGTAACAGATACAAGGACTTTCCCATATGACAGCCAGCGAACTTCAGTATGGTACAGTATATTTTCATAATGAGATCCCATTTCTTCACACATCTATTTAAATATACGACTGTTCAAACTTTTTGATTTAACGAAGTATACAAGCCATACCGATGAATGACACAGTGCACAACCTCGATATTTTATTTTTTTTCCTTCAACAAGCAATGAAATTCTTTGCCCTGACCCATCATGCTAAGAGCTCCATTCACTGATACCTGAGAAACCTTGCTCCAATCTAGACCTGCCTTTTTCATGAACCCATCTACTGTTTTTAAGATATTTGTCCCTTTTGTAGTTGTCGGAAATTCTCCAAATAGTAACATTTCCTCGTTGATACTTCCCTCATGAACATTTCTAATGAACCCAAACAAAGTGGCACAAGATGCAACATCCGTTCTTTCATCAAACTGCATTGAAATTTAGGGATGGGAACTGGATAATACCTCTGAAATATGTTGTTCCACAATTTCAGCAGTGAGATCGTCTATCCCTCTGCGAATTGTGTTGTTGGAGAGTGAAATAGGATTGAGCATTTTGAGTTGGACCAAGCAACATAATCTTTCCACCATTATGATTAAGCATGATAAAATCAACTCTTTAGCAATTGTATGTGGCTTTTGTGTTTTTCCTATTCGATATGCCATTTCATATGAAGCTTCAACAGCAGCCGCCATTTGTTGCGATGCAAATCCATTTTTTTCCAACCAAACTTCACAGCCTGCATATTGTTTGCCTTTTGTTGAAAAAACATGATACTCTGGGAGACACTTCCGGGATGAGACTTCATCAGATGTTCTTTCAGCTTTCCTGGTTTCAGACTTTCATTGATGAAAACTTTGCAGTATAACACACATTGAGGGCGATCTCCAAAAGGATCAGGTGTAATCACAAAGTCATACTGCAAAAATGCCTCATTGTAGGTCAGTTTCCGTGTGACTTTACTTGTTATCCTGCGAAAAAACATATGTATGATTAGCAAGAAACAAAAGGATGAGCAGAAAATAATAATATTAAAAGTAATAGCATATACAAATAGTAATAATAAAAAACACAGCAAATATAATATCTATTAAAATACTTCCCCAAAATAATAATAATTTCTTTAATTTTTCTAATAGATTCCACTATTATTCTTTGTACTCCGGGTTTATTTGATGCCACTGCTTAGTAACGCTTTAGCAACGTAGCCAGCGACACGCCCCGCAGCACTTTGCTGTCCACTACCGCACCGCTCCCTGGCCCCTCGCGCCAAAAATATTCACCAGTGGGTGCCCGGCACCTCTGTCTCGCTCATAGGCGCCTCGCATCACGCCAACCTACACTCCTTTCTTTCTGTTCTCGGATCATGTCGCCTCTCATGTACTTATCTTAGTCATTTTCTGCCTCGCGTATCGACTGCGCTGCAGCCCTTTCTAACTAGACTTCTCAACTAGGCAGATATGCTTTCCGACACAGCCATACTGACTATAAACCGATATGGGTTTTCATGCACCGCGCGCGGCCCACACACCACCCGGCCCGCATACATGCCTGTCTCTGTATAATAAAAGCATGATGGTAGACTGAAATTAAGGACTGATTCGTGAAAAAAACTTACATAATAATCGTAAATCACGAAAAACTACTAATTTCTAACGTTGTAAAGTTGAAAATATTTATTTAACAACGATCTATAAATAAAAACGTACCTTTTACGATTCTCACACATTTTCTTCAGTTTAAATCACGTAATGTCTCGACTGTCGTCAGAAAAATCGAGAAAAACAACTCGACGAACCCCACCAACAATGTTTATAACCAGCACGGCAACTATCCAACTAACGCTGCAAGGCGCCAGCCTATCAGATCCCGTATCAAGTGACGTCATTGCAGATAGACGATTATGTTTGAGAATATATAATGTATATTCTCAAACGAACCCAACCAATCTGCAATGACGTCATATATATATATATATATATATATATATATATTTATATATATTAAGAAAAATTATTGCAGTAACGCAATTAATTATGCGGTTAAAAGGGTATTTTGGGCAAACACAGTGTGTGGGGATAAATCTCACGAGGACAAACAGACTCTAGTTTGTTTATACAGCGTCAACGGTCACGTTCCATTGGGCCGACACTTTACCCACCTCCCCTTTGCCCCGCTGCCCCAAAGATCCTCGAACGTTGCTCGCAAAGAAGGATCACAATCAGCAGATTTCGTAGTCCGTTAATATAAACATAGGAGGGTGGGGTAGCCTTTAAAATAAAAATCTATGAACAGGCTCACTGTCCTCTCTGATTGATTATGTCTATTTTCGCCAAATAGACGAAATTTTACTTCTCCGTACGTAAATCAGAAGGGCAAATGTTCACAACGTTGAAAATTTATGCCCTAGGAGAGAGGCTTAAAGGTGAGCCCTTGTCTTCCCTCCCCTTCTTCCCAGAAGATAATCGAGTTATTTATAGTTCGATCTGGAGAAATGTAGGAGAAAATTGGAGTAGCAGTCGAGAGGAGATCAGTCCCTGAGTAAAACAGGGAATCAAGAAGATAGTGGAGCCGAGTGGGGTTTTTATGCCCGAGGCTGTTCCTTTTGTCACTTAGAAGAGTAGACCAGTGGTATCGGAACCCACTCTCATACTAATCTAGTTCAGAGAAACCCCCTAGCTCAGTTTTTCGGAATAAAAACAGAGATGACTCTTACCATTGAGGAATAATAACGCGAATGCCCACTCTAGGAAAAGATTCACCTCTTGGTCAAGTCTCATCATCGAGAAGCTCGCAAGTGTAACACAAAGATTGGAATAACCCGTACATCCACAATCCCATTTGCTTAAATCTTCAAGTCAAGAAGCATCTCCACGCGCTCCCAACCTACCTCGGAATAAGCATCAGCTGTTCTTCCCGAATAGCTTCACTTTCACCCTGAGAGACGATCAGCTGTTTTTTCCCGAGTCAGTCTCTCGTCCAGTCAAATGCGTCTTGAATCATCGCATCAGAGAGGATCTCGTGCAAGGTCGCCTAACTTCAGACTCCCTCTTAGTTAAAGGTAAAAGGAATCCAAAACTTATGCATGTTCGTTAGTTATCATTCCGTACGAAAGTGAATTTTGCTTCAACGATCACGTAGTACTCATTGATAGTATTAATTTTTATTTAGATCCTCTTATTATAGCATTAGTATATTTAAAGTTTTAATATATAAATTTTTGTATAATTAAAAGTATATTTTTGCCCTAGTTGTTTAATTAGATCCTCGAAACGCTGTAATTGGCAATAGATATATAATATTACAAATCTTCCCTGTTAAAGAATCAAAAGTAAAAGTAAAGTTTGCACGGATCAAACGTACATACGCACTCTGCCGTATACCACGACACACAGTCTTCATAAAAGCCCTCGGAGGAAGCTCTTCTCACATATACGAGAAGTTAACACTTAAAACAAGCGTTCTCTCAGATAGCCAAAAAACTATCTTTTGATTGGCTTTTTTAAGTGTCACCCTTTTCGAAGAAAATGAAAAATTTGTAAATTCATAAATTACATTGGATGCTTTCCTTTATTTTGTTTTGTTTGGTTATTGTTAATGAGGTCATTGCTAATTTTATGGGGTTTTTAGTATATTATCACATATGAATTTTTTTTCAGGATTTTTACATTTTGTATTTTTGGTGTCAAATAATTTCAAATTATTCTTTCTTCCGTTTTATATGAATCTCTCGTTTGGTTTTTATACAAGACATTTATTGAGTGTTTTGTATTATCATCTTTTTTATTCATATTAAAATTTTGGCAAAAATGTTTTGATCTCTTTGTCTACCATAGTATTGGAATAACCATTGTTAATTAATACTTGCTATTGGATTGCCCTTCATTTTATATTGGGCAAACTAGAAAGGATCTGAATGTGCGTATTAAGCAACATAAGTACTCTGTAAACACTGTGTGATAGAACGTGTTGAAGCTGCGTTTAATTTCAACTCCTACCCCGTATTATTTAAAACCACGATGCTGCCCACGTGCATCTTCGATTCGAGGCTTGGAGTCTTATCTCAGCTACCGGATGCCAATGTTTAAACAAGGAGGTTATCGTCCCCCCGTTCGCCCCCATACGCCGACCTCGCCAGATCGAGTTAGGCTTATGAACAGATAAGTCATTGTTCCCCGGCCCGGCTGTGCGTTCCCTCCAAGCTTTCACTCCATTTTCCCCCACGCCAAGGAGATGTCCTGGCTATTTATATGGAAACTTTACCACTAAGATCAGATTGGAGATCCAGATTTTCGTCGCGAAACATCACCACGACCCTCTCTCCCTTTGTGCGCCAAGGGACCTCGACCTCGAGATTCACCATCACTTGTCCAGAAGGAGGACAATATTCCTTGAGTGCCAAAGGTTCGAGCCTTTCCGACGCCAAGTCCCAAGGCTTCCCCCCCTGTTGTTCAAGGAGAACAGCATTAGAACAGCCATTTTTCGTTTTGAGCCCTTCGCCAAGAAACGGTTCTCACCCCCCCTGTTGTTCAAGGAGAACAGCATTAGAACAGCCATTGTTCGTTTTGAGCCCTTCGCCAAGAAACGGTTCTCATCCCCCCTCCTGTTGTTCAAGGAGAACAGCATTAGAACAGCCATTGTTCGTTTTGAGCCCTTCGCCAAGAAACGGTTCTCATCCCCCCCCTGTTGTTCAAGGAGAACAGCATTAGAACAGCCATTGTTCGTTTTGAGCCCTTCGCCAAGAAACGGTTCTCACCTTCCCTGTTGTTCAAAGGAGAACAACATTAGAACAGCCATTGTTCTTGAGCCCGTAGACAAGAGACGGTTCTCATTCCCCCCTTTGTTCAGAAGAGAACAAAGTAGAACAGCCCTTGTTCTTCAAGCCGTTCGTCGAGTAACGGTTCTCCTTTCCAAGACGCCTCGTCAGGATCCTTTTATCCCCCCCCCTTCGGCTGGAACTCGCCAGCGGACCGAATATTCCTTCAAGTACCTTCCACTGCACCCTAATGAAAAGTTACGTAAGCCAAACGTCACCTTTTGAGTATTGATCCCTTTTGTCAATTCTATCCTGTGCTTTAAATTGTTTATCGAACCATCCCATCTCTTTAACTCTATATTTGTTTTACCTTTTTTTAATCCTTTAAATCCTCGGATTAGCCCGAGTCTCCACGACCCTTTCCATTCTGTTTATGTCAATATTTTCCGTTTTTGTGTATTGTTTATAGTTATTATTAATAAAACTCTATTTTATTAATGATAGCAATATTATTATCCTTGAGCTCAGTTCCACTTCTTAAGCATATCGAAGATATATAATATCGGCCGCCAGACAGTAAACGCACTCTAAAGATAATTAAGGAAGTTCCCTCAACGAATAGTGTAATATATGGTATCGTCGGGAGTCATTCTACGACATATATATATATACTATTTAAATTTGGTATCAGGTGTGTAAGGTTTAACACTATATCTTTGCAAACACTGGTCTCAGTCGAGTAAAGCATAGTGTTATTCGTTAAAATAATAGAATATAGTAGTTCCCTTTTGTTTTAACGATTGCTATCCCTTTTTTTTTGAAACTTAAGAAGCTGGAGTAGCTCAAGGAACGGTTATAATAATTTGTTTGTGTTTTTTGTGATTTTAGTCAGTGGTTATTCAGATCGAGAAACCAAGTACGAACAGGTCAGTGCCCATATTTAGGTAGGCTAATTCTATAGAGGCATAATTCTTGTTGCAAGGAATTTTAGTTGGTTGACTAGTGCGCCCCCAAGTGCAAAGATGACTCAGTTTGAAATCTTTAAAGCGCAAGGAGAGTCCTGTGGACTTTCCGGAAAAGAACTAATTGAGTACATTCAAGAGGAGCAAAGAAAAGAGGAAGAAAGAGAAAAACAAAGAAAAAAGGAAGAAAGAGAAATACAACGAGAAGAAAAAGAAAGAGTAATCCGACAAGAGGAACGAGAAAAAGAAAGAGAAAGAGAGGAACGGATGAGACAAGCTGAGCTTCAGATTGAATTAGCTCGGATTAAAGCAGAAGTTCAAAGAAAAAAGGTAGAAAAATAAAGAGAAAGAGAGGAACGGGGAAGAGTAATCCAACCAGAAGAACGAGAAGGAAAAATACAACGAGAAGAACGAGAAAAAGAAATCCAACGAGAAGAAAGAAGGACGGATTCGCGCCCCTTCCCAGGAAAGCTGACAAAGTTTCCGAGCCCCGTAAAACCCCAAAACTTCTTTCCCCAAAACCAACATCGGGACTCCAAACCTCCCGTTAAGACTTCTCCTCCATCTCTCTTCCCGAAGCGACCAATAATATGCTTCACCTGTGGTGTAGAAAACCACATGAGCTGGAATTGCCCCCAAAATTCTAGGCTTAAAAGCGGACCAGCCCACCAAGTTCACCAGATTAATGCAACCCCGGCTCCCCCGGTGGTGCAGACCCAAGCAGAAACTTCTCCCCCTCCGTCAGGCCACCAGGTAAATTTTGTTTTTGGTAAAAGTTCATCGGGAACTTTGAAATATGAGGAGGGCAGCGTGGACAGCTGTCGAGTATCGACTCTCGTCAGGGACACAGGATGTACGTGTTTCATCGTGTCAGACGAACTCCTCCCAGTGGCCTCTAACCACGAAAAATTTGCGGTGGTACATGACCAACTTGGGCGGGCGAACCGATTCCCCGTCGCTAGATGTTACCTGCAGTGTCAATATTATAATGGCTGGGCTGAAGTCATTGTAGCACCCATACAATTCTGTTCCGTACTTATAGGAAAGAGCCCCCAAGTAAGTTTCGACCCTGTGTTTCAGGCCGCCCTTCCTCAAGGCCGAGATAAGAAAGAAGCCCAGGAGCCCGTCCCCATCAGAACCCCGATCCTGTCCGATTTCTCGGAGACCCCTAACCAGGACTTTAGGACGGCAAAAGAGGAGTGTGAATCACTAACACCCTTAGGTGATAAGGCCCCAGACAAGGACACGGAGACTGTCCCTGGACCCCAAGAAAAAATGAACCCCCAATGCGCCCATGGAGATACCTTCGTCGAACTGGACGAAACATCGGCGCTTGAAGAAGATTACCCCGCGGAGTCCCTTAATGTAATCCAGACAGTGTGCATCCAACCTGATGCCGATTACCCTCCTCCTTCCCTACCAGGCGAGTCTTTAGAACCCTCTGACCTGGATAGTGACGCGCAGCTGACACCACGTCCGAAGAGTCAGCTACAAGAACTAATTAAATGGAATCACCATTTACCCGCCCTATTAGCTCTTTTTGAGCGACTGCGTAAAAATGGCCTCAGCATTGGCCCCAGCAAATGCCATTTTGCTCACGAAACCATCAAATATTTGGGTTTCAAAATAGGACAAAGCAAGTTAGGTCCCCACGAGAACAAGATTAAGGCAATCGCCCACATGCCCCTCCCGATTACAAAGAAGCCATTAAGATCGTTCCTAGGATCAGCTTCTCCCTATCAGCGATTTGTTCCGAATTTCGCTGCAATTTTGGCCCCCCTATGCCCCCTTCAGGAAAAGAATTTCTCCGATCGTTTACGTTGGAATGATGTCGCTGTTTCCCATTTTAATCAGCTCAAAAGTAAGTTCATTTCTGCCCCCATTTTTAAGTTGCCCAACCCGGAAAAATCCTTTGGGGTTAAGACCGACGTGATCAACGAGGGCATTGGAGGTGTACTCCTTCAATACGTGGATGACAGAACGAGTCATCCAGTTGCATATGCTAGTCGTCAATTATTACCACGCGAAAAGAGATATGCCACTAGAGAAAAGATAGCTCTATCAATTATCTGGGTCATAGACAAATTCAAGCTGTACTTGATATGTAAAGAATTTCAAATAGGAACCGACCACCGTCCGTTAGCCTATATTAGGAATTTGAGACACTCAAACGGCCGCATCATGCGCTGGAGTTTACTCTTGCAAGAGTATCAATTTAAAATAAATTATATCAAAGGTTCCGATAACCAGGTCGCTGACGCACTCAGTAGGAATGCGTTACCGAATAGCGTAGAATAATTGTATTCATAGGATTAGTATCTCCATGTAGGTATATACCGTCTTGTACGACTTAATTTAAGATTGTTTTGTAATATAATTAATTAATGTATATGTCTGAATTTTGTAACGCTCAATGTCTAATTTTTTGTATGTCTATATATTTGTTCTTATTAATTTACGTATAAATTATTTTGTCCCGTATGTACTAAGTTTATATCATTTCATTGTTCCATGCCCTTTTTTTTCTTTGATTAAGTTGTATTGAAGGTTATTTTCCCCTGTAATCTAAAGATCAAAATAATCATATGTATTGAGGTAATACTAGTTAGGTGCAGGAAGGTACGGTTGGTACAAGAAAACGAGTTCCCCACAACGGAGCTCTATCGTTGTCCCTTCTCCCTTTTTTTTTCGAAGTGACAACTTCCCCTGGAATGGAGGGGTGTGATAAAACGTGTTGAAGCTGCGTTTAATTTCAACTCCTACCCCGTAATATTTAAAACCACGATGCTGCCCACGTGCATCTTCGATTCGAGGCTTGGAGTCTTATCTCAGCTACCGGATGCCAATGTTTAAACAAGGAGGTTATCGTCCCCCCGTTCGCCCCCATACGCCGACCTCGCCAGATCGAGTTAGGCTTATGAACAGATAAGGCATTGTTCCCCGGCCCGGCTGTGCGTTCCCTCCAAGCTTTCACTCCATTTTCCCCCACGCCAAGGAGATGTCCTGGCTATTTATATGGAAACTTTACCACTAAGATCAGATTGGAGATCCAGATTTTCGTCGCGAAACATCACCACGACCCTCTCTCCCTTTGTGCGCCAAGGGACCTTGACCTCGAGATTCACCATCACTTGTCCAGAAGGAGGACAATATTCCTTGAGTGCCAAAGGTTCGAGCCTTTCCGACGCCAAGTCCCAAGGCTTCCCCCCCTGTTGTTCAAGGAGAACAGCATTAGAACAGCCATTTTTCGTTTTGAGCCCTTCGCCAAGAAACGGTTCTCACCCCCCCTGTTGTTCAAGGAGAACAGCATTAGAACAGCCATTGTTCGTTTTGAGCCCTTCGCCAAGAAATGGTTCTCACCCCCCCCTGTTGTTCAAGGAGAACAGCATTAGAACAGCCATTGTTCGTTTTGAGCCCTTCGCCAAGAAACGGTTCTCATCCCCCCCCTGTTGTTCAAGGAGAACAGCATTAGAACAGCAATTGTTCGTTTTGAGCCCTTCGCCAAGAAACGGTTCTCACCTCCCCTGTTGTTCAAAGGAGAACAACATTAGAACAGCCATTGTTCTTGAGCCCGTAGACAAGAGACGGTTCTCATTCCCCCCTTTGTTCAGAAGAGAACAAAGTAGAACAGCCCTTGTTCTTCAAGCCGTTCGTCGAGTAACGGTTCTCCTTTCCAAGACGCCTCGTCAGGATCCTTTTATCCCCCCCCCCTTCGGCTGGAACTCGCCAGCGGACCGAATATTCCTTCAAGTACCTTCCACTGCACCCTAATGAAAAGTTACGTAAGCCAAACGTCACCTTTTGAGTATTGATCCCTTTTGTCAATTCTATGCTGTGCTTTAAATTGTTTATCGAACCATCCCATCTCTTTAACTCTATATTTGTTTTACCTTTTTCTAATCCTTTAAATCCTCGGATTAGCCCGAGTCTCCACGACCCTTTCCATTCTGTTTATGTCAATATTTTCCGTTTTTGTGTATTGTTTATAGTTATTATTAATAAAACTCTATTTTATTAATGATAGCAATATTATTATCCTTGAGCTCAGTTCCACTTCTTAAGCATATCGAAGATATATAATATCGGCCGCCAGACAGTAAACGCACTCTAAAGATAATTAAGGAAGTTCCCTCAACGAATAGTGTAATATATGGTATCATCGGGAGTCATTCTACGATACACTGGGCAAACATCAAATGCCATTTTTATCCATTTGAGTGAAAATTCCCATCGTATTAATTGGAAGGAGAGTTCTGTGATTGCCAAATCAAATGACTTTTTTTCACGAAATCTTTTAGAATCGGCATTTATACAACTGACTTCGAATTTTAATTTCAGCACTGGAATGTATTTTTTGGACCCTTGTATTAAAAGAATGTTTAAGAATGATTTTAAAGATAAAATTTCTGAATTAATGATTACCACCTAGATGTTATTTTAGCTTATTTATATAAAAAAACCTTTTCTTATATTTTTCTTTTGTCATATCTTCTAGTTATCATGTGTAAACTTTTTTTTTTCATATTGCATATGTGATTCCTAAACACTGCCCCCAGCCCTTTCTTTTGTGACCCGTAACTTTTTTTTTTTAACCCTGACGGCTCATCTCGTTAATAGGATTTTTCCAGGTACCTGCTAATCCCACCCCTTTTAATCTTTATATCCCATATTTTCATTAATCAGGTGTATAAATATCTTTCTCTTTTTCCCTTTCTTTTAGTCTGCTTAGTAAAAGACCATTAGTCGAAAGGCCTTGCAGTTCTCCGTTGTTTCATTTTCCTCGTGGCTGTAACGTTATTCATATATATATATATATATATATATATATATATATATATATATATATATATATATATATATATATATATATATATAATTGGCGAGAGTTAAACTGATTGATTTTGTCAGGCTACCTCTTCTCACACACAACATCCATTAACCCCCCATATATGGGATCCATTACCTCAGGGTTGGGAAACATTGTCTTAGAGGAATGAATTGTAGTAATGTTATCTTAGGATTGTTTATTATCTTCTTTACTTCTTTTTATTTTTGGAGTCGTATTTTCTTGGAGGTGTTCTTTGTTGAGTGCCCACACAGTATTGGTAGTTTTCCACATTAGTCTGTTCAGCTGATTTGGAAAACTCAATGGCCAGTTCCGGTTTGTTTTGCCCTTCTTCCCGATTGACGGATGTACTTTGTTTGATTGCGGTTTGGAGGCAAATTTAATAGGCTCAAAAGCCCGTTTTTGGCCAGCATTTTGTTTATTTCCGTTTATTTTATTTAGTATTATATAAAATTTGATATTAGCTTAGATATTAATTTTTCTTATGAACTACCAGCTTTTTGTATTAGAATTCTGGCTTTTAATAGAAAATAAACAGAATGCTTCAATTTTATACGTCAGGTTTAATTTGCCTTTTGTGATAACTTACATCTTCAGAGAATGTAAATTAATAACCCCGTACAACTGACTCTATATAACCATTAAAAGTTGGCGTGGGACAAAGATGAGTGGATTTGTTGTTGGTCTTCGTGAGAGTAAGCTGAGTTGTGAAACAATTTTCTTTTTAAATCCAGAAGTAACTTAAATGAAGCCGGCAAAATAGGATGAAAGCTCCGGGATTTAATATTTTTGTTGCCAAAAAATGTCTGGATTTCGACAGATATTATGCCTCTTATTAGAATCCTTCTTCAAATTTCTGTGCTTGCCTGTCTCTTGGAATTCGTTGAATGGCTAAAATGTATACTTATAGAGGGTATCTTCACGAATTAAATTTATCTGCAGCGGTTTTACCTTTCCACTTCCTTCCAAAACTTATATTTTTCAATTTCTCTCGATATTCACCATGCGAGGTGTGGGGATTTGCTTGGTGACGTTATTATTTGCATCCCTTCCTCGGCGAATTTAATTTTGCTTGTCTGATCGTAGTAGAGCTTCCGAAAATCATAGGTGAGGAGGGAATAAATGACCGGTGAAAGGTAGCACCTAAGAAGAATGCCCTCTTTAAATTGAATACCGACCCCATTGCCTACTGTGGAGATGAGTGAACCACGGTCGTCGCTTATGTGACTGAAAAGGAACCTGATGACCTGACCATTGAGGCTTATTCTAATTAGTTTTCATTTGAGCCCCTTACGCCAGATTTGTCACAGGTCCTCTTGACGCCACGGGACACTAGATCATTTATGTGGTTTGAGAATCTGAATCTGAATCTGAACTGTTTCTCTCTTTTTCGTTAATTCGTCCTGCTGTTCGCTGTACAAATAATTTTCCTCAAATGTATTTCACAAAGCGCCAGCATATTACATTTTCGAAGACCTTACCGAGAAAGTTAAGTAGTAAAATTAATCGAAAATTGGTTACCTCGGCATGGATTTCTCTAGTTTTGTGGATGAAAATCATTTCTTCATTTTGAATATGGATAGGAAATATCGTATTGATTAAGCTTCGTAAATTTTGAAGGACCAACTGTTTATTTCTAATCAAATGAGTTTATTATAATTTTTAATTATTCAGTTCTTATTTTTCCAATAATTAGGTGTCTGTTTTCCCACGGTTCAGGTATAGTTGTGAGTGGATAAGTTAAAGATAATTTTCCGTTTACTTCTTACATAATTTCTGTTTTTAATTCCACATCCTGGTTAGTATTATTTGTCTCTCACTAGGTTGAATACTATTTTACAGTGCTTCCGATCTAGAGGTAGAGTTTTGGATGCTTTATTATTTTCTCTTTGTCATATATTTCCATTTTTACTGGTAGGTGGCTTCCCTTGTAACTTTTTACTATGTTCCAAAACTACTTTGGGCGTATTTCTTGATGTAGCAAAGCTATTATTACATTTTAGGATATTCTCTGTAGTAATTGGTCTGTTGAACTGCGATTGAAAAACTGATTTATTTGGTAATACTGGATTTATTCCGGTCCTTGTGATCTCTTTTATATTGTTTATTTAGTGCGATTTATCTTTCATTTTCTGTAGTGACTAATATATTTTGGGGGATATGTTTTATATTTCCTTCTTGCAATTTTAACGAAGGTCGTCAATTCTTGTTCTATTTCTTCCGTGCCTTCTCCTAGGGTTTTTTGGTTGTTAATCTCGTAGTTCACTTTTATGGAGATCCCTTTAAGTTATTTGCTCGTCTTTTCTTTTGTCGGTTCGTAACTGTACTGGGTTAGCGAGGATGATTGTTATAATACTATTGGATCGGATGGGAAGGGCAGACCTGGCTTTATTATGAGATTTCAGTTCAATTAGACGTTTTTAATACATTATCCGGGGGGTTTTCTGCCTTTTTTATCATTAAGCCGCAAAGTCTAACCCAGTTTTCTCTACTCTTTCAAGATGAATAAGAATTATGAAAGTCCTCCCAATTTCACTGGTGCCTGTGGTGTAGATGAAAGTGAATTGTACGAGCTTTGAGGTTGTCTGGGAATCAGGCGAGTCGTCTGTTGAAGATCGATAAGCAATAGTTCAACGCAATTTAATTTATCCTTGGATGTTGGAATTCCCCCCTTCCTAAAATATTATTACCTGTCTCGTTAGAGTGTTTATTTTTATTGGTAATTAACTCTGTTTTCAGGTTTTAATTTGGTAGTGTGCTATGCCTTTTTATGATCGCTTTTGCTATGACATCAATCTTTTCTTTTTATTATTTAATTTTGGTATTTTTGTTTTCTCTTTATACTTTCTGTGATCATAAATTATAATTAAGTTAGGGTTTTCTTACCTTATGGTGTTGTAAATATTGCTTTTTCTGGGACCCATCAATAATTAATGTTAATTTGTATCATTTTTATTCTACTTGTTGTTTGTTGCCATTTATTTCAGGCATTGGTAGGATTTGATCACTAAGGGAAGTTAGATTGTTTTTGCTTAATTATGTGGTATTTCTTTTTACCTATTTAAATTCTTCCTTTCAAGATTTCAGCCCCAATTTCCCATTATTTGTCTTCAGAACAGTGTCTCTATTTATGTTTCTTTCTGGTTTCTTGGATGGGTTATTTTTATTTTTGGCTGTGGGAAGTTTGTTATTAGTTGAGCTGAAGATTTCAAAGTTTATTGTCTTGTTGTTGTACTTTGTGCCTTATTTTCTTGCCATACTCACTTTGGTTATGGGTAGTGGATTTATTTTTCTACTCTTGATGTTAGTTGAGATATTTTATGTTTCTCTGCTGTTAAGGGCCGCTTCAGTAACTGGTTGTTTAATTTCTTTTTCTCTTTTTCTTCGTTAAAAGGTTCAGATAATCGTCTTTGGGAGTGTTTTAGCTACGGTATTGTTTCCAATTTCCATTACTTTGAACTTTCATTTTCTTTAAACTTAATTCTTAAAATACCTGCAGATGGTAGGGGGAGGAGAGATTTCCTAGGGAACTAAAGTTTTTTGTTAAACCGTTTTTGGCTAGCGGATTATTTATTTCTTTCGAAAAACTGCCAAGATTTACTATAAGAACATAAGAAAAGAAGGAGACTGCAAAAGACCATTCATGGCCTACACTTGGCAGCTCCTGTTCCAGTCAACACACAAAAGATTTCTTACCAGAGAAAAGTCATCAACATTGTCACCCTTTACAGGAGTTCGTCAGATCTAATCTACAATATACATAAAATGCATCCAGAGGATTATGTCCATTCATGCAACCGCAAAATATAATCTCCCCACTGCTTAGAAAAATATATACATATGTACATAAAAAAAGTCAGTCCCATCTAGCAGCTTCATCCATATATTTATCTAATCTATTCTTAAAACTACCCAGAGAGGAGGCTTCTATCACATGTCTAGTGAGCCTATTCCATTCATCTACCACACGATTTGTAAACCAATTCCTCCCAATCTCCTTCCTAAACCTATACTTATCAAGCTTAAACCCATTGCTACGTGTCCTGTCATGTTCACTTATTATAAGAACCTTACCCAGATCCCCTATATTATATCCTTTTACCCATTTGAAGACCTTAATCAATTCCCCTCTGACTCTTCTCCTTTCCAATGTATGTATATTTAGTTTACTGAGCCTTTCACCATAAGGTAAGTTCCTTAGCCTACTAATCATCTTTGTCATCCTTCTCTCCACAGACTCAAGCAAATCAATACCCTTCCTATAATATGGTGACCAAAATTGTACTGCATAGTCTAGATGAGGCCTAACTAGCGCCAGATACAGTTATAGAATGACTTCAGCACTCTTATTGCTTACACTCCTCCTAATGAATCCCAATATCCCTTCAGCTTTATTCTTAGCATTTAGCCATTGCTTTCTAGGACGAAGGTCTGAACTTACCAAAATACCCAAGTCCCTCTCACAATCGGTCCTCCCTAAAATTCTCCTATTTAATTTATAACTATTCAATGGATTATTTCTACCTATACTAAATACACTACATTTGTCTATGTTAAACTTCATTTGCCATTTCTCGGCCCAATTGGACAGAATGGTCAATTCCTCCTGCATTACAACAACATCAGAATCAGCCCTAATGGCCCTACCTAGCTTAGTATCATCAGCTTAGTATCATATGTTAAGCATATGTGTGTTAATAAGGTATGGCGAGATTTCTATATTCCCTCGCTCGATCATGTGCACTGAAGTACATGTTTCTGTCTTGTTAAAGGCGATAGAAGCGATGTCTGCGTCTTGCACTAATTTTAGTGTTTTTTCTTTCTTCATTTTTATCTTTCCTTTTCTTTTACAGTATTTCATGTCAGGGGCGAGGGGCCTACACCCCAAATTATATACATATTTTTTAATTGCTACCTCAATCTCTACAAGAATGTCCAATATCTAAACATTCCAAGCATACTGTTAGTTCTCAAATGCAGTCTTTAATAAAATGGGTTTCACTCTTATACACATCTTACAACATTTGCTAGTCGAATCCCTGCCCCCCCCCCTAATTTAGTGCTTTGCATGCCATCACCGAGTCACATAATATTACTTTCAATATGCTTTTTAACTTCACTACATGTTTGTTTTACCCACGATTGCTTCCTCAATATTTCCTCTTTTATTTATTTCTTCGTGTTTTCAGTGAAAGTGAGGTCGAGGCTTGTGCAGAATGTGGTTCTTTGTGACTTCATTTCTGGTGGTACTCATATCTCCAGTGCTAATTTCTGAAAGTCAGATATTCCATTTTTATTGTTGTGGCATAGTGCTGCGTAGCCACATGTCTTTAAAATATGGATTAGTGCTACTCCTAGGTTTCCGTTTATGTATGTGAGGACCCTTTCCCTGGTCGGTTTGTTCAACTGCGGGTGACCCGGAGTGGGATTCCTTTTAATTCGGTGGGGAATATGTTGCTACTTCTGGGGTTTTATGTGAAGGGTGAGAGGTCTTCCTTGTCGATTTGGCCCAAGAAGACCCAGTGAAATTATACCCTTGATGATGACATGAATGAATGAAAGAATGAACCCAGCTGGGCTTTTCTCGACTTATGAATCATGGTGAAGTTACTGACAACACCGCCGTATGAAGGGTTTGAATATCACGACTGAATCCTTCCTGCACAAAGACGGTTGTGTGTACCTCTGTTTTAGGGAGGATCCATAGCGGAGGAAGATCACGTTACCCATCCCCCCTCCATCCCACAACAAAATGTTGCAGTCCATCCCTTGCCTGAGATGCTTCTGACAATGGAATCCAATGTGGGGTACACAAAATTAGTACACGGTGGTTAACTCAAAGGAATATGTTGAAATAATTAGGGCAGTGCCTGATTTTGAAAAGTTCTGCAAGGTCAACTTTTAAGCAACCAGCCTTTTCACTAATATTCCTTTATAGGAAACCATTAAAATATTCATTCATATGTTATTCTCTTTTTTAAATAGACTCTTAACCTTCGCTAGTAACGAATTTCAATCTCTCCTCGAATTTTCCGTTTTGTAAATTCCGTTTCTCGAATTTCACATTTTATAAATTTCCGGTTTACTAACAAACCAAGGGGGATGTAGAGATTAGATCATCACTCAAGCCCACATTTACTTATATATATATATATATATATGTGTCACCAAATATTGCTTTGGTGTCAAAATTGTCCTACAGATTTCCACAGTATATTTTATTACAGGCGTTATGTAGACAATTGCTTAAATCTATTTGGTAATTCTGAACATGCCTCCAAATTCTCCATTTTCTTAATGATCAACATCCAAATATAATATCTTAAGTAAACATCAAGAACGAACACATTTATCACTCCGATTTAGAGTTCAACCAAGGCAAGGTTTATTTTAGACCTCTTTTTACCGCGACCCCCCTACATTAAGTTAAGCTCTATTTCTTTTCTTTTAAGTCAATAAGATTCATGCTCTCCTTTATTGAGCAATTTTACTTGTTCTGTATATTTCGCCCTACACAAGTAATTCTTGGTCATTATGAACTTTTTTAGTGATAATGGTTTCCCTCTAAAACTCAATGACTGACATATTAACAATTTTCTTTCTTCTTACCTTGATAAATCTTCTTTTAACTCCGCGAAATTAACCACATTTCTCACTGGTGGCAATCAAAGTGGGTCTTTGTTTAAATTCAAGGAACCATGCCCATTTGTTGACCATCAAAACTTATTTATTAATTCAGTTGTTTATTTTTGGTACATTGTATGTTAGCTCCACTACCAGAATCCTTCATACCCTAGTCGATCAGCATTTGTGTAAAAGAGACTGAACCGTTAATCATTAAGATGTTCAGATCATTCTGCCATTCGAGAAAGCTCGAGTTAATTTGAACTCTTTTTGTATTTTATCTTCAACAAGTGACATATTTGACCTCAGACTTTTAGAATCATGCTTTATTTATAAATTTAACGGCTATGTTACAGAGTTACATACCTATTTTAAAGAAGAGAGGCAAAGTTTTACGATTGGGAGAATGCAACAATAGATTAGCATCTGTTAATCTCTCATTACACAACTAAAACGTGAACCAATCTTGAGTAGGATTGTTACACCGACTCTAAAAGTGAGTTATACAGAATAATAGTAATAATAATAAACATTCAGAGAGTGGAGTAAAAGTGGGGAAAACCATAATCCGAGGTGAAACAGTTGTCTCATCTCCTAAACTTTCAATTGTGCTTTCGGTGAGATATAATGGCATGATCTATTTTAAAATTCCTAACTCAAATCAAACTACTACCAATGAGGTTTGCTGTGTTTAATTGGACCTTTTACGTAAGTCACTTACAGAAAAAAGGCAAACATTACTTAATTAAATAAGAACACTATTTCATCAAGGCAACGTGGGACGTCCTATCACAGAATATACCACATGAAAGCTTAACAAATTGGATTATGAACTAAAGATATATTCTCCATACTTACCAGACGTAGCCCTATTAGATCACTATTGTTTTAGGAATTTTACGAATTTCCTGGAGAAATTGAAGATGTCAATAGCATAAGCAGTATAAATAACCTTAAAGAACCTTTTTCAGTTATAGTAGAATGATTTTTACAAACATGGTATATTGAAAAGTTAGTAGAAAGTTCGAAAGTAGTGGTTTTAACTGGTGAAAAGTATAATACTTTTTAAATTAATAAATACATACCTATTTAACTATTAGTAAGTTCAAAGATTTTTTTAATTTATCTCCGTAAAATAATGATAAACATTAAAAGATGCTTCATTACATAATAGATAATTTAATAAATATATATTCCATTAAAGAGAAGAATGTATTTGGCTTATACCACGCTTCTTTGGCGACATTCCACCTTTGGAGTGCAGTTTTTAATATACGGCTGGAAATTAAAAATTAATCTAGAAAGAGTCATTATATTTAAAATTAATTAAAAACTAATTAGGAATTTGGCCTTTAACTTTTGCCTTAAATTCGTTATCTTCAGAGAGAAGTTTTAATCGTTTTTGTGGCGACGGTGATGCTCCATTAATCCCTAAACTTGCCTCCTTAATCTGTTGAGCGGTCGAGCGAGCACCGCGACCAGTGACGAATGAAGCTCGTTGCTGTTTGCGTTAGAGAGAAAAAAGAGAGAGAGATTAGTGTTCAACAATCAACGATGGTAAAAGATAGAAGGTGTGGGGATAAGGAGTATAGAATAGGTAGATAAAAAGGTGGTATTTTTTAAGAAAGTTCGTGTGCCAGGTTGTCTGGCTACCTCCGTAATTGCTCATTTGTTCTAAGTTTTTAATAACACTCGGTCTGTTCATTTTGATGAGTCAGCATCAAAGCCTTTTTCATCGGTAACAAGACCGATTGCATATGATGAGAGACTTGTTAGTACACTTTCGTCCTTTATTGTCCTTCAATTTTTTAATTTTAGTCCGGTTGTTATACGTAAATACTTTGTATATTTTTATTGAAATTATTATTTATTTATTTTTCTTTCTTAACATTAATTTGTTCAGTTCGGATTTTTTTTAAAGAGTTTTTCCACTTCGGATCTTTTATTTATCTGTTGATTTATTTATTTTTCTAAAGAGTTTGTCCACTTGGGATAATTTGCTTCTTAGCTTGTTTTAAGGTTTCGGTTTATACATATATGCCGTTTATTCTTCTGGTACTTTCACCCATAAATAGGATGAGTTTCTTGTAAGGTTTGTAGTTGACTGCGTTTAAATGCTCGTTTAAATCTTAAATCTGTTAGGTCCTCATTAGGTAATTTAATTTGGTATCGAAAATCTTCAGGTATGTTTTGGTATATTTTATGTCATATTTCTTTTGCTCGTCTGTGTAGGGTAAGGTTGATAGGATTTATGTATGTTGCTTTGTATAATATCTCTGATGGTATGTTGTCCCACAGGGTAACGTTAGCAATGGATCTTATTGCTTTATTTTAAACCACTTGAACTTTCTTCTCAGGGTCTTGATCAAGGTATAGAAGGGGATGGGGGGATAGAGGAGGATCAGCCTTACTATACTCGCTGCAGCAAAAGGTAGACGATGGGTGTGCGGCAAGCACCGTCACATGTGTCTCCTCACTGTTGCCATATCTCTACAGATCAGCTGCCCGCCTTCTTTCTCTCTCTCTCTCTCTGTCTCTCTCTCATCGTCCATTTCTCGCTGCGGCAAGTATAGTAGCATGTAAAGTTTCCACTTGTTGTTTGTAGAGAGCTGTTTGAAGCGGTGCAGAGTCCGTAGCATTCTCATGGCAGCGGCGATCTTCCTTTGGGAGTAGGCGTTATACCCGCCCCAAGTTAATTTCAGGGCAAGTCACCGGTATTTTTAGAGTAAGCGCAAAATTAATCTCGCACCAGTACGTCCGCTGTCTTCCGACGTGCCATAGTTATCATCTTAAACTTATGAACATTCGTATTGATTTTTATCATTTTTTCAAAGTCATTAATGTTTTCGATTTCCCTGCCTGTTCTGTTGCCAACATCAAAAGGGATTTTGTATAAGCTGGTAATAATGACCTGTGTGATGTCATCCGCCAGCTGGACGACGTACTGAGTGGGGTTTTGTTCGGGGTAAGGCAGGTCGCCTGTATACACCGCATATAATGTAGGGCTGAGACTAACCCCCTGTTTCACCCGGCCTCCAGGTTAAATAGCTCGCCTTCGATGTCGTTTACTCTTACGAATGCCTGTCGATCGTCTACGTCAGGGCGGGGGAACCTTTTTGTGCATAAAGGCCATCTTTACAATTCATCATCACGCATAAAGGCCGCATAGAAAAAAAATTTAAAGTTATTTTATTCCTTAAGTAATTTATTAGTAATCTAATAAAAGAGACAGTTTTATAGAAATCGAAAGCATAATAATTTCAAATATTTCTATTTAAGTAAGTACTTCTTATACAAGTAATATGTAAATGAAAAATATTGAAAACGTAGAATTTTCAAAGATTTTATTTATCTAAGAAGTTTTCAAAATAATAAGTAAATGAATAATATTGAAAGCATGACATTTTCAAATTATTTTAATTAAGAAAGAAGGTTCTTTGTATTCAAGGAACAAGTTAAGGAACAATAATCTTATGAAAAGATAGCATCTAAACATCGAGAATATAACATTTTCAAATATTAAATATATAATAGGCAAGCATGTACATGTTTTATACAAATTAATGACTTGTTTGAGTTTGCTTCTTTTGAGAAAGCATTTTTTTATCAGGTTCTAACATAGTGGTTCTTAGTCTCAATAGGTCCTCCAAATGCTCCTCTGTCAACTGTGTTCTCAGTGAATTCTTGATTTGCGCCACGTACGAAAATGTGGATTCACAACAGTATGTTGAAGAAAAACAGGAAATCAGTCGTCGTGCATGTTCCCGAAGACGAGGATATTCTATCGCGTTTTTCCAAATTTCGACGGGATTTTCTCTCTTCTCAAACAGAGAATTCAGAATATTAGCCTCGGACATTTCAATTAGCTCCATTTGTAACTCTTCAGGAGCCTCTGATACATCAACTAAGTGAGGTTGAAAAGCAAGTTTCAGAATGATGTTATGCTTTTCAAAATCAGTGAATCTTTTATTGTATTCTTCTATCAATGTGTCTAAAACCGACTCATATTCTTCAAAATATCCAGAGATATCTTCATTTTCACTCATTACCTTCGTAAGCTGGGGAAAGTGTTCTTCTAAAAGTTTTGATTGAGCCAAAAGGGACTTGAAATATAACAGTTTCTTTCTAAATTCCTGAATTTTTTGCCACATATCATAAATACATTTATTTCTGCCTTGCAATGAAATTTTTAACTCATTTTGTTTTGACATCACATCACATAAAAGGCAACATCTCTGTAAAAATTTGGATCAGATAAATCACAATACTTGCTGTTTTCTTTGAAAGAGTGAATAATTTGCTTCGTAAGACAAAATTTTGACCAATACTTTCCCTTGCGACAACCAGCGTACTTTTGAGTGATATGGAAAATCTATACTAATTACTTCGTCAGCCATCATCAACATGTTTCTGGATTGACGATGTTTTGAGGCATTCACTCGAATATAGTTAACAATGCTTATAACCTTTTGCAAAGTGTCATTTAAAGTTACAGATTTTGCACAGAGATTTTGCTGAAGTAAAATACAATGAAAAGAAATCAGTACATTTGGTTCTTGGGTTCCTCTCTTAAGATGTCCAATAAATCCTTCATTTTTAGCTATCATAGCTGGGGCAGCATCAGTGCAACACTTACCAGGGGCGGTCAATAAGTTTTGCGAATCGGTAGAGCAAAACAGAGGAAGGGGGATCGCTGTTTGTGGGGGTGTTAGGACAAGTTATGACAAGTTAGGACCTGCAGCCGAACACTCGTACCTCATCTATTTAAGAAGTAGTAGATGATCGTAGATCGTCAATCACAAATTTTTTAACAATGAAGAAGGTTGAGCACCGCGAAGCGATCAAATTTTTGACCAAGGAAGGCAAGAATGCAAAAGAGATCCATGAAGGCATGGTTGCAGTGTACACCGACACCGTCCCTTCCTATGCAACCATTGCTCGCTGGAATAGGGAATTTCGACATGGTCGCTAGTCCCTTGAAGATGATCCCCGTCCAGGACGCCCGTCAGACGTGACCAACGAGGACAATGTGGCTCGTGTAGAGAGGATGATCCTCGAAAATCGACGAATGAAGGTCGAATAAATCGACCGACAACTTGGAATATCACATGAAAATGTTATCAATATCATCCACGACAATTTTTCCATGACCAAGGTCTGTGCCCGTTGGGTCCCTAGAAACCTCACGCCCCATGATCGACTCTAACGTCGTCAAAGTCCACAAGGCCAGAATGCACAAGCTGCCCTGCGCGAGTGCGGATTCGAGGAACTCAACCATCCAGATCTGGCCTCTAGCGACTACTTTTTATTCCGCCAGGTCAAGGCTGCACTGCGTGGATGCCGGCTTGGGGACGATGAAGATGTCCAGCTCGCCGTCCAGGAGTGGATGAACAACAGTCGGGAGATTTCTGCTTGTTAAGAATTCGAAGCGTCAGGGACAAGTGGCGCAAGTGCATTGAAGTCGAAGGTAGTTATATTGAAAAATAATAAAACACTTTTCCTCATATCTCATTTCCTTATATCCGAATTGCAAAATTTATTGACCAACCCTCGTACCATATTAGTAAAATTTAGTCTTATTTTATGACATTGCTATCTGAAGTTGTTAAAAATATCTATCCCCCATGTCCTTCCTTTAAGGGTGCCTAAAGTAAGCAATTCTTCATATACTCTTAATTGGAATTCATCTGTTATGACACGAATAAAATACAATAATTATGCTGAATCAGTGGAATCTGTTGATTCATCCAAAGCTACTGAGTAATATATATTCTCTTCTTTTATTACACTCGTATTTTTTAATTTTTCTTTTACATTGCAGGCCAATTCATGTTGTCGATCTGTGTTAGTCCTTGTTGAAAGAGGCACCTCATTATACTTATTAACTTTATCGGGATCTATACATCCTACCACTTATAAAATACATTCTTTCATGAGTTCTTCATCGCTGAATGGCTTACCCTTTTTTCCAAGCAAATATGCAACTTTATAGCTTGCTTCTATCATAGCATTCCCTTGACCGGAAAAACTGTCTTTGCTCTGTTTTCCATCTTTCAGTTTCTGCAGTGCTATCTTTTGAGGCTCACCCTCTAATTTGGCATATTTATTCTCTTTATGAAGAGAATAGTGTTGTTTTGTATTGAATTTCTTAAATGTTACAATTGCAGTATCACAAAGCAAGCGAGACATTTTGACTCCAGTATTCACTAAAAATGATTGCAGTTCCCATTCTTTATTAAAGATCCTATTTTCTTCTTTCAAAGTCCGTTTTAGCTTTTTTGACATAATTATGGGCCAAAAAGAAATGTGTTTATTTTGAAAAGCGATAAAAAAGGTTAATAATGAATTAGTAAGGCCAGCCTCACACTGACCCAAACAAAACAGTCATAGACAAGACATCGATAAACCTGCATCCACAACCATGTTATAATAATTATAATTATTATTATAACAACAACAACAATATAGATTAGTTATATTTTTAGGCGATTAGTATTATTATTTATCACTACCTAATTGTTGCAGAAACTAACTCAGTCTCACAAAACAAGTCGGTAAGAAGTAAGCCACGACAACACAATTACTGAGTAGAGTACGTAGTTATTCGGAGTAGCACAGACCACAGTGAGGAGGCGGACGAGACATGAACTCTTCCTGTATCATACGTGAAATCACTCACTCCCACTAGGCTATTGTAGCTTACACAGAAGCATTGCCTTTATATAGCAGTTGCTTTAAGTTTAGATTCACTGAATTTAAGAAAAATGCTTCCAATCTCTGAGAGCGACATCACTAAACACATAACTTTCCTTTTGTCTGTGTGTGTGTGCATAATAATTTGAGACAAAATTTTCAATGTCAAAAAATGAATATATATCAATAGGCCATAGAAGGCCACACCTGGTGGTCCAGAAGGCCGCAGGTTCCTCATCCCTGGTCTAGGTAGTCACAGAGTACTTTTGTCAAGTTATCATCCATACCAATCTGGCTGATTTTCCTTTTTAATGCTGATAATCACACATTGTCAAAGGCCGAGGCCACGTCAAGCAGAACGACGTCTACATCACTATTTATGCTCAGGCCAATTACAATCTTTTCGGTTATCAATGCGAATGCTCATACAGTGCCAAGTTCCCTCCGGAAACCTGTTGCTGGTTATTGTATAGGTTGTTAGCATCTAGGTAAGTTCTCAGTCTGTTATTGAGGAGTTTTCCAGTAATTTACCAATAGATTCCAGCAGTGAGATGGGTCTAGAGCTGCTAATCTCTTTCTTCGGCTTGCCAGGCTTACTATGAATATCATACGGGCCCTTTTAAATTGGTCTGAAAATTAACCGAAATTAAGGCAGGCATTGAATATCTTTATTTAGAAGAGCTTCGTTGATATTTTGGAGAGCGTTTAACAAATGCATTTTTTGGGAGGTGCCAGTTATCCTTGGTGCCTTTTGTTTATAGCTCTTCAAGGTTACTTCATATTCTTCATTGGGGAATATTGCCTTCCTTCTTTTCCCGCGAGACGTGCCTCGTCTATGGTGTTATGCGGTGTGAGGTCAGCCCCCAGCTCTTGAATTCATAATAGAATTTTCTCTTCGTACTTTTCATCAAAGACCTCATTCTTCTCGTCACTTATACGAAAACGATTTCGCCAATATCTTCTGAATTCTCGCTTAATATCTTGATCATCTGTAATTTCTACAAAATTAAATTTGATATTTATCCTACTCTTGGGGAAAGTGCTCCACAATCTCTTTAGTTGGCCCTAAAGTTTTCTAGGGTCCCCTTCAGCATCAATATTGACTATCATGTCATCTCATTTTCCTCTTGATTTTTCCATTATGAGATGCATGATCTCGTTTCTAAACTCTCGCAGTTTTGTAGCGACCCGCCGTAATCCCATGTATATTTATAAAATAAACAAGTGCTTCTAGCTGATCCATCTTATCTTGGATGTTAAAGTACCACCTTGGAGACAGTAGTGTTAGCTATTCAGTCCAAAGGACAGCCAGGTGATCAGCTTCCAAAATATTTAATGTTAGATGGTCGAGTTTTTCGCCGATTTCTTCCAGTGAAACACTTAGTTGGTCAATCTGCAAATTTGGCAGATGCTTACGCCATGTCGCCCAATTGGCTTTCGCCAAGTACCTCCGTTTGGGAATTTGGACTTGAATCGTAGAGGTAGAGATACGGGTGATCATACCGATCTGGTCAGTTAAGCGAAGGGGCTTGGAAGGGTCACTTGATTCAGAGAAGTTCCGAACGGTTAGCACTGCGTCTGGTGTGGTTGGGGACCTCTCCGTGTTGAAAGTGGCAAAATCAGGTCCTTCTCTTTGTACTCTGCCTCTGTCAATTAGGAGGCTCAGCGAGTTACCAGCTCCATTAAATGCTGTAGTGTAACCTGCCTCTTTACAGCGGTCATTTAAATCTCCGATCAAGAGAGCTGAGGATTCTCTCCTAAAGAGCCGTAGAAAATTGGAGTTTGGAAGGAATGAACGCCTGGAAGGTTGGTACCCGACAGCAACTACTATTCATCATATGTCATGCAGATCTTAATTGTTAAATAAGACACTTCCAGATACTGGATTTTGTTGAACTTTATCCCTTCTCTTGATGAAAATGGCTTCTCCATCGTACCTCTCTTTCGAGTGGTTAGCCATCAGCTCCACATAGTTGTATATTTTTATATTATCCTTGTCATCATTTAAACCACGCCCGGAAATGATTACAATGTCAGGATCGACAGATCTTATAATTTCGTTTTATGTCATACTTTTGGCGATCTAGCCGTTTACGTTCAGCGAGAAGATCTTTTAAATCCTGATATATCTAGTACAAGTAGTCATGTTTAATTTTTATGAACCTGTTAAACTTTAGTTCCTATTTCCCTGGCCGGCGACCTTACCCTTTTCGATCTTTACTTCCTAAATTGTTTCTGCTTTAGTTTGAAGCAGGATACAGAACTTATTTGGATCAGGCCTCGTCTGAGTACTTGTAGTATATCCTCTTCTGCGATGTCTGCGTCGAAATACCACTTGTATTTACCTTCTAGGACTCCTTCAATCAAATCACCAACCTTGGATTTTTTTGGTATTGGTGCAAATAGAGTGCCATAAATTATCATGCATAAGTCCCTAGTATTTTGGCATGGTTTAGTTGGCGTGGCAGATTTGGTTGCTTCTACCTTAATTTCAATAACCTTGAGCACAACGACCTTCCCTGGCAGTTCGCTCTTCTCCAATTTAGATTACTTATCTTCGGTGTGATCGTGCTTGTGTAGGCTGAGTTGCGACAAGCCGAGTGAGACCTCAGCACCGCTTACCTCATACTTTTTATTTGGGCGTACAATACGTCTCCTGACGTTGGGTTGTGAGGAAACCACATTCGTTTTAGACCATTGCGGAATAACATCTTATTAAGTTCTGTTGCATAACTTCCCGGTTTTATGATATTAGTGAAATTCGCATGGAAAATGCACATTATAAGTTCAAATCTCATGTTTTGATCAATTTGCAGCATGGTCTTCTCCTGCACGGTCCTATTCGTCGCCTGTGTATACGTAGTGGTAGCCATTTTATTTCTCTCGTCAATCATTGCCTTCTTCTTATCCGTAATCTCCGCCTTTTTAATTAGGGAGGTCATTGATAAGGTGCAGTGGGAGTTTCCACAGTCCAGATACTTTTTGTTCGGATTCGTGCCTTTCCTCAACTTGTGATCAGATCCAGCGCACTCGGAACATACCTTCAAAATCGAGTTTGCACTCTTTGGTGGCATGCTTTCCCATAAAGTAGCATGAGAAACAAATCTGTGCGGGACGAATACCTCTCATTCGATACAGCTGGGAAGACCTTCGAGTTAAAAATAACCAACCCATTCTCAGCTGCCTTTACGGTCCTTTCAGTTTTCTGGAAAGTGACCTTCAACACGAGTGTGTGCTCCTCACCACCTTGATTTTTGAATTGACATAACTCATCGATCTTCGCTTATTCCTGATTATCTTCAGTTTCCCTCTTTATTTCTTCAGAAGAGTGAGTACCAACGTAGAGGTCGATGCGCCGACATATAATCGATCTCTTTGCAAAACGTGCAGAGGAACCTAGGTATGAGGCCGATTTCTTCCAGTTTCTCTCGTGACTTTTCGCTGAGTAAGTTGTCCAGATCCTGATTCGTGTCACATAATACCATCTACCCGTAGGCCTGATCTTTAAGACTGCAAAGCGCGATTCCCAGCTTTGAGTAAACAGCTTCAAACACTTTTTCGTGCGTAAGCTTCTGAAATCGCTCCTTGACATCACTCACGCCGTTAGGGTCATCCATAACGGCTCGAACTTGCAAGACTTCCTATTTCGAACCTAGCAGGCCCTTGTCGCAGGTGCCTTTCTGCTCTACCTAAATAAAATGTCTATCAGGGTCCTCCTACCTACACTGACCACTCTTCCCGAGAGTGCCCCCCCCCTTCTTCATGTCCCCTGTGGGGATTCCTTCCGGCGTTCAGACACGTCAAAAACAGGTACCTTCTACAGAATTATTTAAGTGGCAGAAAGGCTATCAGAACCAGAGATGTGCTGCTGAAGTGGAAACAGGTAGATACGCGGTGAACTTTCCGGAGACTCCGAATATCCTCACAGCCATTTGCGCACGCAGATGGCCGTTTGAAAGACCACTCGGTCTCAACTGGTCCCAAAAGCGGCACTCTTCGAATTCTGGGTATCCTTTTCGCCTTCAAGTCTCAGTGAAGACTCCCGAGGGTAGATGTATTATGGCTTTGCTTTTCCAAGTGCAAGTAAAGTCTTAGTGTTGTAGATTTATTTTTGTCTATTTATAGGTTGCATTCGCTTTGGCGTTCAATCTTACGGCAAATTGGGAGCCATATGCATCAATGTTGGAAAGTTACACGCAACCAGACATAGACGACAAAAGCTCCAAGGGATTGGAAGAGATAATCAAAACACAGAGAACATCAAACAATCAGATGAAACAAGCGTAACCAAGATAAGGTACAAAACTCTCCTGCACCAAAAAATGGACGGAAGAAATAAAAGGGAAAATAAGAAGAACAAAGGAAAAATATAGAGAAATAAGAGACCACGGAACAAACAGAAAGAAGGAGCAAGAAATTAAAAAGAATGAAAAGGTAAATGATCTTCCTTATATAAGAACAACACGAAGAAAAATGGGAGCAATTTACAAGGAAATTAGAAATCATCAAAAACCCAAGCGAGGCTTGGAAGATGATCAAAATAATAAAAGGACGACCATTAAGAAAACGATAAAGATAACAAACGATCAGTGTTGAAATACAAGAAAAATTTAGAGATCACTGGAGCAAAACCTCCAGCATAGAGGAAAAGAATTATCAAAAATATAATAGAGAAAGAGAAGAAACAGTCAACGAAAGCATAAAGACGATTAAATATAGGCCAACACCGGTAATAAGATTCGATGTATGCACGAACCAACACACGGGAATAGGAGCAACGGTCAAACTGATGCAGTTAAAACGTGCTATGGGCTCCTTCAAACAAAAGGCTCCTGGAAAAAATGGCAAACGAAACGTAATTTTTAAAGGGAACCATAAAATATACTAAGGTTGTTTACAGGTATATTGAATGCATTTCTTAATATATAAACCTTCCCGGAGGTTTGCAAGGTAGCGAAGATGGCTTTCCTGCTAAAACCAGGCAAACCGTCGAACCTGATTTCCAGCTACAGAACAATATTGATCTTGGATTTTCTGGGAAAGGTATTTGAAAAAATACCGAACAGAAGACTGGCGGAACACTTAGAAGAAGCTAGAAAATTCAACGAACACCATTACAGATTCAGAAAGGACAGATTCGACCATCGCACTTGCAATAATAACCGAGAAAATTGCCAAGCCAAATATGAAAAGGGTTTGTGGACGGACAGGGGATTGAAAGACTAAAAAATAAACTCCTTCAACTCGATATCGGCATCCAGATAGAGAGAATACTAGTTGAATATATAACAAATAGGGCGGCATTAATCAGCATTGAAGACCACGAAAGGCCCACCTTCCAACTATAAACTGGGGTCCTACCTTATACTCTATTTTTTAGGCCGACCTTTTGTCCCCGTTAAAACCAGGCTGTATGAACATAGAAATAAGAAACATAAATGAGTTCGAATGAAAATGGAAAATAAAAACCACTGTAAATAAGTTCAAATTCATTCTAATAAAGCTCTTTAAAAAGGATCTGATAACCATCGACGGAACAGAATATGAATATACAGTATATCAGAAGAAAAAGTGCTGGGCCTACAGATAGGTGAAAGGCTACCACGCACACCTTAAAGACAGAATTGCCAAATCCAAAATTGGACTAAGGTTATTATTTACCCTGAAAAACCTCGACCAGAAAAGAAAAATAACACTATACAAGACATTTGTAGAGTCGGTGAAGGTCTATCCCCAGATTCCTATTCACACAACAACAAAAACCAACAAGAAAAAAATACAACGAATACAAAAGAAAGCGGCCTACTTAATCACGGATACCAGGCGAAGATAAAGAAAAAAACTGAATGAAATAATAAAGACGACCGGTTTAGACCAGATCAATAAAATAATAGAAAAACAGGCAAAAGAAATTTGGCTAAATATCGAAGAGAAAAATACAGAAACTAGCAAAGCACTATAGGTTTGGCCTTCGGCAAGAGGAAGGACCAATAATCACGTAAAAGCAAAAGCTGTGGCATAAACACAGCAAGTAAGAAAAACAGATGACTAACAAGCATAACCTAATACAAAGGCGTGAATTCCTGAAATAAAAAACACAGTATGAAGTAAAGCTAAGCAAACTATTAGAAGGAAACTAAAGAATATACGGATTATTAATGTATAAATATGTATCGAAAACAAACCATAAATGACAAAGAATTAGAATTAACGTGACCTGAAAAGGTACCCCTCACAAAACCCAAATGACAGCGGCTAATCAAAAGAAGAAATAGAAGAAGGATCTAGAAGAAACTGATATGTAATAAATTCAAAATAAGAAGGAAGATCATCAAATAAAAGATCAAACATTATCCTGACAATCCTACTATACACTCACTACACAAAATACACTTTTCATGCCACCTCCTCCTCAACAAATACACAAAAACTTCGTGCTATCTATTTATCTACTCCCTCACTTCTCTCCCTGTCGGTTCACTTTCAGTGGAGGAGTTGGAGCTCTCGTTCGGAGGTGGTGCGCTCGGTGTTTTCGATTTGGAGCCATATCTTTAATGAGCAGAACCTTAGAGTTTATAAGCCGGCTTCTCACTATAGTGTAATTTGATTGCACATTCACATCTTAAAAACTTTCTAGTTCTCAATATACAAGATATTTAAACAATATTAGGTCGCCTTTTTTTTCGATAGTCTTTGTTGCTCTCCTGCAGATGGAAGCCTAGCTTCATTCGTTTTGGAAAGCCTACTCACCACCGTTCCAATAGAAGAAACAATTAAAATAATCATGAGGTTAGATGAGCCTCTTCCGGTTATTAATTGGATGATGAAAAATAGTTTTATAAGAAAAGAATTTAAGTGTAGTTACTATGGTGTTTTAAAGAATTGGACTCGTTCTTCAATCATTGGTAAGTTTACTTGGAAATGCCAAGTAAGAACTCATTTCTGAAGGCAAAAGGATCTCGCTTTAAAAGTTGCTCCACACATTATATATCTAGGATAAAAATTTTAATATTGAGCAAACTATGAGCTTTTTAAAGTTATCGAAAGTGAGAGTAATTAACATAGATAGTTATTTCCGTGAAATATCCACAAAATATTTTGAAAGGCACCCAATATGGCTCGAAAGATTCTACTCTAGTTCAAATAGGCGAAGTCTATTTCTCAAACAAAGTAAAATAATACAGAAGACTTTTGGATCTCTAGAAAAATATGGATGTTTGACTTGGTTGACACATCCGCAACACCCGACTTAGGCTACATGGAAATAGTGACGAATGGGCACTCTCAAGCGATTGAGAGTTATTGGAAGAAGCATAACTATCATATAAAGAATGAGCGTGGGTGTAAGAGAGAATTATATGCATATCCCCACAAATTTATGTGACATGAACGGAATGAGCTAACACAATTATTACCTCGTTTTGTTCTTGAATTGCGGATCGATATCCATTTGAATAACTAAATGGCTAATGCTTGCTAATAAATTTCTACTAATGATTATTTTCAAGAAACTGATTAATCAATTTAACTGGGAAGTTTGGGGCAGCTCATCCTCGCCCGGGAAACTTTTTTGCCGCTCATCTTTACCTGGATATTTTGATTTCAGATAGCAGGAGGGAAAATTCATCTCCATCACAGGTACCTCTCTACCTTCCTCTCCTGTGTTGGGGAAGGGTGTGGAAAGTGGTCCCCAGCCAACTTTTCATCTAATTTCCTTTCCTACTCCAAAGGGTTCAAGTGTACCCAAATGGGGAAGGGTTGGCGGGAGCCGATGAAGGTAGAAAGGAGTAGGATGAGGAGTAAAATATTAGAAGTGAGAAGGAGAGTAAGAGAATCGAATTTGATATAATTTGGATTTTCACATAGCAGAAAGATTTGGAAGAGTGGAAACCTCCATTGCGTGGACCTACTGATTTTTATCGTGGATTAGGACCCACGCATCCCTCTATTTCTGAGTTCCTTGCATCTATTTTAGGGCTTTTATTCCACTTTTAGATTCCAAATTCCATACAGGTAGCGGCGGGAGAATCACCTAATCTATGTTAACTTTTACAGTTTAAACTTTGGAGAGGCTAAATTATACTTTCCAGATTTGGATTGGCTCATCTTTACTCGATCCCGATGATGCTCTAACTCAAGGATTAGTTAAAGTTAACGTCAGACATATAACCCAGTCTCGCAATAGGAGTTCAAATAGAAAAGAACGGGACACTGTAAAGCTCCTCCTCCTATTCCTTGAACTTCGAAATTAGACAAAAGATAATCCCAATAATTTACTCCCAACTATCGCTTGATAAGTCAACCTAACAACGAAATGAATATTCTAACAAGAAAAGTGAAGATACTTCTTATGAATGCAAATGGATGGGAAACAAAAGTACCAGTATTTTAAAACATTGTTAAAATACTAGATTCTGACATCATTATATAAATGAACATAGATTTATATAAATAAAACATCAATAATGATATATATATATATATATATATATATATATATATATATATATATATATATATATATATATATATATATATATATATATATATATATATATATATACAGAATTTTTCAAACGAATCATAGGGCTGAAAGATTAGATAAAGCTTCCATAGCAATGCGCAACGACATCAAATAAATATCTTCCCAAACTTCAGGAGTCATACATGCATCAAAATGGACACAAGAAACGATAGTATTATTATTAAATGAACACCGACTTCTACACGACAAAATTAAATCTGGCGAAATGCGAAGAAATATGTAGTGGGAAATCCAAAGAGTAACAAAACAACTTATAACTAAACACCAAAGTAAAATATGGAATAAACTCATTGAAATAGCGGACGTAAAAGTCATACAATGAAACCTTTAGGAAATGGTTGGCAGTCTTAAAGGTAAACCACTACGAATGACTCAAAAATATTAACCAAAATAACTAATTGTGAACTCTTACACTGGAGTAACGCATTTGATGTATCTGACGTAACACCAAAGAAAAATGCTAACTTTGACAAAGACTCTGAGGACCAAATTGTTGAACAGTTAAACGCTGATACAGAACGGAGTAATCCTTGTCACTATGCTTGAATTAAAAGATATAGGTAAGGATTGGATGCCAAGATTACGACGTATGATAGAAATTATTGAAACACTAAGAACATTTGAAGTGAGAGCTCCTGAGAGGGGTGTACTCACTATGACACATTTTCGACTTATGTATCTCCTTTGTAATTTGGGGATAAAGTTTTTGAAATAAATAATCTGGAGTCGGGTTGAATCATACTTAAATTCAAACAAAATGCACAATGAACAACAGCATGGTTTCGATGCAAAAGAGGAACTGATACATTTCTAGCCATCATAAAAGAAAAATTTGCCAAGATAGAAAGCGAAAGAAAATGCCAGATGTTGTTTTTGGAAAAGTGCAAAACGCTTTAGATAAGGTGTGGCCACTAGGCCTTCCGTTTCGAATCATTTGACTGAAATTCAATCATATAGTTGAAAGATTTATGAGTTACTATATAATCGAGAGAAAGGCCCATATAACTATCGAATCTTTTACTCTTCCAGTATTTAATATTTCTGCTAGAGTGCCTCAATAAGGTTGCCTAAGCCCCCTAATTTATGTCATCTACACTGTAGACCAACACATCATATAATGGACGATTCAATTTATGTTAAATTCACAGATAATGAAATATAAATTTTGGTATCACTTACAGAAATGAACTTTTTATGCCAAGAATAACGTCTACAAAATTAAAATATTAATAACTTTCAAAGAAAACTAATCCTAAATAATTTATATCATCCAGTTAAACGTAAATAAACTAGCAGATGTCAGATTCGAGGAAATTTGATATAGATAAATTACAGGAGGCTCTGATGTTAGGAATAAAGTTCACCAACAAAGGTTATGTATCACACATTAGAAAAGCTATTTTAAGAGCAAATAAGGATTTGAGACATTTATTTATAAGCAAAACTTAGAGGAGGATTATGTATATTATCCAGAATAAAACAATACTCGTTTTCACGCATACTCCCAGGAGAGAAAGAAAAAGGATGAGGGATTTGTATAGAAATACTGATATAATCAAATGAATATTGAAATAAACAATAGAGCCAGGGCAATGTCAAATAAAAATATTTCACGGTAAAACGAGGAATAAATAAGAACATATTTAGAAGTTCCCTCAAATGAGAGACAATGAAAGACGAAGTTTCCAAGCAGCAGACAGGAAATTATGCTTACTATTACACCCATCTAGATGTATCAAATTCAGATGTAAAGAAAAGACAAATAAAAACGAATCATGGCAATGACTAAATCAACGAAATCTCGCCTGAGCAAACGATGATAAATTTAAAAGTGAAATTTCTAAAACAAGAAAATGATACAAAAGTGTGAAAACTACAATTTAATCAAATAGTAAGGTAGAAAAAGAATGTTAGATAGTTTGTAGTTATCCTTAAACCAGGGATCTTCAACTTTTCTATATATTTTCCAAATTTTACCTCTTTGCTTCTACTATAAAAAGGAATGCCATTTCTCCTAACTTCTTTTAGACTGCTTCGCTGGCCTAAGTAAGTCTTGCTCTTCTCACGTGTGTTCTGATAAAGCCAACCTTACGTTTGACTTTGCATACGATTTGTGAAATTGTTATTTTCGCGCGTTTAGTGATTGCTCGCGAGGGTGAGCTTGCATCCGCCCTCCCCCTCCGTTTTTCCACACCGGACTCCCTTTAAGGTGGACCTAAGATCTGCAGGCTATCGAGAAGCGCCTGCACCTAAGGTAAAGTGCTATTTTGCTCGGGTTGTTTTTGTTTTTGGACAGGGACAACTCACTTTGACCCACTCTTTTTCTCACTAGTGAAAAATATCACACAAAACACACACACGAACATAGCCAAACACTCCGAGTCTTCGTAAAAAATTATTTCTTCAGACCCTATGCGGAAATAGAGAAATAGATAAGGGAGACTCGGCGGATACCACTCAGGACCCTCTCCGATGGCCCCAAGACAGATCGGGGAGAGGTCTTCGCCATCGCTTACAGGAAACTAGGGGCAACCCTAGTCAGACTAATTGAAACTCACAATGGATATTCGGCTATCTGCCAAAAGGAGAGTGACTGTGAAGTCCTCACCTCCCAAAAAGCAGCTAAATCCTTGAAAAAAATAAACCTCCGACCCCACACACCTCCACAAATAAAGACTCATCGCAGCATCATCCTTCGACGCCTTGATCCTTGGGTCGGTGGCCACAGCATCGAAGAAATTCATGCTGAGGTTGAAAAGAACCATCCCTGGGCCAAAGTAGCGGAAGTCCTTAAGTTCAAGGACTATATGCACGTCTGTAAGATTGTTTTCACGGATTCGGCGATGGCGGTAAAGGCTACGGAGTGCGGTATGCTCCTCTTTAACGTTCGGATCTGCCCTGAGCAGGTCAAACGCGAGGAGTTTATCGACCTCCAAATATGCTTCAAATGCTATAAGTATGAGGAGCACACTACAGCCAACTGCCCCCAAGGGAATGCTATTTTGTGTTCCATCTGCGCATCGGACAACCACTTTTGGAGGAGCTGCAAAAGCACCTCCATGAAGTGTCTTAACTGCACCGGGGAACATAAAACACTCTCCATGGCCTGCCCTGTCAAAAAACAGATTCTAAAGAAAAAAGCCGCATTGAAAAAACTGGAAGAGGAAACGAAGGCTAACACGACTTATGCCAAGGTTGCAAAAGCTGCGGTAGCGAAGTCGAAAGGGAACCCTACATTTCTCCACGTCGAGAATGAAAACTCGACAAAAATTATGTGTTGCATATATTATGCTCACATTGCGAATCTCTCCCCCCCGGGGTGCTTTGCAGATGAGCTAAATAAGATGCTAACTAATAATGGAATGGAGAAGATGTGGTTTCCCTCGAACCCGCGGTCAGAAGAGATCCTGAAAATTAGATTTAAACCCCAGTGCGAGACTAGTTGTCAGAAGCTCCCGACCCCCAGCAATGCCACAAACCCAGCTTCCTCCAGGGACTCCAGGATCCAGGCTGCAAAAGCACGCACGGAACAAAAACAAGCGAAAGAAACCCACCAAAACAAAACCACGCACGCAAACACACCCACCAAGGTTAATAACGAAGTTACGGAGACTGGAGTTGCGAGAGCCGAGGGAGGGGCACGTTCACCCCGCTCACGGAAAACCTCGCAGCCCCAGAGACGCCCGAGATCGTTCTTTTCTTGCAAGAGGGAATCTAGGCACGAATACCATTCGAGAAAAATTAACTTGAAGGTATTCGCTGCTGAAAGGTCCCCTTTTCCTAAGGAGATGGACGCCCTAGATGTATCCGAAGGTTTAATAGCCGGAATATAAAAATGGGAATTTACCTCGGACGAGCTCAGTGAAAAGCAGGTCAAGGAGGCTTTACTCCAAGGCTTGATTAAACTGACTCCGGACTCTTTTATCACCTTAACTGACGGCGAATACAGAAAAAAACGTACAGGAAAAACCATAACGCCCCCAAACACCCTACAAAGACCTAAACTCGTAAGAGAATAAGTCCTAAAAACATCATATTACACTCGAAAACCCTTAAGTAAACTATAAAATGACGACTCTAAAAATATTACACTTGAACTTTGACGGATGGACAAACAAAAAAATAGTATACGGAAACGTATTAAGACAATGCGACCCAGACGTTATATTTATTTTCGAACATGGAATAACTGATGCAAACCCAATAAAAATCTTTCCCTACGAAGTCTTGACCAAAAATCACAGCGGAGAACGTTTTGAGGGATGCGCCATAGCTGTGAAAAGAGGTCTTGACTTCAGATCAATAAGTGGACTCAACGAATCTTACCTTGCTGTGGAGGTCCGTACGGCATTGATACCCCTGGTTTTGGCAACGGGGTACCAACCCCCAAGGAGAGGGTATTTGCCCCTTCCAAACTTCTTGCAGTTATGTGGTCACGGCAGAACCGTTCTCTTTGCCGGTGACCTCAATGCAAGAAGCGCTGCCTCCGGTTATACGTCAACCAACCCAGCAGGCAGGAATCTCGAGACACTTATTGATAGACACATTATGACTAGAATTGGACCAGACTTCCCCACATTCATCACTGACAGGTCAGCCACCAAACCAGACATTGTTCTAACAAGCAATATGTTCCCATATAACTACTTCTTTGAGCCGGCCTCCCTATTCCCAGCGACCACCAGGCTATCCTTATGAAAATCTCAACCTCCCCCATTCAAATCTCTCTCCCAGAGCGGAAGAGCTACGTTCGAGCCAACTGGGATAAGTATAAACAACTCCTTAAAAGTTATAACCCAGAACCCTTAAATAATGCCTCCCTAGAAGAAATTGACGAGGAGTTGAATAAATTAAATGAAAATTTATTAAAAGCCGACAAGGAAGCCGTCCCCCAAGTTAAATTTAAAACTCTCCCTGCCCCCTCATGGACCCCTAGAATGAAAACCCTCGCGAGGGAATATAAGGAACGGATCAATTAAGTGAACCTCACTGGCCCCAACATCAACATACACCGACAAACACGACTCATACGTGACGAACTAATGACTCTTATAAGGGACCAACAGAATGTACTCTGGAATAATTTAATTGACGGACTAAACGTAGAAACTGACTCACGTACATTCTGGCAGACGGTTAAACGACTAAAAGGCGGACAGCCATCGAAGACTATCAAACTTATACATGATGACATTGAAATTTCTGACGTGGAAAGAATCAAAGAGGAATTCAGACTCTTTTGGGCATCTATATTTAAGATATCCCCGGAAGAGAATGATGACTTCGATTTGGACTTCTAAGACGGAATTATTAACGACCTGAATGATCAAATACACAGAACACACCCTCACCATTGCGTTTCACAGGATAGGGAAATGGAGGGACTCGGCGGTAGAATTACTGCCGAGGAACTCTCAATGACCTTAAAATCCTTTCGACAGTGAGCACCGGGGCGTACAGGACTGACGAAGGAGAATTTTATTCGAGCCCCGCCCAATATCTTATTGGGGCTCATAAATATCATGAATGCATGCCTAAATGTGGGTTACTTCTCTGACCACTGGAAGGTAGCAAAAATGATATTCATTCCAAAAGCCGGTGAATCACCGGACAGTCCAAGCTAACTTCAGGCCCATATCTCTCCTAGAATTTTCAGGAAAAGTCTTGGAGAAGATATTGGCCAACAAGGTAAATACGTTCCTCGAGAATAACAACTCTCACAATATTCAACAACATGGCTTCCGAGCGAAGCGAGGAACAGACACAGCGGTACCCGTAATTACCGAGAAGTTGGCAAAAGTAAAATCAGAAAAACGCCACGCAAATCTGGTGCTACGCGATGTCAAAAAGGCCTTTGACAAAGTATGGAGGAGAGGCCTACAATATAAGATCTTACAACTAGGCCTCAATCCCATACTTGAGAGGATTCTTTGTGACTACGTGATGGAGAGGAGAGCGTTTCTGAGTATCAAAGATTATAGCGGCCCTGAGTTCGAACTCGAGGCAGGGGTGCCGCAAGGCGGGTGCATCAGTCCCCTGCTCTAGAACATTTACACCATAGACCTTTCCCAACCCTTGACTGAGGGTTCCTTATACGTCCAATTTGCGGACGATATAACAATGATATGTACGGGGCCTTATCGGAATGCGAATTTCATGGCACGAAGTACGGCAGTGGAAATCGAAAACATCAACTCTTTTTCGAAAGAAGATGGAAGATATCGACCAATGCCCCAAAGTTCCGTGTAATTCCATTATTTCGGAGGACACTGGCAGACATCCGTGTTGGGGGGTGCACGCATCCCATACAGCACTGAGAGCACTGTTCTGGGACTACAAATTACGACTGGTGGGTATAGGAGCCATGTAGCGAAAACTACACAGAATGCACGGAGGGACTTGGGTGAATTTTTCAGATTCGTAAACCTGAGCACCTCCAACAAGCTTAAGATCTACAAGGCGTGCATTCTCTCAAAACTCCTGTACCCTTCGGTCCCTATAAACGTAGTTTCCAAGACCCAAGTCCTTAAACTGCAAAGGGTCCAGAATAAGGCAGTATACATCATTACGGGAACCCGAAGGAGAGAAGGGAGAAGGCAGAGTGAACTCCATGGTGAACTGGGGATGACCCCCATAAACGTGGGGCTTAACCTCAGAGCAACCAAAATCTGGGACAAGGTGCAACGGCACCTCCCTCCCGAGTTTGTACTCGAGCACATTGACTTTGACAATTTACGTAACTTAAGACGACCAATTAGTTTCAAAAGCAGTAGACTACCGAATGACATTAACGTCGACCCAAAGTTCACTTAAAACTAGATAACCCCCATTCATAACACAACAAAACATAAACAAAGCCAAGCAAGTTTAGCCACTGAATTAGCATTTGCTGAATTTAGTTCTAAAAACACTTCCGCAATTTTTTGTGCGAAATATCGCCAAGAAACAATTAAAACAAAACAACACATAAAAATCCAAATCTAGGTGTGAAACACCCAGAATCGAAGATGAAAATCTTCTAAAAAGCCACGTAGAGATAATATCTACTACTACAAAGGCTGGAAGGCCCAGTGCATTTACCGGATGGTATATTTATATACTATCAAAAAAAAACACAACCAAAATGCAAAGAAAGCCAGAGATACCCTTTCACCAGGGATCTGTCTTTCATACTACCTTTCATATCCACTTTTGTATCATTTTCCCCTATTTCCCTACTATTTCTCCTACTAAAACCCTCTTCTACTATATTCCTCACTTTTTATGTCCAATGTCCAATAACTTCTTTTAGGTCCAAACCTCATTCTTAATTAGTCACGTTCGTCGTTCATCCGTTCTATCGGTAAAGGAGGAAAATTTAAAGTACAAGGAACATCACCGTTGCCTCAAAAAGAATTAAAACTTCTTCTGATGACGCCTGATTTAAGGCAAAAACTCACGTCCAATTTCTTAATTAGTTTGTAATTAAGTCTAAATAAAATGGATCATCATATACGGTTGTTAATTTTAAAGTTAGAATGTTATCAAATAAAACTAGTAAGGGCATGTGGCATCCAGTGTACAAGGAAATTAGGCCTGTGGCAGCTATATTGCAGGATATATGTATATGTCCAGGAAAGAACCCCCACAAATGGGTGCTCAATGGATCTATGAAATCCTAAAATTGAACACACACATTAATTAATTAGGTCATATGACATGTAATAACTAATAAACCATTGTACAAATACAGAAATACCTATATTATAACTGTAGATTTATTAGAAAAGCATAAGAAATGCAAGCAAATAACTGGTTTTCCACCCTGAAACACACACATACACGCATTCATATACCCAAAGGAGCAGCTGCGGGACCTAAGATGCCGACGCTCGATAACGGGTAGCCGAATAAATACAAAAGGGGTATCTGCTTTGGCCGGTCGAGTTTTCCTGAAGGTGTCAAAGGAAAAATAATCAGTCGTATTTGATAGGATCTGCCAGCCCGGTCTGTAAACGTGTACAGATAGACGAGAGATGCACACACCTCTGGCAACTCCGTCCAACAATTAACCGAGAGGCGGACGACTGAGTTTTCTATCGTTAGCTTCTCTCCGCCCCACGTCTTGAGATGAGAAAAAAGAGGTCACGCCCCCTCCCTTAAGCAAGGAACTATAAATTAACGAACTTAAACATTGAGAGAAGGCAGTTAAGTCATTCAACAGGATAGACTCAAGTGAAGGCATCTGCCTCGTCTGATTAGTATTACTGATATCACGGAGTTCGTCCCTCGCTCCTAAGTCGTGCCACCTTTACCTCAGCTACCCCAACATTAGTGAAACTTAAATATCAGCGCAAATAACTAAATTTATTTCGCTTACGCCTAATAAAGTAGACGCTATTGTTATTAGTATTATTATTATATAGACCATGCAGAGAGCCACACTGAAAATTTAGGAAATTATACCAGCAAGATGTGTGAGTGCAGGTTAAAGCACAGCAAGAAAGAAAGGAGAAAGAATTAAACAGCCCGACGGTTACGCAACAAAAATACATTAGACAATCTTTTAAACTTATCAAGCGCCTTAGTTAATTTCCTTTGGCAACTTTCTATTCTTCTCACTGTCTTTTTATTCCATCTTGTAGATGGTAGATGACTTGTCCTTTATTCATCTCTCTTTTAAATGAGTAGGTTTGGTCAAAACCAAACTAAATTGCTGAGCTTTCAATCTTATTCGATCATCTTCGGAGCGTTTTCATATATTCTTTCCTCCTTTACCAATGAATGTGGTGAAAATCCGACTGAATGAGAAAAAACGATTTTTAGCTGGTATTTATTTCGCCTGGTTGATCATAGCGTTAGAGGAAACGAGGCAATCCGGTGAGTGAAATTTTAAAACAACTTTAATGTTCGATTCCAGCTTAACGCTTGACTATGGATGGCCGGCATCTCTTCGTTTATTAAGATGGGTTCTAAGATGTTTAGCCTAGCTTTATTTTCCTCTTTTAATTACGGTGTTGTCAACTAAAATATTCTCTCGTGAGATTGATGTTATGTTCGCTCTCCATATGATTTTTAGGTCCTCCGCTTTGAAGATGCATCGTTAACCGTCATGTGGTAGTTGTCATGCCAATATATTTAGCGTGATTATAAAGCTTGCAGTCTTTATTGGGGCAGGTGAACTCGTAAACTATGTTGGTTGACTTGAGATCCGAGGAGTTTTGGCAGCTGTTGTTTTTCATAAGGGGATTGTTGGCTTTTGTTGTTTTATAGTAAATAATCAGTTGAATTTTATCCATTTGATTCTTAACCTTGATGTTACTGTTAATAATTTCCTTGATGTTTTTTTCATCTATTTTATAGGGCGTGGACATCTTATTTCTGTATTACAGTTTGATTACTTTTCGAGGTATCCGTATCTTTGAAGCGATTATTTAAAATTGATTGGAGTTTGTTTGTCAATCATGCTGTTCGGAAAACGAGTGTTTGTTTTACACGTGAGATCTCTTGGTGGAAAAGTTCCGACGTAAAGCAGCATTTATATGCTCAGCGGATGTATGAGCCGATTACACTTATTTGATATCTTTCAGGGCATTCACTATCCACATTAAGGCATCTTCCCATGTCCGTACTTTTTCTATATACTTTGGTGATATAGCTACCGTTGATGTTTTGAACCTCAACGTCCAAGAAAGGGAGTTTATTGCCAGTGCTCAATTCATAAGTGAATTTTACCACGGAGTTCTCCTCAAAGGGTGGAAAGAAACGAAAAATCAAAACTCAAGGTTGTTTAAGCAGAGACAGGAAAGAACAACTGGGATTGCTTAAGCGGTTGTTATGTGATATTGTTCTACGTAGTGTTACCCTTGATAAATGTGGTGAAATTTTAAGTATATAGGTTGTATCTATAATGATAGTGGTAATGACGAAGCAAATTTTGAGAACAAGGTTTTTAGTGGTAAGAGTCTTAGGGACGATACGGACGTTATTAAATGGTAAAGAGCTGCATGCGGAATGTGCTAGGAAGCTGTAGGAGTGTATGATAGCGCTAACGTTGGTACTCGTATATGGGAGGAAGTTCATGGTATGGAAGGGAAAAAGATCGCGAGTGAGAGCATAGAAATTGCACAGCATGAAATAGATATTAGGTGAGTGAAGGGTAGATAGCGTAAAGAACAAATGAGTAAGAGATATCTAAGTGAAGTTGTGACCGCATATAAGAAGAATGGATAGAAGTATTGTTATTCAGCGAATAATGTATGTACGAATCAGGTGTGAAAAGGATTCGAAGATCAGCAATATGTTGAGTTGATTATGTGAAAGTGTGTTTTAGAAAAAAATGGTTGACAGAAAAGAAGTCTCTGATACTATGAATACGTGTACATAGAGTTCGTTTGGGGATGGGAGTCTGCTTGTGGCCTTTTGCCTGGCTTACTTATACTACTAACCATTTATTTAAGCCGGTTGTATAATATAAACCGCTCTGCTTTTGATCTTTCGTTCTCTGTGTAAGAAAATAAGAAAGAATCAATAATAAGTTCACCAGATATTCGGGTTTACTGAGACTAGGTATATACTTTTCCTAATGTCAGTAAGGAGTTCTGTAAGATGGAATTCCACCAAGAAATATAGAATCTATCATCCTTCAGGTTCTTATATCATTTTTAGTTTAAAAATTGCAGTAAACTGCAGTTTGCTGCTGCAAATAGACCCTAGCTACTCAAGCCTTGTGCGTGAACCTTAGTTTTATTCCTTTAATCCAAAGTGAGCGTCCGATGTTGTATAATTTTAGTTTCAGGAAGACATTATCGGGCATAATCCACCATGATGGTCTCGTGGTGGATTAGTAGCTAAAGGTTGTTTGTGAAAGAAGTGGAGACTCCAGTTATCTTTTCTCTTCGGTTTGGATCAAACTCCAGAAACCTGGCCATTGCTGCACCGAGAAGCATATTTTAATATGTAGCTCCCACCCCGGTGATGTCAATGCATTTCTTGTTTATACAGTTTCACTTCATTCTGAATAACTCCATAGTCGCATAAAGGAATTCCACTTTGAACCTTCATAATACACATTTATTCAACCTCATATTAAAACCTAATCATCGTTATTCCACCCTTTAAGATCTCTCACCATTACCAGTATTCCACTACGAACTATTAAAAAGCTATTTTCTGAGCCAATACTATTGTTTATTTAAGACAATATTACTACTAAGACCCATCTTTCTCAATCCAGAGACTCCATTTTCAACTACTCAACTTGTAGATATGACCATGGAATTAGAGTCATCCACATCAATACCTATCAGTATTGTTCATATCATACTTACTTTCATTAGTCTGTTCAACCCCACCGTTCGTTTCTTATTCATGATCTCATCGAAACCCAAATGGTTCTTTGTCCATTCCGGATCGTCTCAACCTTCGCAATAGGTCCATTTTCACTGACTCATGAATGGTGGCCCTTTTCGTCCCTGTCTCGCGTTCCATGACCGAAACTTGACGAAATTGGGATTAAATGAGGTCAATGGGGGACAATTTCCACGGGTTAATCCTCAAAATGGTTAATGGGCCGGAAGGGATGTCCTAAATGCCAGCTTTACAGATCATTAATTCACATTTGAGGGGGAACTTATTTTTCGCAAGGTCTTTAAATCGTTAGCGAAGTCTGATGATACAAGTGTTCATTCAGGTTCTCTCATGGATGGGGCTCGAACTCTTTGCCTATCGAGGAGATACAGGTTTGCCCCAAGAGGTGCCTGAGTTATACAAATTTGCTTCTTGAGTCATTTAAAATGTAATTTACCCATCCGTGGTTTGCATAGAAACGTTTGGCCAGCTTTTTTCTGCATTGGGCATGGTTGGGGGACCCTCCTATTATAATCAAAGTAGGAAATCCCTAAAATAGACCGATCTAACGGTCCTAAAACGAGTGGTTTAAATTGGGTCTTTTAGCTTTCACTTTTGCCATCGGAGTCACTTGTTTGCGTGGATGAAGACCGTTTCCAAGGCAATGTCAATCATTGCGATTGCAACCGCTTTCCTTTTGAGATTTATAATACCTTCTCGATCCAGGTACTTAAAGTTGATGTGATTCGGTATTGCAGTCTTCTCTCTAACTTTCCCCGCTCCTTTTAATCATTCAATCTCTCCTAATAAATTTCTTCTCTCAGCACCTACCATTATGTTTTATTCACTAGGTGAAAAATGGCTTCGCTGCTCACATTAATTTCCTTTTTTTCTCAAACAAGCAGAGGCACCTGCTTTCTTTTCTCACCGAGATAAGTGGAGGAGAATTGCGCGCCTTCCCAGGTCAAAGTACCCTAAGTATTCTCTTGACTCCTAAGACTATGGATCATCCATATATTTTCGCTTCTTCCAACTCAACCAATTACCTTACGATCCTCTTTTCAAAAAAAGAAAAAATCGATGTCCGCTGGAGGGAGGGGGAAAAGGGTTAGATACCTCCCCTTGCTACGGGTCACAGGGGGGAGTAGGGAAAGGGGTGACGTTGCCGTGCGACAAGACGATGCGGGTGTGTCAGACACCTCACCGGTGAGAGGGAGCTTGCAAACATATACATACACAACCACACACATAGACACAAATACATCCTATTTCTTAAATGGAAACTGCTACAGAATCAGATACGCACACGAAACAATTATCACATTTGTGAGAAAAAAAAATGGATAGAAATAAGTATCATATAATTTGGTACCCATAATAGAAGCATGACTTAGTCATTAAAGGTCAGAATTCCTGGAAGTTTATTAAGAAAATTACCACAACAGAAAGAGTTCATCCAGTCACAAAAATGCATTATTTAACCCATTTATGCCGACAAGAGCTTAAAATATTTTGTAATTCATCACTAGGAATGTATTGTTGCGGTAATGTATCACTAGGAATGCCCAAACCTTCGTTAGTTGCATTAGCTCAACACTAGGCCTACCATGCACGGGTAATCTACTAAGAGGTCCGAGTCTGCCAGGGTAGCTATGTCTGGCAGACTATGTCGGTCGGTCCCCGTTTTCCTTTTTTTTTTTTTTACCATGTAACTATTTGACCGATTCTAACGAAATTTGAAACCCTTATGTTTTTTAACATTCTCTTTCAAATAAAATAATTGCCAAAGTCCTCCCGTGAGTATCCAGGAACCGTGGTTTGGATTCCAAATAAACTGTAGGTCCATTCCTCTTAATCTACTAGGCTTATATTAGTCATGTTTTTGGCTAGGCTGAGGCTGTTCGCAAGACAAAAAGTTTTTTTTTTATTTTACAACACATTCAAAATTGTTGTGTTAAAAAAGAAATCCTGTTCTCAATTGTTTTTAAATAATTCACAACACACACACACACACACCTGCGCTAGGATCATTATAATTGTATATATATATATATATATATATATATATATATATAAAAATGTATATATCTCTCAAAGTAGCACGAGAGAATGTTGAAAATGAATCCATTTAACCACATTGAAAGAGAAAACGGAATAATTTTTCCTTGGGGTAATATTTTTATTACCTTTTTCGAAAAATCCGTGCAGGGAAGCGATTGGAACCAGGCAGACTGAGGCAGCGTAGCGTAGTGTACTAACGGCAAACTTTTAACTGTGATCAAAGCGGTGCTCGCTGCTTCAGTGTGTCTGGTTCGAATCGCTTCCCTGCAGGGATTTTTCGAAAAAGGTAATAAAAATATTACCCCAAGGAAAATTATTCCGTTTTCTCTTTCAATGTGGTTTAATGGATTCATATATATATATATATATATATATATATATATATATATATATTGTTTGACATTGACATTGTAAACATCTTCGTCTAGTTTTGGGGTGTCTTTCGATCATATCATGACTGATCTTCTTGGAACAAGTTTGGATCTGTATTCATGGCATCGATAAGATGCAATTATAATTTACAAGAATTTTTACGAAATGTTGCATTTGTCTTCAGCCAATGGTTCACGATTGACTTCCTGAAATGCGGCATAACTTCTCGAGTGAAAAGCTATGAATTATTCACGCATACACTTATTGAATATCCAATTGTCAGGAAATACTATTTCTTACCACGGATTGCAATTCGATTTTGAGAAATGTTTTCATCCATCTGGTCGAGGCCACTCATATCACGATTGTACTGACTAATTGCATTTGATATCGGTACCATAACTCTTTTGTTCTCATTGATGAATACCACTTGGCATTTTTAATTGGAAATAAACTATGTTGGTTGGATGCAATGCACAATTTCCCATTGTCGCTCCATATAACGACTAGAATATTCGAATCTCTATTCATATGATGTTCCACACAGCATCACGGAAGTTCTTCAAGGCCTTTACTCTCGGGTGTTTACTCCACATAGTGCCTGTTGCCCTGGGTCCCTCTCATGGATGGAAGTATAAAAATTATCAAAGTAAATTTATAAGAAACGTATAGCCTAATAGATAGCCAGCAACCAAACATTTATAGCCTCACATTGGGGGGTTTTCTCGTATAAACTGCCTGTAAGATGTTCGCTCCCCCAAAGTAAGACATCATACATTATCAATGGAAATATTTTATGGTCCAAAACCTGAACCCCCCCCAAAATGAAATTTTTATTTATGAGATTAAATTATTGGCAGCATGAAAGTACCTCATTATATCGTCAAATCTCTTTCCATGCATTGACTTTACTGCAATTTCAATTTTTTCATGATACACTATCTAGAAAGCAGCAAAATAGCCCCAAATTATATGCACTTGTCAAATGACATTGTAATCGCATTGTTCCTTGCTTGTGCTGTTAAGAAACAGTTTCGCTCTTCAATATGTCCAATACAGCAAAGTCTAGCCCTCTATGACCCATTGCCCCTCCTCAGCGACATTAGATTTCATAGAGCTTAATTAGTTTATTCACAATGTTTCTTTCAATAGCTGCGTAAAATTAGATAGTAAATATGTAGCTAAGAAACTCTATCTGAACAATAATTTGTGAAATATTTCATTCAAGCGCTTTTATACCGGTTGCCCAATAGTGGTTATTTCTAAAAAACAACTTGGGTCATAGAGGTTTAAGAAAACTTTGAATCTTTCGAATTTCTTACATAATAAATCTACAATAGAGGTCTTATATAGATAAATAGCAAAGTTATTTTTGCTCTCTGGTAGATCTTTAACGTACTATTGTCTCCTTTTTACTTTCAGTACAGGATTCAATATCTAATGAAAAATCACCAACATGTGTATTACCTACAAATGTTTTCTTTGGAATCGAAAAGTAGAGTAAAGTATTTGGTTTATAGGTAAATTGAGATATGAATATCCTCTTCACTACCGGAAACTTAAACAGTGTTTATGCCCTCTTCCAGACTAGTAATGTACAAGGTAATTTCGTTTTTATGACCCACAACCTTAATTTTTATTCTCATTTGAATCCTCTTCTGATACTTCAGTTCTCTCTAACTCTTTGATAATTTCATCCAAAAAGAAGCCTCTTGAAAAATGAAAATATGAAAAAAGTGCATCGTCTTAAAAGATAATATAGATAAATATAATATATAATATGTTATGGCTCTCTCTCTCTCTCTCTCTCTCTCTCTCTCTCTCTATATATATATATATATATATATATATATATATATATATATATATATATATATATATATATATATATATATTCGAACTAGGTCTCTCAAAGGAAAATATCTATATATGATAAAACAAATCTCACTTTGTCTGTCTGTCTGCCGGTACTAGGGATGTTCTGCCTATACTAGAAACCTGCCCAGAGGCGTAGAAGTTCTGGAACATGAAACATGGCAGAAATGTCTAAGTGCCAGGTTCTAGAGAGTGCCTACACTGACAAACACCCCCATTAGGCGCTTGTTTACTGGTATAATAATTCTAATATTATATATATAACCGGTACCGGATTCGAACCAAAGACTAACAAACAGTCAATATAAGGCCATGCCCGGTTAACATGAATGCAATACACGTAATGTATGATGTACTCCATGTTGCCTGGATGCAGCTACCCCCTAAATACATTCAGCTATCAAAAATAAAATGTAATAAATTAAAAATTTATTGCATTTTTTAATTTTAGGAGCCCATCTGGCGACCTCTTACTTCAGGATAAGTCGCCGTACTCACGACATCCTAATACTAGGCTACATTAAAATAACAATATTATCCCTCCACCGCAACAAAACACAGAAACAATAATAAAAAAGGAAAAAGGTAGGAAGCACGCTCGGGCGTCGGGAGGGGGGGAGAGGCCTGCCCTGCTCCAGACGCAGGAACGTGCAACCTACAGAAAGTCCTAAAGTCCACAAGTCAGTGTGCACGAACACGGCCCGAGTACAAGGGACAAGCGGTAGCGACCCCGCTCATCTCGGTACCGGGACAGGTAGCGTGCGCGGAGATCACCCAGATTGCGACATTTAACAAGAATGTGCCGAGCAGTCTGTGTCCCGTCAGCACGGCGGCTACGAAGCCAAATCGCCGCGCCCCTTACGGGGTTCTGTCGCCTTAGAGGGAAGGAAAGACATATCCCATAGCGATGAATCTCGTGGAGTGACTCCTTGATATTTTATTGAAATGTTTTTTTTTATTGGTATTATTATTCAGCCATGGTTTCTTTTGTGTGAACGAAACGCTGTGCATAAATGGACAATGAGAAATTTGGAGATTCATATTTCGGTTATTGTATACCTGTCCATACACTTTGTAAACGTTTTAAATCCCATTTATTCTACCGATTTAATGATATTTCACTTAGAAAAAATGCGAAACCATGATGATAAATGAGCTATAATGCTAGAGACCAAACAAAAAGAAAAGGTGATTCCAAGCGCTTTCCTTTTTATTAACATCGAGTCACAACCTTTGATCACGGTGCGGATTCTAGAAGAAGTATTTATTGTTTGAAGATAGGACGAATAATGATTGGAATAAGTCGGCTAAGGAGCTAAGCAACGATTCTATGGCTAACCCACCCTGTTTTCTGGCGTTATCTAGAAGGCTCGTATAGGAATTCCTCAGACAAGGATTTTTTTTCGACTGCATTTTGAAATTTTATTTAAATAAAAAAGGGAAAACCTATCTTTATTTTCTCCCAGGCAGTTATTTAACATAATTTTGAAAAGATAGTCGAGATGTCAATAAAGCGGAGCGCTGAGAACAGTGAGAACGAGGTTCTTCTCCTGAACTTGGTTGCTCCTGCTTCAAATGAGAGTAGCTCACTTAGCAAATTCGAGGTTATGATTGACAGTCGATCAGGGTCATTGTTCTCAAATGGATAGCAGGATATTAGGAACTTCTACAATCAGACTTGATGAAGATGAGGGAAAGATTTATCCAGAAATAAATATGTAGAAGTAGAGAGGATAGTCTGAACAAATAACTGAATAAAAACCATGTAAGAAGTGAATTTCTCTTTCGGCTACATGATTAGTTTTGATTCTTCTCACTTTATCTTTGTGGTGCACAATGGAAAAAAAATACGAATGAACGCGAAAGTTACTTAAATAGAGTAAAACCCTTATACATAAAAGGTCATAGATGTACGAGGAAAGGTCAAAACAGAAGAAGGGAGATGGCTGTTTGTTGGGGTGTTAGGACAAGTTATGAAAAGTCAAGACCGGAATCCGCACGCTCAGGCCTCGTCTATTTAAGAAGCAGTAGCTGATCGCAGATCGTAAGTCACAAATTTTTCAACAATGGAGAAGGTTGAGCACCACGCAGTGATCAAACGTTTGGCCAAGGAAGGCAAAGAATGCAAAAGAAATCCATGAACGCATGGTTGCAGTGTTTAACCGACACCGCCCCTTCCTATGCAACCATTGCTTGCTGGAATGGGGAGTTCCGCCATGGCCGTGAGTCCCTTGAAGATGTCTCCGTCCAGGACGCCCATCAGACGTGACTAACGAGGACAATGTGGCCCGTGTGGAGAGGATAATCCTAGAAAATCAACTGGTAAAGGTCGAAGAAATCGAGCGAGAACTTGGAATATCACATGGAAGTGTTATTAACATCATGCACGACAATTTGGCCATGACCAAGGTCTCTGCCCGTTGAGGCCCCTAGAAACCTCACGCCCCATGATCGACTTCAACGTCGTCAAAGTCCACAAGGCCAGAGTTGCACAAGCTGCCCTGCGCGAGTGCGGATTCGAGGAGCTCAACCATCCCCTCTAAATTCCAGATCTGGCCTCTAGCGACTACTTTTTATTCCACCAGCTCAAGAATGCAATGCGTGGACTCCGTTTTCGGACTATGAAGATGTCCAGCTCGCTGTTCAGGAGTGGATTGAACAGCAGTCGGGAGATTTCTGGTTGTCTGGAATTCGAAGCCTCAGGGACAAGTGGCGCAAGTGAATTGAAGTCGAGGGTAGTTATATTGAAAAATAATAAAACACTTTTCCTCATATCTCGTTTCCTTTTATCCGAATTGCAAAACTTATTGACCGCCCCCCGTATGTTGGCATTATACATAAATAGAACTTAAATGAGTATATCGCAGCAAGGCGAAAACATAAGAAGATCACTTTTCTCAGAGAGGTGTCACCTCTCTGCTGTATACTCGTTTAGACTGTGTCTATGTATATTTAGAACATACATGTATGTTATTATTTGTACAAGGGTGGCGCTTAATTTAAATATAGCTCTTGTTTCCTCATATTTTATTTTAAAGTTTAAAGATAACGCGAGAAATCATGAAACTTGTTCTGTAATCGAAATATAAATTTATAAATTTACTGCTCACACTCCTATCTTCCAGTCATCAGACATGTAAAATTCTACCTTCGAAGAAAAATTTATGTCAGAACTATTAATTGCTTATCTTGAAGATTGCTGTCTACTCATGAACAGTACCTTCCAAAACTAGAGAATAATGTGGTTTCAGCCATAAATCGGATCACACTTGAAAAAACATTCCCAGGGAGGAAGTCAATGAAGGCTCGATTTAAAACAGCAGCTACCATTTCAACTGAATTTGCCCCCCAAATTAACCTGAATGTCTTTTGCCTCTTTGATAGAGGTGTAAGTCTCCTGCTAAGAAACAACTCATAATAAAAATAACTATGCGGCTAGTTTTGCCATCGCTCATGAGAATGTCATGTGGAGTGCTGAGAAAAATAAATAAGAATTTTTAAACAATGAAAGCAAATTTAATTTCTTCTGATTGGATGGGAAGCAGCAGTTGAAATATTAAGTCCCATATGCATGAAAAAGATAGTTAAATTTGGAATTAGCAGTATTATGGCATGTTAAATGTTTACAAGCGCTGGAGTCTTCACCCTCGTCTGTTTATGCAATGCCATTACGTAAACTCTGAAGTATACAAGTATCTCCTTCAGCAATATGTAATTTCCTCTCTCAGAACTTCGGAAGCCCCATGAGCCTCTTTTCGTATGGTAAGTGAAACGCAGCAAAGATTGTGAAGGAGTTCTTGGATGCTGATAATATGGACGGGATTAACTGGCCTTCGCAGAACCCTGTTTTATTTCAGATATAAAACTTATGGAAGATCCTCGGTGAGATGTTATGGCTCAAAAAGAAATGAATATGGAAGATTTCTATCAAAAATTGGAAGAAGAATGTAATAAAATCACGCTCGAACAATGAGCAAATTGAAGTCTTGCCGCCAAAGATCTGCTCAAGTCATTCAGAGCAATGGCCTCCAATACTTCTTATTGCTAGTTTTTTTAATTGAATATGAAATAATTATTTTTTTCTTCTGGTTTTGGATTAATTTATACTTATTCATCTCTAGTTTTGGATGCCTCCGTTTCTAAAATGGACAATACTTTTTCTGAAGGATTTCTAGTCAGTATTCTATGAAACGAAACTTAAGCACTATCCGGAAAAGATGTAAGAAAAGTATTCTGCGCAATTTCATGGATATTAAAGGAATATTTGCAAGTAAATTTAGTTTTGGCAATTTTTTCTGTAGTTTTGGACGGTACTGTAACCGAAAATTCCAGGCCAGAGGGATGGACGAAAGAAATGAAAAACAAAATAGTTTCACACGATTTCTGTGTCTGTTTTACTCGCTGGACATCTTGGATCGGATCTGGGCACGAAATACTTAATAATATTAAGAAACCCTCCCAACGCAGCAACAAGAGAATAACCAAAGGCTCGAATTTGCAAAGATTTTAAATAAATTGACGTTTCAAAAGTCATAAATTCCACGATATACGAATTGAAGCTCTTTAAACCGAACTTTTTATTTTGTAAATGGCGTAAAAAATTGGATCCATCTTCACTGGAAGAAACTTGTATTAAACAGGTTCGCAAAAAAACTCTTCAAGCGAAAAAGTGTGGAAATGTGTGAAGGGTAAATAGCCCTATAAAATAAAGAGAAATACTTGAAACCAAGTGGTGTAATATCAAACATAACTAGAAATGAGTCAAGAAAGTACGCTATATAAAAAAAGAGTTAAACAAACACACCATTCACTAAGATAAATTTATAAAAACAGTTAAAGTCAAACCTAATATGTCTGCTTTGTGTAGTTTACTAAACACATGACAACAATTAGCTTGGAAATAGACGAAATGCACACATCATCCATTATTGTATTGTATCCCATTCACGCTCAACTGCATTTCCACCAGATTGATATAAATATAGATTTATAATTATCACATACTCGATGGATAGTCAGTAAGGGCGTTCAAGAACAACCTTGTGGTAGCTCCTATGCTACCTTGATCTTTATGAGCGATTGTAATGCACTATCACGACCTCAGTGGTGAGCTTTGTTATTATGATCCTTAACCCTTTTATTCTTTTACATATTTCTCTTTATCCACGCTTTTCCGCGTCTCTCTTTCACCCTGATATTCATCTCAGGAGTGAAAATGCCCTCATTGGTTTTTTTAAGTAGTGATAAGAATCTGTAGGATTTACGAGCTTAAATTAGGTCATATCAATTGAAATTAATTTAAATCACAAGATTTAAATCATATTTATTAATATCTTAAAGTGAAAGCATCCTTATGGAATGTATGTGGGCTGAGTGGACAGAGGAAGAAGATATATGGGCTAGAAAGGAAAGGGTAATGCACACAAATCTCCAAAAGTTGACCAGGTTCAGCTAAGAAAGAACATGCATATCTCCATGTGAACGTGGTCATTTAAAATAATTATTTTTAGTAACTTCTATAAGCAATGAGAAAGCGTTTAAAAGTAGGTTTATACATTCCTCTCCTTTTTTGTCTCGTAGTCATTATACTGACGTCATTGAAGTAACAAAACCTATGGAAGAACGCCATATATCCGTTGCCGAGGCAAAGTGCGCTTTAAGGCCCTCGTTCCTTCGTACTTCCCCCTGGCTGCAACGTGGTTTCTCCTTCAAGACCTCCAATCCCTCTCGCACTAATTCATTAATATATTCCGCGTCGATCTCATACCTTTCTCATATATGTATATATATATATATATATATATATATATATATATATATATATATATATATATATATATATATGTGTGTGTGTGTATGTGTATAAATCTTTCATGAGCGCGAAAGAATGATGAAAATGAATCTAACAAACCACAAGAAACAGAAAACGGGAAGAATTTATTCGGTAATATTATTTCCTAATTCGCAAAAATTCCGTACAGGGGACAAATTACCTATCTCTGCTCTGTCGATAAACTCTTCGCAAAAGTCATTAGTAGCAGATTGCAAAAGTAACTAGATGAACAAGAACCAAAGCAACAACCTGGCTGTGGATTCTCTATGACGGACCAAACTTGTATTTACTCTCAACCAGCTCATTAAGAAAACTTCATATTAGAATATACTTCTCTTTGGTATTTGTAGACTACCAAAAAGCATTTGATTCACTAGAAACACAAGCCGTCATAGCAGTCTTAAAGATGGAAAGTATAACTAGTTTGGTCTACATAAATAGCATAGTACAGATATACTAAAATTGCAGAACCTCCATTAGATTGCATAATGATTCAGATATCTTTAAATTACTTAAATGAGTAAGACAAGAAGATGCTTTTCGTAATTATTCCCGTCTCTTCTAGAAGAAATCTTAGAGAGGCTAAATTGGTAAAACAAAGGCATTTAGATCGATGATGATTACCAAATCACCTGAGATTCGCAGACGATATTGCACTCATAGCTGATTATCTAAAAGAATCTTTAAAAATTTCTTCCGTAAGTTCGCTATTGAAGCAAAAATATCGGTTTAAAATCAATTTTGTAAAAACAAAACTAGTGACATATAAAACAGAGGTCGACATGAATGACATTACAATTGGCAACGAGCAAATTGAAATGGTAGACAAGTATATCTATCTGGTCTAAAGATCACAATGTCACCACGGAAAGATCAAGAAATCTAACGCAGAATCATTCTAGGCTGGAAAGCATTTGGAAAGGCAAGCGTCATCTTAAAAGGCAAAATGACTCAAAGGAAAAATATATAGTCAATGCTTAATTTCAACTATGACTGATGAAGCCAAAAATTTGAATCTGACTCAAAAACCAGCATTAAATCTTAGAACAACACAAAGAATCTATGACGAATTATGAGGGGATAACTTTGCGTTAAAGAAAATTAGCAATTTATATAAGTAGATAAACCAAATTGTGGAAGCTATAAGAAACCTGAGATGGAGCTGGACACATGTGGCAAGATTTCGAGACAATAGTTCACCAGATATTTTACCAATTAAATTTCCCTTGCTAAAAGAAAATCTAAAAAGACCCCCTAAAGGTTAAGAGATGATCTTTAAAATTATGCTCAGAATTGGAAACAAAATGCACAAGACAGACAAAACTTTGTAAAAATGAGAAAGGGTGTCTCTTAGCAGAGGGAGGCAAGGATTGAAATGATGATGATGATATACTGTCATGGCCATAAGTATAAGACTACTATATTTTCCATTTAAAAAAGTTAATAGAAGTAATCAAAATTGTAATTTGTTTTAGTATGTTTGTATCATAATTTGAAGGTGAAATATAAAAACTTTAAAGTCTAAGCTCACTTTACTGATAAATACAATCAATAAATGCACTCAGTCAATATTTACCTTTGTCGTGGAATGGCCAGACTCTCTCCCTCTCTCTTTCTCTCTCTCTCTCTCTCTCTATATATATATATATTGTAGAAGTCTGAATACCGGGAACATAAGTGTACCCAGAAAGACTCCGACACAAAGCTGCGCGCCCTCTCGTATGCCTAAAATGCACCTCTCGCCTAGAATGAAAAAAGGTCTTTAGCGCGATTATACAGATTTTACGAGAATTCGATTTGCTCTCTCGATTTTGCTCGCGGGAGGAATAAAAAGAAGACTTCTCCCTGGAATCAGGCAGAAGCCCTTGGACGTATGTCGAGTTTGTGTGAAACTCGATCCACATAGGAAACCGTTCGTCTGCTGCAAGGAAGGAACTTCTCGCGGAATTGGATGTTGCCGTCACGGTACTTGTGGGTGCCAAACTTCTCGCACATCCCCTTCCCTTCAGAGTCTGAGGTTACACAGGACCTCCCTCTAAGGATTACCCTAGACCTAGCTAGGTAATCGGTTTTGGCTACCCACTCCAGGAGCCGAATAATCGGACAAGTACTTCGAGAAAGAAGTCCCATTGAGTCACCGCTTGGCTCACTTTCGTGATCTGGCAAAGGATTAGTATATCACCGGTCTAAGATTAACCTCTCATTCGGTAACCTAGGTCTGCCGGACTTGGTGCGATCATCGTCACCAGAAGAAGATCTTCACCCCCCCCCCCTCCTTCAAAATTACTTACAAACTCAAAGGTATCGTTAATTGAATTATCCCCTCCCCTAACTTCACCAGTTTATTTGTGTACTAGAATTCTCATTCTGAGCCCATACCCTCGAATATTAGAAGTGCTTACTTAATTCAGTGTTTAACTCAATAATAATATTTCTTTCATTCTGCCTGGTGTCATTAAGACGCAAACATCCCAGTGAGTAATATGCAAGTAATCCCCACGACATTTTTGTAGACTTATTTATTTAGTGCAAGATTAATCCTATTTATATTTATATACGCTGTGTTTATTTCAAATTCAGGTACTTTAGAGATTATTTTTGTATATGTGTGTTTAACTAATTTGTACGATCCCTTGGCAATTATTAAGCAATCTACTCGGCTTAAAACTTATTATTTCACCGACCCGCCCATGGTTGCCTTATACTGAGTGTAGGACACACTCAGGGGATCATCATCTTAGTTTTGATCAAAAGGGTACGCACCGGGGTTATTCTTATTCACCGGAAGTGGCTAAGGTAGGTTTATTGGATACGCTTCCCCTCCGCTTCATCTCGGTGCGGTAATAAAATATATGTCTAGAAAGTGGGACTTGGATTTCCCACTCACTAAACCCTCGATGGATTTAGCAACCGCGAGGTACGGGCAGCTATCAAAAAGAAAATGGACCAATTTTAGTTCAAAGTAAAACACAATATAGGAAACAACAACATAGAAAATAACATACAACCTTTCTACAAGAACGATGAACACGGCGTACCGAACCGATTAAATGGTAATCAAGAAATTATTAACCGATCCATAAAGCTTAAAATAGAGCAGAGAAAATAACATTAACTATATATTATCAAACTAGACACACCGCCACCCTCATCATGAAAAAATAATCAGAAGCTCATACCTCAACCTAAACAAAGGACCCACCTAATATATGAGTACAAATGAAACCTAGGAGACTGTCAGCTCTTCTCCCACTCAGAAACAGATAAAAAAAGACTTGTCAATAGAATATACGGGATTGAGTGTTAGGGAGGTGGGGGAAATGTTGGAAGGCGGAATAAAAGGTTGAAGATTGAATGTAAATGTTTGCGTGAGGGGGCAATGAATGATCTAGTCGATTATATTGTTATTTGTATTGCGTATGAAAAAGATAGGGAATTTATGACTGATTATACCTACAGTAATGAAGGGTGTGGATTATTTCTAAGTGGTCGGTGATGCACGCCAGCCTCATTTGTTAGCAGCGACCCCGTTTAATATTGTTTGATCCCTTTTCGTTCTCTTCCCACCGCGCCGTAATCCCGCGTTTTCTTTGCCGATTTTCCCTTTTCCCTGTGGCAGGATATCTATTCCACGGGTGTGGCTTGTGTGTTGTTAAGTACATTACGTGGCACTAGTTACCATTTTAGGAAATAAGGAAACCCAAGTCCAAACTACTAAAGCCAGCACTCAAAAAAGAAAGTTTCACTTACTTGGCCCGAAGCGCAAGCTGGCGGTCGCTGGGGCAAATCCAGCGATCTTGGTTCAAACTGGATCGTCTGCCCCCGAGGAGCGGCAACCCGGAGAACCCTGCGAGCCCACAGATGGCACTCGCCTCGCATCCTCCTTCTTCTCTATTGCCTGTCGCAATTGTCCCGAGTGAGCCACTGCGGCCTCGAAGAGCGCATTCTTTTTCCTTTTCGCCTTCTTTGGGGATCGCATTGGAGGACCGATCCTTTCGCGGCTCCGTCGTGATCAACCCAGCAAAGTTGCCGATTTTCGGGATTTTCATGGGCATTGTCCTCGGCATGGCTTCATCTGAGGTGGCGCGAAGAGGGCATCTTCTTCAAAGTCATTATTATCAGTACAATTACTATTACGATTATAAGTAATATTATTATTTTTTGCTTGTTATTACACGAGAGTTAGGTGGTTGGGCGACAGTTTATGGTCCTTGAAGACAACCACCATCTTCACTCCTTCATTATACACTATGACAAAGACTTAAAATTACGAAAGAATATACTCACGTATATTATTATCAAGAAAAATACCCCAATTGTGGCACAGCTATGTAAATACACATGCACAAATGGGTGTGCTCCCCCTCATCAAACTGCTGTAAGTTTCAGATCCCAGTAATAATGACAGGGGCCAGCGGTGGCGCTAAAATGGGGTCCCACAAGAAGGGTAGAAGGAGGGCGTGATGGCGGTCCACGATCTGGAAAGACAAAGAGGTGAAGGTGAGTAAATCTTTCGAGGGCAGAGGGGGGCTAAATGATTCTGCATCCAGACCTGAGGGGCGGAAGAGGGGCAGAAAGGGGGGGGGGCGTAAATAGTTTCGAGAGCCTTGGTGAGATCTCCTGAGGGATTAAGAGAGGGGGAATGCAAACGGGGTAGTTTTGTCATGGAGAGACCAAAGTCTCATATGACAACCAACCTCAAACGCAGTAAATAAACTTCCTTCTCAGCGTGCCCTCCAGACCCCAACACCCCAAGAAGGATTTGCCTCAATTGTGGAGGTCATCAATTTTACCCAGAGTTACACTCTTTGCCTCCCCTATTTAAATCCCTTGGGCTGTATACACCATACACAGTTTCACTTCCTCTAACTTCAACCCTCATATACACTGTGGCGGACATTCCCACCTTGGTTTGTGCCTTCTTAAATAATATTAGAAAGGGAGCAAAATAAAAACAAAAGGAAGACGTAATATTGATAATAATCTCTCATTACTATCAATTAACTGCTTTTCTTCACTGAAATCCCCCCCCCCCTCTACTCCCGACGAAGCCTCTTTAAACCAGACGTGGAATGAGGGTCTAAAAGACGGAGCATCCTCTTTTTCAAAGACATTTCTAGCACTCCCCAAGAATTCCCACTCCTCAGGCGGCAACGTGCCCACCCATCATTATAAATTTATTCAATCATGAGGGGGGCCAGAATTAGTGGGGGGGGGGTAGTTAACTCCCTCTTAAGTTTGTTCCCTGAATGACCTCAGTAAAAGCTAGGTTGACCGCTGATCTTTTACTTCTACTTGGTTCTGCCCCTGCTCAGGGGCTGTCATCACCGATTCCCCTTGTGGTGCGTAAGTGCCTTTTCTGTGCACTTAAACGGCAGGTATGGATTAAAGACTATGATCAGGGGCTTACAGTGGGTACTGATAATGATTATTATCTCGTTTTATCCATGTTGTCGTAGAATGACCCCGATATATACATCACTTCTACCCAATATGCGTGGACGCTCAAGGTCAAACGGATGACCTTAAGTCAACTTTGGGGACGACAGAGATGTGTGGATAGAAGGGGGGGCGAGTTGCTGTCCAACTTCCTTGGGCAAGTGCGAAGGATTTAAATATAAAACGATTTAGTGCAGTCAGCCGTTATTAAACTAATGAAGGCTGCGGGCTATGAGGCTTATGAAAATGTAGGAACAAAAAAAACTTTAATATTTACACAGTTATACACAATAAATAGATTTAATAGAATAATGGCGATGGATACTCGAGGTATACAATTACCGAACTAACCTAGCTACTCGGGCGAACTCTACTTGGGGTTTGATAGGCGATACAAGCCTCTGTACATACGCACACAGGGATGACTGGCACGGAAGCCACAGCTTATTCGTCTCAGCCTAGAATGGGTGTGAGACTTTAAAAGATAAAACGGGAATCGGATGTTTATTCGAGGAAGTTTAATCACGGGGAGTTTAATTTCTAGTAATAAGACTAACTTGAGCGAGTATTCGTGCCAAACTAAATGTACTGAAACCAAGGATGGGCCTATTGACTGGGGCTCAGATCCTTCGGTATAATTCTAGCCTTTGGGCTCGTAGAGAAATTGAGTGCGATCGAGAATGACGTGTTTCGTTGTCAAAGGTAGGCATATACTGTCGATGCCCAATTGAGACCAATAATATATAGGAACCGGCCAGAACCGTTACTGCCTCCACCAAGGGTGGGCGCGGGAGAATCTCTCCACGAACCAACACAGCACTTGAGGGATGGGAAGTACTCCCGCGGGGGTTACTTGGTAACGCCCTGGAAAACGAGAGAAGCGCGTGTTTGAGATTCCACTCCCTCGCTTATCGCGGAAAGCAGTTTGATATTATAACTGTTCCCACGGTCCTCGCTCACGTGGACGACCTCGTTCCTGACTTCATGGTTTCAACGGGGCACATGGTGGCAAGGAGCCTTCTTTCTCGTCATATGTAAACCCCCCAGATGGGACCTTCTTTTGTTGTTGAACATGTTGTAGGTTCAGGAGAGTTATGCACCTTTCCGAGCCCTAATTGTTTCACGTTGTCCCCACTGAGCTGTTTACTATCCCTACATTTTCATTTCACCTAATTTCACTTCTCTAAGACCGCCTTTCATAACTATCAGGCATAGATGCTAACGATAGTTTTTGTTGTATGTTCTCTAATAGAAATATCCATTTTCCCTTAATTCTGACAGGCCATTTTTTACTTACTAACTCCTTATTAATATTTTATTGACTTATTTTTTTTCTAAAAGAATGATCATTCAAATTATTTCCCCCCAAATCGTGCAAATATGTTGGCAATACGGAGCAAAGTCTTCAAAGTTCGTTCTACTCGTCATTCCAGGGTATGTACAGCGCCTGCGCGTAAGGAGGTTCCTGAGTGATCACCTTTCTAGAGACCGTCCTCTAACTTGTACTGGGCTATGGCTGAGCTGATTAGAAGCGATATTTAGTGCTGCTATGATGAGAATGAGCCCTGTTGGAGACGTGACTGGTAGTTAATAGGGGAATGATGACTTCACAATAGCGTCCTTGTTTGAATCCTAAGTCATACGCATCCTTTGGTACTTTTGATCACAAGGAATCATTGATAGTTAATTAATAAAAGAAATCTGAACCTTCTCAAATATAAAAATAAATATATAGTATTTCCATTGTTCAAATCTCGTGTTAAAGCATTTAGTTTTTGCGGACTTGGTGGGTTTTGTTTGTTTTTTTCACGGCAGTGGGTTTATAATTTTTATTTTTTAATGATTTAGGCCAATGGTTACTTTTAAATGAATAAATAAATGGTTTTCAAAGAGAAACTGGCCCGCAAAATAGAGATATATCTTGTATGGAAATATTATATATCTTAAATAAAGCCGAGTCATTACCGCGTATCTAAATTTTTCCTGCACATATGTCTACAAGGCTAAGTCAACTAATCAGGAAGCGGAAACTTTAGAGACTCCAAGACTTCTTTGGCTTCTAGAGAATCAACTCTTGGATATTCAGCCCCTAGATCACAGAGACAAATCAGCTAAAAAGTAAAGAGAGTTAATTTACTTAAGCTGAAATTCGTTCTTCCTTATGTTTCCCCCTTTCGCTCTCTTTGTTTGTGAGGATTTGTTTTCAGTTTTCATTATATTGAAGTATTTTTTTAGTTTTTTTTTGTATTTTTTTTTAGCACTGCACTGGTCGTACTTTTATAGTTCTTCTTTTGTTTAAAGTTTATTTTCCTCACTGGATTTTTCTTTACCTTTGGTAATGTAATTATATTTCATTCCTATTCTTACAAAATATGCTTTCGCAATAGAAATACAGCGACAGCTGGAATGTGCTGTTTTTACAAGCTAATTTCCACTTCGTTCATTCTATTAAAAACATAGGGATTTTGAGGTTACACTACAACAGCTAAGGCAGTATTTTGTCGATCTTCAAGAAAATGTGGAGATTTTACGGGGTATTACTCCTACGTGTGCTCCCTCACCTATAACAACCCAGCACAAGATTGAATACCACCAGTTCCTACTACGGAAACCCGACCGTCTACTGCTGAACTCAAATTTAGAGATGTTGGCAATGGAGTTTCCCTGCAACGTAGATGTTTAATATCAACCACAAATCTATTCTCTATTCTAGATCAGGAAGAAAACGACGTCGAGATCCTTTTAGTGGATGACTCAATCATCAGAAGTCAACTTGACAAATTTTGCCGAAGAAACCCTCCGAGAAGAAAGAGATTCTAGTATTTCTGAACTACACTCAAAGACTTATATTAGTTTTTCAAGAGTTTCACTAACGGAGCCGCCTGAGACGCCACATATATTGTGCATGTTAGAACTATTAATTTATTTTCCACTAGATCTGAAGAACGTCTGAAACGCTACAAGGAGCACTTTCTGCCAAAAGATACGCTATCTAACAGTTTCTACGAAAAATCAACGTACAATAATAATTGTCTTGACTTCATTGTTAGGGGGAAGGAGAAAACTTCGCTTACTTGTTGAATCATTTTCATGGGGGGGGGGGGATATGTTTCAGAATGATGGATTGCACCTAAACTCTCTCAGACAAGCAAAATTCGACAGTTTACTAAATAATGATGTTAATATTATTTGGACATGCTGGAACTGAACCACTCAGCAAACATAATGAAATTATTAGTGAATCAATAGCGATGCAAAAAGGATCAGTCAACTGTAATGATTTTACACAAATGCTCAAAACGTAGGTGATAAAATCGATGAGATACAAGCGCTTATAGAGATTAAAAACTTTGATATTATAGTAATTACTGAAAGTTGGATTAATATATCAAATAAAGATTTAATAGGAGAATTCCAAATAGAGGGTTACATAATGTTTATGAAAAAGAAATAAAACAGAGGTGGAGGATCACTAGTATACATAAAAAATACCCTATATTCTAATAAAGAACGGATTTAAACTTATGCTCAGATGTTTTAGGAGTAGAAATTAAAAACAACGCATGAAAATTTCATTAATAGCTGTATATCGACCGTCTCATCAAAGCTTAGAAGAAGCCAGTCATCTATTTATTGTTCTTACATACATGGTATTTCTCAAGAAATACTTTCATTATATCAATCCTCTCGCGTTTCTCTACTTTGCCCCAAAATTCTGTATTCTCAGAGGCTAGAATCACTGAATCCGAATTAATGAAGTATATTAACCGTTTCGCTGCGTGTGACGTATCTGAGCCGGCGTCATTGAATACTCCCACCAGCCGTCAAATATTGAACTGCTTCAAGTTATATCCCGTTATTTAATTTCGCAACTGTCGCAACCGTAGATGTTTATCTTGAAGTATCCGACAAATTTTCAAGGCTCATTGCCCCAAAGGCTCCGTTATAAAAGATATAGTTAGTTAGTTACCTCTGAACGAAATCCAAAAAGTTATAGAGAAAGATGACTGCTCTGATGAAGATGCGGATTGCGATTTGAAATTATTCTAGTGACAGTGATGATGATAATTTTAGCTTACAGCGAGTCATGAACTCTCTTCAATTACTGCAACTGTCTCAAGACTGACAGGAAGGCATTTTAAAGCGATGCCGTGTATCATATTTCCATGGCCTAAGAAAAAATACGAGATATGTCTGTGAAACTTGTATAGATAAACCAGGTCTTTTTATTGTACCCTACTTTAAAATATATTATACTCAACTCAATTATTAAAGGTAAAGTTTTATATCTCTTATATTTTCGTTACAAAAAGGTTTTATTTTATTCTCTCAATGAACAAACATTACCTATTTTAAATTTATTGATATATGGTGCATTTATGATTGGACTGAAATAGTAAAAAACTTTGTGACATGAATTCCACGCAGTTTTGCGCAGGTGCTTGCGTCACTGACGTTTGGTTGGTGTCCGCAGCTAAAAGGGTTAATGAAATGAAACTCGCAAAATCTCCAAACCACTTAAAAACTAGTAAATCCTCTAGGTAAAATTTTCAACCTCACATTAAATGAAAGTAGCGTATGCCAGGTTTTAGGTAAACTTACGTTGCCTTACCTTTAAAAAAAGGTTAAAGAAATGACCCAAATAAGTAGAGACCACCAGTTTGATGTTAGTAGTCAGTATACTAGTGAAATCTATTATTAAAGATAAAATCGTTGAACATTTAGAAACACAAATTTGAATCAAAATTAGTCAATATGTTTTTGGGCTCAAGCTTTCAAGCCTCACTAACCAACCTTTTAGAATTTTTTAACGAGATTATGAAAAATTACGATGAACATAAAAACGTTGGCATTAATTATTTTGATTTTGAAAAAGAATTTAATGGCTATCTTCACAATAGAATTGGTATTAGCCTGAAAGCCCGTGGAATAAAGAGGAACTGGCTTAAGTAGAGAGAGGACTGTCTTGCAACCCGAAAGCAAATAATTTTTATAAATTGGTCTAGTTCAAACTCGGCTCTCGTGAGTAGTTGTGTAGCTGGATGGAGTGTTCTGGCTCCATCACTGTTTATAATTTCCCTTAATAATCTTGAAAAAATCTAATAAGTAAAACTTCAATTTGCTGATGAAGCTATGTTTAGCTGTAGAACCAATTATCAGTGATAGCAAAAATCTACAGCGAAATCTAAACAAAATAACTGAATGTTCGGATAAATGGCAGATGAAATTAAATATAAGAAACGATATTATAATTATAAATAAAACTGGTTATAGTTTAGTCTGCTGATCAGAGGTGTTATTTAGGCCTTATAATTTCAAATGATCTTAAACCATTGAATCAATGTACTGACATGTCCAAGAAAACAAACAGAATACTCAGTTACATAGAAGGAAATTTCCCTGTAAAGGAAAGAAACTATTCTTACGTTATATAAAGCATTAGTCAGACCACAGTTGGAGTATGCCATTTATTATTTATCTTGATATTTGCATAGCGACATTTAAGTGTTGTAAAGTTTCAGCGCAGAACCACGAAAATGATTCCCGAACTTAGAAATAAATAGTATAAAAAGAGATTAGTAAATTAAAATTATTTTGAAAAATAGACGGCTTCGCGGAGAACAGAATAAGAGTTTTAAAATTATAAACGGTTAGACGGATGTTGAATTCGAGTCTTCTTTTAAGTAATAGAAAAACGCGAATAACCGAATGTGGTAGGATGAAACTCAATATGCCGCTATCACACAGAATTTTCCTGGTCGAGACGGATCATCGCAGCTGTATTTAATTTGGGGTGCTTTATTACCGTCTTCCAGTAGTTTGATAACGCCGTCCCGCCCTGAGGCTCAGCAGCCGTATCCATCTCCCCCCTTTTGGGGGAGAAGGGAATCTTGCTTATTTCCCTTTCGTCTCGTTGATGCTCCGAAATTATCAAGGTCCATGTTTGCTTAAGTAGCTTCCGATATCCCTTGGAACACCCTGCTGCGCACAGCCTTCTGACGACCATGGCCCTGGCTCCTATTTAAGGTAATTCTGTAAATCCTTAGCGGAACGAGAGAGCCCGAGCTTCTTGCCGTCCCGATCCGAGTATCTTTCTCCCGTGAAGTGGTCCCCTCGCCCTTGTGATCAGGTCAACAGATCGTCTTCGCTTAATCGAATCCTGCTAAGAGGAAGATTATAAAGACTCCGTTTACGCCACGGAAGATTGTCCCGGGCTTCTATCGTCTTAATACATTGGTTGAGACTTCCTGCCAACCCATAGACGAATCTCGATTTGTGATTACTTCTCCCTGGAGCCTAGGTAGTCTCAAACCCCTTCAGAGTCTCTCTGGATACCTTCACATCGAGACCCCATCAACGAAGACCTAACCATTGGTCTTCCACCTTCCCAGAAGTAACCAGTAGTCCTTTCTTCATAAGTCCCACCTCTCGATTCCCAGTCCTAAGAAGAATTCCCCCATTTTGTGTAACGCCAATAGACTTTCTAAGTCTTTCCTTCAATCCAACTTATTGGATCACTTATATATTTTCTCCGGACCTAATTTCCTTAAATTTTGCCCATCATAATATTCTTTGGTTGTACTAATTATTATTTAGATTTCCATATTTATCTGTGCCCTTGTTCTTTTTATTATTTGTATTAAAGTTTATTTATGTAGAAGTGTTTATCTTTCGAGTAAACTTTGAGACGAACCTGGCAAACGTATTCCCATTCAAAGAGCCAACTTTAATAATATTGCACACTAATTGGAAGGTATTTACCATTCCCCAATTCAATTGTACCCGAGCACAACGCCGAGAGTGGCGGCCTGTCTTACAGACGTCTGTACCTTTTTGAGACTTTTAGGTCAGACGCCTTCGTCTCTTGACACCAAATAATTGATTCAAACTGAAAAACAAGCGATCATGAGAGCAGTTGCGTAAAATATCGTTTACTATAAAATTAATCTGATATAGACTGGATTACGCCTAGAATCGTCAAAAAGTCATGAATTAAGATGTTCAAAGATATAATTGATAAAAGATATTTTAAAATATATAATTCATAGCGCAAATTTCTGAGCATAACTAAAGCTTGCAATTTAGTGGCAAGCTTGCTTCCTCAGCTGGAATCTGCAGCTTATTGTGTGTCTCTTTATCTCCAAAATAATATCTCTATATTGAAACGAGTATAACGAAGAATAATAACATAGGTCATTCTGTACCTGAGAAACAAATACTATTTTGAAATACCTTAAGTTTTTGAATTGTTCTCGCTTGAATATAGATAGCTTCGCAGCCAATTCATAGAAGCTTTCAAGTTTCTGCAAGGCTACGATAATATAAATTTTGATTTGATAAGTATTTTAATATACTAAAAACAGCAGGGGAACAAATGGCCATAAAATAAAATTAAAGCCATAAAGCCGGACTAAAGACCTTTGCTAGTCTTTATTCTATAACTATCTAACTTTTTTTATTGAACTTTGAGGCTAATTTGTATCAATATCAATAAAAGTAAAAAAAATTAGTCGTAGTTCTGGTTTAAATAACTATAATGATGAGAATGAGTTTTATACAATCGTGGGTAGTGTATGTTCTAAACAATGTGTGTGTGAAAAATAAGATAGTAGCCACCGATAAATAAAGGTATATAAAAATCGATCTTCCATGCGATGTCTAAAATACACAATGTTAATTCAAGAATAATATTATAAGATATAAATAACTTCTCATCATGAGTTGTGTATATCACTGCATCGAGAAAGGGGTAAAAGAACAGATAGATCAAGAAACCAAAGAACAATTATTCATGACATAAATTTAAGATGTTTTAGGAGTAGAAATTAATAACAACGAATAAAAATTTCATTAATAGCTGTATATCGACCGCCACATCAAAACTTAAAAGAAGACAGTCATCTATTTATTTTTCTTACATACATGGTTAGAGATAAAGAATCTGTTAATTGATCAAGAAGTTAAAGCATTCCATGATGATTAATTTAATTATGACAATTATACAATCAGTTGCTGAGAGTCAGTGTCTTGAAGCTGTCAAAGCGGCTTCTGTTAGATTCTACATCTTTGAAGAGATAGTCCCTTTGCTTGGCATCTGCCGTTATGACATTTGCAAAGATGCTATCATTGTGACACCACGTTCAACAATGCCATTCATCACTTTCAGATTCTTAACATAGTTCAACGATTTTTTCTTCTTCTCATTCTTGGCAAAGACGTGACAGGTTACAGAAGCACTCGAATCCAATGATCAGTGTATCTAGTGAAAATTTTGATTCTGCGCTAATGAGATCAACCCCCTGGTTGATCACATTAGCTCTCACTCTCTGGAAAAGAGATCTTTCTTTTCTGAAGCAGATTGGTTTATCAGTGGCATGTAACAGAGAAAATTGTCTTACTTTGGCGCCATGTATCATTTGTTGTTTACAATTTCATTAAATCTTGCATCAGCAAGCCCTAGTTATGTTTTTTGTGCTCGAAATGTCATCGATTATACCTAGATCATTATCGGAAACATCTGTAGCAAATATTGACATTTACATACATCAGTGTAGAACAGCACAGGGAAGGTGTTGAGTCTTTCCAGATATTTACAGGTAGTCAGCGCTTGGAACCCTGTTGGCTGCCGAATATCTTGTAGTATTTCTTAACTGTAATTGTTCTTTTCCTTCAGCTATTTACTTTGAGAGCCATCATCCTTGGGTACTCCTTGGACAACTCCATCCAAACATCCTTCAGATCTTCAAAAAAGAGATAATCTGTCCCCTTCACCTTCCCAGACATCTTCTCCCATACTGCTCCTACTAGGATTTCTATGATGCAATGTAGACAGGCCAGGTAACATTTATGCTTAGCAGTTTCTCTAGCAGTTTTGCGGCTGCTCAGTTAACTTCACTGTTACTGGATGTAGTGTTAAATACAAAGGCAGCAACATTATCCGTAAGTTTCCTTGCTTCCAGTAAATCTATTGAAGCTTACGCCTGAGCTGTGGAGGAAGAATTGTCAATGATAAGTACTCCCAATATCTTTCCTTCAGTGTATGAAGGTGAACAAGACACTAACACAGCTATAGTCTCTGAAATACTTCAAGGTTTACTGTCCAAGAAATCTTTCAAGAAATTTCTGTCCCATTGTAAGGCAGCATTCAGTCGTGGTGGTTTGGGGGGATTAGAGCAAAAGAATTTGGATAGATGACTTTGGCTGATATATCGATGAAGAACATCGTGTTGCAAAGTGTTAACGAAATTGAGATGTGAAAGTTATCCAGATCAGCCCCTTCAGCTTTTAAAGTAGCAGAAACCATGGAAGGAACTTGATTTTCTGAATAACCAAGACGATAAGCTTTATTGTAGATGGCACCACATTCCATCTATGACCTTCTTTGGAAACGTCCAAGTCATACTAGTCACATGGTATTGATGGTGAGTTGATCTAGCACAAGGCTGTTGGTAATCAGTGTGCTCTGTTTTAGCGTCGTTGTCAGATGAATCATCTAAGCTAATGTCATCCACATGAAACCTGTCTCCTGTTCTGCCGCAGCTGTAAAATAGTACATCTGAATATCGTAATGGTGTAGGAGTGGAAACGTTTTTGACATTCAAAGTAATTAGGTTTACCTTGTTCTTGGCTATAATACAGTCTTTTATTCCTGGCGGCTTAGTGCAGAGATCTTAGCTCAAAACATTTGTTATGACCACTTATATGACTTATTATTATTATATTTTTCTTATCTTTTATTATTAATTTTTATTATCATTTAGCAATTATATGCTTTTTTATTTGGTATCTAATTTGTAGCTATATCTTGTTTATATCAAATGTTATAGAGTAAACATGATTCAAGGGGGCTCGAAACTGGTTCCTTAGAATTATTCGAAAGCAGAAAATTTAAAGCTCCATGCGTCAATGCTTCTCAAAATCTTCAATCAAAATAATTGTATTTTCCTGCCTTTTCAGGTTAAATAGCATGGAAAAATGTACAGAAATCTATAAAAATAAGAAAATTTGGTTTTTGAACAGGAGTAATGTTTCATTCTGAAGCCCAATGGGTGCATGGAAGATCTACGAAGAAAATTTAAACAAAGAGCACAGGCATTCTACATTTTAGGGGGCCCTTAGTTGGAAGCGGTGTAGTTAGTTAACAAATAATTGATTTTATATAGACAGTACCAAATATATAATTTTTTTTACAGAATTAGGAACTAGTAAAGCACCTAAGATTTATACAAAACTACTTCAACAAACAAGAATAAGGATATAGATCAAGATAAGGATATAGAATTGAATAACCCTTTCGCTCCCAATGATTCGATATGGCATCATCACTAGTTGTTTTCATAATCCTACTTATAAAGTGTCCATTGAGTTTGTGTGGCATCAAAATGTTATCAAGAGTTGCCAATGGGGACATTTTGCATGTTTGGATTTGTTTGCTCATACCAAGGGTCAGCTGTAGATTTGAAAGAGTTTTGACTGTCAATGCCATTGGGATCAGTGCGTTATACACATATATTTGACTGATGAATACGATAAGGTGAGCATTGTTTTTCACTTCCATTTCTATTTGATTACATAGAGAAAAGATTATAGATGAGATTACAATGTCAGTTATACCTTCATCATATAATTTGTATGTGTAATATTTTTTCTAACCTACATGATTCCATGTGGCATAATTGGACTTTTCCTAAGTATTAGTATAAAGAAAAATAGTTTAGGCAATTTTCAGAGATAAGCTAGGTCTACATCGTCTATAACCGCATAAACTTTGTTATTTGATATAAGTACTCTGCTTACACTATACAAATACATATGTTTGTATTTGGTGTATTGTATGTATGTATATATATTCCAGTATTTCTGCTACCTAAAATTTTGTTTTAGTTCTATATTGCCTATTAAGCTAGAAGGCTAGGTCTATATCGTCTACAAGGTGTCCCAAAACACTAGCCTCATTAGATATGTATTAAATAAACTAACGTGCACGTTTTTTAATTATTAATTATCGCTATCAATTACATTACATATTCAAAATGACCTCCATTTACTTCTATACATCTTATAATGCGTCCCACGCAAGACCTTTGGACATTACTTAGCAAGGAAATATTTGATTTTATGGCTTTAAATTCTCTTAATATGTTCGCCTTTATTTACGCTATTCTTCTGGGACAGTTATTATAATCAAATAAGCAACTGATTTAAGGTGGTCCCATAGAAAGTAGTCTAAATGTGCCAGATCTTGAGATCTGGGTGTCAACGTCATCTAATCCACTTACCTCCAAATGTTTCTTGTAGAAATTCGCTCACAATCTTTGCAAAGTTTACTGTATATTTGTTATAGGGCTAGATTTTGGGACACCCATATATGTTTGTTTGTGTTGTATGTATATATTTTCTAATACTCATGCTACGTATAATTTGTTTTAGTTCTATAGAGACTATTTAGTTTTAGAAGTAGGGCCGGACCGAGGCCGGTAATGGTCTGACGGGACGGTTTCGTTCCCTGAGTGGGAGTACATGGCCTTTTTTTATTAATATTATTTTAGGAGCCAATCTGGAGATTGTTTACTTGGGCATAAGTCACCGTTATCAACCTAGTTTATTACTAGGCCATATTAAAAAACAAATTACAATATGTAAATAACAGATAAAAACGATAAAATTACAAACGCTAAAAAAATAAAAAATAAAAAACAAAGCAAAAAGGCAAGAAGGAAGCGTGCTCTGGCGTCAGGGATAGGCTTGCCTACCTAGGCTCAAGAACATGCGATGCACAACAAAAAGTTAAATAAAGTGGACGAGGCCAGCCCTCTCCAAAAAAAGTCGTAAAGTCTACAACTCAGGGTGGACGAACTCGCTCGAGTACAAAGGACAAGCGGTAGCGACCCCGTTCGTCCCAGTACCGGGACAAGTAACGTGTGCAAAGTTCACTCAGACTGGGACATTTAAGAAAAATGTGCCGGATAGTCTGGGGGACAACGCAGTCCTTACAATAGGGCACAGACGAGCGCTCCATCGAATGGTGGTGCGTTCCGCGAGTGTGTCCAATTCTGAGACGACAGAAAGCAACCTGAAGCCGTCGGAGCATTGCGGGGTAGGTCCATAGGAACAGTCACGGCACAATGGCACTAAAATTCAAGTGCCCCTCAACTGTCATCCATCTTCTTTACCAAGCAGTCGATGAGCTGCTCGTATTCCTTATATGTACTCGATGTGAGGAAGAGCGGAACGCTAGTCTCGTCGCCCAGTCCTCGCGGACTCTTTGGCACCCTCATCGGCGTGCTCATTCCCCGCAATTCCTACATGTCCTGGAACCCAGTAGAAGATAATCCCTACAACCACCCGGCTCGCCAAGACCGTGGCGTCTTGGATATTGCAAACCGGGGGATGCGGAGATTCCAATTCCCCAAGGGCACTCAAGGCGCTTTGTGAGTTGCTATAAATCACAATCCGGTCTCCTAACCTGGCACGTTGCGTTTTTCTCCCGTACCGAGCAGTGTAATGCAACCAGCTCGGCCGTAAAGACAGACAGATTCCTGCTGATTTCAAACAGAAGGGATACAGCGTGGAAACCGCCCCCTTCCTGTGCTCCAAAAAGGCCGAACGCAATATTCCCGGCGCGAAAGAAGCTTTGGGAGCAAACTCATGGCGATCTATAGGTAAAGGTGGTACCGTCCAGGGTGGCTTCATCGGTAGAACCATGGACGCCACTGGTCCGAGAGCTAGACCTAGCTCTCGAAGTAGTTTCCCAGCCCTACACTCAAAGGGCTTAGGGTATGACTGGCGTCTCTTGGCGGCATAGGCACCGTCAAGAGCTGCGGATGCATTGAAAGCTGTTGCCAACTGAAAGAGGCGCTAGGATAAGGTGTACAGGAGAATAATGAACGGTACATGGCGTAGAGCGAGTGGCATCTCCCTAGTCACTACAAGTAGGCTATGATTGGGGAAAGTACGGACGGCACTGGTTACCAGGTGAAGGTCGATGTGGTGGATCGAGTCCACCTTCTGCAATACATGCTCGGCTGCGGATGCATGTAACTCGCATCCGTAGTCGAGGAACGTCACGGAACGAAGAATATCCATGGTGCGGGTACAATAGTATCTAAAGCTGCGAATATGAGCCTCCCAGGTGAGGCATCGGTTGAATACAAGACCAAAAAAATGGTGCGAGCCCACCACTTCCAGGTGCACCTCATTAAAAAACAAGTCTGGGTCAGGGTAGAGCCGTGTATAGCAGCAGAAATGGATCACCTTAGTATCGGCCAAGGAAAACCGAAGGCTGTGCGCTTTATAATTACAAGAGACGCGATTCAATGCCTGTTTGAGTCGAAGATCCAGAGTTGGCATCTTGGCTGCGCCCAAAGAGTTCGAAACGTCGTCAACGTAGAGCGGAGCGATAACATCTTACGGTAGCACTGATGTGATGCCGTTGATGCTCAGGGCAAAGAGTGTGACACTGAGTACACTTCCCTGCGAGAGACCTTCTTCCTGCTCCATTTGGCCGTAGATGGCTCCCCTTCATGCGTACGCGGAATCGATGATCTCGAAAAAATTCGGATAAAAAGATTGGGAGGCATCCCTTTGCCCCCATCGCGTGGAGAGTTTCCATGATACCGTATCGCCATGCGGCATCATAGGCCTCTTCCAGATCGAAAGAAACGTAGTGTGCTGGTGTCAATGCAGGAAAGACTCCAAGACAGCGTATTCCAGTCAGAGCAGAGCATCTTACGTGGATTGTAACTTGCCGAAGCCGCACTGTGCAGAATAGAGATGGCCACCCCTGTCCAGATAAAAAGCTTATCTAACATTTACCAATTACTCCATCAACTTGCACATAAAGGAGTGTATAGAGATTGGGTGGAAACCGGCCAGAGTAAAGTAATCTCTTTCCCGATTGCGAAAAGCAAGCGCAGTAGCGATTCACTAAGATTTTGGAAGAATACCCTCTACCCAGCTCCTGTTGAACAATTCTAACAGAAAGGCAATTGCTTGCTCTTCCAGGTGTCGAAGCATGGCGTACATGACATTGTCTAGACCAGGGGAGGTATCCGCGCATAAAACGAGAGTGAAACGCAACTCAATCAGAGTAAACTTGTCGTTAAATGGTTTTTCCGCTTCTGTAGGTAAAATACAGTCGTGGGACTTCCGCGAGATCACGACGCCCTTTGAATGCTGACGGAGAACCATCCCGGCAAGAGAATGAGGAGAAAGCGGTCAAGAAAGATTCCATCACGGGAGCGGGCTCTGAGATTTCGGTCCCATTCTCCTGGAGAACGGGAAAGACGTCCTGCGAGAACTTGCCCCGAATCCTTTTGACTCGCATCCACACCTTTGCTAGAGGTGTCTTTCTGTTAAGTGAAAACTTGTATGTCCGCCAAAAAGTGCGACGGTTGCATTTCGATATATACCGGAACCTATCCCTAACTGACAAAATTCACCGATAGTAAAGAGCTTCAGGCGGGGCTTATAGTGCATGTAGGCATATCGCTTCTGTTTGAGGTCCGTCTCATCGACCACCACCAACCCAATATCAGTTTGTACATCCCAGATGGCACAAAGAAAGATTGAGGCAGTAAAATGAAGCGGCTCTCCGCAGTGATGCGTAAACTTATCCACAAATAGGACATAAATCTCTAGCTCGTTGATCAGGTTGGCAAGGACTTTACCACTGGAGTTAATCAAGTAATCTCCCCAGACGGGGTGACAACGGTTCATATCTCCGAACAATAAAAAGGGCCTCTGCAACCGAGTCACTACGCGGAAGAAGTCCCACGCGTCGAAGTCGGCTGAGGTTTCAAAGTACATAGGCGGAAATAACAGTATACATCCTAACCAGGTGCAGCTGCACAGATACTGCCTGAAAGTAGGTATCTAAAGCAAAGATAAGAACGGAGACATCAGCCAGGATGAAAATCGCGCATCCTCCAGCCCAGACCCCATCTGTGGTGGTAGGGTCGCAAATCCCTTATTCCCCAGGAGGGTGGGGAAAGGCACACGCACAGCATGGTTTCCTGCAAAAAGATAGCTAACGGGTAACGGTAGGAGACGAGCCTCCACAGCTACTCCCAGTTTTCTAAAGTTCATGGCTATTCCATTGGAAGAATATGTCCTCCAAGCCTAGCTCGGAGGAGATAAGGGGGCCCTCTCCGAAGAAAAGACCATTATTGGAATGTCCGGAGGCAGAACTCCGAGCGCCGTTGGCCGGACAATGGGCTGAAGGCGCTGTTGCCTTTAAAGACTTATCGCAGGAGATTAGGCTCGCCATGCGAGTCTTTTCCGACCTCCCACTCGCAAACTTAGGCAGGCGGGGCGGCTTTGGAGGCAGGGGTCCGTCTTAGGAGAATCTGACGCTTCCCTGATTTCTCATCACACGTTCGACTTGACTGCTCCATGGTCAGCCAGCTCTAAGATGATGTCATCTATGGAATAGGCCACGAGTTCCCTCGCAGAAACTACTCCTTTCACCAAGCTCATGTTAGTGTGCGGCGTCAGACGTTAGGTAATCTCTGACTGAGGGGCCCCGACGTAATTGATACTCTGCTCTGCATACTTCCACTTTTGTCTTGGTCAGGGACTCCCCGTCCTCGTTAGTACCAAGGCCAGACGGGCCGATCTTTGCTTGGTCGCTTGCCGAAACGGCCGTGCACCCATCCGTCCCCGCAATTCTCGCGGAGGGAGAGGAGCTATTAGTCTTTTTTGTCTTTTTTCCCTGCTTTTCTTCTTGGGAGTGGAGGGAGGGAAATGTACCTGCTTCTCTCCTTCGCCGAAAGGATTCTTTAGGCCGGATAGACCGGCTTTAGCAAGATCCTTCTCCGAGATGGAGAAGGCCCTTGCTGTCACAGGGCCAACAGCCGGAGAGGAGCTTCCTCCTCTGCTTGTGAGGCCTCGGGGACACGAGCCGTCTGAAGAGAAGCTTGCACAGGGGCAGACTTGCGTTCCGTGCTTGGCACCGAACCCGAGGTCGACCCTATGGATGATCCTACCATCTTGGGGTGTGTGGCCTTAGAGATCATATACATCTCAAGGTAGGAGAGGTTTGGAGGGTCCCCTGTAAAAGAAAAGGCGGCGGAGCCTCCATTTTTTGGTAGAGCTGCCCGAAGGCTGCTGCGATGATGGTAAAAGGGGAGGTAATAAGGTGTTTTTAAAGACTTTATCATTGGGCATGGTGACCATATAGTTTATACGGGATGCAAACACCTATCACCCTACTCAGTACTTCGCCCTAAGATGGTTGAGTACGGGGCCGGCAGAACCAGCTGCCGCCATTTGAGGCCACTCCTCCCGCCTTGTGGCCTGGCAGCCCATCGGCATAGAGGCTCCACCTAAGGCCTTAGCGTAAGATCGATATACATTGTAAGGAGAAAGAAAGTGTATGGGAGGAAGCTGTGAGTGGGGAGAAAACAGGTTATTAAAAACCTACCACCCTATACTGTAGCTCAATGGTGAGGGGGCGTTGTCCCATCCTCCCCTCAGCCCTGATCCGGGTTGGTTGGTTGAGAGGAAGCTGGTCGGCGTTTACCCTGTGAAATTAGAAGCCGACCAGAGAAAGTTGTGGGAGAGGTTGTATGGAAAATGTGGAAGCAGGGCATAAAGACATGGTGTCAAAAAAAAGGACAAGAGGCTAAGCTGAGGATGGGCGTGATGCTGAGTCCTCTCAGCACGGTGGCCAGAAAGGCACATTGACCCCCTGGGCGGTGTAAACAACTTATCCTAATCTATAGCTATATAAAAAATAAAATAACAAATTTTCCTTCAGCTAGTAAATATAAGATTTAACACTGCAATAGTACATTTATTTTTACATGAAATAAGGCATACTTGGGACAATTTGGCAAGTAAAAATAAATGTACTATTGCAGTGTTAAATCCTTTATTTACTAGTTTTAACCAATATTTCTTTTTAGGTTTATGTTATATTACTCATAATCCATAAGATAATCCATGAGAGTGAAGAGACGCTCTCAGTAACTTATGCTGGTAAAAGTACAACAAGGCAAAAGGTGGGCCATCGAAAGAGAGTAAACCTAGTCTAAATGAAAAAAGACTGAGAGCAACAAGACCAGTCAATGATGTTCTTTTGGATGGGTTTGATCATTTTCCGGTGCCTAATGATAGAAAGCAAAGATGCAAATGCCGCATCAAAGCTTACGCACATATGAAGTGTAACAAGTGCAACATCTTATTATGCTTGTTGAAAGAGTAAAATTGTTTTATTACATGTTATAGAAAATAAGTAGTGTGTATATTATTTTATTAAAATTGATAAAAAAGAATTAACTTTTATTTTTATGAAATGTGGTTACTAAATTTTAAGTTTTCTTTATCTTCCTAATGATTTTTTTTCGTGTTTACATCAACGCTTCCCAATGATGCCATGTGGAATCATTTTATTTTCATGCATTTCCTTCAAGCTTCAATAAAAAAGTTGTATATGTGTTTTATAACCTAAATGGATTATGCTTTAAAGCCCCCCAAATATATTTTACATAAAGCAATAATTTGGCGAAGAAAGGTTTAATCTAACAACTTTCTTAATGTAAAGTTATTTTGTAAAGTAATATTTATCCATTCTTTTACTAAACATATTTACAATACTGCTTTGAACGACTTGCCCTTGCCAAGTTGTCCCAAGTATGCATTATTTCAAGTGAAAATAAATGTAATATTGCAGTGTTAAATCCTTTACTTACTAGCTTTAACCGATATTTATTTTTGTTTTATGCTATATTACTCATATATTTAGTGATAATCCATAATAATGAACCTATTTAATATTTTAAAGCCTTCGATAAATTTGAGTGCCAAGTTGGCGACCTTCCATTGAAAATAAATATATGTATTTCAGGCTGTTTTCGTCGATCTAATAGGTTAAAAAAAATGTTTCCGCGTAATCATTTCTTTTAAGTTTATTTATTTATAGAATTAAACAGCGTGTACCACTAGTTAAAGTGTAGTAGCCTAGTCTTTCCCTGGCCTTGCTTGAAAGTGCACATTGACCTAGAGCCTAGGCCCACAAGGTCACTATGCAGTTTCATGCAAGTTCTAGGAAAGCCTAGGCCGCTACACAGTAATTAGTCGGAATTCTCAAATGATATCTAAAGTTTCAAAAATTACCGATCAAATGACCTTTCTCGTAAACAACAACGTCCTCTTTTACTGTATGATTACAAGTCTGGCCTAAACGACGCTCAATCGCACCGACTTATCAACGAAGCACTGGGAGAAGACACAATAAGTTGTCATACAACCTAAGATTGGTTTAAGAAGTGTCTGCGTGGACAATTTAATCTACAAGATCATCCAAGATGTGGTTGACCTATACTTAATGAAAATTACTATTTGTGCACCTGTGTAAAAGCTGATCCACATATGACATCACGCGAGCTGGTGGAAATGTTTAGCGTCAGCTATACAGCCATTTTGCATCATTTAGAGGACTGGACCTTTGTTTCCAAACTAATATTTCTAAGTAAAAGAATCAATTTCGTTGTTTTTCGCTGGGCGCCTTGCATATTTTTTAGGAATTTGCACAAATTTATTTTTCTAATTCTGTAAGGTATGTCGATTTATTTTATCGGGACTTAAAAATTTGGAAATTTTAATTTTCTAAATATAGAAACTAACTCCATTTTCGGTTATGGCATTACTTTAAATTACAGGTTTATAAAAATTACAATGTCTAATATTGGAAGTAATTTTTATTTGCATATTAGACAGTAAAACTATTGGCAAAATGTTCATTTTATGTCTTTACCACGTGGCCTGGCTCGTCACTAAGGTCATCCTTGGTATCTTGAAGGTGACTCTTGCACATATTAATTAGTTTAAGATTAGTTGCCTGTCTGTAAAATTGCTTGGGCTCGATTTTTGACAAAGATCTTTTTAGTTCCTCATTGCTTGTTATCAGTTTTTGTTTGACGACGCTTCGAAAATAAAGTAACTGGTTTCGATTTTGAAGAGTATTTCTGGTTTTCGAAATTGCGCACATTTTTATCTCACTATTTACTCAAGATACCGAATTTGATCTATTTAGAGTGAAAAATGAACGCTGAAAATCCTTGCATCTTGAACGTTTTCAACGTTTGAAATTCCATGTCAATATAAACGTAGTAATCGGGTGCAAAATAGATCTAAATTAAAAAATCCAAAGTCGTTTCTGAGATTTGATCAACATTGTGGGAATACTTGGATTAAATAAAACTTTTTGCGATCGTTCTACAAAAGTGTTTCTACTAACTTTGCTTCAACAGTCAAAATTAAATTTAGGATATTTTGTTCGTGTGACTGTTTGTCAGTTGATGACTTTACTAAACCCTGTAGGAAAATAATATCAGGCTTTTCTGTATCACCTTGGTTCCTAGAACCCCATCTCAAAAGTGGTTGTAATCCCCCAGAAGGAATGAAAGCAGACGGCAGTTCTATTGCTTGGGTCGCTTTTCGCAAATTAATGGCTACTCTAAAGGAGAAAAAATATCACGGAAGACGAAATTTCCAGCAATTATCGTAACCATAAGACTTGCTCTTGTAGTCTTTCTTTAGTTTAACAATAAGTTCCTTCTACTTGTGATAAGCTCGATATCTAGTTCTTCTTGATGCGGCAATTTTGTTTATTCTCTATTGTAAAGTTGTGTTTAATTTATTCTTAAAGAGTTAAATATATTACTCATCTGCATATTTAGTGTCACAGTATTTCTAAAGGTAATAATGAACGGTTGAGGGAATTATTCACCACCTGATTGATATTTATGTATCAAATAATTATCGCTTTTAGATTTATTTTCGATTTCCTCAACCAATATTCTTATGATGTGGTCATAGATTCACAGTAATTTGCGATCAAACTTTGTGTTTGAACAGAGGAACTAAGATACTCGTAATGAAAATAGCTGATTCCTAGTTTATTTACATGTTTATAACATTTATTATTATAAACAATTATTTTTTTATCTTTCGTCAAAGTACACTATAAAAATACTCCACCATAAACGAGGTGATAGCAAAAGCCATAGCTGTATATATCATATTCAAAAAGAATGCCTACTGGAAAACGGTTGACCCAGAAGCATAGGTTTCGAGGAGAGGTATTATTCCAACTAGCAAAAATCGGCACGACGGCCTTTTTGCTAGGCTTGTGGCGCTTGTTCGATCGATCACAAAATTTAGAAGGTGTGCGAGAGAAAAAGTTTTTTTATTTCACAACACATTAAAAATTGGTGTACAGGAAAAATCACAGACAGAGAGACACACACACAGGCTAGAATCATTATAATTACTAAACAAATTCACAGACGGATACACACACATGCTAGATAGGGTTATTACGAATGAAAAACCTTTGACTTCTTCTTAGAAGAAAGTTTAGAATAAAATATTAAGCGAACGAACCTTAGATACAGAAGCATGTCGACAAAAAAACCTAGTGCAGCATAAAATAGTTCCCGTATTTGAACGGAAAAGAAATTACACCCCCATCATGACATCCCAGTTTCGCGCTGTTTAATATCTATATTACTTTATTTTATTGCACAAATTATTTATAGGTTACATTGTACGAACTTGTTTAGGGAACGAGTGCGTACAGATGTGAGGGAGGTCAAAACAGCGAAAGTGATTCAGGGTTCAACGGAAACTAACCTTGAAACATAAGAGAAAAATATGACGATATGACAAAACTATAGAAGTTCTCGGTACTTATGAGGTAAAGCGGTTGGCTTCTATGTTTAGGAACCAGGATTGATTCCGGCGAGAACGGACCCAAAATTCTTTGGGGTTTGTAGGGAGCTAGCCATCTAATGACGACTCGCTGATTTTTAAGCGAGGGTGCAGCTAACTGCATCCACACACAATATCCCACACTTTCAATGTTTATTCACATATTACATGTCATTAATCTTTCGTCTGAAACCTGTCGGAGTAGCTTGGGCGCAAAACGCTGTACTAAGGCTCCCCTGGAGACTCCTTCAACAACGAGGATCAACCAGCACATGGTGCTCTCACGATTGTAATTCTGAACTTTATGTGAATTTCATTACTCGGTAGGGAGATCTCGTTTCCGATTGATAATTTGCGGAGGGTCTAATTTACTAAGAAATTAGAGTAAATATCTATATTTTAAAGGATTGTAATTTGGCCATTTTCACGTATGAGTTCATATTTATTAACTCTTCCATTAAGGATATACTGTTAAGGGCGAATGCAGGATCTTTCCTTGTTTCTCGCAATACCCACATGGATTACGCGCAAAGGAAAAACGGATATGAATGGAAAAACAGACGGATAATTTACTGTGGGCGAGTAACTAACCAATTTGGTTGGATGAAAATAAGTTGATACACACTACCAATGGAGTCATGCTTAAGTATATACACGTATAGGGACCACCTGCCTCTGCTTCCAAAGAGTTGCAGGTTACTTCCATGCATTTTTATTTTATTTATTTTGATATATCTTTTTAAAATCTTCGTTTAAAGATGCCATCCGAATATTTTTTAGATTTGAAAATTTCGCTGGTGAACGAAAACAATGAGCTGTTAAAATAAAACTAAACTAATTAAAAATCCCCCAAAATACGCTTTTTTCCTTTATAATTATGGGTCCTTTTGTAATTTCGACTTTTAATCTTAAATGCAGAACATAGGTAATTTTAAAAAGGGAATATTATCCAGATTTTAATTTTGTTTTTATTCAGTCAAAAGAATTTTTTTTCTAGAAATGGCACAAATGGTTTTAAACAAGTCCTTGATAAAGAAGAAACAAAAGAAAATTAACAAAGAAAAACAAATAAGTTAATAAAAATATCACAGCTAAGAATTTTATCATGAATGAATGAATGCAAAATAGGACAACCAAATCTACTATACAAGGTATTAAATGATACAGGCGACAAACTTACATTTCATCCTCATACAGAACATCCAGTACCACGCATACACTTATATGTTACACACGCCAAAGAATCGCCTCACCTTCACCTTTCCACACATCTGTAAATAACAACAAGTGAACTGCTAGATATTGAAAGTAATTTCCCCCAGGGTTATATTGCAGGATTTGAAACCTCGAGATTGGGAGCTGGGGCTGACACCTCTATAGGAGGGGAAGAAGCAACTGGAAACACGCGGCCGACCCTCCCCCTCTCTCACCTTCCTCCTCCCCATGAGGCTGTCCCTTAGATCGGTCAATAATGCGGGAACAACGGAAACCCACTCGAGCAAAGTATGGACGCATTCTACAATGGGCGCACCGAGGTCAGAGCTTTTTGCATCGATGACATACAAACACACACACGCAAACAAACACAAAGTGGTGCGGAAGTGAAGGTACATAACTGTACGAATACACGCCTTCACGGTGAATATATGTAGACTACATAGGCATGTTTTGGTCATTCGTTATATACAAATGAGATACGAAAATTGCAAAGCTCCGCCAAAGGCTGTGTGATGAGAAGTTCGCAACGAAGGTGGTGAAGTTGAGAGAAGTGAAAATATCTGAGTATAGGCTAGAGGAGAACAAATTTTGGCCTGCGAAGGCTTTTGAGGTAGCCTACGTTTCATTTTAGAATTCGACAAAATTTTGAAATTTAATTATTAAACATTTTGCGAAAATCTCATTAATTTTTTTTTGTAAGTCTCGATCCAAATATATTTGATTCGCTCACCGAAGTTCAGCTAGGTTGAGTATGGTCACTACTTGGATGGGAGACTCCTGGACCTTGGGTATCGATTGCAGGAGGTGGAATTGTAAATTGTGGTTTGGATTTCACATTAGGTTGTAGGTCCTTACTCTGTTATAAGTCTAGAAGCAGTTTGAAAGTTATGCAATAAAGCGGCAAGAGGTTATACGCAACAACGGGGCAAGAGGGCATGCGCAACAACGGGGCAAGAGGTCATGCGCAAGAATGGGGCAAGAAGTCATGCTCCCCAATGGGGCAAGAAGTCATGCGCAAAATGGAGCAAGAGGTCATGCGCAACAATGGAGAAAGAGGTCATGCGGAACAATGAGGAAGGATGTCATGAGGAAAAACACGTCAAGGCGTCATGCGGAACAATGCCGAACTAGGTCATCGTTTAATTCGGTTCAGAAAGATCGTTTCATTTAAGGTTAAGTTAGGTTAGGTTAGAATTGGTTGAGAATACATGAAGAATAGTTTCCATACGAATCTACCTACATTTGAATAATTTATTATTATTCAAATTATTAACTAAATTAAAAAAATGAGCAGTTAATCTTTGTTCTTTTGTTAACCCCCGCCAAAATCGGCCTTCAGATAAGGATGTATTTCATGTTAAGGAAGAAATTTATTAGAGTCAAATAATATCAACTTTTTACGATTACCAAATGAATCAATAATAATAATTATTTAACTATTTTCGCCATTTTGCATGGCACGTGTATATAAACATTGACGACCCATCGAGATACTTCGACCAGACATTCATGTGTCGAATTCTCTCGAGCTCAATGGAATCTTGGCTCGTTTATTTTAAAATAAAATGTCTACGGCCATTCCCATCAACATTTCAATACTCAAATTATCGCTCTTTCTAAATTTATTTATTATAATTAATTAATTTAATTAGTTATTCCTTACGTTAGGTAGGAAGAACGCCCATACTCCTTTTATCATGGAAAGCAAGGCAACCGAATGTTTTGTTTTTGGTAATTCCCCCCTCCCCCATTTCAGCCATTGGGCATGGTGGCCACTTCCAGTAATTCCCATCATGGCATTGATGAGCGCGTCAACCACAATTTGAGATAAAGGGGCTGATGATAAATAATTATTTCAAATGAACACTTTATTTAAGAAATTAGTTAAAGAATATCAGGATTAAAGGTTCCAGTATTAAGAGGGTGAAAAAAAACGCCAATGGACAATTACAACTTATTCAAATTCCTAATATCTTTGCCTTCTCCTCTTAGTTATAATCAGTATAGCAGAGTAAATAATTAATATTTATTTGTGGAACAGATTTATACCCTCAGGATAGATACTAAAAAACTTCATTATGAATTTTGATGTGAAATGTTTACTTACTTCCATCTGCGAAAATGGAACTATTAAACTTGTCATACACGTAGATTTTTCCCTTCGCCTAACTCAAAGTTTCATAGATTTTACTATTTTAATTTTTGGTCTTTATTAGCATTCGTCATAAATGGTAATTATTTTATTTATAATGAGAAGGTTTACAGGAAAATATATGGCGTTGCCATGGGTTCACCAAAGCCCAAGCTCCATCAGGATTCCTTGAGACTCTTCCCATTTGATTATATTTCTCCTTTTGTATATGAGATATACCCAGTTTTTCAAAAGTTCTGGTAGACTATATTTTTTTATCTTTCGTAAGCTTTGCGTCTGTGATAGAAAAAGTTCCATCAAATAAACTTAAATTATACTTTTCCAGCGCCTATCATTAACAGGCTTTTTTCATTGTGTGCAGTTGTGTTGAGATGGAAGTGAAAATAATCGAGATCTCTGCTCTTTTGCGCGTGTACCATAATAAGTCTGACATTTTCAAGCGGCTCAACGTCACTTGGCTAACCATACACAGTGTCGTGGAGAAGCTCAAGAACGGAGAAGATCTCAAAGGTCAACCTTGTTTAGGCAGACCTGGGGTTCTCAACAGTTTGGCTGTGAGAAAGACATTCGAAAGTGCTCCAAAACTCAAAATGACTGCGCTTGCGAAGAAGAAGAACATCTCGGAGGGCATGGTTTCCAGGGGTGTCAAGATCATCGAGTATGGAGGAAGGCCACTGCTCACCAAACGTATGCAAGATCAACGTCGAGAGCACTGTCGGCGCCTTTACAACGCCTTGAAGAGTCATACCAAATGGATTCTCATTTTTCCTAGTGAAAAACCCTTCACGGTCATTCCGGTCATAAAAAAGGCAGAAAAACCGCTTGGTAAGATTTGGCTAAGATGTTTCCAAGGTTCGTTACGAGTCCATGACTAAGCACCCTGCCTCCGTGATAATAGTCGGCGTCGTGGCTTTAAATGGCAAGAAGATGGCACCTATGTGGTTCACGGATGGTCGAATCATCGTTCACCGACGCTCGACCTCACTCCCCTCAACTGCAGCGTGTGGGCGCCTGTCGAGGTCAAGACATAGAAGGTCCACCATAGTAACGTCGACAGGGTGAAGTACTCCTTCAACTGGCTGTGGGTCATCATGAAAAAAGACTTCTTCTACAACGTATCTGTGTCCTTCAGGTCTCGCCTGGAGCTGATGCTCGCCCTCAAGGGAGGCCAAACTGATTAATATTACAATTTAAACCCATTTATATTTAAAACAATATAAACGTGTCTAACTGCATCAAATCTAGTATTGTGCCGTTTGTTGATAGCTTCGTAACGAGTGTAGCAGGACTCTTGCGATAACACTCGGTATCAACGATGCAATTTTTTTTATTCGCGTGTGACTCTAAACTCACTATGTCCGTCGGTCGGTGTGTCGGTTGGTCACCGTTTTACCATATTTGCTTTAGGAATAACGTTGTAACTATTCAATCGATTCTAACGAATTTGAAACCTTCATGTTGTTTTACATTCTCTTTCGAATTATATGATTGTCAAGGTCCTCTCAAGGTTAGCCTGGGAATTATTTTGTTTTGGCAATAACATCCTTACTATTCGGATGATTCTAACGAGACTTAAAACCCTTATGTTGTTTAACATTCCATTTCAGATGATATAATTTTCTAAAGTCTTCCTGAGGTTAGCTGGGCAATTATTCGGTAATAACTTCATAACTATTCTGCCGATTCTAACGACATTTGGAACTCTTATGTTGTTTTACACTCTCATTTCAAATTATAATTTTGCTAAGGTCCTCTCAAGGTTAGTCCCGCAATTATTGAAAGTTTTAATGGTCGTAAGGTCTTAAACCAGAATAAGTGAGAGCACGCAACTTTGGTCAGCAGACCTTGTTAAATAAGAAATAGACTCACAAACTTTATGGCGTACGTAAATAAATGACCCCCCAACATACGTTTAGAACAACATAATTCTCTCCCATTACTTGATATTTTAGAAATACGTTGTAGATCCTCATTCCTTACATCCGTTTACCGTAAAAGAGCCTTCACTTTATGTGGGTAAATTTCTTTAGTAGCTGTGATATTTCTTACTAGTTCAGTTCATTACATACCACACTAGTCACCGCTCATACAGATCATCGTCTAATTTTACCTTAATGCACAGAGAATTTGAATTCTTAATCATTTTTGGGGTCAATTACAGTTTCCCATCTTTAAGAAGATATAAATAAATCCATTTTTAACTTTTGGAACAATATCTATAACCCGAACTCCCCAAAATTGATTTTCTCCAAAATATAGTGAGAATCAAGGAAAACAAATGCGACATGTGCCGTGGAAGCGTATCTTCTATCTTTGTTTTACATATGTCAAACGAAGACAATAAAATTGATAAGTCCACAAATTTTTTAATTCCCACAACTATATAGATACATAAACGCCTAATAGAATCAGCCCTCATAAGGAAAATTCCAAACTTCAATTCTTTTGATGGAAATTTCAACACTAATCCCTTGATTAAAGGAAGACTCATCAGGCCTTTGCTCAAAAATATCGTTCCATGCCAGCTTCCTGATTAAATTCTGACTTGTAAATTTGTTTATCCTTAGGATAAGCATCTTCCTTTATTAGTTTGTCAGCCACTAAAGATGATGGATGTCTCCGTCGTAACCTGGTTTCACAATTAATTGATCCTGCATTTACATGTACATTACTGTAAAATAGGTTATTAAGTTGTTACATTACTTTCTCAAGCCTAAGAAAAAGGGCTTTTTATTTCTAGATGTCTTTTGACCTTTGCGCGATCATCTTTGGGGAAAAATGCACAATTCTAAAATGAGAAAGACAGAAAGATGGAGAGGAGGGTTTATCAGGGAAGGAAATTCATAAATGTTGAAGTATAGAAGACATAGAGTAAAGTATGCCCGATTAGTGGGCCACTGTGACTTCTACTTGATGTTTGGTGTTTGTTTATTCGTTTCGTTTGAAAACTTTAATTATTATATGCCTCATTCGAGATCCTTTTGTTGGTATTTTGGTTTTAATCTTCTCTTCTATGTTGTGATTCAGATCTTTATATTGACCTAGTTCCCTCAAATTTCCGGGGATTTAGTATAACTAGGTTAACCGTCTATCGTTGGGAGCATTGCAATTGAGGTCTTGACCTTCCGTCTCTCCTGCAAGTTTCAGCAAGTCTGTTTCAAATATTTCTGTTTCTTGCGTTAGGGATAAGCTTTTGTTCTACACCTTCTGTGGCATAGACATGCTTTGTCTTGACGTTGCGTTGCCCAAGAATGGTGGGTAGAACAAATTTCCATGACCAGTCGTATATATATTTTTTTTAGTTTCTTTCGTTTATGTGACGAAATCGGAATAACTTGTCAAGTTTGTTTTTTTCTTATCCAGTAGGGATCCAGTTAGAGATTGAGTTGTCGATTTCAAGAGGTGCGATCAAGTGTCACTCAATCGGAGCTGCGATTAACTTTGCCACGTTTGTTTGTATATTCAAGCACTGATTGTACCGGTAGATCCTTTTTGCTTTGGGAGCTATGGTCCCATAACAAAATGCTTTTTCGATTATCTGTCGCATTGTGACTTGGGTCATATCATCTAGGTACTAGAGGACAATTTGGTTTTGGTAGATTCCTCTTATAAATGGTGTGGTATTATGAAAATATATTAAGAAAAATAATGAAGATTTAAGGTTGTTGCAAAGTTGCTGAAATCTATACAATAGTCATATATTTTTAGAATATTTAGGCTCATTTTTATGTACGACACCTTGTTAATCTCTATGAAGGTTCCAGCAGAAGTTGGCAAGCATTGCAGGACTCCATTTTACTTTAAAACGATTTTCTATAGTAGCAATATCTTGATGGAATTTTTCAGCATGCTCATCGATGACGTCGGTTGGATTCTTTGGAAAGAAAGACAGATGGGAATGCAAAAAGTTAACCTTTAGTGAGATACTACATCCCAACTAATCAAATTCTGAACAAGAATGTGGTAATTTTCTGATTTGTGTCTTCCAAGGAGACCATTGCATACACCTTTGAATCCATGCCAGGCCTCAACTTCTGGCTTGCTCAATTTTGCCTCAAACTCACTATCTACCATAAGTTGTCAAATCTGAGGCCCAACAAAGATTCTTTCTTCAATTTTAGAATCACTAATCTTAGGAAATTTTGTTTTTAAATATAAGAAGGATGGCTGGACATGCTTTAAGGCTTTCACAAATTGTTTCATTAAACCTAATTTTGTCTCTTCTCTTAAAGGCCATTCTGAGCGTATGAAATGTTCACCCCGAGCACTATTGCCCCACCGGCACAAGCAATTTAAAATGACTGCAAGCAATTTAAAATGGCTACTACCTTGATGTCAGCACAAATCAACGATTTATGTTCACTGTATTTAATGCTTTTTAAAATGAAATCTAAATTCTCATAAGTTTCTTTAAAAACAACAGAGTGAGCTACTGTTAGCGATGGTAGCTTATTTCCATTATGCAGAAGCACGGCTTTACTACTATATAAAGAAGCATAAATGAAAAGTCTCAATTGACTGGGATCATAATGTATATCGAATTCTTAAAAGAGACGTGGAATGTTATTACAGTAGAAAAATTGTTGTCAAATGAAAATTTGTCTTGTAAATTGTTTGATTAAATGCAAACATCTTCTGCTATTAAATTTCATTCTTTCAGTCTCGAGGCCAATAATTCACTATGTTGCTTTGTTAAGTTTAGATATCTTACAAGATCATCTAGATCAAGTTGTGAGAAAGGTTTTGGAGTAGTATCAAACAGTTTCAGTAACATAAATTTCAGTTTCTGGTTCACATGATTCCATATCTTATTTATCAGAGTTAGACAAAACAATTTCTGCAGGTGGTTCAGGTACTGGAATGTCGATCTAAAGTTGGGATATACCACAGCTGAAGCGCACTACGTTGTTTTACCTTAAAGTATAGAAATTATATGCATAAAAGTTAAAGTTATTTACATATGTGTGATTACAATAAAGTGGTTCTAAACTTAATTAATTTTATATTTAAAAAAATAATATTACAGTATACTACTTCAAAATATAGGTACAGTGGACAACAAACAATTACTTACTTTGTATGTCTACCAAATAGAAATAGCAGTCAGTGGCATGATCTTGGGGCTCTCTCCATACCATTGGAACAAAAAATTGAAGGCATTTTATTTTTCCTTTAGGCCGTTTTGATAACTAATTAAAGCCTGTCGTGCAACAGATATGTGGTGCACAGGGTTTATCTTGGTTGCCAATTTTAAATCCAAAATACAAATTATATAGTTTTTTCACTAGAAAGGAAATTTTTCATTGAATTTTTTAAATGTTACTGAACCACATATGTAACAGAATTTATCTGGGCCATTTTTACACTGTTTTCTTTGCAATTTAATTAAAATTGTTGCTTTTATTTAAAATTTTATTTAGTGAAATAACCTGAAAATAAGAAACAAAAGAATGAAATTCGTTGAAATCTTCAAAATTTGATAAAAATAGTAATTGGCAACTTACATAAAACTGGAGTCATTTCGATAAAAATGACTTCCATTTCTTAAATCTATACATAAAACTACTTTCGAAAATGTTATTCTAATCTTTGTAGTCAACAAAATGTTAAATTTTGTTAGACAGTGTAATTGCTCGACTTATAAACTATTACATGAAATGTTCTCCTTTCTCAAAAAAAAATTTAAAGAGGATAGATTTCACAGTTTCCTAATAGACAATGTCATAGGGAAGCGCCTTAACATTTACGTTAATCCCACTGTAATTAAATACACGGTGGATAAAATAATGGCTTATCGTCGCTGTCATTCTTTGGTCTACAAACTTCAAAAATGACCAACGAAATCCTTTCTATAATCCAAAAACCCTTTCCTGTTTCGATCTAAAGATAATCGCATCGAATAGCTATACAATCGGCACCTTATTTCATTCTGCTCTTATAAACCAATTCAAGCATGAGTCATGAGGCGTAACCTATATCGGCACAACAAACCGAACCTTTCATTCGAAAGTTGCACAAAACACTGGAATATCATACATCACAAGTCTCTAGCTGGTCAAACCAACCACTCTAAAATAAGACTCCATACTCAAACTTGTAATTCTCAGGTAAAGATCGACAAAATTCTATTTACTTTCCTCTACAAATAACCTTTACGACATACCTATCCTTGAATCATTATACATTTTAAAAGTTAACCTCTGCCTCCTCTTAGTGACCAAATATCACTTTTGCCGTTGCTCGTTACTTGCTAATGCTTCCACTACCTTTATCATTATTTTTGTAATTGAAAGATGAAAAAGTCAGAGTAAACAAAATATACATAATTTATTTCTCACAATGAGTTGTCCTTGTAACATTTTCAGTACCATGATAATGAGGTTGGCCCTCGAAACGTTGGTGTATCAATAAATTACAAGAATTCATCTGTTTACTGTTGCCCTGTTTCTCTTATTTATATTTAGGAGTATACTTCGAACCATAAGGAATACCTCACTTAATATCTCTCTCTCTCCCTCCCCCCCCCTCTCTCTCTCTCTCTCTCTCTCTCTATATATATATATATATATATATATTTATATATATATATATATATATATATATATATATATATATATATATATATATATATATATATATATTAATTATAGTAATAAGAGGAATAATAAATTTCTGTTAAGCGTCTCTCTGTGTTCATGGATATTAAAGATGATCAACTTTGTGTCCAATTAAAAGTTTGCGACCCTTAAAATAGCTCTCCAGAGAGAGAAGCAAAGATTATTGATTGCAAATCATGGAATCCATCGTTTTGATGGGTTTCCGAACTGGTTCTGTGTCTCGTCATAAGAACAGAACATGGATTCCTTGAAAGAGGCGAAATACAATTAGGAGAACATGTGTATTTCTTTAATTAATTAAGAGATTTGAAAAGGGTAAGTAATGGAGTAAAATTCTTGGAATTTATAACTTAGACTGAAACCAATGAAGGGGTCGGTAATCGGTACTAGTTTAACTACGATCGGTTCGGGTTTAATAAACACCTTGGGGCGATTACAGATATATCCTCGTTCCTCTAAATTATTTACGTGAGAAGGTCTTCGGGAAGAAGTGAGTCAAGCAGTAAATAAGGAACCAAGGAAGTGGAATGAAAAAGGATTAGGGAAAAGAGTGATAGTTAGAAACCCCAGCAGATGCGAAACTTTCACTTCGATCCCGTCGAGGATGCGATACCCTCAAAAGAGTTTCAAGTCTCCACAAAATGTCCTTTACTAAGAAAAACAATGGCCTTGGTTGTTCGAAATGCAGCCTTGTCCAATAGACGAAGGAAAGACAACATATAAAATGGGGATATGAATGGTTGTCAGGTTAGAGGAAAGCGATTGGAGTTTAATGACGTCCACCCAGGCCCAGCCGGCCACACTTGTTGCATTTTGCACTAAATTCGTGACGAAAACATTATTCCAAAATGCCTTCCCTCAGCATTTATTGATTAGTAGAGTGGCGTGCCTCCCCCGGATGCCAAATTACATTCAAAGAAGTAATGCGTGGAAGAAATAAAAGAATGATTGCCTAGAAGTATCATAAACAAAGTGAAGTCTTTGTCGTTTTCCAAGAGACATAGAGCTTAAGACTAGCACGCAACGCTAACTCTGTACCTTGTGTAACTATGCTTGGTGTTTTTTGTGTATTGTGTATACGTACTTACTGAAAAGTGGCCGAGTTCGATATATATATATATATATATATATATATATATACATATGTAAATATATATATATATATATATATATATATATATATATATATATATATATATATATATATATATATATATATATATATAAATATCAGTGGCGTGCGGGGACATTTGAAGATGAGGAAGCAATTCATGATTTACAAAAATAAATATGTTAAATATGTTGATTGAAGTAAATATGCTGTTCATTAAAAATCACTATAAAATTGTAAGCTACTGAATTTATTTAAATGTTATATTTTTGAACTTTATTTAAATGTACAAATCACTCCTGTAAGTATGCACAACCACTAGCCAAGATGTTCTATCATATTGGCCTGAATTGTATTTCCTAGTGCAACACTGTTTTGGATCACATCTCGAGTTGGCGTAGACATACCTGTTTTAATAATAGTTGTATTTTGATCATAAGTCATCGCACTGAACTTCCTTTTTAACAATATTTAAATAATGCAATCGCATTCTTTCCTCACAACTTTATTTGCATATATTTTGTCTAAAAGGGAGTTATCACTTAAAAAAAATGAATGAACAATACACTACACTTATATAAGCACTTACTCACAGCTACTTACTTACAAAATACGAGGGGTGAATCCAGTAGGGCTGCCAGAAACCACGAAATATTAACAAAATGCTCAAGATACAAGAGCGTAACCATGCAGAGGTTAAGCTATGTAGATGCTTTCATTCTCAGAACTAGTATTTAAATATAACCTAAAATTATTTTAAGCTTTAGAGTATAATAATACTTACATCATCTTCTCTTAGACATTTTATTGCTTTAACCTAGATTCTGGCAACCCAGCATAGTTTCCAGATACAAACAGATGACTGCAAAGCTAAATTTGCTTCCTTTTCCTTATAAAAATAGGCTATTTTTCTCTTAATTCTAAAACGGCGTTGAAATATCTAGATAAAAATCATAAAACTCTAATAGTAGTACATGTTGATGAATACGCTCATTTGCCTAATTGGAGTGGTATCAAAGTAATTCATAAGGATTTAGCAAAAAGAGAGAGAAGAATGGTTGAAGCTGGCCAATGGTGCAGCTATGGTCATAAGAAATAAAGCGGAAGGGTCAGAGTCCGATAAAACCAACCGACCGACTCGAAGAAGACGATCGAGGACGAGCAGCCGTGACCCGGGATAACTTCTGCCTACATATATAGAGAGTGATCTCCTTTCTTCTGTACTTCTATTCTGAAGGAGCTGAAAGGCGAAACGTCAAAGAGTGTTTCCGGATTTTAACTTACTCCACCCATTCTCACATACATACAATATATATTGGTTTGGGCTGCTCCTGTAGAGCTTCACTATAATTTATGGGATAAACAAAAGGACGTAGATGTAGAAATTCATGTGATAATTTTACCTATCTTCGTGTCCTGGAAAATACAAATTCGTAATAGATTAACATTTAAAGTTAAAATTCCCAAATTGATTTGGGGGAATTAGTGGAGAATTTAGAGCGTTAATACAGAAAGCAATATAAAACTTACAGTTTATTGCGTTACATTTGTTGATGATGAATTTAACTAGAAAACTATCCTGTATAAATTTGAAGAAACACTAGATACACATCCAGCAAACACTAAACTTGTACAATCAGCTGTTAAAGGAAGACTGGCGGGAGAACGCGAAGAGCATAAGAAGAAAGGGAAGATAAGGTAGGAGCTTGGTTTATATTTTATAGCAAAAGTAGTGGATAGAAGATGGAATCAGAATTTAGAGATGGATGGATGGATTATTTACAAGTCCCTTGGTGCTCACTGCGAGGGGATCTGGTCACTTTGCTCATTTCAACTGCAGAGGCATAAGAGTTTTCTCTGGTTCTTATGTAGGTCTGTGCCTTTTCTCTGACATCTCTAAAGTTTAGTCGTTCTTTTTCACGTATGGATTCTACTAATTCGTCAAATTTGTAGACATTACATTTATTGCTTGATGATGGGTGGGGCTCTCCACAGTTTACGCATTTCGTTGGGCAATTTTCGATTTGTTCATGGTTTAGTGCATTTGCGCAGTTGAAGCAAGTGGTCCAAAAGCCCTGATTCCTGCGACACAGGTGTTTGTAGAGTAACCCAAAGTTTGGCAGTAGAAGGATCTTCTGGGGCTAGGTATGAATTCTTTAACTGTGAAACGGCGCCATCTTAAATATATATATTTTGGTAGGATATCTAGATCAAATGATATGAAGTAAGTGTTTGTCGGCATTCTGCTGTTGTTGATCGTTTTATGTACTCTGTTGTGTGCTTGAGTGACAGAGTACTCGCTTAATTCTTCAATTAATTTCGCTTCTGAGTATTGGGCGAAGTCTGGTTATATTATAACGCCTTTACGCATGTTAAAGGAGGGATGTGCTGTCACTATTACTTTATTTCTTGCCAGACCTTTTAATGTTAAGGTTTTTTCCGCTTGCTCTTTTGTTTTAACTTCAACTAGTATACTACCATCTGGTTGAGGCGAGAGAGGTAGAAATTGTGATCTGGGAAGTTGAAATAGTATTTGGAAATATCTCTTCTGTTTGACCATGCATGTCTTCATTAGGTTTGTTTGTTGGCTTTCTGGTTTTATTAGGTAAAATCCTCTGAGAGATCGATCAACAAATTGTCCTGGGAGAACCTGCAGTGAAAGCAGTTCAGGCAGCGTTTTGGTAGATCGTCCTGGACCTGCTGCTTGCTGGGAGTTTGAAACTTCCGGCGGACTTCTTACTGACTTTGGTCGTTTTTGCGGTGGCGAGTTTCGATTTCCTGAGACCTTGCTCGTTTTTATGCAATTTTCTTCTATCTGTCCAGTTGTTTTGGGGGGCGATCTTGTGGTTAAAGTTCTCCCACCAGTTTTATCCACGTCTTGTGTTCTTTTCGATCCTCGAGTTAGTAGATTCGTATCCATTTTCTTCGACGGACTGGGAAGTAAAGGGGTGGGGAAAGGGGAGGGGATGCACAGCTTAATACTTTCTTTGCTGATTTCATTGGGTTTTTAAGAGGAATTTGTTAAAGAATTTGTTCGATCATGAAGAAGAATCTACCGCCCGCGAAAGTACCGTCTTGCCAGATTCACTAAACGAGCGCACCCGAGACTCTAGAGAAAGGCCTATGGGTTGGTTTCCATTAACACCGCGAATGCCCATTGGCGCAGACAACGGGCTGGTTCTAAACGACGCAGACGACATGTAGGCGTGGGGGTGGGGCCCCTTACAGAAGGGGCCATGAACTTCACCGCCAGGTAACCTCCGGGTAAGCCTGGTGGACCATGCAGGATATACCTGGTGGGCCTTAACCCTTTTCAAGTCCACCCCGGCCACGGCCCGGTCCCGCGAACCGAACGCCAACTGTTAAGTTTTACATGTTCTTGGCGGCCAAAAAAGGGGGAAGAAGGGGATGGTTTGGTAGCCCCAATAATCCGCAGGTATTTATGGGGGGATCAAGCCAGGACAGACTCCCGAGAATCAGACCTCTCGCCGACCGGAATTAGCACAGGCTCGAACGCGAGTAGAGAAGTCCAATCCCATCGAAACAAAGACTTTGAAGAGAGGGAGTAGTAGAGTTGGGAAAGAAATTGTCAGATAAGGCTAAAGGGTTTTTAGCGGAAAGGGCAGAAGAGGCTAGGGTGGGGCGGGACGGGGCGGTGAGGCCCGTCAGCATGGCGGCCAGGATGCTAAATCGCCGCGCCCCCTATGGAGAATTTAGATAAGGAAAAAAGTATTTTATATACATTAATTGATTCTTGAATTCGCAATGATACAGGATCGGGGATAGTTTTCAAAGTTTTAAAATGTCTTAAGGTGACATCGGTTTTACAATTGATGGAATGTAGCCGATCAGGCGTAAACTCTTTCTGCGAACTTTCCCAATCCTGCGGTTAATTCTAATTGGGAACAGAACCTTGCCTTCAGCGACCAAACCGTACTTCCAATATATTTCCCGAGATTACATCTGGGGCAAGTAAATTCATATATGATAGACCACTTCGCATCAAGATGGATTCTGTTTTTACAATTGAGACTATCGCCTAAGTTTTGTCTATTTATAAGAATTATCTCAAAATCGGTATGAAAAAATAATTTCTTTAATAAAGTTGTAATTTCTTTTGAAAATCTTTGGTTTAAAAAAACTTATATCCTGAAAGACTACGGAACGGAAATGTAATTTGAGTTGGTAAATATTGTTCAAAAACTTTGAAGTAGTTATATCCGCCAGAAAACCGTTTCTTTTGAAGTATCCACACAGAAATTCAACAGTTTATGCAATCCATTGTAAGCTGAACAAATATTGTATTTAGGGAATATTGGATAACGAAAATATTTTGTTACAAATCCAGTTAGAGAAAGAGAAATGTGAATATCAATGATTGAAAGGGAAGCATTGAGCTCTTCTTCGCAGGCAAATTTAATATTAGGGTGTATGTGGTTGGCGTATTGCAGGAAGCTTTCACACGAGTCATGGATTTGCATCTAGTATTTCTTCAAATTTATATAGCCAATTTTACTAATTAAATTCTCCATCATAGGTTGAAGCGCAATAACTTATAAATTCTACATTACTTCCTGTATAAATAGTCTAAATTCTCCATTAATTCAGGAATATCAATGTTTTAATTTTAACTTCAAATGTTAGTCTATTTACAAATTTATATTTTTCCAGTATTTTATCGATTAATGAAATGAATTTCTCTCAACACGTCCTTTCGTTTATCCTGCTGCATATATATATATATATATATATATATATATATATATATATATATATATGAAAACACACACAAAATGGCACGTGAGGAAAGCAATAATATGAAAATTTTCTTATTATTTATATATATATATATATATATATATATATATATATGAAAAAACTCAAAGTGGCACGTGAAGAAAGCAATAATATGAAAATTAACCCACAGGAAAATGAAAAGATGAATCCAAGGACTTTCAAACAATATTTACAAGTTCATTTCCTTGAAAATGGACTTGCAAATATAGTTAGAAAGTGCTTAGATTAATCTTTTCATTTTCATGTAGGTTAATTTTCATATTATATATATATATATATATATATATATATATATATATATATATATATATATATATATATATATATATATATATATATATATATATATATATATATATATATAAACAAAGGGCGGTCAATAAGTTTTGCAATTCGGATATAAGAAAACGAGATATGAGGAAAAGTGTTTTATTCTTTTTCAATATAACTACCCTCGACTTCAATACACTTGCGCCACTTGTCCCTGAGGCTTCGAATTCCCGACAACCAGAAATCTCCCGACTGATCTTCAATCCACTCACGGACGGTGAGCTAGAAATCTTCATCGTCCCCAAACCGGCGTCCACGCAGTGCAGCCTTGAGCTGGCGGAATAAAACGTAGTCGCTGGGGGCCAGATCTGGACTGTTGGGGGGATGGTTGAGCTTCTCGAATCCGCACTCGCGCAGGGCAGCTTGTGCAACTCTGGCCTTGTGGACTTTGACGACGTTTAAGTTGATCATGGGGCGTGAGGTTTCTATGGACCCAACGGGCAGAGACCTTGGCCATGGCCAAATTGTCGTGGATGATGTTGATAACACTTCCATGTGATATTCCAAGTTCTCGCTCGATTTCTTCGACCTTCATCCGTCGATTTTCTAGGATCATCCTCTCCACACGGGCCACATTGTCCTCGTTGGTCACGTCTGACGGGTGTCCTGGACGAGGGTCATCTTCAAGGGACTCACGGCCATGGCAAATCTCCCTATTCCCTTGAGCAATGGTTGCATAGGAAGGGGCACGGTCGGTGTACAATGCAACCATGCGTTCATGGATCTCCTTTGCATTCTTGCTTTCCTTGGTTAAAAATTTGATCAGTGCGCGGTGCTCAACCTTGGTCATTGTTGAAATATTTGTAACTGACGATCTGCGATAAGCTACTGCTTCTTAAATAGAAGAGGCAGGAACGTGCGGCTGCAGGTCTTGACTTGTCATAACTTGACCTAACAGCCCCACAAACAGCCATCCCCCTTACTCTGCTTTACCCTACCGATTCGCAAAACTTATTCCCCGCTTCTCGTAAAATATATATATATATATATATATATATATATATATATATATATATATATATATATATATATATATATATATATATATATATATATATATATATATATATATATATATATATATATATATAAATATATATATATATATATATATATATATATATATATATATATATATATATATATATATATATATATATATGCAAAAGATCCCACAGGAAATGAAAGGGGGTTTCCAAGTACTTTCGTACTTGCTCAGTTCATTATCAAGGAATAACGAAAATTTTAACTGTACGCTTGACGCAACATAAGTACAAGATTAGAAGGGGGAATAACAGTAGTGCTTTCTTTGTCCATTTATCTGAAAACAGCCACCCTATCAATTGGAATTATGCTAAAATTATTTACAAATCTGATGACCTATTTCAAAGAAATATTGTTGAATGCTGATTCATTAATTCCTCGCGTAATTTTAATATATCCCCAGCCTCTTTAAACTTGACCCTCTTATTAAAAGGCTTATTTATAACGAAATTGTCCATTTTAAAGCTTAGCCCTCTGACTTATTAATTTAGTTATTTTTTTCTAAATTTACTTTTATATATTTACAGTTAAGTATGTATGTATTTATCTTAGTGACCAATATGGAATTTCGGAAGTAGGCCTTAATTATTTAGTTTTATACTTCATATCCGTCTTTGATAATATTTCTCTATATTGTGCCCTTTCGTTGTTCATCGGCGTGGCATTGCTCTGCTTATCTCATATATATACCAGCTTTGTAAAGTTTTTCGTTATTCCTTAATAAAGAACTGAACAAGTTCGAAAGTACTTGGAATCCGCCTTTCATTTTCCTGTAGGATTATTTGCATTTATTTCTCTACTCACGTGCTATTTTTTGAGTTTTATATATATATATATATATATATATTATATATATATATATATATATATATATATATATATATATATTTATATATATATATATATATTATATATATATATATATATATATATATATATATATATATATATATATATATATATATATATATATATATATATATATATATACGAGGGGGAGTCAAAAAGTTCTCAGATAAATGGCATAAAATTTTTATTTGTAATAATACTGTAATCATTTTTCTACATAAGCTCCATTAACATCTATACACTTTCTTAATCTATGAATCCAACGGTAAAGACCATCTTTGTAGAATTCACGGGGTTGTCTCTGGCACCAAGTAATGACCTGCTTTTTTGCTTCATCCAATGATTGAAACCGGGTTCCTTTTAGGTGTCCCTTTAAATTTGGAAACAGAAAAAAGTCAGAGGGTGCTAAATCAGGGCTATAAGGGGGATGAGCAAGAGTTTCCCATCGAAATTCCCGTAGCTGAGATCTCACAGCTTTGGACGAATGTGCAGGGGCATTGTCATGGTGGAACAAGATTTGCTTGTGGAGCTTTCCTCGTCGTTTTTTGGCTATTGAAGTTTTCAGCTTCCTTAAAACTCCTTCGTAATAGCTGGATGTAACAGTTTTTTGTCCTTCTAAGAAGTCTATTAAAATAATTCCCTCTGAATCCCAAAAAACTGTAGCCATTATCTTCTTAACGGACCTCTCTGTCTTGAACTTGATAGGCCCTGCTGCCCCCCTTGGGTGCCACTCTTTTGATTGATTTTTACTTTCAGGATCAAACTGATACACCCAAGTTTCATCTCCCGTTACGAGGCGCTCAAAAAAACTATCCTCGTTTGCTTCAATCTTGGTCAAAATAGCCAAAGAAAGGTTGGCCCTATGATTCAGCTGGTCTTCTCGCAACGCTTTTGGGACCCAACGTGCTGAAAGCTTGCTCAGGCCAAGATTTTCAGTTAGAATTCCAAATGCTGAGCCATGAGAGATTTCACATGCATTGGCAACTTCATCAATAGTAATACGGCGATCTTTATCCACTAGATTCCTCACAAGCTCGACATTTTCTGGGTTAATGGAGGTGGAGGGTCTCCCTTCACGTGGATCATCTTCAACTTCTTCTCTGCCCCCCTTGAAGCGCTTAATCCAGTCGTAAACTACCGCTCTACATGGCGAAGAGTCACCATAAACCTGTTGTAGAGCGTCAATAATCTTAACAGGCTTCCAATCAAGTTTAGTCAGGAATTTAATGTTCGCTCTTATCTCAAAATTTGCCATTTTATGGGTTCAAAAAAGTAACCTTTTTGAAGCACATCTAATACAAAGAGTCTCGACAAATTGAATGACGAATTTTGTAGGAATTGTTCAGAAAACATGAAAGTCGTGTTTGACCCTGTATTTACTTGTACAAAATCGAACATTTCAATAATCTGGCATTTGTCTGAGAACTTTTTGACTCACCTACGTATATATATATATATATATATATGCTGTTATGTAGGCAAGGTTATGTCTAAATAAGCACTTCTTCAAACCCTCGGAAGGAGCTGTTCTCAACATTCACGAGAAGAGAACGTATAATCTAGCTTTTCTAAGCAATCTAAAAAAATTGCCTTCAATCAGCCTTTTTTAATGTTATCCCTGCTTTCGAAGAGAATGGGAAAAATCACTTTACCCATTCTAGCTCGGCGTTTTGAATCGATAATTATATTTCCAATAACGCACTTGTAATTATAGGGTTTAGTAGGCAATGTTATGGCTAACTAAGCTCTTCACCAAGCCCTCGAAAGGCGATCTTCTCACAATCACGAGAGGAGTATGTATAATCCAGGTTTCTAAGCAATCTAAAAAGATTGCTATCCATCAGTTTTATAAACTTTATCCCTACTTTCGAAGAAAATGGAAAATCGCTTTACCCAGTCTATCCCGGCCTTATAAATCTAGAATTACACTGTGTAACAAAATTTTACTTTTGTCTTGTCCTTGGATTAAAAGTGTTATTTCCCAATTGTTTGTCACTTTTAAATAAAAAAGTCAATTTCAATCCACTAATATTGCTTTTGTGGCAAGGACATCGAATTTTTAAATTAGCCCATTATGGTAAATAACATTATTTTGTTGTGTCAGAGATCAGAGAGAGAGAAAGGAAGATTCGCGCCACCTCGCCCTTAAATGGAGAGAGAGACAACAGACACTTGGACGACCATTTTGGTCTGCTCTAATGGAGGTACAAAATTATGAGACACCATGAGACGCCGCGGTGACCTAAAAGGCTGCAATCACAAAAAGATGCAACAAGTTTAAAACCCCATGAGATCCCATCCGGAGTCGGACAAAGTTTCGTTTCGCTGGCTCTCATCTACCGATGCGCCGGACCCTCGAACCCACCCTGTCGAGAATAGAGGTTCCTTGCCGCCATGTTCCCTAGCAAAACTACAAGTTCCGTTAACATGAGCAAGGACCGTCGGAACAGTCAGAATATCAGACCGCTTTCTGCAATAAGCGAGGGATTGGAAACTTAAACGCGCGGTTCTGTCGCCTCCCGGCGTGTTATCAAGGAACCCTCAAGCGCCGTGTTTTTACAACGAGAGGTTCCCACCACCCTTGGCGAAGGCAGTAACAGTTCAGGCTGGTCCCTGAATATTATTGGTCCTAATTGGGCATCGACAGTATAGGCCTGCATTTTACAACAAAACACATCATTTTCAAACGCGCTCCATTGCCCTACAAGCACGAAGGCCAGAATTATACCAAAGGATCTGAGCCCCAGTCAATTGGCTCTTCCTTGGTTTCAGAACATTTTATTTGGCAAGAATACTCCCTGCAGGTAGTGTTACCCCTAGAGGTTAAACTCCCTCGAATAACCAAACGATCTCTATTTTATCTCTCAAAGCCTCGAACCCAGGCTAGGCTGAGCCGAATCATCTGTAGCTTCCTTGACAGTCATCCCTGTGTGCGTACGTACAGAGGCTAATATATTCTCTCGACCACCCCAGTAGAGTTCGCTCCGAGTAGCTCTGTTAGATCGATTATTGTAAACATCGAGTATTCATTGCCATTATTCTATTTTAAACTATTTATTTTGTATACTGTGTAAATATTAAAGTTTTTTTTTCCTTCTTTTTCATAGGCCTCATATCCCGCAGTCTTCATTATTTTAAAAATGGCCAACTGCACTCTATCGTTTGCATTTAAATCCCACCACTCCTTCAGGGAATTTGGTCCCCAACTTCCTCCACTTCTATTCGCCATCTCTGTCGTGACCAGAGTTGAGTCAAAGTCACTCGTTTGACATTGAGCGTCCACGCATCTCGGGAAAAGTGACGTATATGTCGGCTAGTCATTCTACGACACTCCCCTTCGGACAGAAGGGGGGGAAAATCCCATTTGAGCCCACTATAAATCCTCCGGCGCCAAAGTTGGAAGTCAGTATCCGCAGCCCGCCCTCTCAGGTCAGGATCCGCCGCTTGCCCCAAAAGGTCAGCATCCTCTGCACAATTCCCGCATAAGCTCCCAAGTTCCCGGTATTCTTGTTAATTCACGTAAGTCTAACTTGTACCCTCTTCCACTCGCTCCTCGAACGCAGCGCACTTAGTCTTGATTTGTGTTTTACTCGAAACGCAGAAAGTGTTAACTTGACCCTATTCTAGGACATGATGCAAATAGTAAAAATATATAAAAAGTTTCATGGGGGTTATGCTTTTTTTGAGTTATGGTATTAATATGATATACTGCATTTATAAAGTTGTAGAAACAGCATTACAGTAGTAATAGCTATTATTTCCTTATATTTTGTTTTTTGGGGGACCTGGACCGCAATGACAGTTCTCTTATATTCCCTATAGATTCATCACTAATTTGGTGAAAAGTAAACTGTAGAGCTTTGTAGAACTTTCGAAAATTTTGTACTCGTATACTCACATGTTTGGAGAAATTCTGACAACGTAGATACAAAGAATGTCTACTTAACAGATGAGTTTAACTCTAGCCGTCACAGCGCAGATATCGTCACTCTTCAATGATAGAAGCATTCGTCACACATGACATCAAGATGTTGTAAATTTCCGACAGACGCATTTTACTATATCTGCGACGAATTTATTAATAGAAGAGCGAAAATGTATTCTGTAGAGAGACCTGCTAAAATGTGTGAGGGCTACAAGGCATATTTAGGCATGCCAGTCGGAGATCAAGACAAACCTTGGGCACTTCATTTCACTTGAGAGCTCTACAAAAGAACTCTGGAAGGCAATAAATATATATATATATATATATATATATATATATATATATATATATATATATATCATATATAACTCTATATATTATGAGAACAAGATTTTTTGAAGGATTGAATAAGATTTAGTTCGGTTGTCACCTAAGTAGATTTAATTTTTTTATCAAAGTTATTTCTAATAACTCCTTTATAAGAAGAGAGAAGAAGAAGAAGAAGAACAACAACAACAACAAAAACAAGAAAAACGAGAAGAAGAAGAACTACAGAATCTAGGACCAGCAAAGACCCTAAGGTCCGCTCGAGGCTAGTCCCCTACACGAAATCCATAACTACGATACACACTTATCTACGAGTGTATCTCTAATATGCTATATATATATATTTTTTTTTAAATATATAATCTATTGTACACACTTATCTACATGTAACATTGTCATGCATATTGACTACTTCAACCTAGGGGTGGGGGGGTGATAGAAAGTTTTTCTTCTCAACTTCCGCAGCTCTCGACTGCTAGTGGTAAAAATCTAATTTTAGGATAGTTAGACTATTTATAGGATAGGCGGAAAAGAAAATGGATATCTAAACTACACATGCAAGAGAAATCGCTGGCATCATTTTTAGTTATCATTTTTACTCGTTGTTGCTCCGCTCCAAACTCCTTTTGCAAAGATGTTTTTATTTACTGTGCTCAGATTACGTTATATTTATACTATTTAAGTGCGCGTCGAGACGGTTTTTAAACATATTTACCGACGTACTATCTACTACGTGGGTGGGTAGCCTATTCCAAATTTGAGTAATTTTAAACGTAAAATAGTTTGGGGCTATACTAGTGTTAAATCACTTGTTCACTAATTTTAATCCGTGTTGGCGAGTATTTCCCATATGATACAAGTCGAAAAAATTCCTATAATCAACGTTTGAAAATCCTTTCAATATTTTAAATACTTCTATTAGCTGGCCACGTAATCTTCTGCCTTCGAGAGATGGCAAATCTAATGCCCTGAGTCTTTCCTCGTATGGCCTGTTTCTCAGCTCGGGAATTAATTTTGTAGCCCTACGCTGCACTCTTTCTAATTGCGCGATATCTTTGTTTAAGTATGGAGCCCAAAATAGAACCGCGTATTCGAGCAGTGGTCGCACAAGTGATTTATATAACGGTAAAATTACATCTTTGGATTTGAACGTGAAATTACGCGCGATATAAGCCAGCACACGATTTGCTTTTTTACATGCATCCGTGCATTGTTTCGTGACTTTGAAGTCATCTGAGACTAAAACTCCCAGGTCTTTTTCCAATTTAACCACGCCGAGGACCTGGCCTTTCATGGTATACTCTACCCTCAAATTATGGCAACCCAAATGCATCACCTTGCATTTACCTAAATTAAACTGCATTTACCACTTATCCGCCCCTCTGACAATCAAGTTTAGGTCTTTTTGTAATTTTTCTACATCCGATCTTACATAGGCACGGTTGCCCAGCTTCGTATCGTCAGCAAATTTAGAAATCGTACTAAATACGCCATTAGAAACAATAATGGGCACAGAACCGAGCCTTGTGGCACTCCACTACTGACGTTGACCCAATTAGAACATTCACCATTTATAACTACTTGCTGCGATCGATCCTTCAGCCAATTTCTAATCCAATTTAATATCTTACCCTTCACACCGATTGCTTTAACTTTCATTAATAATCTCTCGGGCGGAACGGTGTCAAACGCCTTTTTAAAGTCTGGATAGATTACATCTACAGCTTTGCTTACGTCGTAAACGCAAATCATTTTATGGAAGAATTCCAGCAAATTTGTCAAGCGCGATCTCGCCTGCCTAAACCCATGTTGGGAATCTTTAATCAGATTATTTAGCTTGAGGTGGCTCACTATTCTATCTATAATTACCAATTCTAAAAGCTTTCCAACTACCAAAGTTAGACTAATAACACGAAAATTCATTGCTTCGTATCTATTCTCATTCTTAAATATTAGTGTAACGTTTGCACGCTTGAAGTCTAAAGGGACTAAGCTAACCATCTTCAAATGAGCGATTGAAAATTGCACGCAACGGCTTCGCAAGCTCATTCTTAAGTTCCTTTAAATGAGTGGGGTAAACGCCATCGGGCCCGGGTGATTTCGACTTTTTCATCAGGTTAATATATTTAAGAACTTCCTCTTCATTAACTGTTATATCGGATATACAAATATCACTAAAATGTACTTCTTCAACTAACGATCCTAATTCGGACGAATCTTCAACAGTAAAGACGCTTGTGAAATGTTCATTTAAAATTTTAGAAATTTCCGCCGGAAATTCCGTCAAACGACCATCTTTGTCTTTAATCGGCCCTATTGAACCTTTTAAGGATTTCCTACTGTTTACATAGCCTTTAAACCGTTTCGGTTCCTTCTTCGAATCCTTCGCGAGTTTTATTTCATATTTCCGCTTTGCATCTCTAACCGCCCGTTTGACTTCTCTTCGAGAATCTATGTAATTTTGCCGACTTATAAATGACTCATTGTTCTTATGTATTTGAAATTTTCTATTTCGGTGCTTAATTAAGCTTAATATTAGTGGGCTAACCCACGGCGCTCTCATTCACTTCCCGCTCTCACGGCCACATACTTTGCTAAGTCGAAATTTACACTAAGGAGTGTACGCCGAAGTTCAGTGTACATTTTTTCTACTGACCTATTCTTGAAGCGCATTCCACAGTCTACATCCTTAATCCTTTCGCGAAAAGTATCAAAATTACAGCTACCAAAACGTGAGACGAGCTGAGTACTCATTTTTACTTTTACACACGTGTTTACTTCGAATCTAATCGCATTATGGTCACTCGAGGCTGAATGCTCTCCTACACAAACATTTTCTACCACTGACTCGTCGTCACCATGATTAAATCGAGGATATTATTATCACGAGTTGGTTCCTCCACTTTTTGAACGAGAAAATTCTCCAGAATAAAGTTTAGTAGTCTCTCCCCAGCTTTATCTGACGTTAGGTTACTATAATTAAGAAGAAGAAGAATAAGAAGAAGAAGAAGAAGAAGAAGAAAAAGGTGTTCAGGGAGTTAAAATAAAGAGTCTATATAGGGGATTAAAAAAGGCGGTTAAGATTAGCAAATAAGGCAGTAGGCCACACCCCACAGGGGTGCTTGTGTAACCAAGCTCTTCCTGTTAAGGAAGAGAACAGCGGATTGTAACTCTATAATTTAACTTGGTGAATTTTTTAAATATTTGAAAATGTTTTTTTTTGCTTAGTGGACAAGTAACCTTTCATGTTTTTGAGTGTAGGTTTATTTGAAACTTTAATTCGCAGGGCTGTTCTTTATATGCTTAGAGCTTTTATCAAAGTTATTTCTAAGAGTTCAGAAAAAATTAAAATAATTATCGATTGATTTGGAATGAAAAAACATTCAAATCGTGAATTTCAAAAAAATGTATTAAAATTAGGGCTTTGGCGCTTTTTTATAAATAATTTCGTATATAAAACAAATTTAGATGAAAAAAGAGATCTGACGAAGGTTTTTCTATATATCAAACCGGGTGAAATAACTTAAAAAAACGGTTTCAGGGAGTCTATGTTGAAAAAAGTGTTTGGAAAATTCTCAACGAAATATAAATCTGCAAGGGATAAAGACAATATAATAAAAGGTGAAATAACTTTATAAAGGTGTTGAAAAAGGTGTTCAGTGTGTTAAAATAAAGAGCCTATAAAGGGGATTAAAAAAAAGCGGTTTAGAAAAGCAAATAGGCCGTAGGGCACACGCCCGAGGAGTGCCTGTTGAACCAAGTTCTTTCTGTAAGAAAGAATACGAAGTATGGCTTATATATATATATATAAATATATATATATATATATATATATATATATATATTTATATATATATATATATATATATATATAAATAATGTGTTTTGTTTATTTGTATACTGGATTTTTTTAACATTTCTAATTACACTAAGTGTTTTGTATATTTATGTATACTTAAGTTTTCATTTTGTTTTTTCACAGGATGGTAAAGAGGAGTAAAGAGAGCTATGAACTTCACAATACGATGAATTTAGAGAGATCCAACTGACCACTCAAGCAATTGCTTCTTCTGCATAGTAAACCATTCCAAACGATGAGCAGGCAAAAATGCTCCTCTTATCATATATCTAGACCTTCAGTCATCTATTGCACCAGTGCTACACAATTCTGAGCTCCCCGTACCCACTTCTCCAAAAATCGAGCATCATTTTTTAGATCATAAAAGCACTGAGGAAGAGGATGAAGTCATTGATCTAGATTACAGGGGTGCAACTTACGAGAAAAACCCATACTAACCCAACCAAAAAGATCTCAACGACCTTGTCAGTTTTTGGTCTCACAAAGTCCAATGCAGAGTTTTTAACTTCGAGACTCAAGCTGTGGAATTTATTGATGACAGTGTGCAAATATCAGGCCAAAGAAAGCGTCACCAGTGTTTTTCAAGCTTTTCTACACAGGAAGATTAGCTTTGCTTTTGTCACAATGTGACCAATCTGTTTGAGGCAACCTGAATCGCCTGTAACACAAACGAGGGGTGCCGTTTCATTGACAGCTCGTCCAGCAACCTCAAAGCAGTGCTGCTTCATAACAGAAAAATGCTACCATCTCTTCCCCTTGCTCACTCGGTCTAGCTCAAAGAGGAATACAGAAGTGTCAAGATCTTGCTAGATGCATTGAAATATGAAGAGTACGGTTGGGAGGTTATCGGAGATTTCAAAATGGTGGCCTTCTTAATGGATCTCCACGTCAGCTCTACCAAGTTTACTTGTTATGTTTACCTTTGGGACAGCAGGAACACCGTGGAACACTACTATCAGCAGGATGGACCACAACGGACCGAATTTAGTGTACGGAGGAACAACGTCAAATGCGAGCCATTGTTGGCCCCCAAAAAGTACTGTTTAATCCTTTGCAATTATAATTGGGCCTTAAAAAACAATTTGTCAGAGCTCTACATAAGGAGTTTGCAACTTTCAAGATTCTCCAAAATTTCTTTCCTAAGCTATTTGTTGCAAAGGTGGAAGCCGAGGTCTTCGTCGGTCCACAAATTTAAAAAATCATAGAGTGCAAGGAGTTTCCCGAGCAGCTCACTAGGACAAAACAGCTTTGTCGCAGTGGTTCTGGGCATCTTAGGTAATTGTCGTAGTATTGTAAGGGCCGAGTTGGTGTACATACGTAGGTTTGTTACGTACTTAAATAACTCCTTGATTATGTTTTCTCTAAGAGTACTATATTATTTTACGTTATTTAATCTTTGAGGATTTCTTGTGCCAAATGCAGCGTTTCGAGGATTGAATTAAATACTTCTAAAAAATAAAAATCTTTAATTCCAATATAAAAAAGTGAAATCTAAAAAAACAAACTATACATTTATGAATAAACGAGATTATTATAGAATTACTAATGTAAACCAAATGAATATAAAGTACTGGTTGACCCGAAGCTCACTTTAATATTGGACTCTAATTAACACTCAAAAATAATTTAATTTCTTTACCTTAAAAAAAAACACACGTGAGTCCGGCTGACGACTGATCTTGAACTTGAATTTTTATGTAAACAAAACAAAATGTTTTCGCGGTTAAGCGCGTGGGCGTGTTCACAGACCCCCATCTGTTTGACTGGCGCAGAGACGGGCTTAAAACAAAGGGTGATTTCGGTGCGGGTGACGGATGGCGTTAAGCACGTTGTCTTAGTCAGATGATTTAAACAACGTGACCGTGAAGGTATGCTTTTTCCAATCTTTGGGTTAACTTGGAATGGCTCGCACTAACGAGTGATGAGCAAATAAGTGAATCCTTTGACGAATAGGGGTGGGTGGGTTGAGAAAGCTCACTTTGGTTATTCTTCATTGGAGAGGACTATCTCTGGCTTTTGTTGCAAACCAGGATAGGGGGTTTCTCTGAGAGAGATGACTGAGATTGATCCTCAAAACAAAAGTTAATTTCGGTGTGACCATCAGGAACTGGCTCAGCGTGAGTTTCTTCTCTGTTCCTTCCTTTGATTGCCGGGCACTCACCCTTGGAGTTCGTCGAGTCGATCTCTAAATAGTCTATGACGTGAAATTAGATCCCAACTATTAGGAGAAATAGTGCCGGTTTAACCAATGTTATGCTCGCCGGCCCAGAAACCTGATCATTCGTGCATCTCGTGGTTAGTGGAGGCCTTCTGGTGGTCCGCGAGCCAAGGGGAGAGAGGGGGCGGGTGTAAGTAAACGGGTTACTTTTCCAAGCGCCAGGACGTTGTGGTGACCGAACAGGGTCTTTGTTTTTAGGGTGGGATATGGATTTCCCTACATTGGCATCTCGTGGTTGGAGGAGGCCTTCCGGTGGTCCGCGAGTCGAGGAAAAGAGGGGGGAGCGGTTAAGTAATCGGGTTACGCTGCCAAGCGCCAAGACGTTGTGGTGACCGAACAGGGCCTCTGTTTTTAGGGTGGGATATCGTTCTCCCTACAGTAATCACAAAGCCGCAAACTATGTAGAGCTTGTTGACAACTTGGTGAGAAACTACGGCAAGATGGGTTGAAGGATGTCCCTGAAAGTCCATATTCTTGGAGCTCATCTTGATAAGTTTAAGCAGAACATGGCAGCAAACTCTGAGGAGCATACTGAGCTGTTTCATCAGGATCTACTAGACATTCAACCTAGCTATCAAGGATCGTATAATGAAAATCGGATGGGACACTATATTTGGGGGCTGATTCATAGAGTTACATAGGGTTACATAGATGAACTTGCCCTAACAGACCTTGTAGTCCAAACTAGGTTTCCTGAGATAAAAGATAATGAGGAAGATAGTAAAGCTAGTTTACAGTATAAACGTAAAACGCAAAATACTACTTACTCATTTCTAATCTATTAATTATCTCACCAATGTAATTCTAGAATAAATAAATGCTATATTTTTATCATGTCGTTTTGTTTCTACTTTATGCAAATGAAAGTTCAAATTCGCGCTTTCATTCCAGAGGGAATAGGTAAATTTCATATAAATATCATTATCTTAGAAACAAAAGCATAGTTTGAATTAAAGAACAGTGTTTTTTTTTCATGTATTATAGACACAAACAAAAATATAACTGTTGCTAGCCAGAGATAAACCGGTGTTACACAATGTTATATTTGCAATAACGCAATTATAAATATAAGGTCAAGTATGAAAAGTTATGGCAAACTAAGATCTTCGTCAAGCCATCGCAAGGAACTCTCCTCACAATCAGGAGAGGAGGTCATATAATCCAGTTTTTCTAAGCAATCTAAAAGATTGCTATCAATCACCTTTTCAAATGTTGTCCCTGCTTTCGAAGAGAATGGAAAAATCGCTTTACCCATTCTGCCCGGCCTTATAAACCGAGACTTATATTTGCAATTACGCAATTGTAATTATGCCGTTAAGTAAGCAATGTTATAGTAAACTAAGTTCTTACCCAAGCCCTCGGAAGGAGCTCTACTCACAATCACGAAAAGAGAAAGTTTAATCCAGCTTTTCTAAGCAATCTAAAAAGATTGATATTAATCAGCCCTTTTAAGTGTTGTTCCTGCTTTCGAAGAGAATGGAAATTTCGCTTCATCCAATCTAGCCCGGCCCTATAAATCGATAATTATATTTAAAATAACGCAATTGTAATTATGCGGTTAAGTAGGCAATCTTGTGGCTAACTAAGCTCTTTAACAAGCACTCGAAAGGAGCTCTTCTCACAATCACGAGAGGAGAATTCATAATCCAGCTTTGCTCAGAAATCTAAAAATATTGCTATCAATCAGGCTTTAAAAATATTATACTTGCTTTCGAATAGAATGAAAAGTCACTTTACCCATTCTAGCCCGGCCTTATATATCAAGAATTATATTTGAAATAACACAATTGTATTTGCCTACTTAACCGCATAATTACAATTGCATTATTGCAAATATAATTTTAAATAGATTGATTTTAATAAACCTTTTTCAATGTTATCCGTGCTTTCGAAGAGAATGGAAAAATCGCTTTACCCATTCTAGCCCGGCCTTATATGTAAATCGAATTATTTTTTTAAATAATGCAATTGTATTTGCCTAGTTATTCGCATAATTACAAATGCATTATTGCAAATACACTTCTAAAGGCTTGCTATCAATCAACCTTTTTAAATATTATCCTTGCTTTTGAAGAGAATGGAAAAATCGGTTTACCCATTCAAGCCCGTCCTTATAAATCGAGAATTATACTTGAAATAACGCAATTGTATTTGCCTACTTAACCGAATGATTACAATTGCGTTATTTCAAATATAATTCTCGATTTATTAGGCTGGGCTTAAATCGCTAAAGCGATTTTCCCTTTCTCTTAAAAGCAGGGATAACATTTGGAAATGCTGATTGATAGCAATCTTTTTAGATTGCTTAGAAAAACTGCAGTATAAGTTCTGCTCTCCTGATTGTGAGAAGAGCTCCTTCCGAGTGATGATGAAGAGCTTAGTTAGGAATAACATTGCTTATTACAATTCCCTTATTCCAAATTTAATTCTCGATATATATATATATATATATATATATATATATATATATATATATATATATATATATATATATATATACATATATATGAATCCATCGAAACCGCAAGATTTAAAAAAACAGGATAATTTTTCTTCGGAAATGTTATTTCCTAATTCGCAAAAATTCTGTACTGGGGTAGGATTCGAACCGTGCACACTAAAGCAGTGAGCAACCGCTTTGATTTCAATTATACCGTCCCTTAGACCACTCGACTATGCGGAAGACAAAAGGTTTTCGAATCCCCAAGCCAAGCTTTTAAGGTACGCTTCGCAAGGTCGAACGTGAATATGAAATAGAGAGAAATTAATAGGGAATTCAAAGGAAAAAGGAGAGATATGAGGTAAACACGTGGCGAATATACAATGTATAAATCTTTCATGAACGCGAAAGAATGATGAATTTAAATCAGCAAACCACAAGAAACAGAAAAACCATGATAATTTTTCTCTGGAAATGTTATTTCCTAATTCGCAAAAATTCCGTACAGTGGTGGGATTCGAACCGTGCACACTGAGGCAGGGAGCAACCGCTTTGATCTCAATTAAACCGTCCCTTAGACAGAATACAAAATCTTCCAAATAAAAAACCTTCTAAGGTACGCTTCGTAAGGTCGATCGGAACTATGATATATATATGCAAATTTTGTTGAAGACTATTGTGTATTTTGCATTAATTAATTTCCTTTGGCAACTTTCTCTTCTTCTAACTTTCTTTTTTTATTCCACTTTGTAGATGGTGGATTATTTGTCTAGTATTCATCTTTTATTTAAATGAACGTGTTTGGTAAAACCAAGCAAAATTGCTAAGCTTTCAATTTATTCGATCATCTTCGGAGCATTTTACATATGTAAGGAGTTTAGTTAAGATCTGGCAAAGCGAAAGAAAACGATTTTTAAGGGGTCTTTATTCCCCCTTGGTTAAACGTAACGTTAGAAGAAATGGGCCACTCCTGTGAGTGGAATTTTAAAATAGTTTTAATGTGCGATTCCAGCTTGTCGCTTGCTGTTAATGGCAGGCTTATCTACATTTATTTACATGGCTTCTAAGATGTTAAACCTTGCTCTATTAACCTCTTTTCTTTTAATAATGGTGTTATCAACGAGCATATTTCTCGTTAGGTTAATATTATGGACACTCTCTATATGATTCTTAAGCCCTCCGCTTTGTAGATGCATAGTTGAACGTCTCGAAAGTGTAGCGGTTGTCATGCCAATATATTTTGAGTTTTTATAAAGCTTACAGTCTTTATCGGGGCAGATGAACTCGTAAACTATGTTGGTTGACTTAAGATTCGAGGAGTTTAGGTAGAGGTTTTCATCGAAGATTGCTGGCTTTTGTTGCTTTAAAATAGATGATGAGTTGAATTATATTCGTTTGATGTCTAACCTTGATGTTACGGTTAATAATATCCATGATGTTTTTTTCGTCTATTTTATAGGCCATAGCATTCTTGTTTCTGTCATAAACTTTGATTTTTTTTTACTTCTCTATGGTTACTTTCTGTTTTATCCGCATGTTTGTAATGGTTATTTAAAAATGATTGGAGTTCTTTGTCAATCATGCTTTTTGAGAAACCATTATTCACGAGTATTTGTTTCACTCGTGCAATCTCTTGGTGGAAAAGCTCCCACGTAGAGCAACATTTATAAGCTCGGCGGATGTATGAGCCGATTACGCTTATTTTATTCCTTTCAGGGAATTCACTCCTCGCAATGAGGCATCTTCCCATGTCCTTACTTTTCCTATGTACTTTAGTGATGTAGCTGCCATTGATGTTTTAAACCTCAACGTCCAAGAAAGGGAGTTTATTGCCCGTGCTCAATTGATAAGTGAATTTTAGAACGGATTTCTCCTCAAAATGCTGCTTGATGTTAATCAGATGTTCTTCTTTTTGGATGTTGATGTATATGTCATCTACGTATCGGAAATATGTGTGTGGCTTATTTTATGAGGATGTCCAATAATCTCTTTCCTATGGATAGTGTCCATGATATTACTTAACGAGAGATACGCTCGTTGATAACACCATTATTAAAAGAAAAGAGGTTAATAAAGTGAGGTTTAACATCTTAGAAGCGATATTAATAAATGAAGATAAGCCAGCCAACATCAATCAAGCGACAAGCTGGAATCGCACATTAAAACTATTTTAAAATTCTACTCACAGGAGTGGCCCATTTCCTCTAACGTTACGTTTAACCAAGGTGGAATAACTACCCCTTAAAAATCGTTTTCTTTCACTCACTTGCTCGGAAATCTTGGTAAAAGTACTCGCAAATTTTCCTCAGGACTCGGCAAACGAGGTCAAGTTTTGGGATATTTTTTTCAAAAAGAGGACGCCTCCAAAAACCACTTTCACGAATAAGAGATACTCAACACCATTCTTTCATCATTACTAATATTCACCTTTCTTTGTAAGAGGCCTCACTTAGGCAGATGACTGCTTAAGTCCCCAACCCTGCCCCCCTACGTGACCTGCTGCCAGATGTGAGGTAGAATTGCCAATTATAATTCGTCCCAACTATGCCTAGCTTTTGCCAGGGCATAATTGGGGGCATTGGAGGAAACTGGTTTTAGGAGTAGCCCACAGCAGAGAACAATGTCAGAAACAATTCCGGACAAGGAACGGACTGCTACCTCTGCTGCTCATTAAAACGGAGGCCCCTTCTAGGACCATAGAGGGACATACAACCGCCTCTATGGTATGTTGGGATGCGGTCGCGATTAAAACATTCTCGGAGGGGCGGCGTTGTCAATAAGTCCGCCATATAATCACACCCCTGAGAGGACCCCACACGGACTAATATCATCTCATCCATCGTTATCATTCACCCTAAAAGGAAATTCCTTCTTCCTTCGAGGTGTTTGGCAAAGGTAAGACAGAAAGTAAATGCACCCCCTCCACAAGGGCCTGCACATAAGCAGAATTTGCGGACTCCAGTGCTGCAAGGGTACTGCTAAGAACAGTGAGTGGTTTAGAAAAACAGAGTAAGGGGAAGGTTTACGAAACCTTATTCGGAAGCCTAAATGTGGCAGTCCTTCGCTTGGTCAACTTACTGACAGGATACGTCACTATATGCGAGACGGAAAAGGATTTAGAGGCCCTCACAAAAGAAGCTGGGATAAAGATCCCGAGGGGAATAAACCTTCAACCTAGTACCCCTCCCCAGATCCAGGCACACAGAAGTGTGATATCCCGAGGACTGGACCCGTGGATCGGCCAACATACAAAGGAGGAAATTAAAGGAGAAATAGAGAGAAACCTGCCGTGGGTGAGCATACCCGGAGTGGTAAGAGTTAAAAACAGATGAGATAACACGAAATACAACCACGTGTTTAAAATCATATTTGGCGATACCACGATGGCAACCAAGGCGAAGTAAAGTAGAATACGGCTCTTCAACGCCAAAATAAGTGGAAAACAAATCGATAAGAAGAAGTTCACCACAGTACAAATCTGGTTCAGGTGTTTTAAATTAGAGCACCATGCCACAAAAGATTGCAAGGAGCAGGAAATAACCTGCTCTAGACGAGGTGGTAAAGGACATGGCTGGCGGGAATGCCGGCAGCCGAAAAAAATGCCCAAATGGTGGGAAAAAGCACCGGCTATGGCCATGTCTTGCTCAAAGAAGAAGGAGGTGCTGAAAAGAAAAGCATACAAAAAAGGCGGAGGGAATAAGGAGAGCGAATACCTCCTATACCCAAGCAGCAAAAGCCTTCCCCACAAGGACCGTAGAAAGTGCCGCTCCAAAGACCTACCTGAAGGTGAGGAATAAAAACACAACAAAAATCGTCTCGTGTATTTTGTACGCGCACGTGAAAAACCTTATAAGCCCGGGCTGCCTTGCGACCGATCTGAACACCATGCTCAAAACGAATGGTCTCGAAGAAATGTGGTTCCCGGACAACCCTCAATCGGGGAACGTCCTGCAACTGCAATACGAACCCAAGGAAGAAGCCCCAGCGACGCCGTTTCCACCAAGAAGATAGAGCGGAAGTAAATGAAGACCAAGAGACAACCGAGCCCTTCAAAAATCTAAAAATCGGGACCCAAGAATAGAGGCCAAAAGAAAACGAGAAATACAGGGGATAAAAAGACGCAAGAAGAATTAAGCAAGCTGAGGGTAACATCTCGAGCTCCGCATCGTCCTCTGAAATCGAAGAAGAGCAGATCCAACCCCCCCAAAAAACAAGAGGTTGAGGAGTAGTATCAGGGAAAAGGCTCCCCAACAAACCACTAAATTTGATGGAGAAGGGCTACAAATGCAATTCTACAAGACTGAACAGACCCCATTCCCAAACAACCCAACCATTAGGAAGATTGTTGAAGGGGTAAAGACAGGCCAATTAAAGTGGACCTATGATGCCTAGGCGCAAACGACAACAGTAGATGAGGTGCTCGTGGCGGCAAATATTAAATTACACAAGGACTCCTGCCTCACCTTAAGTGAAGCAGAGTATGAAAAAATAAGAAATCAAAAAAGAGACGGGATAAGAAGTAAGGGAGAACACACACACTCACATAGACTACAATAACACAAAACAAACAAACATGGAAAACACATAAACACGCTAAAAATACTCCCACTAAACACTAACGGATTGGAAGGGAAATCCATTCACTACAGAAACATATTCCGTACAGTGGATCCCGACCTAATTCTCATTTACGAACAAGGTGTAAACACAGAAAATACCACAATAAAAATACCAAATTACACTGTCATCGCAAAAAAACATACACAAGAACGATATGACGGCGCAGTCATCGTAATCAGAAAAAACTTCACATACAAAACACTTACAGACTTAGAAGAATCATTCGTGGCTGTCGAAATCGCTACCCTGGTGGGAGGCCTAACTGTGGCAGTGGCATACCAGCCGCCCCGCCGAAAGTACCTGCCGATTCCCAATTTTTTTAACATCTTTAGACGAGGAAAAATGGCGTTGCTAGGTGGAGACCTAAACGCCAGTTGCACAGCATCTGGTTACGGTAACTCCAACCAAATGGAAAGGAATTTGGAACTACTCTTCTAAAGAGACAGACTCCAGAGAGTAAGACTAGATTTCCCGACTTACCTAACGCAAGGTTCGGCAACGAAACCGGACATAGTGTTGGCTAGCCGTAACTTCCCCTTTAATATCAGCAACGAGCCCGGACCTGTGGTACCGAGCGACCATATTTCGATCTTTACACCATCTCGCTTGCACCAATTCTCAAGCCCCTCCTACTTAGGAAGAGTGAGCGAAAGCTAACTGGGAGCTATATAGAGAGATACTCAGCGAATATCAACCAGCTGACCTGGAAGATGCCAATCTCGAAGAGGTATATGAGGAGATGAACTCCATCACTAATCTCCTAATCCAAGCCGACGATAGATGCATCCCCAGGATCTCTTATAAAATGCTCCCACAACCTAGGTGGACAAACGAGATGAGAAATATCGCTTAGGAACATAGAGAAATATTCAAGAAATAGACAGAACAGGCCCAAATTGGGAAAGGACAGCCAGGATGAGACAACTAATCGAGGAACTAAAACACACATTCACAGAGAAAGAGAAGGAAATCTGGAATGACATCATTGGTAGGCTGGACAGGGAGGACAGTCCAGTAAGTTTTTGGAATAGCATCAGAAGACTTAGGGGACTGCCCACCAAAGTTAGATCTTAGCTCGGCCAACATTAGAAAAATATACATGATGTACGTCCGGACTAAGCTCATTAACCCCGCAGTAGTGACTCAAGTGGCCAAAAAGACCTGAATGAGAAAACTGCAACGAGGACAGAACTCCGCATCACTACTACTTAATAAAGCCAGAAGGCGTGACCAACATCGGAAGAGGGATCTCCATACAATGAAAAAACTGGACCCTATTAACTTCTCCACCCAGAAATTGGGAAGAAGGGTCTAGTTAACTCTTACTGACGATGTCATTCCTGAATTACAGGAAACTGGTGGCAGACTTAATATACCTGTAAGACTGCCAGAGAAAGTCTCACGTCGTAACTAGATCCCAAGTACTAAGTTCTGCTCACAAAAAACATTTCGTCAATATAAACATAACAGGAACACAAAAACAAACACAGTTCAACCGAAACAAAAAACAGAGAGAACAAATAACATAATATTAAAAAAACAGGTAAATTGCTGAGCTAACAGCTATTAAAGGCTTGAATGCTCAAGAATTTAACTCAAAAGTAAGTAAACAAGAATTGAGACACTGACAATGAGAAGAACACGCTAGCTACCCCCCCCCCAAAAAAAAAACATAGAAAAACACTACATACAACAATAAGACAAAAAGAAAAAAAATCAAAATGAAGAATATAATGTGGTGCCCGGCTACATCGGTAAAGGAGGCAAGAACATTTCAAAACGCTCCAAAGATGATCGAATAAGATCGAAAGCTTAACAATTTAATTTGATTTTTACCAAACACATTCATTTACAAAAGAGATGAATACAGGACAAGTAATCGACCATCTACAAGATGGAATAAAAAAGATAGTTAGAAGAAGAGAAAGTTGCCAAAGAAAATTAATTAAGGCAAAATACACAATGGTCTTCAACAAAATTTTTATTCAAGAAAGAGTGCTCCTCAACTACACTAATATTAAAACCCATGACTTAGCAGCGAAAAATGAACCTAAACTATAGCCTTTCGTCGCCATCTTATAGAAAGGCAAATAGAACTTTTAGAGAAAACCATCCCAAAACTTGAACGTGATGTTGAGGAAACGTTATCACAACTTGAAGAGCTCGAAATTCCACATGCAACGCGAAACTATATCACAAAAGCTATCTCCAACAGCGCTTTACAAATGGAAAACTCTGGAAAAATTATTAAGACCAAAAAGCTAAATAAACTGTACAAAGGACGTATAGCACTACCATAGGGAACAACAACATCATTCATCAATCTCTTCCGTCATACGCTCTCCAATAGTGAAATAGAAGCCCTTAACCTTGGTTTTAACTGCCACATACAAGACAAATTCCATTTAATTTCTACAAAAGTCGAACTAAAGTCCCTGTTCCAATCTATGTTAAGGCTACAAGATTAAGCCATCATTGAAATTAACTCCAACCTAAAAGACCAACTACGCGCAGAAGCCACCAAACGAAGATGCTTTACTGGCAGAAAGGTTATAACACCAGAAATACGTAAGCCCATCAGCTCTCTAAAAAATAACGAAGAAATAGTCATAAGATAAGCTGAAAAATCCAACATATACGTCATTCTAAACAAAGAAGAATATAACAACAAATTGAATCCCATCTTAAGTGACACCACTAAATTTAAACGATTGGAAAAAGGTCCAATAGAAGACTTAAAAAAGAAAATAAATGGACAAATAACTAAAGCTAATGCACTAATCGGGGGACTTCACTTCCAAAAGATCATCGGTAATTACACACCAAGATATCTGTCTGGCAATGTAAAAATTCATAAGCCGTGCAACCCATTGATGCCCATCATATCTTAAGTCACAACTCCTACGTTCTGTTTAGCTAAAACCCTAAATGCATTAATAAAAGCGTACATCCCTTCGAAATATAGAATAAAATCCGCGGAGGAATTCCTCGACATACTCCACGCAACAAGACCATCAAGACTAATATCATTTCTTGACGTAGAAAGCCGGTTTACGAACGTACCTTTCGCGTCAGGCCATCAACATCATTATAAAAAAATGCGTACCACCATCCTACACTGTCTCCTGCAAATCTTGGCCAAAACATCTTAAGGAGCATAATACGTTCATGCACATCAGAGGCGGACGGTAATCTATACACACAAGTGGATGGAGTGGCTATGGGGTCACCCTTAGGGCCGATCGTCGCCAACTATTACATAGGTCAACTTGAGGTGGGATTATTGGACATCATGGAAAATAAGCCACATACATATTGCCGATACGTAGATGACATCTACATCAACGTCCAAAACGAAGAATATCTGGTTAACATCAAGCAGCATTTTGAGGAGAACTCCGTTCTTAAATTCACTTATCAATTGAGCACGGGCAATAAACTCCCTTTCTTGGACGTTGAGGTTTAAAACATCAATGCCAGCTACATCACTAAAGTACATAGGAAAAGTACGGACATAAGAAGAAACCTCAATGCTGAGAGTGATTGCCCTGGAAGGAATAAAATAAGCGTAATTGACTCATACATCCGCCGAGCTCATAAATGTTGCTCTACGTGGGAGCTTTTCCACCAAGAGATTGCATGAGTGAAAGAGATACTCGTGAATAATGGTTTCTCAAACAGCATGATTGACAAAGAACTCCAATCATTTTTAAATAACCATTACAAACATGCGGATAAAACTGAAAGTAATCATGGAGAAGTCAACAACATCAAAGTGTATTACAGAAACCAGATGTCCACGGCCTATAAAATAGATGAAAAAAACATCAAGGAGATTATTAACCGTAACATCAAGGTTAAATATCAAAGGGATAAAATCACAATTATCATCTATTTTAAAGCATCAAAAGCCAGCAATCTTCTGGTAAAAAAACACATTTGCATAAACCCTCAAATCTCAAGGCAACCAACATAGTTTATGAGTTCATCTGCCCCGATAAAGACTGTAAGCTTTATAAAAACTCAAAATATATTGGCATGACAACCGCTACACTTTCGAGACGTTCAACTATGCATCTACAAAGCGGAGGGCCTAAGAATCATATGGAAAGTGTCCATAATATTAACCTAACGAGAGATATGCTCGTTGATAACAGCATTATTAAAAGAAAAGATTTTAATAGAGCGAGTCTTAACATCTTAGAAGCCATATTGATAAATGAAGATAAGCCGGCCATCAACAGCCAAACGACAAGCTGGAATCGCAGATTAAAACTCCTTTAAAATTCCACTCACACGAGTGGCCCATTTTCTCCTAACGTTACGTTTAACCAAGGTGGAATAAATAATTCTTAAAAATCGTTTTCTTCCAATCTGCCAGGTCCTCACTCCACTCATTACATCAGTAAAGGAGGTAAAAACATTTCAAAACGCTTCGAAGATGATTGAAAAAGATCGAAAGCTTAGAAATTTTGTTTGGTTTTTACCAAACACATTTATTAAAGAAAAAGATGAATACTGGACAAGTAATCCACCATCTACAAGATGGGAAAAAAAGATAGTTAGAGGAAGAGAAAGTTGCCAAAGGAAATTAATTAAGGCAAAATACACAATGGTCTTCAACAAAATTTGCATTCAAGAAAGACTGCTACCAAACTACACTAATATATATATATATATATATATATATATATATATATATATATATATATATATATATATATATACATATATATATATATATATATATATATATATATATATATATATATATATATATATATATATATATATATATATATATATATATAATATATATATATATATATATATATATATATATATATATATATATATATATATATATATATATATATATATATATATATATTCATTAACCCATAAGAGATAAAAAACATGAAACATAAGCTACTTTGCCTTTATTTAAGACCATAATGATAGCAAATATCAGTTAAGAATGAAGGAAGAGAGAGATAGCAAACGGAAGAAAATAATTTAAACATTTTTCCCTGTTCAAGAAAATGTTAATGGTAACCTATTAATTAGCGCAGCAGACTGGCAAGAGCAGTATTCGATAGCATAGGTCCGGACCCCATCTTTTTTTCATTTTCTTTTACAGATATTTGCTTTCACATTATTTTAATTGTGTTTGCTATTTTCTATTTCTTCTTTTTTAATATATGTATAATCCTTGTTTGGTATTATATAAAATACCAAATCGCTAGTGCATTGTATTTCTCTATTTTCTTTGCGTTAATGAGCATCTCCCTTGTCACGCTTTATTTTGATTTCCAATCTCGACAAATTCCGTTGAAGGAAATGAGACATCGATTCTTCGACAAAGTTTCTGTTAGAATTGTCGCAGAGATTTGACCCCATATACTATTCGAGAAATATATTAATTACAGAAAGATGCTCTTCAAGATTTAAGAAAATCTTAAATTGAATTCTATCGCTACATAAGAGATAAGCTGTCAAATTCCACTATCTTATAACCTATAGAATACCCGATAATTAATCGGTCTTATTTGGCCATAGTTACTTAATTACATTAATGCTTGTTCTTCCCTAGAGAAAGCTGATCAAATACAGCTTACCTTTTGAAGAAGTAAGTCGAGTAAGGATTAGACGTGCCAGCTATTTTTGTTCTTATCCTAAGCTTAAATATTTTTTTCAGATCCTTCAGGTTAAAAACTATTTAAAAAATTTGGACACCGAGAAGAATTAGAGCCACATGGATTTTCCATATTTTATTTTTTTTAAATATGTTATTTTGGCATCTAATCTATCGCGCCTATATCTTGGCTTACTCAGGGCTAGTACCTTTTCGTTTTGTTGAAATTTTGTTGATATTAATATTATAACAAAGGGCTCACCCCGACACCTATCCTAAGATTTAACCCTATTTCTATTACTCAATTATTTTCCAAATATTTTAAAAACTTATTTACAGTTGACTTATCCGTTTTACTGGTTGATGCATTAACCTATATGCTTCATAACTTATAGTCGTCACATGATCGCGGTCATGAGTCTAGGTTTCTTTTGTTACACGTCAGTTCTGCTTGTAATCGTGTAACTCATAAATGGCTTCTTTACAATATGAATAATTGTACGATTGGTGGTAATTCTCTTACAATTTTTATTGAATTCCTGTCAAATCGAGCAAAAGAGTTATTGAAGGAGAACCCAGTACCGGACTCGAATTTTATGTGTAGTCCCACAAAGCGGTGTTTTAGGCCCCATCTTATTCGCAATGTATACACCAGAAATTTTAAAGCCTAGAAAATCGTTTCCTCGTTAATGCGGATGAGACAACCTTATTTTTCACATTCCTTCAACCTTTTAGAGCGATCTAATATCAACAAATCTGTTAACAGAGACTTGGCAAGAATCTCTAAATTCTGCTCTTTTCGGGGTATGCTGTAAAATCTGCTAAGCTCTAATTGATGATTATACGGAGTTTTCAGAGTATGAATCTGCCTCGTCCTCCTTAAAATATTAGTTGGATACTTTTTTACTCAACTGCTAGGATTAACATGCTGGGTGTGATCATTAATCACAAAATGATCTTTAAAGCCCATTTAAGACGTATGGCTTCTTATATTGCGGAAATATATGGTATATTAAGTAAATGTCATAGAATTGTCAATATTGACAACTGTTTAAAAATTTTTATTCATTTATACAGCCTTATTTGAAATATTCCTCTGCTGTATGACATTCTGATGCTTTGCCTCCTAAAATTACACGATAAAGCAGCTAAAAAAAATAAATTTATGTTTCCTGATCTTCAAGGCGACATATCATTTTAGAAATATTGCATCTGACATATTTTGGAAAAATATATAAGTGGATGTTAAGCATCCCTTTAGGATTTATCTAGCTGAACTGTATAATGTTGGTAGGAGAACGAGTTAGAAGTAAGAGGCATGTAATTGATTCGACATCACGTAATGGTTATTCCTCCTCGTTTCTTGTGAATGGGACTGAGTAGTATTCACGGTCTTTTATCACAAACTATTGGCTAATGTGGAATTTACTTTCTGATTCTATAATTGTGTCCAAAAGTGCAAACTTTTTTCGACAAAAGTTAATATATTTCTAGCCAATTATCAATAAATTTAGTCTTTTTTATCTCTGTTGAAATTAATAAACCTGTTTGATATTTTAGTAACTCATCTTCAGAGTGGATCATTTGGTATATTTTTAATGATTTGAAATTTTAATTTTGATTCTATATCAAGTTGGATTTTTGTTGTGGTTTTTATTAGATCTAAAGATTTCTCTCCTAAATGTTACACTTCGCTAAAACTTCAGTTTTGGTGCCTCTTGACTCCCCGGCGTGGCCCTCAGTTGGCCTATTTTGTAATAATATGTGATCTTTAAGAATATCGGCTTTATCCACGACAGAATATTCTGAACATCTTTATACATAGGCTCAATGGGTGAGCATGTGTTTGTCTTACTGTATTTTCCCCAATATTTCTCATTATACAAAAAACATGCAAGAGGCAAAGAGACATCTCCAATTTTGCACTGACTAATTAATCAGGAATTTCGGCAACCTCAAAAGAGCGCTTTTTGCGAATCCTTAGATCTAAGTTTTGATATTGTACCATGACAAATTTTGGACCAGGAATGGTGAGAAATTATAGGAAGAATACTTATCAAATTGCTGATTTGGATTTTTTGACCTAAAGTTTTGGATAATCCACAGGTACATTACAGAGTTCAACCTCGCATGGAAACGTATCTCCCTTGACAGAATGTCGGTAAACGTAATTCTATAGAAGAAAGTTATCAGTATAAATGAACACTGATTCTTCACTTGATATTCCTAATAAATAAGGGGATAAATATATATTTCTTCTAAGCTTGGGCTAATTTAAAATTTTCCCTTCACTTGTAAAAGATAAAAAGAGAATTTTTCTTAACAGATCATCAAACTACTCAAACTCTCCTGTTAGAATGCGTAGCAAGACGAGACGATCATTCGATTAAGATATGCATTTTAATATTTTTAAACTAAACTAATTCAAAGAAGATATAGGTATTCTAAGATCGCTAGGATTTTTTTGTTGCTGGAAGAGTCAAATCTCAATGAGGATTTGAAGATCAAAATTTTTGTCTCTTCTGATTCCTCCCTCTACTTTGGAAGCAAATGAGGACTATACAAGCGTTAATAATCATTGGCAAAGTAATTAGAAGAAAATTTTGTCCTAACAACGCATTTATTAAAATAAGGCTAACAAATTTCCTCTAAGAGTAACTGCTGCGAAAGATTCCTAAGAATTTTACTGATCTTCATACGTTTTCCAGCACCATAGAGATACAGGTGGAAGCGGGGTGAATTATCCAAGTTGCCCAAACACCCTCACCACATATATGGGTATATGGTTTAGGACCTACGTAGACTTTAATCCGATGGAGAGCCTATAGGGTTTCGTCCAAATGAGAGATCAAGAAGAGGAAATCCTGCAAAATAGGAAATCCTGCAATTGTTATTAAGCCCAACATGGAGAGCCATCGCTAAGGTCATCTTTTGGAGGGAAAGTAGTAATGAAACGATAGGGAACGTATATATATATATATATATATATATATATATATATATATATATATATATATATATATATATATATAAATATATATATAAATATATATATATATATATATATATATATATATATATATATATATATATATATATATATATATATATATATAAATATATATATAAATATATATATATATATATATATATATATATATATATATATATATATATATATATATATATATATATATATATATATATATATATATATATATCTCAAAGTAGCACGAAAGAATGATGAAAATAAATCCATTAAACAACATTGATAGAGAAAACGGAATAATTTTTCTTTGCACTAATATTTTTATTACCTTTTTTTGAAAAAAATCAGCGCAAGAAAGCGATTCGAACTATGCACACTGAGGCAGTGAGCACCGCTTTGATCACAGTTAAAAGTATGCCTTTTTAGTACACTATGCTACGCAGAGAACCAAAAATTCTCTAAATAGAATAGCTTCTAAGGAACACTTTCACAAGCTCGAACGGGAACTATGAAAGAAATAGAAAATTAATTGGGAATTCAAAGAATAAATGAGGAATAGTTAAACGCGTGGCAAATTTACAAATGTATATATCTCTCAATTAACGCGAGAGAATGATGAAAGCTGTGCTCGCTGCCTCAGTGTGCATGGTTTGAATCGCTTCCCTGCACGGATTTTTTTCAAAAAAGGTAATAAAAATATTACTGCAAAGAAAAATGATTCCGTTTTCTTTTTCTATGTGGTTTAATGGATTCATATATACATATATATATATATATATATATATATATATATATATATATATATATATATATATATATAATGAAAAAATAAAAACTTACAAAGTGGCACGTGAGGAAAGCAATAATATGAAAATTAACCCAAGGAAAATAAAAAGAAGAATCCAAGCACTTTCGAACTATATTTGCAAGTTCATTTTCAAAGAATAGCTTGAAAATATAGAAGACAACCTTATATAGGGTACAAAAATATGTAGGGAACGCCCATCACATAGTACAAACAAACGGAAAAAAACATAAAAACAAGACAGAAAAATACCAGCAAAAAGAACAATAGACAACTAATAACAGACATGTGCATGCCTAAAATGATTTACACACAACAACGCCATGTATATGAATGGAATATGGTTGGATAAAAAATTATAATTTAAAGGATTATCATTAGAGCGAAATCATTTAGGGCTAAGAGTCAATCCAGAGACACAACAAAGACACGTGGTGGGGGAGGTAATGCGAATGATATTACATTAATAAAGCGTGACAACAGGTTGCATTATGAAGTTATTTTATTTAGTCCAAGTTTTTTTGAAAACAGAATCAACTTTGAAAAAAACAGGGCAAATTTTCATATTGGGTAAGATGGCAATTAACGAACACTTGTCTTTTATATTTGCTATTTCGTAATCTTCCTTATTTGTATTTAATATAAAGTTTTGTCGTTTCTGTTCCACTACCATTTGCAGGTTTGTTTGTTTAAGTAATTTTTTTATATAAGCAAGGATTTCTTTTATTACTTGTATCGGTGTGGTCTGATAGTCATACATGTGTACATCCGTTCCAAGCAGGTAAAGAATTCCCTGTCCCCACTTATGCTACCCTACGAGCCCGACCCCTTTTCAAAGTTTGGGCATGCCCTTTTCTCTCCACTTCGCTCCAAGAAAAGATCCTCTTCCGGAAGAGAGGACTGTGAGAGAACAAACTCTAATGTCCACCTCGAGCTCCCACTTCAAGCAGAGTCCACGTGGGCCTAAGCTAGATCTCTAAATGCAAGGAGAGAGAACTATTCTCGCATGGGTAAACTTCAAAGCGGCTGGTAACACCTGTGTTTGATCAGTCGACCTATCCCCCGCTGGACGCATTTTTCCAACGCTTCCCTACTGGGAGGCCAGGAGCAACCCTAGAAGAAGCTTCCTTGGTCGTCTTATCTCATCTGGGCCTAAAGACCTTGGCATCATTCGAGAATGCCATGCGTATAGTCTTTCTAGCGAGGAAGCCAGCAGGGTATTTAACCTAAAGTCAACCGTTACTCGTCAGAGAGTAGCGCGCGAACTTTTACGAAGATACAGCCTCTCGTCCCGAGCCAAACCTCAGAGTTAGGTCTCGTTGGCTAGACAGATTGTCCTGAGTTTGGCCACAGTCAATAGGCAAATTCGTGAAACATTTTTTTTGCAGAATTGCGCGAACTAGTCTTCTCATCCTGTCAAGTAAACCTCGCCCCCTCGTGGGAGATTACTTATCCAAATTCGAAAGTCTCTCACCCAGCATGGAAATTAACTTACTCGTTCTCCTGGTAATTCCGACCCTTACGTCAAGAGTACAACGCCCCTCGAGCCACAAGACTAGCTCGCCTCGTAAGAATCGCTCCTCTCACCAAGAGTCAAGCCCCTTTTGTCCTCGCTACCTGAAATCCTCCTCCCAACCCTTTAATTGGACTCCCTGCAAAATTGTTCATGTCTGACCAAGTCCCATATTTTGATTCCTGTTAAACTGATTAGTATTTGATTTATTATTTCATTGGGAGCAACATTATTCTCCAATTCATTTTCCTTTGTAGACCCTTCAATCATTAGCATTATTTGTGTAATTAAAGTTTATTTTGGTTTTTAATCTTTCAATAACCTTGAATGAAACCTGGCATTTATATCTTCACTTTGGCTAACCATTAATCTCCTCCTGCACTCACATCTATTAGCCCTGTGCAGCTGGTCTATCTATCAAGCCGCCTCCAACGTAAGTAGACTGCATTCTCTGCAGCGAAGGTATCCGCTCATGATACTACGACATATATATATATATATATATATATATATATATATATATATATATATATATATGTATATATATATATATAATCATATATATATATATATATATATATATATATATATATATATATCCGTTAAACCACATTGAAAGAGAAAACGGAATAATTTTTCCTTGCAGTAATATTGTTATTACCTTTTTCGAAAAATCCGTGCAGGGAAGCGATTTGAACCAGGCACACTGAGGCAGCGACCACCGCTTTGATCACAATTAAAAATATGCCGTTAGTACACTCAGCTACGCAGAGAACTAAAAACTTCTCTGAATAGAATAGCTTTTAAGGAACACTTTAGCAAGCTCGAAAGATATATACATTTGTATATCTGACTAGCGTTTAACTATTCCTCATTTATTCTTTGAATTCCCAATTAATTTTCGATTTCTTTCATAGTCTCCGTTCGAGCTTGCGAAAGTGTTCCTTAAAAGCTATTCTATTCAAAGAATTTTTTGGTTCTTTGCGTAGCGCCCTGTACTAACGGCCAACTTTTTACTGTAACCAAAGCAGTGCTCGCTGCCTCAGCGTGCCTGGTTCGAATCGCTTCCATGCACGGATTTTTCAAAAAAGGTAATAAAAATATTACTGCTAGGAAAAATTATTCTGTTTTCTCTTTCAATGTGGTTTAATGGATTTATTTTCATCATTCTCTCCTGCTACTTTGAGAGATATATTCATTTATAAATATATATATATATATATATATATATATATATATATATATATATATATATATATATATATATACAAAGAAAGAGCAACTACAGGATCTGCGGGTGATTATACAACCACCACAGGGCTATGTAATTTATATTTTCTGACTTTCAAATAAATTTGAGGACAGAAAGAAAGATGCAGAAACCTGGTGTAGCTGACTATAAATACATATAGTACGAGAGAAAATAATAATTGGACGCGAATGAGCAAATGAGACAAGAAACCGGACTTTTTTATAGGCAAGAGAAAGGGACATTCGAAGAATCCAGAATCAAAGATGGCAGAGGGCGGCCCAGTAAAGGCGATCCTGTACCGAGAAGACAGAAATAACGCAAGGGGAAAAAATTTTTTTTAAATTTCCTGGCCGGGAATTTTAAACAAAAGTTTCCACTGACGTTATTTCTGTCTTCTCGGTAAAGGATCGCCTTCACTGTGCCGCCCTCTGCTCCCTTTGATTCTGGATTCTTCTATTGTCCCTCTCTCTTGCCTTTAAAAAAAACCCGGGTTTCTTGTCTTATTCGCTCATTCACGTCCATTTCTTCTTTCCTTTTGTACTATATATATATATATATATATATATATATATATATATATATATATATATATATATATTGTTTTACCGCGGAGTAGTTAACAGTTTTTTCCCCAAGCGATCCATTTTCTGACTAGGAGTGAAATCTGATTTCGCGCACGGCGTAAGAGTAGAAACGCATAAGTAGGTCACGACCCGAATAGGCGATGACAAAAGAGAGACCAAGTCGACCCTTTCTTCAAACACAAGATCGAAGCGTTTAAGCGGCATAACGCGACCGCTCTCTTACACAGGTCGCTCGGGACGCGCACAATACACACTAAACACGAACTTTTATATCACAACGTTTTATGTACTTCTCGGATCATCCTTTTTCATCCTTACACAAGGACCCACTTCTAATGGAGAAAGGCCAGGAGAGATGCGCGACCCTCTCATGTATTCAGGTTTCTCACTATTTATTTTCCTCTGTTCACTTTGTTTATGTATTATACTCATATTTTGATTTACTCTATTTCCACCGTTTTCCACGAACATCTCTTGCTACGAGGCTTAATCAAAATTTAATAAGTAAAAATATTTTTATCTTTCATCAAGTTTCACTAGTATTAATGAGGTGTTCCACTTTTACCATTATTAGCGAATGGTGTCAATATCCATTTCACACCCATCCTCTCCGATACCCTCACATTTTGTAGCATTAGGGCGGGTCATACTTTGGGGCAACCATATATTTTAATTAAATCATCTAATGAGGGGTGCTTAAATTGTAGATTTTCCGGTGTAGATTTTCCGGTGTAGATTTGAAAAAACAACTTTATTTTGTTATACAATTGCTCCTACCTTCATCAATTTCCATTTAAATAAAAGTAAATTTTTCCCTTTCGTCACGATCTTATGTAACTTATTTTATTTAATCCAAGTGCACACAAACACAAATTAACCTCAAATTTACATGTTTTTTTGAGCGAGAATAGTGTATGCAAAGCTCTACATATAGCTGCATGGGGCATTTTGGGTCATATTCAAAAGTTAAACTTCACCAGAGCACATAAATCTTGATTTGACTCATTCCTGGACATCAGAAGTCTACTTATCTCTTGTGCCCTGATTCATCCATCCCTTTTTTCATGTGAGAAATACTTGGAAGAAGCCTCAGTCACCATTTTTACAACCCTCTCAATGCTCTCTGTGTGGCTAGGCCAGACAGGTACTTTCATAGGAAAGTCAATTAAGTTTTTCAATTCAAAAGTACTTAAAGTGAAAGTGAGAGGTGGCTCAGAGACATCCTCCAACCAATTGATCGGATCTTCAATCCTGATAGCATCACAATTAATGTCCGATGTCCTTCTAAGCCTTACAAAGGAGTTTGCCAGTTAAGTATCTGGGTCCCCTTCTCCCCTGATGGTCTGGATTCCTTTCAGCTCTTTAGTTCTCTCCGCCTGAACTTGAGAGCATAGTATGGTTTGAAGCATGGCTTCACTGTATGCATACCAAGCTGATCTCTTAACAGTTGGCAAAACAATATCCAACACCTCCTTCCTCTGAGACTTGAGGTAGTGAAATTAATAAAAGATGTGCCTAGGTCCCTCAATCCTAGAGTGTTTAATCTTAACGTTAAATCAGCATTGGTAATATACACGAATGATGAAATCAACAATGAGTCGTAGATTTTTAATGGCTTTTCCTTTGAACTCGTGATTTGACACCCACAGCGGATGAAATTTGTTAGCTGTGGTCAGCCAGCGACTGTGTTTTACTGGTCCTATTTACAATAAAGAAAGTCCTGTAGGAAGCACTCCATCTCTGATTGCTGATACAATTCTATAGCCGTAGTGTTGATCAGTGGAAAGATCTTGCACCACTTCCTGAGGTATCTTGGTAAGAGGAGGACCTAAAGATATTTGAGTGAAATTTGGGTTGATATCCAAGTCTGTAACAGAGTCAAGGAACTTTCCTATTGGTGCGGAATATCTTTTGTCAGATAGTGTTGAGCCATCCAGGTTGATAATTAGATGACAGAGAGGGAGTTCCCCAGTGTGCAAATTACAGACCAACCAAACAAGCTTTCTGCCCATTCTTTGCATTACTCCAGCATTTACACCTGTGTTTATTTACATTCGTGGAGTCTCATCAAATGGCCCTTAAGCTTTTATCTAAACTCCTTTCCCTAAGCCATCCAAACATAGCCTTAGCGATCTTCTCTGCATATGATTCTTCTTTTGTAGCCTTTTCTGGGACAAAGTGGAAGAGGTAATTTCTCCCAGGCTCACTGATGACAGTATAATGCTCTTCTTTTGTTTTTACTGGAAACAATTTGTCACTTCCCTCTGCTTTCATCATAAAATTTGCCACATCAATTCGTCCATCAAAGAGAACACAAGAAATTCCCCCATCCTTCCTCAAATTTTCCTCAAACTCATGTTCAATAACTGATATTAGCCTTTCCTGTGCTCTCTTAACTTTATTCTTATCAATTAATTTACATGTATCTTCTTCAGTAATGAATCCAGCATCTTTTAAAGCTGATTTTGCTATAGCTACAGTTGGTCTCAATCTGACACCGTACCTTATAGTAGCAAGAGCAATATTTGGAATTTCATCATAATTCTTTCTATTCCTGGTGGAAAATTCCGGGTCTTGGACAGCTTCAAAAATTACTTAATCACCCAAACTGTTGTCAAATCAGAATTATCTGCCTCCAGATCTTCACCTTCTGCCAAAAAATGATGGATTTCTTTTCTTGGTGGTTTTCCTGCTAAAACAGCGCTTTCATCCTTATCTTTTCTCTTTCTTTCTGCTATCCTTTCTTTTTCTTTCCTTTCTGAAGCTCTTAATTGTCTATTATGCTCTTGAATATCAGGACCTCTATTTTGAAAGGTACCTTCTCCTTTTGTCCTTTAATAAAGGCCCGTTCCCTAGTAGGTATTTTTTCCTTTTTACTACAACAGCAGTTAATGTTAGCTTCAGTCTCACAGCCATTACAAACTACTTCCCCACAACTGGAAACTTGACATTTGCATGTCAATATATCAAATAACTTATCTAGTTTTGCAATGAACCTCTCTTTTACTTCAATTTTTCCTTTACTAAGGGAAACGTTTACTGCCTCCTTACACACCTCCTTAAGCTTTGATATTACTGTGACCTTTTTATTTACAACAGGTGGTTTGAGGAGAGCATTAGCTTTGGTCCACTGATTAACCAAGCTATAATACATGCCTTTTACCAGCTGGTCAACTTCATAATTTCTCCGGTCATCTTCTCTTTGCTCCCTCAGGTAGATGCCGTACCTCAAAATATCTCTTATTGTTGGTAACTAGTAGGTATTTTTTCCTTTTTACTACAACAGCAGTTAATGTTAGCTTCAGTCTCACAGCCATTACAAACTACTTCCCCACAACTGGAAACTTGACATTTGCATGTCAATATATCAAATAACTTATCTAGTTTTGCAATGAACCTCTCTTTTACTTCAATTTTTCCTTTACTAAGGGAAACGTTTACTGCCTCCTTACACACCTCCTTAAGCTTTGATATTACTGTGACCTTTTTATTTACAACAGGTGGTTTGAGGAGAGCATTAGCTTTGGTCCACTGATTAACCAAGCTATAATACATGCCTTTTACCAGCTGGTCAACTTCATAATTTCTCCGGTCATCTTCTCTTTGCTCCCTCAGGTAGATGCCGTACCTCAAAATATCTCTTATTGTTGGTAACTCAGATACCATCAGCTCTTGCTCAGTCCCAACGAAAATTAGTCAGATGAGAAATTGATTTAGGTCTTGTATTGATTTTTGCCATTGTCACACTAATCGTAGGTATATCTGCAAATGAAAGGATGGCACTTGGATTAAGAAATAATCTCTACCAAATAATTATATGTTATTCTAAAATGATCCACAGCCTTTACTACCCTCCAAATAAAATTTAAATGTTCTATAAGCACATAACAGTTACAATGCTTAACAGACTTGGCAACATTACTGGAATATTGCCTTCCACTGAGTAATGAGTACTGGCTACTTGAAATTTTGGAGTTAGATCAAACTAAATTAAGGGGTCATTTTAACAGGTTTGCTACTTCTCATGTCTCTCTAATACATTTTTACATTTTTTTATACAAATATCTTTCAGATTACATAAATGTATTGATGATATAAAACGGTAAATTTGATCTATTATGGGTAACTAAAATTATAGTAAAATATAGTAAATGACCCAGAACTAACAATTTTTCAACTTCAAATTGATGTAGGTTAGATTAATCAGAATTCAACCTTTCTGCGAAAAGTATGTTCTTTTCACCAATATTTATCATTTGAACACCCCTCATCACCAGTTTCATAAAATTCTAGAGTATGACCCGCCCTATTGCAGCATGGATGAAGGGAACTCTACCCCTCTGATGGCTTTATAAATGGCCGATGTGCAATGTCCTCCAATATATCATATACCATCCATAATTACCTCACAGGGGGTACCCCCTATATAATGTTCGACCTCGCCGCAAGGGGTGTTAGACATGGTACCAGTAGGAGCAGGACGTCCTCCCGGCTGGAGAACAAATAAGTAATGCATCGTCACTGGGTCGACTTGAACTCTGACGTGGCCTGGGGAAACCTGTGCGTTCCTCTTATACCTGATACCTGGAGAGTTTGCATGTCCTCCTATGGATAACTCAGTACCAGATTTATGATAATAGAAGACCACACATACTACTCTTCATTGGACTCCCTTATCTCTATTTCTCTTTATTACATACCTTAGTCTACCCCTTTCCAACATATCCTCTCACTATCCAGAGCGATTCTGGTTGCTTGGTGTACATTTCACCTCTTACCATAACATAGTCCAGTGGCAGAATATAGTTTGAGGACTCTACCTGCTGCGAGGGCTGAAAGCTCGCTGGCTAGATGATGTATGATGTGCGAAGATATGTTAGGTTAACGACTTTTTCCACCTATTCCAGTTTTCCTACGTAGTGGCTATGCCTGCGTCATCGTTTAATAATTAAAGCGCAAGGATAAAGTTGATATTACAACGGGTTGCTTTGTTAATGCTCATCTTGGCTTGAATCAGCAAGCGGAGAATGTGTTAATGATCACATTCTGGAATTACCTGAAGCAATGGAAATTTGTCCCTTAACCTACCAATGCATTGGGAGGTCATAGTATCTACCTTCCATGCAACTTTTTTCCTTGTTTTTTATCTTACTATGGAAAATACTGAATGAAAAATAATAGAGCGTTACCAAGCGAAAGGAAAGTAGATTTCAAGTGCACTCTCGTCCACCCTAGCTACCTGGCAGAAAGATGCTATTCGAGGCAACTTGAGGAACCTCTTTCCAAGTGAAAGGGCTCCTCCTAACCATACCACTGCTGTAAAGTGGTTTGCCCTTTACCATCTTTTGGAATGCCCTCGCTCAGCTAAATCTCTAATACGGAGATAATTTCCTGTACTCTTTCTCAGGGGTCACTCCAACACTCTCCTAACTACGGATGAGGGAGTCTACTCCTCAGACAATCGTTAATGACTCTTCCTCTCTACCGATGGCAGACCACAATCTCTTTATAAGGGGTCTGCCATGGCCGAAAAGGCACATATAGCCCGGGCCGACTTGATTTGCGTTTCTGATGGGCGCAACTTAACAAGGCAAACCTGTGTTTAGAAGACCAAAAGGCGGTGGGTTCCAATAGAAACTGCCTCCCCATTTCTCAAACACTAGAATAGTGACCTTATCAGTGCCAGTATGCTTCTCCCCTACTACTTACCTATGGAGGTCCGCATTCTGGCCCCAACGAGGTACTTTTCTCAGATAGGCCTTTAGCATGTTGAGAATGCTCGACACTACAGGGGAATAAGAGCAAATGGAGCCTCTCCTGATAGGAACAGGAGAGGGTCTTCACTGGGAGCGAACATTGACTTGATTAGAGATACTCCCAAGTTAAGTCCGATCCTGTGCGATCTCCTCCCGAGGCGACCCAATCTCACCTTTATGCACTGGTAGGGTTAAGGGGGGGCCTTCCTTTGTTAATGAGGTGCTTCAAGTGGCTTCGTCTTTCTAGGGTGGGAATCCTTCACAATTTTGGAGAAGAGTTTTTCCTAAGCCAGCCCTTCCGGCCTCTGGGTCTTTTCCGTTGAAGGAGTAAAGAGGGCTACTTACCCTCCCATTTCTACAAAAAAGGAAAATCAGAGGTATATACAACAAAAAGAATAAGCGTCCTTCTCATTTAAAGGAGGAAAGAGTACGGATCGAATTGACCCCCTACCGATTCAAGGCAAGAGACCACGACAAAGATGGCGCGTCCGACCTCAGAGTCGCTTTCGTAGGGAAAGGTAAGGCCAAAAATACAAAGAGTAATATCAGAAAAGCCTCGGGGACAGCGATGTCCGTCATCAAGGAGCTACCCTTCGTCTAATAGCCTCCTATCTTCGAGCGATTTCTAGGGATTTGCTTGATTGATTGGAAGATGCTCTCTAAAGGAAATATTCTATCAGCGTAGGACTCTCTTTAGGCTTCTTGGTATGAATCAAATGTTACCCGTTTCTTGGATTGGACCCTTCTGGTAAATGTGGCTGACCTAATAAGTGCAATCCGAATTATTAATGGCTTGCCGGTGAAGATTAAACTGCAATCTACCATAAATTTAGTAAAAGGATTAGTTTACGCGAGGGAAATCGTGGACTACTATGTAGAGGACATCACAAATAGCTGGCCAAGCATGCTGTGGTTAAGTTGGTGCGTGCAGGGTGGTATCGCTACTATGTTCAATAATATGTGCATTGGTCGCGGAAGTGCTATTACTGCTAACGCTTCAGCTATACGAGACCCTTTTGTAGACGTGTCAAGTCATATCAACAAGAAATTTGTGCATCTAGAACATTTTTCTGGGTTCTACTTTTTTTCTGGTAGACCTAGCAGCTCTACAGGCTCATGGTTTGCCTCGGCCAAAATCAGGAGCTACCCCTCCTCCTCCCCCTTGCGACTACTTCCCGTAAAGCGTCTCTATTAACTCGTCAGACTCAAAAGAGGTACACCTCAAGATGTTTGGATTGATACCGTCTCTGGGAAAGCCCAAGTCTTCCCCGGATGTGAAGGCAAGCACTAAGTAATCTCAGGCTCCCTCGCCAATGTCCAAGGCTGGGCTAGAAACCTGGTAGACGCACGACGCTCCTAAACAGGAGGGAGCCCTGACCACAAGATTGCCCCGTTCACCAAAGGATTCAAGGCCTGCACTAGATGGAAAAGATTCACTTGGCTAACCCAACTTCCACCGATAGGTATTTGAAGGCAGCGGTGTCTTCATCGGCCAAAAGCCACTGGCGATTTGCCGCTGGGAAGGCTAAGACGACCATTTCGAAGTTTATCTGCACGAAGAAAGCCTCCGCGGATCCATCGAATAAGGTTAGGAGTGCATTTTCGATCAAAGGATTTGCCGAGAACTCAGGGTTAACTGGAAGGATTGTGGAAGCTTATCTTCCTCCAGTTTCCCTATTATCTATTATTCATAAGCAGACAAGGTTAGGTGCATGCCCTTTACCCATCCGCATGAGGTACATATAAGAGTCTCGCACCCTTAACACCACTGGATTAGAGCCAGGCATGCAAATGCGCGATTCACACTGGACTTGATGTTTCTGTTCTTCTTCTTGCTTTAAATAACTCATCTTGGCAGTTTCAGTGCAGGTGCACCTGGATAGGAGATATACTTGAATCTCAGAGTACATTTCACCATCAGGTAACATTCACTTGACAAACTTCCGCTGTGTCGTGGCACTGTTGCCGAGACCCTTTCATCCCCTCGTAGATTTGAACTGTAGCCACCCTCTTTGTTGTGACTACACGATCAATCCTAGGGATCAGGTCTTTGCCATCCTCATAGAAGAGAGGTGAGTGAGTTTACACATAATTGACTAAAACAGCTTCATATTTTGGTCGTGATCTGTTCTTGTGCTCCACTGATGAACAACCTGATTTGGGGTATGAGGTGGTCGAACAAATATGATTTTTAGCGTAACTGCTATCCGAAAACTACTTCGTTGGTGCTTGGAGAGAGCGTAGTGGCCTGCAATTTAGGAAATTACGATTTTAATATCTCAGTCGATAGGTTTAGGTCAGTTGGTTTCTTCTCCGGTAACCTCATCGCCGTGTTCCTAGCTACCATTACTAGAAAGTGTTGCTTTGTTTTATGCCAAACGAGGGGTCAGGTGTGGTATGTTTAGAATCACTTCCGCAGCTCTTTTTGGAGGCCTGTATATCTTTACTAAACGTGAACAACCCTCTTTCTGAGTCGTGGAAGCGTGTCTAAAGGACACGGGCCAAGTTCTCGCAGAACACTTCCTCCCGTTCGTTGGAAATCGGGAAAGCAATTTCGGAACATGCGTCCGTGGTGGAATCCTTCGCCACCGCATTCTCCGAATTCTCTTGCGAGAATTCTTCTCTACCAGTATTTATTAAGAGTCTTGGGTTTGCTGAAGTCCACAGCATGGATATTACTTCCAGAAGGCAGGAAACCCGTCAACGTCCCGTTTTACGTACAGAAGCTGTGTTACGCTTTCAATTCATTCACGGTTAGAGCCCTTAGTGAGAACAATTTTCCGTACGTCATGCTCCGATATATGATTGAGCGAGATATAACATTTCGGTCAGATTTCTTTCAACAGAATCTGGACTAAGATTAAAATCTCAAACACTTAGCGATGATTACCCTGATTTCTTTTGCAAACGAGGATATATCACTCCCTCAGCTGGTTTAGGCCCAATTTTGCTAACATACTGCGTGTTCATGTTGATCGAAAAATTATGTATACTCTATTAGATTATTTTGTTTCTTGGGCATCGCAGTCCAGGAAGATCTTCTCGCTACAATCGACGTAAACGACCTTTAAATCTATTTTGATGCGGGCCAGATAACAACTCTGGACCTTGACTCGAACAGACATTGAACCGCATCTCACACTATTCCGAAGCACACAAGTTTCAGTTTTCCTTGACAAAGACTTAGTGTACTTCTGCCGCCATTCCAAGCTGCACACTCAACCTTCACTTGTTCCTAAACGGGGTTGGTAAAGTTCCCTTCATCTTGTTTTTAACCAAGGCCTCACCTAAGGGCTCATATTCAGAGCCTTAATTTCTCCTTACCCGTGCCTTGAACATTCTTCGTTCTGTGACGTTTAGCACCTTAGGTCCTGATAGGGGTACTGCATTGCTTTTCTATCGATTATTTTTTTTTTCAAAGCTTAACTACGGATGCGATTTTTATGCATTGACAGCCCAGCGTGTATTGCGTAAGGTTGAGTCGATCCACCACGCCGGTCTCCGCCTAGGGACCGGTGCCTTCCACACGTCACCCATTGAGAGCCTACTTGTCAATGCTATTAAGTGCCACTCGGTCTGCGCCGTGTACAGTGCATTATGTGCTTGTACGCGTGGACTCCGTGCCTTATTCAGCGGCCAATGGCTCCGTTTGCATCCAAAGCCGATGTTGAAGGTATCTATTCTGTTCAGAGACGCCAGTGGCAAACTAAACTTTGGGCTTTAGGGCAGTGCGAGTTCTGCGAGACCTTACTCTAACTATCGGGCCAGTAGCCCCATCAGGTTCTTCTTAGGATGTCAAAATGGAAGGTTTCTAGTTTGACCGTTTGACGCCACGCTGTTGCTCTCAAAGCTTCCACCACAGCGGAAGTATCAAGAAATTACCACGTCACGTCACGTTGAGCCGTGCCAGTGTACATGGGTACATTAAAATCTGAAGAGAGAATCATCTTACATACCATCTTCCCTCAGTTTGAAGTTGGCCCGACTCTACTTGGCGCGGCCTATTTCTTCAAGTCCGAGCTGGTTGCAATACACCGCTCGGTACATAAGATTACGCGTATTGTTAGGTTCGGAAAACGGAGTGTTTTTTATTTGGGGTTTTTGATTGATCTGTTATTTTGGGATGTGGTTTGTTCCTTTATTCTGTTTTGCTAGCAGTTTTTTAGCATAGACTAAATGATTTTCCGACGACCATACCCTTGGAAGTGATTACTAGTAGAGCGCCCGTTATTTACAAAAATAAGATCGGCTGCCCTTTGCGGCCCTTGCGCTGGGACTTATTCCTTTTGGACATTTCAACTTTTTTTCGCTATTAACTTTACAAGAAACATCGAACCATTTTCCTTGACCAAAGGCCAATTCCGATTCAAATCACTTATCCTTTATCATGCCCTAGAGAAGGTCTAGTCACCTCTCTCTCATGGCTTAGCCCAAGGGTCGTAGTTTTTAGCAATCTAGCACTACACTCACCATTTACTCCTCCAATTTCCTTATATTTATTTGTTTCCTCTACTTTTATGCCAAGGTTACGGTGGCACACGATACAAAGAAAGACTTGGCCACCCTAATGAAAAGGTAGTAGCATATAGGGCCAGGGTGGTCCAGCCTTATCCTATGTACCTACTCTAGTTCTGTCTCCTAGAGTAAGTATTTAGTGTTTACACTTCGCTCTGCTACTTGGTCTCCGTGCCCGATAATAAATTTTAAAACAGATTCAAACGCAAACCTATGTTTTGACAGTGAAAGATATTTAACTTCTCTTTGGGAGCCTTCCCTAACCGGCTCCCAATATAGCCTGAGGAACTTTCCCCTTATGTTTTCTACGGAACTCATCAAGGTTTCCTCGATGGGAGACGCCTCTCACATTATAGTCCTTAAGCTGGCTAGTTACTGGGTGTCATCCCTCGCCTCTGTTGCCATTCGTCTTTGGCACTGGCGTGCTGGTGACTTTATGCTCCCAGATTTTTAAAGTGACATACCAACCCTTGATAGACTCACTACCGTAGCAGGCTCAGTGGTTCAAGAAAGCCCAGAAGAGATTCCCTTTATCTCAAAGGGAAATTTTCTAACGGAGGCCCCCTAGAGTGTGCAAGCACTCTCATAATGGGATTAAACACGATCGCACTTATTGGCAGGGCCCTACAACAAAGGGGCAAGCATTATCTGGTCCGTCCAGTATCATAGCTCTCTCAGAAATTAAATAAAATGAGTCAAAACCACGCACTATGCACCCAAAAAGAAAGTGTAACCTCTAAGACATCAAAAGCTCCCACGGAGTGGTTGCGGGAGGTCTTCGAGCACGCTGGATTTAAACGTTTCAAAGTTGTCCGTTCTACTATACAACGGGATTGTCCACTGGGCACATTCTCTTTTATCGTAAGTGTTTAGCTAAGTTATTTGTAAATAACAAAGGTTCTCTCGTATTAAGTCAAGAACCTTGTTATTAAAAAATGCTGACGATGGTGCCCAGAGGAACAAATTAAGTGATCTTCTGCGACTCAATTTGCACACGTGAGCGATTCGTCGTTCCTGCAATTAACTTTAAATTTTAAAGCTGCAGGCTGTGCCAAAGAACTGCTGATATACTACCTTAAAGACATCATTGATGATCTAGCTGGCCAGGAGACAGTCAGAATTAAGCGTGTGAGTGGTGTGGAATGGTGGAGTGGTATCTAGACCCCCACGACACTTTTGAACTTTGAGACTAACGGTGTGTCGTGTAAATTATATTTTAGCTGTTCCTTGCTGTTGCTATTTCTATTACCACTTTTGTCTACTATTTAACACTAAATCTTTGTGAACTTTTTTAAGGCGATGCATAATAAAGCTGCTTTGTGCAAGTTAAATATCCAAATTGCGTCAAATCGCATTCTGCTTCAACTCAACATTGCGATTATTATTTTCTTTAAAAGAAGTTATACTTTTCCCAGCTGTGGAGCGTAACTTCATTTGTTAAGTCTAAGGAGATTCTCCCATCGCAGTCGGCACAACCAGGCAACTTCTCTGCCTCTCAACTTAAAAAAACACCATGCGCTCGAGGTCCTTCCATTCATACAATGTAGTAATTGGGTCACTTATTGGGAACCCCTTTGTGGGTACTCAAACCACACGGATGCCAGCAAGCGGTATGGCTTAACCTCATGGAAAGACGTCTCCGATTTCTTTTAAGTCAAACTATTATGGGTGTGGTAAGTAACCACAATCAATCTTAACATAGAGGTGTCGAAGCGTGTCAAATTGATGTAGCGTAGATTTATCCAGGGACTTAGGTCTTGATGTAGGTTAGGTAGGTTTCACTGACCTTCGCTTGCCTGCCCTAGACGCGAGGGCGGGGGGCCCTTTGAAGTATGAGAAATATTAGAGTGCGTGTATTCCGGGGGCCGACTTAGAAAATAGATCAATGGCTTTTTATGTGGTTCTAAGATTTAAATAAGAGAAACAAAAATAATCTTTACTATTATACAAAAAATAACATAATTTAGCAATAATTTATACACTATGGGAAAACATCGTTCAGCAAAGGAATTAATTTACAATGAAATGATTCGGCACGAGCTATGAGTAGCACAATATTTACCCGAGCGAAAACGGGAGGAGATTAGAGGTGAAGCTTCCTAGTCGGAAAGCGTCATGCCTCTCTAACGGTGATCCCGAAAACGGTAATAGGCTTGCGATTCTCCATGAATGGGGAGAGGGCCTCGGCTGGTGGTTCTAGGGAGTATCCTTGCTGGGCACGGAGCAAAGCTCGTATTCCAGAATGAGTCATTACGTCCTTGACTGCGGTAGTTCTGAGCAACTGGTTTCTTGCCTGCGAGTCCTTAGAGTAACAGAAAGTTGCGTTTGAAGGAGCGCGTATGTTCTTAGGCTGGTTTCAATTAATTGTCGTGATTACTGCTTTGATAACGCCTGAGCAGTGCCTGCCTCCTGGTTGAATACTAATTTTCTCGTTTCCGCGCTGGGAAATAAATAAGGCTTCGCCGGAAGCGATTTTGTTTGCCGTCGGAAGTGGGTCCCACTGCAATTCAAGACGCGGCGAGGAAAGGCTTAGCTCCCTCTCGCTGACTTGAGCTCTGGGCTAAAGCTACACTCGTCTCGCTTCGTTGTCGCGGTGGAAGTTTACCGAGAGATGCCGGTTTGAGATTCGTTTGTCCGAGAGATAGCCGCTTAACCTTCTTAGTCTGTGCGAATCTCTCTCTCTCTCTCTGACAGTTGAATCTTCTAGGAAGAACGGACTACCACCCGTGGCCAAGTCCTTTGCGACTACTTTCTTCACATTCTCTACCCTGGAAAGTGGAATGTCCAGTAGTCCAAGTACTTTCCAATGTCGTTTAACGCTGCCGATTTGACTTCATTTCCAGAGGCAGGAAACCCTTTAATGAGTTGTTTTCGCTGAGCCACCTACGTTCCACTCTCGATTTTCTCCGCGGATCACGCTCCTGGTACGGACGATGCCCTTACACTATGCCTAAACAACTGCTACCATTGTTCAAAAGGTTCTATTCACATTATCTTCCCAGATTCTTGACGAATGGCTACCTAGCTTGCTTTCCGCAATCCCAGGAGAGAACACTCCTCCTCCAGTGTGTGTAAGGTGATGTAGAGATTAGTAAATGCTAGGCTGTCATATTTTCTGTACGAAAAGTCACCTGATTTCTTCGCAGTGCGGTTTCTGTAAGTTCCACTCTACTTCGGATGCCATCCGTTCTCCAATTTAAAGCGGAATACCTAAGATGGCTTATCCCGCATGCATGTTGAGAAGAGTGATTGGTAATGAAACTGGTAAAGCTAGAAGAAGCGAAATTGTGTGAAAGACATATCTGCCGACTTCCTTGCAGTTAATGGGCCAAGATGGCACACAAACATCCAGGTCTGACCCACAACATAGTTGTGCATGAAGTACTTGGCATTCTCTAGAACTTTCGAAAAAATATTGATATTAATGGGTGGTGCAGTAGAAAGCAGAAGTGTGAAGAAAGTAGGCATGCTAAAAACGACCCACCCACGACCCAAACCGGAACTAAGATGAACTGGTGAATCCTTACTGGCACCAACAAATAATTGCTGCATGAAGGCTGGTTTGCAAGTAGCCTGCGAAATTAGCCAAACACAAGACGATAGGTCAAAATGAAAGTGTCTAGAAGGTGTAAAGCCCAGGTAATCTCAATCCAGTCTGAGATTCATAGAAGCACATGAAACTGTGGGAGGAGTTTACCGCCCCAACCTAATATAAGCTATAACAGTATACATGGATCATTCAATTGTGATATACTAGAGGGATCCCTCTCTGATCCCCTTGGGGAAAAGGAAGGTGTCTCACAGGGAAGGGTTTTCAGCATCACTCACGGTACCATCTCGGTGCTGTCGGAAAATGTTGTGGCCCCGCTGTACTTATCAAGTTTTTTCTCTTTTTATACAGATTGGATCCCTGCCATAGAGCACTGGTCTACCAGGATCTGAAAAGCATTTCTCGCTATCTTGAAATTCACTGATTATATTTTTTTCGACCAAGGCCAAGCAATGCAATTTCGCCACTGTCGAAGGATAAAACCAACCCTTACTGTTGTTAACTGGGGCTTGCCTGAACGTGGTGGACTAGCACTAACTCTTTCGCTTTAATTTCAAATAGTATCTCACAATGTAGGTGCACATTCGCAGCCTTACAATTCATGTAACTACACCATTGAAATTCAACGATCTGTGTCATTTAGCAAGCTGATGATAGGGCTACCCTGTTACTTCTTTACCACTCCTTTATTCATTCAAAACTTGCCTTTGTGTGTCTACATGACCCTGCCAACAGGGATTATACAGCACCAGGGTTATTGAGCTAATTTGCCTTGAACATGCACTGGGTCAGTGTCGTGGTAGAACTGAAGGCATCTAAGCGCAAAATATGGATGAAGGGATTATTTGTCTTTCATGCTACATTACTATTGTTTTAAGACGGCCTGGCCCTTCAATGCGCGTCCTTTTTCTTCACTGCTTAGCTTATTGCATGCAATATGACGTTCGGTACAGAATCTTACGCATCTTTTCCGGGTTTTAGATCTCTTTGCAATGGCACAGAAAACGACGTGCAATGAGGAAATGGAATCAACCCACATCCCTTGTTTTTTGCTGTACCATAAAACGCGAGGGCGCTATCTCTTGTTCCTTGTAGGGGGTCTTGAACTTTCACACAAAATTGTGATTTGATAAAATATGGGTCGAGTCGGTTGACCTCCTCCATACGATTGGATTTTTCTAAAATTATTTATCACGCTTAGGGGGCCTAAGCGTGATTAGTTTTGTTTTGTTTTATGTGATTATTGTAGTTGTTAAATTAATTTATTGTTAGAGCAGTAAAACCTTGTGTTTTCCGCCACCGCGCCCTCAGCCGTGTCGGAGAAGGTTTCAGAGGATCTTAAAAAAAGACCCAGCCACATTTCAACACCTTAATGGAAAACCGGAAGAAATTAAAAGAAGGAAACTGAAAAATAAAAATTCTGCTCAAAACGAATTAAACTTAAAAATTAACTTCGCTAACTTTAAAAGTTTGACTAAAAGTAAAGAACTTACAGAAACATAGAACACATATCTAACTTCTCCACAGCCAAGAGTTATTACAAGTAGAACTTGCTAAAAAGAAATAAAATATTCAAGATATGCTTTCCAAGCTACCATTAAACGATATCAAGAGACCAAAAGATTTTTATGAAGGAAGAGAAGTTACACAAAACGCATTAAAACACTTAGAGATGACAGATTTATCATTCAGACTTCACTACAGAATCGCATAAAAACATACTCTGAACTTGCTGAGGAGTTCGATGAAGCTTCGAGCTAAAAAATATCACCAAGAACAGTTAGAAAACTTAAAATAAAGGGCTAAAGAATGCAGGGCGGGAAGGAAGCTAATAATATCTAAGGTCAGCAGAAAAAAAGTCTTCACCAGGCAAAAATCACAAAAACTGAACACATGAACAATGAATGGTCTAAAGTTATCTGGCCAGATTAAGTAATTTTGAGGTATGTATGAAATACTACTTTATTGTTGTTTCAGATATAATTTATATAACTCCATTTGAATATATCTAGGAATAAATTTTTAAAATGTGTATATCTTTTTTGTAACAATTTTTCAGATTTTCACCACTTTTGGAGATGATCATTTTGTAAAAAAAAAAGAGTTGGAGAGGCAATTTACCTTTGTTTGTGTGGTGCCCATAGAGATGCATTAAGGTTGCAGTATTATGGTACATATAACATCATTTTTTCAGATATTTCAGAGCCATTTAACGAGAGATTCCACCCTAAAAAACCAAGAAATAAATTTATATTTCAGCAGGAGAATGCACCATGCCAAGAATCCCTAAGAATTGGTTTGAAAAAATGGGGATCACCCTTATGAAGTGGGCACCACAGAGTACAGACTTAAATCCATTAGAACCCTTGTGGAATTAAAAAACAATACTACCATGAGTGCAAATTAAACAGAACTAGAACTCTTGTGGGGTTTAAAAGGAATACGAAGTACCATGAGTGCAAATAATACAGAACTAAAACTCTTGTGTGGTTAAAAAGTAATACGAAGTACCATGAGTGCAAATAAAATAGAACTGTATAGAAAATTAACTGTAGAGAGGGTAAAGATAGTGTCATATATTTCTAACAATTTGATGAAATCCAGGTCACGAAAAATTATCACTGTAATTAAAACAAAGAGGGTCAAACCAAGTATTAAAATAATTAAAAATAAATATATAATATACATAGTGTATTCATTTACCATAAATGGTTAATTACATTATATGAATGATTAAATTGGGTGTTTTATACTTTTGGCCAAATGTGTACAGGATAATGTCTACCAGAAATGATTTGACAGAGGTTCCTAAAGATTTTAGCGGAGCTACGGGCACTCAACTCACCTGAATCTACTCACTCATGTAAGTTACTTGAAATAAAACTTTAACTCCATCCTCCCTCATTTCTGATGTTGCTTTAGGACCCAAATATCCCTGTGCATTCCCTTCTTGAGTTAAAGATGAATACTTGATTGCGTTAAGGTTATACTTGTCGAGTGAGATTGAGGACGACTAAACTTTGACTAAATTGGGGATCTCCTACTCTACATACCCATATCACATAACAATCCTATCGTATATTTCAGTTTGTCTTCGCCAGTCCATTTCGATATACAAGATATCCTACAAATATGGGACCCAAATCAAAATTCAATAATTTGTAAAGATTCAGTACACAGAAAAATAAATATATTATTATAAACAACACAAAATGTTTAATTTGATTTCTTCTTTGTTATAAATGATTAGCGATGGGTTTAAGACAGTTCCTACTCCCATGAGCATCGCATCGGATCGGAGAGGACGTGAAACCGATCACTCCAGGAATGGACCTGGAAATTCCTCGCCGTTAAGTGGCTCTAAGACAACTAGCACTAGGATAACTAGCTTAACCTGCTACTATATTTAGAAGAAAAAATAAAGTAGTAAAATGTAGCCATTTTGCTACGGTAAGTTCGTAACGGAGACTTTGTCGCAGTAGTATTGTAGTTCTCACTGCGAATCCACCATCTTTTATGGCTGACCTTGAGATAATTCACTGAAAGTCATGAGCAAAATTTATAGTTATTATTATTTAGAACTTTTATGGCCATGGCTGAATAATATTTACTTTCATTCTTATATTAAATCTTGTCCATGCCTGTTCTCGGGGTTCAGTCTTACAAGGTGACGGAATCGGGTTTGGACCTAGAATACTACTATTCGCTGCCTGCATCCCCCCCATTCCCCCTGAGTTATGATATATAAATAAACATTAGTCAAAGAGTTCTTTAAATCCTTTTCAAGATCTGTACACTTTTAATGTGAAATATATATTTTTAAATTATTCATTTTTATTTTGTGTCTATACTTTTGTATCTGTACAGGGCCGATAATCCCGTTCTTGAATTGATTTTTCTATTTCTCTGATTCTATCTTTAATTTGTCTCTTTTTTTAGCATATCAATTTTCCTTATAATTTTTTTATATTTTTCCATAAATTATTAAAAAATAATTTAGCGTATCAATTTTCTTTATAATTTTTTTAGATTTTTCTATAAATTATTAAAGAATAAGTTAAAATGGGTTGAAAGTACAGGACCTGTTTAGCTAAGATAGACCACTAGGTTGACTGCTAGAACCCAATAGAGCGCGTAATGCTTGTCTGTGCCTAAACTCTTTGCTGTCAGTAGCGATGGATTGGAAACTATTCAAGTTGTTCTTGTCAAATCAAATCATGAGTTGAGGTGTAACTACTGCTTGAATAGTAACAAGTTTACCCATTTCCAAGAAACGAAAAATTCAATTCTTTCTCGCATACACATAAGCATACCCTCCAACCTACCTTTTTCTACTTGTTGTTTCTACAGGAAGAGGTTTTTTGAAGGACAAATCAGGCACATCTATTTATACCACCTCGCGTGAATCTTAATATAGTTCATTTCTATTCAATCGCATTCCCTTATTCAATCTTTTTTTCCATCTGATCCTTGCGTCAAACTCAATGTAGGGAAGGATGCAGGAAAGATGGGGAATATTTTTCTCGCTCTATCGATAAAGATAGATCGAACTTTTAAGATTCTACAACACACCAATGAAGGTTCCTTTGCTTCTCATTAAAGGAAAGATCTTCATAATGGATACTACAAATTTTAGGCTCGAGTTTAGCCTAATACACACACTGATAAGAAATGCGCCTCGCATCATGTTTCCTATATTCCCGTCGTAAAACCCCGAAAGGCATTCATTCGTTCATCCGTTCAATATTTCTTCCTCTCCTCTTAATCCATCTATCGAGGAGGGGAAGATATAGGGGCTTACCCCTTCGCAGCATAGTCAGACGACAACTAATCATACGGGATACTAGATCCAACCACATTCAACTCCTCATGATCATAACAGTCACATTCGCCTTCCCTGGCTTGCCCGTTATACTGGAAAATACTAATTTTATATGTTCGCAGAACATTCCACCTTTGGTCGCCACCGGTGGAGACCACTCCTAAATTAATAAAAAAACACCCCACTTCTTCAGAAAGGCCCACAACAAGGATCCCCTGCAACCTTCTCTTCTCGACTTATTATGCAGATACAGAGCCGATACTTGTAAGTGTACGTTTGTTTTTCCTTGCATTTGAAAAAGCATTTAGAGTAAAATATTAAAGTTAGGATAAGGTAAATGTATGGTAGATAAAGAGCCCACTTCAAGTACCGATCCCTAAGATTACACTACAGATGAATTCAAGTTATTACTTCTGATTGTTTTAAGGCCTCCGCTCTTAAACCGAATGTATTCTGAAGTTATAGCTATGGGGCAATGACTCTATTGCTTAAAAAACACCTAACCTTTCATAAGTGAAAAAAACTTATTTTAAGGAAGTTTTTATTCTTTTACCTTGATGCATTATTACAGAAGCAAAGGATTGATGATTTTTTTTTACTTTTCACTATTATTTAATTACAGCGAAGAATATTTACCAAAATATTCTACATCATAACGGCAGTCAATTCTCGGTCATTGAATGCCGCGCAATAATGATCATGGCTTTTTATACAGACGGGTTAATTGATTAGTAGAGGATAAGTTTACAGGATAAACAAAAACTTTCCATACAAATAAAATAAAAATAATTCACAAGGATGATAAGAACAAATTTTTAATGCATAACCTATGCTTCACTTGGTATTTTAAAAATGATTTTAAGTAAAATAGTAAAGTTAGGGTAGAGAAAATGAGAAGAGCATCTTTGACGGTAGGAGCCAGGGACCAGCGTAAATGATCTCACCCTCTCTCCAGTTGGTAACCAAAGCAGGTATGCGTGTATCCATCTACACTTCAGTTTATGTGTGTAAGTAGGTTTGTGTCTTTCTATGTGTAGTCTTCTGTGACTCCCTATGAAAAAATCATTTGCAAAGTGTGCATATGTCTCATGAATGCTCGCTCTGCATTTGAGAGCGCGCACTCACTGGAAGAGACGCACGCTCTTTGAAAATGAGCTATCTATACATACACACAGCAAAATGGAAAGAGAGAGGGAGAAAATCAATAACTGGGTTTCCATTATGAAAAGCGATACGCGACTGAAAGGGAAACAGTACGGGTGAATACATAAAAAAAAATGAAAGGACGAGGGAAAAATTAAAACCGTTGTGACAGAAACAAACAAAAACACTAATATATTTTATCCACCCCAATCTCGCCGTGCCTTTTTCACATACGGACAAGAGCGTCAGCAGCGCAGGCAGAGAGAGATCTGTACGTGATTACTTTTCATCGTGTAAAGGCAAACAAGCCACTGCAGGCGCAAAATTAAGCGAAAACTATAGAGAGCGTGAACTCTTATTATAATCTCTGAGCTTGTGATGCTGCGAGAATGCGTACTTAGCAAACAAGACCTCGGTGATTTTAGCTGTTGATGCTATAGCAATTGATAGCCACCTTCAGATTGCATCGAGCATGCTTGGAAGAAATTCCTAAACAACCCAAAGCAGGTAACTCTATCCAATAAACAAAGCTAACTATCCTAAAGAAAAAAATTGCAATTAGTTATTTTAAACTTTACTTTTGTCGTCGTGAGCTTTCACCCACAGACACCATTCCAGATGCAGTGTGACTGTTAACCTTCGTTATAGTAACCGACAACATAACATTTACGGTGCTCTAAATTGAACACATTTCTGAGAAGACTTTACTCTATGGGCGAGAACACGCGTGGCGCTTAGTATTGAAAAGGAAATCAAGAAATCAACAGAGTATATTTAAGTGCATCGCTTGAAGATGACAAAATTTAAGCCATCGAATCTTCCCCTGTACCATAACTCTATTTCCGATATTCACAGCCTAAAAACATATTCCTCTAAATTACCTTACTGAAGCCCTATTTAGAATAAAAAATTAGTAACAACTTCATTTTTTTCCTTCATAGGAAGATAATAAAATTTAAAACCATGCTAAAATTGGCTCGTTTATCAAGTTCATGCTTTGTGGTCATCCCTTATTAGCTTTTGGGGAATCGTGTTCCTTCGCGACAACTAATTGCGGGGCATTTGTAAATTTTCTCAGGAAAAAAAATTGATCTTTGTTCAAGGTCTATGTAGCCTACGCCTATAAGCCTTAAAAGTACCCTCAAATAATTTTGTAAGGGGTTAATAAGGTTTGCTGCGATCTTTTTCATTGTCAGTTTTTATTCTATTCCTTTCTATTTTCTGTTGTTACTCTCTCAAAGTTTTACTATCGTCAATGGTATCCAAGGTAATTATTTTCGTCTTTCCATTCACTTGGATTTTTATGAATGTATTATAAAGCAGCCATTTGATGTGTTTGCCAAGATTTCGAAAGACCTATCTTAAAACTGCGTTTGCTTTGCCTCAAAAATGGTTTCAAAATTCACATATTTCGTTGAGTTCAGAAGCTTTCATCCGAACTTGTTCCTGGAGAGCTCACCTAATCGCATTCTTTTTCATTTGTTTCCAGTTGACTTATTTTTGCTATTTCCTTAATTTTGATTCGTATATTTTGTTTTCTTGTTATATATGTCTTACGTCCCTCTCCCCATAGTGATTTAGCGCTCTTCCTCACAAAGGAGCAACTTAATTTTCCTATCAATCCTAAGCAGAAAATTCGTTGGCACAACGGGATACTAAACTATGGACAGGATTTTACCTTCACAGCAGTGATTCTTAACCTTTTCCGCCTTAAGTTAACTTCTCTATTTTCAAAAACTGTATGCCTGACTATTGGCAGAAATGTGATATAAATTCAAAAGAAATAAATGTAATTAAGGTGGGGGATGGACAGGTACATATATTTTATATTCAGATACTGCTTCAATATCTCAAGATTTCAATTATTTCCTAAATTTTCTCACGTCACACTAAAATATTGTAAAACCTGGCGCTCCACTTGAGAATCACTGCTTTAAGCGAATTAACCGGGATGGACAGAAGCCGGCATGAAGCTTGATGCTGTCACAAAGCACAGAGTTTTGTTGCGTTTGCGTTTTTGTTAATTCACTCTTTTTATTAAATTTTCTAAATTGATTAAATCTACATCTCAACCGCTTTTTGTACAGCCGCGACAAAAAGTTTGAGGAGACCTGGAATTTTTATTATTCCTCGCGTTGTCTATGAATATGTTGATGTAGGTTTACATGCATTGGTTCCATACATATGGAAAGCAAAATAAAAGTAAAGGTTTCCTTCAATTTTTTTTCAAATATCTAATATTGCGATGCTACTGAAATGTATGAAATCCTGGCATTAGTGTGATATTCCATGTCGAATTATCTGATAATGATTGATAATGGCGAAAACGGGTAACCATATCCTAAAGGGATCAATCTCCACCCCCCGCACCCACCCATCTTCACAAGATGATCTGCCTTCGTTGCAAAATGGAAGACATTTTGGGAAATTTGCGCGGCTCAAGGTCCTAGCGCTTAAAACTGTTTGAACTTCCCCCAATTTTACCACTTTCTTTACGAACATGTTTTCAGAATGTTTGTGGGGATGATGCCCCTGTTGGTTTTGGCTTCTTATATCAACTTGGCGGACCGCCCCTGCTCGCCATTGGATACCGAATCGCCTTCGAGGTCCTCCTTCTTATGAGGCCTTAAATACCGCCCTCCCTCCTACCCGTGTCTCTAAATGACCCTATTCTTGCCTCTGTCAATATTGTTCCTAGAGGTCATCTGCGCTTCAAGGGCTAATCCCCCTCTACTAAATTTGCTCTGAAGATGTGAATCGCCCCACCCCTCTGCGATACGGTCCTGTCCTTATCTTGTTGCATTCTAGCGGACCTTGCAGACTCGCCTCTTCTCTCAAGCCTACCATAGCTGAGGTTCGGGGACAAATACAGAATATTGTTATATAGTCCCATTTTAACTAACTTTATGCTCCATTTTCTTTCTCTCCATCCTTACAAGCACAGTTTCAATCTGGGTGGTGATCTTTGGAGGTACGAACAAAGAAGTCGAATTGATAAAATATGTTGCCAAGGCTTATGTGTCCAATTAGCTCAGGCGGTAGAGCACTGTTCTAGACAACCAGAGGTCTGAAGTTCAAATCCTTGCCGTACTATTTTTTTTTCTTTACTTTTCTCGGGGTCACCTCCTGTAGAATCTCCAGTTGAATGATTGAGTTGGACGGTAAAGGCAAATCATAGAAGTTTAGAATACCAGCTAGGAAATCCATTAAGGCATCAACGGGCACTTTAGTGAATAATGAGGTAACATCTAAACTGAATAATCCCAGGTCTGATGTTACATTCATATTGTCTAACTTATTGCAAAGATCAACTGAATATTTTATATGTGAGGGTAATATTGATCCTAAGATCGGAGAAAGTAAATTTACTAAATATTTCGAGAGTTTATATTCGATTGACTCAGTTGCACTGATGATTGGTCCTATTGGATTGCCTGGTTTATGGGTCTTTATTAGGACATACAAATAAGGTAATGATGAACCACTAGAAGAAACTGAGTCAATAATAAATTAATGTTTTTTTCAAATATTTTTTATGTCTCAAAATTAAAATTATTAATTACATAGGGATCGCTTCTTAACGGTACGTTATGAAGTGCCTTTACCGTCGAACTCGATCATTCAACTTATTTGTTTATGCATTAAAAAATGTAAATTTAGTTTCATTGGCAAGTTCTACGAACAAGGGTTTGGCATGGCTATGGGTAATCCCTTATTGTCAAATATATATTTAGAATATTTCGAAACTAGGCTGATTCCACCGGTTTGGTCCACTCAAATTGTTTGGTCTCGCTATGTAGACGATGTCCTGGGAATTCTAAAGGAAGATTTTGAGCTCGATGGTTTTCTTTTATTTATTAATTTATTGGTTCCGTCAATTAAATTTACTTTTGAAAAAGAAGAAAATAATAGCCTTCCTTTCCTAGATGTTCTAATAATTAGACAACCAGACAGTTTTAAGTTACATATTTTCAGGAAACCGACAAATAATTTATCCTATGTTCATTTTTATTCAGGTCATTCTAAAATATTAAAACATCAGTATTTTCTTCCATGTATCTTAGGCCACTCAGAATATATAGTCCTGACTATATAGACCAAGAATTTACAAAAATTGAAGAGATTGAATTTAATCTATGTTACCCGAAATATTTTGGGGGAAAACTGAAAGAATAAAGCTAAAAAAAACATTCTATAACCACAAGTTAAGGAAATCAGAACCTTTATACAACATATTACTTTTTGTATGCAGTACCAATGTTAAAACAAATTAATATAAATGTAATTTTAAAATACAATTATACATAAAAAATATGTTAATAAAACACAACCCAAGGAACGATAATAATGTAATAGATAGTATACTTTGTTTGGATTGTAATTTATTCTATGTAGGTCAAACTTCTTAAAATATCTCTGCAAGAATTAAGCAACATCAGAGTGTAGTATCTAAGGGATATCATAATAAATCTTTGTTCGTCAACAGGCTTGAGATGCCATAATGCATATATATAAATGATTTATTAGCAAAATATCTTTGAATTGTTTCTAATCGCCAGCACAAAGGAGAGAAATGTAAAAATTAGCCCCGATTTGTCCTCCTTATATCTAGTCAAATCTTTCTTGCTCAAATCAGACTTATAAGAGGCCATAAAAACCTGACTTTATAGGGAAAACATTGCTTTGTATAAATACGGTGTCTCTCTATTTTATAAGCCATTCTGAGTTTGAAAATTTTAAGATAACAAAAGTACTAACTCCAATCAATCTTTCCTCTTCCTTACCTGGTATAAACAAATATTTATACTTATCACATGTTACTTCTCTTCATTTAAATATATATATATATATATATATATATATATATATATATATATATATATATATCTCCCTGGCACACAATTGAATACAGAAAAATGATTATCCTAAGGATAAACAAATTTACAAGTCAGAATTTAATCAAGGAGCTGGTATGGAACAACATTTTTGAGCACAGGTCAGACGAGCCTTCTGCAATCAAGGGATGGTTTGAATTGCCCATGGGAAGAATTGAAGTTTGGAATTTTCTTTATTAGGGATGATTCTATTAGACGTCTCTGTATGTAGTTGTTGGAATTCTAAATTATTTTGGCATTATCAATGTCAATTGCATGGACATCATTTGAAATGTGTAAGAACAAGCTAGAAGAGCTCATGCTAGCTGAATGCACACGGCGTTGGTCTCCCAACGTTGCGGTACCAGGGTCGATTCTGAATCCTGGCATGAGCGGGCACAAACGTCAGCGCACGTAGAGATCTGGCTACCGATTGGTGGACGCGTTTTCGGGTTGGTAGATCTTACACTTCTCAGCACACACATAGCCACTTACAACACTGCTTTCTTTCCTATCCCGTCTTCATAGCAAAACACACATACTCTCTGTTCCAAGGAATCCTGCCGATAGGTATCTATATCCACATACCTCTGACGAGGAACTGGTGCCTCTGTCCCGGGGCGACGAAGGTTCCACCCGAACGCTGTTTGGTATCAAAAACATATTACTTCCTGGCACCTCTCCCCAAAGTGGACCGGCTTCTGGTGCCCTGGGGCCGACCAGCAATTGTAATACTGACCTTTATGTAGATTTCATTATCCAGTCGGGGATCCTCTTGGATCAAGAAAGAATTCGCGTCGACTAACTAACTAACAATCTAGAAGATAGGCTTTCACGGCGCATGTCGAATTTGGGTCCTTAAATTCTCTTGGAGAATCTACTGCTTTCGTCAGTGTACATGTAAATATATTTAGCAAAAGCAAATATACAGAGACGCTTAAATAGAATCAGCCCTCATAAAGGAAATTCCAATTTCAATTTTTCCAATGGATAATTCAACACTATCCCTTGATAAGCAGAAGACTCATCTAGTCTGATAAAAAATACCGCTCTGTACCGACCCCCAGAATAAATTCTGACTTTTAAATTTGTGTGTCGCTTGGTTAAGCATCTTTTTGTATTCATTAGTTTGGCAGTGACTGAAGATTACGGATGTTTCCTTCGAAACCTCGTTTCGCAATCAATTTTAAATGAACCTCACTGTACTTCTTTGCATATATATATATATATATATATATATATATATATACACGTTTTTTATCTATTTAATTGTTCACTATTGACGGCCACGTTTCTAGACTGATTGAACTAAAATTTGCCGCAGATGCACATCTCTGTACGAGGTTTATAGGCTATACTGGGTTTTCTCCCCTCAGCTTACATTGTTCCACCCAAGGGGTATAAAAACGTGTAAAAGGGCTGAAAGAGCAGGAATTCCAGAATATTTAGGAAAGTTCGAACTTGAAGAGCACCCCTGAAGTTGCATCATGGACTAGTTCAAATTTGACATCCGAGGCCATCCTCCGGAGCCCCAAGAGCCAAGTTAGTGAGCGAGATTAGCGACCAATATCAGCGTTTGAGGGTTGAAATACTGAGCTCGAACTTTAAAATCTGTCTTTTCATCTGCGAAACGCCGCTTAAGCCAGCTCTTAATAAATAAAGCGAGTCGTTGTTCTTGTTTGTTGCTTATGTTTGGAGATAAGCGTACTTCCGCTCCTGATAACATTAACAGTCATGAGTTATAACTAACGACGGTTGATAAGCATCACACACAACCACACACAGGAGCAAGCGCGCATGCACATACCCTAATAACCTTGTGCCTCTATATTGTGACGATGGTGCAGTAGTTATACGCTGGTGATGGATGGATGCGAGGCCAATAAAATATGAAAAGTTTCGGATACAACACACAACAACCACTAGGCAGGGCACTCTATCGCATTACAGAGGCCAAACGGAAGTTGGGAAGTGATGGGACATAACTAAATTGCAATGGGTTCTGTGGATTCTCACTAAGGCAACCGTGAATACACCTTCTGCACCATCCTACACCCCTGTAATGGAAGTTTGCTCGTACTTATAAACTCTCGTATTTTTAAGTAGGATATCCATCCTAAAAATAATGAACTAAGGAAAAGAATTCCTAGAGCTCTTGTCATCTCCGAAGGATTAATAGGATTAATGTTGGGCTTATTTATATAGTGTTACAGTCAAGACCGGAGTCCCTCTTCTGGTATTAAGCCAAAATAAATACCTCTTAAAACAACCTATAGTGAAAATCATGAACCCGAAGGAAAACCGTAACGATGACTTGTCAAATGTACTCACCTTTATAAATTTCCTTCACTTCATCCCCCTATGCCAAATAGGTGAAGAAGCGGGGGGAGGGGGGCTATCATAGAAGAAAAACCTTTCCCAATTAAAAAAAAAATCGAAAAATCTAAAATTCCCAAAATCGATCTATTTCCCCAGCAAACACAATGACAAGCCCAATATTACCTTTATTTTACCGAAAATTGCAACCCCCTAAACTACACTTTACCTAAACAAAGTCCTCTCTCTCTATATATATTATCGTACAAATATAAAAAATTGCTTTCTAAAACCCCCGCGAAATATGACCACTTCGAGGCGATAGAACGAAACTACGCAAAGTTACTCAGAGAGTCGGCGGCCGCATAACCACCGACTACAATCGCCACTGAAACACTAAAGGGTCGCACCTTAGAAAGCAAAAGCAGAATCCGGAGACTCGAGGCAAGAATGGGTTCGAGGGTGGTCGTGATAGGCCGAAATCAACAAGTGTCCGACCAACATGTCTTTATCAGCACAGGTAAGGGTCACTTCCGCTATGGCCAAAGCCCCTTACCCCCGCATTCTCTTTTTATCGCGGGCCTCATTTCGACTTGCATATTAGATCTGGCTTATTTTAGACTCTCCATTTCTCTTTGAATACCTTTGCCATCATTCATTCTCCTCAAATCCTCTCACCTGCTTTCCCAAGTTTTCTTCAAGTGGCGCTCTTTAAATTTAACTCATCTTTAAAATCCACTTACTTTTTCACCTTTAATATTCATATGGTTTCACAAGATTTATTTAGATTCTACTTAGTTACCCTTCGTTTCATCTCCTTTGCAGCTCCGCATATCCTCATTTTTCCCTTAGATACACGGCTTGTTAAATATTATTGGTTTGACTTCGATACCCAATACATCCCTTTAGGTCTTTCCTAACTTCCCCTTCGTGAAGGCCCTTATTTACCCACAAGTGTCCGTACCTTGCAAAAAGCTATAAGATCAGAAGGGCATCAGCGGGTGCGGCAACTTCGTCCTTTCCAGTCCAAATTCATTGTAAACACCCCTTGCTTTCGTTTAGTAGTAAATTAATGGTTATCTACCATCATACCACATTAGCATGCTCGGGGAAGGCTTATCCTGGGAAACAGCTGGAATATATCGAATATGACTGTAGGCATGGTATATCTAATACAGTCAGTTCCCATCGTAAATGAGGAACGTCATCCAGGCAGGACCTTGCAGTACGCCAGGTTTCTGTGCTTACGAACGAACTACGTAGTTTCGATCGGCTCACTCAGTTATCTCTTAGATAAGGAAGGTTGAAGGGGAGAAAAGGTTCAGAAGAATTACGTGCCCTTCTGGTCCCTAGTTTATCGAGTACTCGATCTGTGTTCTATAGTTCCGTACTATTTGACGTCTCCCAACTTCGCCACTTTATTTACGAGCTAAAAAAAAACTTCTGAAAGAGATGCCCTTTGTTGGTTCTCGCTTCAATGATTTCAGATAAAATTATACGCACATATTATACGCACATATTAGAAGTATATGTTTATTATACGTTTACGTACATATCAATAAAAGCAGATGTATAAATATTAGTATGTACACTCCTGCTTACACACATGCATATGAGTGTATGTATATGAACACGTACATATGTAAGTAACCATATATATATACGTACATATGCAGGTAAATATATAAACACGTTCATATTTACGTACATATGTAAGCAGATAAACACGTATATATGATATGTAAGTATATAAAGAGGTACATAGGTAAGTATATAAATACGTACATATATAAGTATATAAACACAAAAATATGTAAGTATATAAACACTACATATATAAGTATATAAACACCTATATATGTAAGTAACTGTATAAACACGTAAATATTTACGTATATAAATACGTACATATGTAAGCATATAAACACATATATGTATGTATATGAACACGTACATATTTGCGTATATAAATACGTATATATGTAAGTATATATACACTACATATGTAAGTATACAAACACGTACTTATGTACACATTCCCTAACTTTCCGAGAAGCAAAACTTGGGTATTTAGGGATTCTATTGGACCCATCGATCTTTGTTAGTTGGGAACTTTTAGTGAGGTAATAGGAGCACAAAAGCGGGGGAAGGGGGTATTCCAAAGGATGACTCGAGAGGTTAAAATGAAAACCAACGGGTGCAAATGCCAATTGGGAAAGGGATTCGTTGAGGAAGTGGTAACTTTGATGAAGGGGAGGGGGTAAGGGTGAAATAAGAGAATTACCCTGAATATTTTGTGGAACCGAAGGTTAGGTTAGGTCGGGTGGACACGCAACTCTCCCGGTACAAGGTGTGGTAAAGATGGAGGAAGTGAAACTGTGTGGCAGATTTGTAACCACGACTCCACCTGCGGCCGTTGGGGCCCCGTCAGGGCACGATATCTTCCAAATGTCAGCTACCGCATGGTTGCCTATTCTACTCGTACCCCCCAGGTAGGGTTTTCGGCAGTGAACGCAGATCCTTGGAGTTCCCGTAGTAACTGAGTTCTAGATATTTTCAATGCGCCCTTCCGGCCCCAGGATTCAAAATGAAATGAGTTAATTATTGAAACCCTTCTGGATTCCGACCCTTTCCTTTTCCTTCTCAATAAAAATCAAGGTGATGATAGGGGCATTGGAGATGGCAGGTGAGGAAAGGGAGGAGAAGGAAAGAGAAGAAAGGGGATAATGAGAGGAACGACAGAAAGAGATAGATAAATGAGATTATTTTTATTTCGTAAGATCGATTACCATAAAATACACAAGAAACACAAACTTCTAAACCTACAAATAGATAAGTAATTACAGTAGAAAATTACATTATTGAATTTAATTAAAAATAAAGAAAATAAAACATTTGAAAAGAAAAGTCAAATTTATCGAAGGTTGAACAAAATGGATTCTGGCCTAAATCGCATCTTTACCATTTTCAAATGTCTTCAGTGTTATTTTATTTCTTAGCTAATATTTTCGCATCATCCAAAATACTGGAATTATCTCTTGGTTAAGGCTTGATTTTTGTTATTTAAGTACTCAGTGAACTATAAATTTTGAAGGCAAAGTTTAATGTGTTGTTACGATATGGGAGAAAGTTGGGAAGGTTTCTTGAGAGCAGACATAATGTCCCTGTCGAGAAGTTGAAAATTCGCTTCAGACCATTGTGAGATTGACTAGACAGAGCTTCCAAATTGCGTATAAGGCAGTGAAATTGAGAGAGGAAGATCTAATTCCTCAGGATATCTGCGTTGTTTCTGATGTCAAGCGAGAGATATACTTCAAGATATTTCATTTGGTCTACCGAATTTATCCTTAAGTTATTAATAAAACAATTAACGCGGTTTATTTATTATCTAAAATTATACGCAAACACCATACAAGAGGACTTATATTCGATAATATTCATACCGTCCAGCCCCCAAAACAGCGTTGCTATATTGGATTGAGCTTGTATAGCCTGTGAAGAAGGGTCACGCAGGTCAATTTCATCAGCGTATACCAGAATGTTGTAATAATAGATACCCAGACGACAGCCAGACGCGAAGACCGGAGTTTACCCTCTCAGTAGTTATATACAAACTGAAGTGGAGAGGAGAAATTATCCCCCTCTCTTACTTCCTTATCAACTTTCCAGAACGATGATTTGCTTCTGCCAAAGGAAACGTAAGGTACCTAATTTATTGGAATATTCATAATTTTACTAAATGGTACAGAGGAATATGCTTTAACTAATTTTCTTAATCAGTAGCAAGTAATCTAGGCTGTCAAATACTTTAATTAAGTCCCCAAAATAGGCATATATCTTTGAACCATTCAAGTTTCGCGATAGACAACCTTCTACAATTCTATAATAGCCGTAGATATAGAAGTATTTTATCTATAGTCAAATTAGTTGCTGTTGATTCGAATGTGATTCCAGTAAAATTCAATATTAAAATAATTTAAGCAAATTTGAAAGAATAATTATTTGTCGAAAGTTTGAAAAAGAGTTAAAGTTACTTTAATTGTTCTTCACACCTGGCCTAATTTCTCCTTTCGTCTTTTCCTGGGAAGATGGGAATGGAGAAACATGCACAGAAATATTGTGCTAAAGAAATTAGGAGTTTGGAAGGAGAGTAATGTCTGATTTTAGGGTATATATTCGTATATTAATAAATGAAAAACCTAGACTCTGGAAATATTTGATCATAAACATATATTTATATATATATTATATATATATATATATATATATATATATATATATATATATATATATATATATATATATATATATATATATATATATATATATATATATATTGATGTCCAAGTATGGCCAAGTGTAGGGGAATAGACGCACACTGGCTCTAAGGTTGGCTAAGCAAGGCAATAAAGGTTATTATTCTAAGAGTGTGATTTGAATAGTTAGCTGCAGCTGCGTGACCAAAGAATTTTCGAAACACAACACCAAAACTATATTTTTAATATACACTAGATAAATGGTACACAATATGACGGAATTAGGTTCAGAATACTGATTGGATATCCAGGGTTATTAAATGATTATAATGGGAGATTTTAGGGGAGTGAAAGATTCTGTTCCTTTGAACCTCGAGAGTAAAGCGGGGCAAACTCGATGGGAGGGGGGGTGCTTGGTGACCTTGAGTACTCACTGGTGTAGACGTGAACGCGAAGAGGATGATGCTACGTCTCCAAACTCTGATTTAGTCAGATGCGTGCCTCTTGTTCTCAAGAGTCACCGGATGAACTTCTGAGTGGGAAGGGGGACTTCTCTAAACTAAGATTGAGCGAATTATTGGGCCTCTTTTCCTTAAAAGGTCACTAGAAGAACTTCGGAGGACGGCTTCTCCAATACTTCATCCGAAGGCGGTTGAGAAAGGTTGACGTTTCCTCAAGTGACTTTTTTCCCTGACCCGAAGTTACGAGTGTGATGTCCAGCTCTTTCGTGGCCTGCAACAGTCAATAAACACTTCTCGGGCGGGAGCGTCGTTCAAGGAAATATCCGTTCATGGAAGAATCGTCTAAGCGAATCTGAGGGTATATCGTTTTAGAGATGCACATGTCTGTTATTAGTTGCCCATTATTCTTTCTCCTGGTAATTTTTCTATCTTGTTTTTGTGTTTTTTCCATTGGTCTGTACCATGTGATGGGCGTTCCCTACGTATCTTTGTACCCTCTATAAGGTTGTCTTCCTTGAAAATGAAATTACAAATATAGTTCGAAAGTCCTTGGATTGCTCTTTTCATTTTCCTGCAGTTTATTAACTCGGAAAAATAGCAAAAACACAAAATTAAATAATTACAGTATTATATTGCTTACCGATAAAGTTCAGGAGAAATCACAAAGTGAAGAAATTATAAAGGATGTAGCATAAAAAGTATAGGATTTTGATTGGTTTGTTGTTAAATAAGAGAATGTTGGTTGGTTGTTGGATGAGGTAATTAAAATTGAGAAATAAGAAGGGGAACAGCGGTATTATCTATTTTGAGTGTAGGAGATTTTGCTCGTATTAGTAGGGATTCCAAAATTCTTAGACTATATTCATTGTTATTGCGACAAATTATTTTAAAATTATCAATGGAACATTCTGCCTTGCATTGTATAATATGATTTTTAATTACAGAAGCTTCCTTCTTAGACAAATTTATTCCAGTGCGATGGCTTATTCCCATGTGCGAACAAAACCTCTCTTTCAATGAGCGAACCGTACTACCAATATAGGTTCCTTGCAAACAACAAGGGCAAGCAAAAAGCGTAAACAGCATGGCTGCTCATTTCTTTATAAAGTCTGTCTTTTGAGGAAACGAAACTTCCTATGGAAAGTGGGCTGACAAAAGTGATTTTGAAGTTGGTATGAAAGAAATATTTTTTGAGTAATTTGTTGCATTTTCTAGTGAACGATTTATTGTAAGGTCCTATTTTAGGTACGATTTATTGTAAGGTCCTATTTCAGGTACTACGAATTTTTTTCATTTTTGGGAACATTATATGAGAGAAAGAATGGAGAGTAAATTTTGGCTAGAAAATTATTGATTAGCTTGTCAACCAAAGGTGGGGGGTAACAATTATTTTTAAAATAAGTCTGGAATTCATTGTGCATTAGGAAATAATTGGAGGAGAGATGGTAACATCTATATATTAGAGATTTTATTGCACTGAATTTATGTGACAAGTCACAATGGCTAAAAAATTGATTCCTAGGCCACTAAAGGTAGGCTTTCTGTATATTGAGGTAGTTAGTTTGTCGTTTTTTTCTATAATGACGTCTAGAAAAGGAAGTTGATGGTTACTCTCTAATTCAATGGTATATTTAATGTTGGGATGGTAAGAGTTTATAAAATTAAAAAATGGTGGGCATGTTTTATATTATTGAAAATAGCAAAGGAGTCGTCCACATACCCACGATAAAATATGGGTTTGAAATCTAAAGGGCAATGTTTCATAAAGTTTTTTTCAAGATGAATCATGAAAATATTAGCTGCTATTGGAGCTATTCGTGAACCCATTCCTACTCTATCTATCTGTTGGTAAACCTTGTTATTAAATAAAAAATCATTCTCATTAAAAACCATTTCTAAAATAGTCTTGAAATTTTGACGAGAGAAATTGTGAAAGGTGCCTGTTTTGTTAAAAATTTGATTTAAAATAATATTAATTGTTTCATTAACAGGAACATATTTAGATAGTGAGGATACATCATAACTAACTAGCACTTTTGAAGGTGTTTCTGAGAGCAGTTTAAATTTTGTAGTGTCTGCAAGTATGGATTCCATTTTGTGTACATAATCAGTTCGATTTAGTTGAACAACTCCATTGCCTATATCAGGTTTGGTGATGACAATATCTAGATTATTAGATAGGGAACCTAGCGTTTTAGTATCACTGTTTCTGAACATGAGAGAGAATCTTTTCAATTTCTTAAGTTTGCGATAAAATTTGTGTGCCACTTCTGAAAAGTCAAATTTAAATCTACTAAAGTCATAGTTTATGGATAATTTGAGAATGTCGTGTAAGAAATTTACAAAGTATAAATAGTAGGAAGGATATCTCATTTTTAATTTAGCCAGTTTAAATTGGAAACCCACAGACAATAAAAACTCTTCTCGTGGAGACAGGCGAAAGCTAGATAGATCTTTTGCATTATAACCATTGGAGAAAAGATATGCTTTCCAAGGCCTAATTTGTTTTTTTTTGGTATGAATCCTAGATTATTATTGAGAATATTTTTAATATTATTTAATTGTATTAGATTATTTTATAATTTTAGAACCTGAAAATGGTTGATACGCTTGAAACGTTGTTCCATAAATAAATCACATGTAGTTCAGCCTCCTATGTGTCCTTACCTTCACCGTAAAATTGAAGATTAGACTGGTTAGCAGCAACTCATATGACTATATATATATATATATATATATATATATATATATATATATATATATATATATGTTCTATTGTAGTCCACAGGTGTGGCTGTGTTATTAATTTTAACTTGTATTTTCTCAATATTTCTTACAAGTTTTTTAACGGGGTCTTCGAGGCGAGATAAAACATCGGCGAATGACATTCTTTATTCCTAGACGTCTTTCGACCATGTTAGGTCAATTTTCATTAAAGTTAACGTTAACTTCAAGAAAAAAGAAATATATGCGCGCTCTGGACTGATTGGAGATTCCTCTTGTTTCCAGTGGGTGGGGTGCTCACCCTAAAGGGGAAATTCATCCTTAATTCATCCTTATTCCACGCTTTGACTTCCACTGACTTCACAGACTAAAAGCAACATAACATGACCACTGCTGCGCCCAGAGCCACTTAAAGTAGGGCATAGTGAACCCTGGAAGGAAGCCTGAATGGGAGGCAGCCTGGAATGCCTACGAGTACCTCTTTGGACAATTGACTAGGAGATCACACCGGACAAAGGAAAACTCTGCGAGAAATTATTTTGACAGATAAAAGTAGCCCTCTTTAAAATTATCGACATCCCAAACGGCTACGTGGTAATTGCAAGTAAGGAAAAAAGGTAGAAAAATTAGTGTCCTAGGAAGAAAATATCGACGTTTGAGTGAGTTCCCATGACAAAGAGGAAATAAAAGAAGAAATAGAAAAAAATCATGAAGGGATCAAAGTAAACGAAATAATTAAATTTGACCAGCACACACATGTCTAAAATTGTATGTGCAACAACGGATATGGTAGCAAAGATATTTCAACGAGGACTGCTCATGTTTAACATGAAAATTCCAACAGAGAACATGAAGTGCAAGAAACATATTAATATTCAAATGTGCTTCCGCTGCTATAAGATGGAGGACCACTTGATGCGTGACTGCACTGAGCAAGATACAGTATGTTCTGTGTGCGGACAGAAGAACCACGAATGGAGACAGTGCAAAGAAAGTAAAAAACAATGCGTGTACTGGCATGGTTACATAGGACTATGGCAATGGCATGCCCCAAAACAAAGGAGATAATTGAATGAAAGGAAAAAGCAGTGAAAAACAAATAAGAAGCTAGAAGAAATGCATCTTACGCAGGAGTGGCTAAAGCAAATGTGAAGCAAATCCAGGAATCACATACCCATCATAATGTGGCAAAAGGGGCATCAACAGAAGTGCTCACATACATACTCTATGCCCATGTGATTAATATTGGAAAACCGGGCATCTTCGCTACGACACTCAATACAATGGTAGAGAAAAATGGAATGGAGAAGATGTGGTTCCCTGACAATCCCCCCTCATCTGAAATCCTTAAAATCAATGTCACCTCACCGTCAGCACCAACGAGCAATGAGGAACACACTACTAAAGAGAACGCAGTTTCAAACATGTCAGTGCAAAGTAATAAAGGAGACAAAATAGTACACATGGAAACATAGGAATTAAAACTTAAAGTCTACAGCGATAAATGTTTCCCCCTCCCGAGAGGCAAGAAACAGGACGACATCATTAAGGCAATTAAAGAAGGAAAGTGCAAATGGGCATTCAAAGGAAAGACAGGAGAAGAAGACGAGGAAGAAGTACAAAAACTCTTAATGGAAGATAAAATTTGAATATAGCCTGGCGACTGCGTTCCTCTCTGCCATTCTACATTTCAAAGTATGAAGAATGGTAGTTTTAAAGCCAACGAAGCAGAACCCAACTAGAGATCGACCCGCCAAAAGTCCAGAGATCTCTAGACGACCAAACTTAATAAACAATGGAACCAGAAAGGAGAAGAAAGCTCAGCATTCTGCAAATCAACACTCTAGGGTTGATCGGTAAAACATCGACATTCGGAAATAACTTCAGAAAGATCGACCCAGAAGAAAAAATAATGAAATTGTTAAATTACACCGTCATAAACGTGAACCTTTCAGGCGAGCGTCATGACGGGGCGGCAATAGCAATAAGAAGAGGGCTGAAGTTCGAATAAGTTAAAAATTTGGATGAGGTATATTTGGCATAAACATTGAAACTGAATTAACGTCAATAATAGTAGCCATGGGATACCAACCACCAAGAAAAAAATACCTTCCACTGCACAACCTATTTAAAATCTTTGACCAAGGTTTCCCAACCATCTTTATGGGAGACTTTACTGCCAGGTGCAGTGCAAATGGATACCGCTCCAGAAAAAACAGACGAGCTTACTTTGAAATGCTGTTGGAATGAAACATTTTACGGAGAATAGGGCCAGACTTTCCAACATATGTGACAGACAATGCAGCTATAAAACCAGACGTCGTGCTGGTTACATTTGCATGTAGCTACCATGTTGGGTCACATTTGCTCATTAATCAATAGCTGATACAGGTAACGGTACCAGCGAGGAAGGACTACAAGAGTGCAAACTGGGCAAGTTACACATAATATCTTAGTAACTTAATCCCAAAGGATCTCACAAACGCCAACCTGAAAAATATTGCTGAGGAGAACTCAAAATTAACAAGAACGATTATTGAGGCGGATGAAAGATACATACCAAAGACAAAATACCGTACTCTTTCACATCCTCGATGGACAGAGAAAATGAAGAGAAAGAATAGGCAACTAAGAGGAATACTAGACCAAATAATTATCCATGGACCAAATAGAGAGCGATACAAAGAAATCAGAAGAAGTAGAGAAGAACTGAGGCATCTCATAGAAGAACAGCAAAGCCACAGATGGTATAGCCTAATAGAGAAAATAGACGAAGAAAGAAGACCAAAAAATAACTGAAGACTAATAAATAGACTTAAAGGCAGACCCCCGAAAGAAAAAATAACAATTAAGAATGAACGGAAATCAGTGTTATTCATAACATCAGAGGAGGACGAAGACTTCAATCCAGAGATAGACGAAATGGTCCACACAGTCTTGCGAGGAAACATAAAGAGGATCACTCCAGCACCAATTGTAGAGCGAGAAAGAGAGAAAATTCTGGGTATAGGGGCCTACATACCAACATAAGAGATTAAAGGCGTAAGAGAATCATTCAAACAGAAAGCGCCAGGCCCCTTAGGAATAACCAGAATTAATCTTACCAAGGCACCTAACATAATCATCAGAGCATTAAAGAATATTTTTAACGCGTGCTTAAACACCGGTTATTTTCCTGATAGCTATAAACTAGCGGAAATGATATTCGTCTCAAAGCAGGAAAACAAACATACCACCTCAGCGATTGCCGGCCAATATCGCTATTGAACTTCATGGGCAAAGTCTTAGAGAAAATCCTTAACAGAAGACTAAAAAAATATCTTGAAGAAAATGACCTTTATAATGATTATCAATTCGGATTCAGAAGAGGCAGAGACACCACAATGACACTTTGCATAATAACAGAGAAAATAGCAGAGGTCAAAGCAGAGAATAACTACATCGATCTGATCCTGAGAGATGTATAAAAAGCATTCGACAAAGTCTGGGTCAGAAGAATGCAATATAAGATCATAAATCTCCAGATGAATAGCATTCAGGAGGAAATTCTCTGCGATTATGTCAGAAAGCTAAGAGCATATGTGAAGATCAATGGTAATTCAGGACCAGAATTAGAATTGAACGCTGGAACAGCAACCCGCAAGGAAGCTGTCTCAGCCACACGCTGTATTTAATATACACAGAAGACCTGCCACCACCAATAATGCCTGCTCGCCTAAACATACAGTTCGCGGACGACATAAGCCAACTCGTCGTCATTCCGTACAGGAACGTACGCTTTCAGGCAAGGAAAAAAGCTTTAGAAATCAGCAATATCAACAACTACTAAAGAGATTGGAAGATAAGGACGAACAGGAGGAAATTTACAATAATCTCAATCTCCAGGAACAAAACAGCTGAAATTGTAGATGAAGATCAGAACTACATATATCATAGTGAGGGCAATAAACTAGGACTCAAAATAACAAAAAGAGGCTGCAAACAACATATAACGGAGAGCAAGAACAAGGTGATCCCGATGCTTAACCTACTGTGCAATCTAAGAGGGTTAGGCATGAAAAATAAAAAAAAAATCTATCTGCACTGGGAAGAGAGGTACTACTATACCCGCCAACCTCTATCATCAGTGAAACAAGGACTGAAAAATTGGCACTACAGAAAATACAAATAAAGCTCTCTACTTAATCACCAACACACGTAGGAGAGAGAGAGGAGAAGACTACAGGACCTACACCAAGAAGCAGGATTAGAAACGCACAATATCAGTATCAGGAGCAGAGCGGAGAAACTATGGAGGAAGATATACGATCTCCCTCCGATATTTGCAGAGTACACAAACACCAGAGCTGGAGTCCCCTTTAACACTCGATTTCTCAGCGGCAGACAACAGCTGAAAATCGAGGAGGTTCCCATGTTTACTTAAGTAGAAATTCAAGGAGAGAGAAGGAACAAACATAACGATAAAGATATTTACCCAACTATATACAAACCTAACCAACCAAGACAACCGAATTTAAACAACCTACATAGGAAGAAACAAACGACTAAGGAGACAACACAGATCAAGTGTAAACAGAAAGAATGCAAACAAAATTAACTAAAAATGCAATAAGTGAACTATATTAAAAAGGTCAACAAAAATGATAGTGAAGTGAAAGTTAAGAGTAAAAAAGAAATAAAACGAACATAGTAAAATATAGGTGTAATAAGTGAACTATAGTATTAAAATTTTAACAAAATAGATACTGAAGTGCAAGTTAATAGTAAAACAAGTGAACAAATTGAAACTAAAGTGAAAAAGTGATAACAATAAGAAAAAGTGAAGCAAAGTAAGAAAAGTAAAAACAAATAACCTAACTATACATAAAAAAGCTTAGAGCTAAGATTACTCAAAACGGCATAAATGCTACAATGAACACATGAATAAAAGATGAAAAGAATAAGGGAACAGAGATTAGGCGGTCCTCCCGTTCCCGTTTGAGAAACATAGTTGCTAAAGTGTGAGAAAAGAAGTAAGCATGATGAATGATGAGTAAATCCATGATGGTGGTTCGGAATTCACGTTAATCAGCAGGTCCCCCTTGTCCCTCGGGCAAGGGTATTACACCCTTTTCGCCTTTGTTACCAAGGTTGCTCAATCTGCATCCTCACCAATCTGTCCTCTGTTAACTCAAAACTTTCCGTCTCCCACAGCTATAAACCCTCTTCTAAAGCTTGTTCCGGACTTCCCATTAAACACTTCATTATCGGTTCACTTGAACTGAGAGTCAGAAGTGTGGGGAGTTTCTCCAGGAGCAAGTCGCCCGCGGGTCTCCTCCTCTTATGTGCCCCCCTTCCCCGATCGTGCGAGGGGTACAGAGAGGAGGAGTAACCGCCGAATTGTAACTTTTCTCCCTCTAAAAAATAATATAACAATTTGTCGCTCCGATTTAGTTCTCTGGCATAGGAGGCAAAGGAAAATCAAGTTTGAAAACGTGCTTCTTTTAACGGCGGTCTTCTCGGAGACAGCGATATGCTGGGAGTATGGTTTCCGGCTGAAGTTGCACGTTAATCGCCGGTTTATTAATTTGAATGATTACGGCTTCGGCCATCCGCAATCTTCTGCGATTTTGGAGTCCCAGGATGATGGAGGTGTCTTGATTCAGTTTTTCACGGGTCAGGGTAGTGCCATAAGATTGGGAAGGTGTTTTTTAATTTCGCCATCTTGAAGGTGAGCTGTCATTCGCCTTGACAGGGTTGTACAGGTCACGTCGATGTACTTTGAATTGCGGTGTTCGCAGTCACTGACTTTGCACGAATATTCGTACTCGACGTTAGTCTCCTGGAGTTCGCTCGCTGGAGGGAGACAGCCATTTTTACCATATAAATTTCAAATTAGTATTTATTAACAAACTCACTATTGGTAGTTGGTTCAGTCAAAAGGCCAAACTTTCTTAAGGATGCACAGTCGTGTTGTTTACGAATTCACTTGTCCTCCGTGTCTCCAAGCAAGATACATAGGCAGCATGATTCGCACCCTGAGTGCAAGGTTCTCCTCACACATGGGCAGCAGCACCCGTACTGAAAAACCACTTAATCGTAAAGACCATCACCTATCAGAGCACATGCAATCAAATGCAACGCGGATATAACTAGATAATTTTACAATAATAGATCAAGATAACAATGAGCAAAGCTTAAGAATACTAGAGTCCCTTTATATTAAACCCCGTGCTCCTAGTCTTAATTTTGACTCGTCCGAACCTCCCCTACTTATGACATAACTCTACAACCAATACAATCTTACCTATTTCTACTTCAATCCCCCCTCCCAACTTCACTCTGGAGTCAGACCGACACTGGTGAGTTTTTTGATGGTTCTTCCTTGTATTCCTCTAGGATTTTTAATATACTAACTCCTTATAAATTATGTATTTTCTTAGGTTTTGCATTATAAGAAAAAAGTCTCTTTTTGTAGATATTTGTCAACACTGTTAATATTCTAATTTCTAGACAAAATTTTTACTATTATAATAATTCGTGGTAAATTATGTATTCCCTTATATCATAAATCCCGAAGATGAGCGGACAGCTCGAAACGTTGTTTATTCCCAATAAATGAAGATGAATTTCTCCGCATTCAATGTACTATCATTCCTATATGTGGAGGAATGAATATAACGAGGACAAGCAAACGCTAGTTTGTTTATACAGCGTCCACCGTTACGTTCCGCATGGGCCAAGACTTTCCCCCCGCTTTCCCCGCTGCTCCACGACCCTTTGAAGACGCTCGCAAAGAAGATTTCGGTCAGCAGATTTCGTAATTAACGATACTGGTGGTGTAGTCCGTTGATATAAACATAGGAGGGTGTGAGAGCCTTTAGAATGAAAATAATGCTGCCTAAGGCTTCGTCGGCAGAAAATATATAACTCTCTCCCTCGATTGTTTATGTCTATTTTCGCCAAATATATGAAACCTCACTTTCCGCGTGCGTAAAGCTGAAGGGGCGAAGTATCATAGCGATGAAAATTATGCCCTAGGAGAGGGACTTAACTGTGGGCTAGTGACGGTTCGCCCCTCCTAAACCTAAACTCCCTCGTCTCCCCTGTCACCAGTGGATAATCGACGTATATAGAGTTCGGTCTTGAGAAATTTAGCAGAGAATCCACGTAACCCTAGAGAAGAAAATGAGTCCCTGAGTCAAAAGGACAATCAAGAAGATAGGTGGAACCAATCGGGACTTACCGTCCCGAGGCTGTTCCTTTGGGCGCTTAGAAGAGCAGACCAGCGGTATCGAGACCAACCTTCCTACCATTTTCCTCCAGAGAAAATCACGTATCTACTCGTAACTTTGCTGAAAAACAGAGATACCCCTCACCATTGTGGAAGACCAAAGTAAATTCCTATTCGATAAAATATTCACATCTTGGTTAAGTTTCATCATCGAGAAGTCAGAATTGGTTACCCCAGGGTCGGGATATCTTCCATTCATACAAGATTCCGTCACTTACATCTTCAACTCCAGAGAAGCATCGTCACTCACCTAAAATAATCCCGGGAGAAGAATCAGCTGTTTCCCGAATCAACTAACCACGCTCGCCTCTCCTCAGCGAGGAAGTCCCCAGTCCAACTCGCCCCAAATTACCTCAGCGAGAGGGCTCACTTTCAAAGTCACCTAACTATCGACACACTCTGAGATAAAGGTAGAACGAATACAAAATGTATTCATTTTTTGTTATTTCCCATTCCATGTGAAAGTGTATTCGTAGCAAAACTATTTCAATCTGGTAGTCGTCACCAGACTAGTTCAATTTCAAATGACTTAAGAACTAGCATTAATTGAGCTTAAATCTCGTGTATTAGAAGTGTTTTGTGCGTCAACCATCTCGTAGTACTCAGTTGTAGTGTTTCTTTTTATTAGACCCTCTTACTATAGAATTAGTATATTTAAAGATTTAATATTTCATTCTTTTATGTGATTAAAAGTTTATTTTGTCGGAGTTGTTTAATTAGATCCTCGAACGCAGCAAATGGGAATATATATATATCATAATACGAAGCCTCCCTGGTTAAAGAATTAAATGAGAGCACTCTTCGAGAAAAGTGGAACGGATTTACTCATGTATGAATCAAACGTACATACGTACTCGGCCGTAAACCACGACAATATACATACGAGGGATGGTATGTAGATTGGTTTGGAAAGTGATTGGAAATCCTTGGAGGACAATAAGTGCGAACCTTTTCAATTCTTGTCCAATTTGGTAATGGCTACCGAGGCGAGCAGAGAGGATGGGAAAGGAGGTCACTATTGAGTCTTGCAGGGTACAGGGAAGGAGGAAGTCGCTCAGCGTTTCTGCACTCGGCCCAAACAGCGTCCTTCCTTTTTTTCCCATGTGCATAAAAAAACCTGTGCGGACGTAACTAATGAACCTTCACTTTTACAAATTTATAGATATTTATTCTCCCAAACTAACCCTAATTAAAATATAATTTAATAAAGGTAAGTCACAAGATATTTCTAACACTTTTAATTATAAAACATCAGACACCCAAAAGTATAATGTTCTAAATTAATTTTTCTTACCCCCGGGCGGGTTTAGATTTGAAAGTAGGCAAAATTTGGCCCGCGGGCGAGGATTTCTTTACCCCTTCCCCTAAGGTTTATATAATACTAGTATATCCGTGCCGTCAAAAATGACGGCATTATTTTCAAATTATATCTATATTTCATCCGTAAAACCTGTTTATAAATAAAAATAAGACCGCCATTGCTAACAATTTGCTCCAAAAGTTGATATTCATCGTGGCAGAGAGATTTAAAGATGCCCATAAGACCCAACCACTGCGAATAATGAACTAGTGAATATATTCTTTCAAGCAAGGAGGAATACCTTTAGAAAGGCCACTGTTTGGCTATGACTAAATAACATGATCTTTGGATGTGCGTTACATTTTGACAAACAAGCGTACAAATAATCGACCTTTAGTGAAGCAAAGAGATATGACTGTAAATTATTGTGCTAATTCCTGAATTTATTTTCGTGTCGATTGATGCAGGAATTTGATCCGTGGATCATTTTCGTGGTAACAATTAACCTTTGTTATTATTCCCAGGTTAATTATTTGGTCTCGTGTGTGCATTCATAGTTTGATTTATAGAATGCCCTCCTCAGATCCTTCTCCTTTAGGCTTCTTTTTGGTTCAAAACAATCTATAAATGGCAAGATGGTGCCTCACTGTTTCAATCGGCCATACACAAACACCCTAAACCTGATATCACCCGCTTAAAAACGGCCAAACAAGAGATAATCAGATACACCATGGAAGGGAGAATATGGAGGATGAAGCAATATTTCCTATCCGAGTTCCTCCAAGAGATCTTTGGTCATTCGCGCTGTGTGAGGCCGGTTAAAAATGACGAATTTGATTACAGTAGAGATTATCATTAATGGTTTGATTGTAATCTATCAATTCGTAATAGACAATTCCTTCAATACCCCACCATATACTCAACATGATCTTATTTGGATAAAATCCTCCTCTCGGTTGTTGAGAAATTCTGCTTCCTCAACTGATCCACGAACGATGGTGTCTAACGTAATAATAAAGGATCCACTTCTCATTACCAGTAACAAACCTGCCCAAAAAGGGTGCCTGAGATTATCGTGAAAGTAATGAATGACTCACAGCAAGCAACACGCTTTTACAGATTCTAAGTGGACAGTTCATGCGGGACCTATTTTCTAATCCTTGGAACCTTTCCAATCTATTAGGTTTGCGTAGGACAGTCGTATGGGTTAGGTAAAATTGTTCACGAGTTGTCTAGAACGTGTAGCGGGAATTGCTGTGATGAAACCTTTTAACTCTTCGAAATCAAGTACTTTTGGACGACTTTCATTTGATCCCCCTTTTAGACTGAAATCCCTACATCGGAAACAGGAAAACCACCTCCTTGTACTTCTTTCATTTACTGCATCATCGCCATACGAGCTCTGAATGAAATTTCCTGATGGGAGGAAATAGTGGAAAATACCGAAGAATATTATGAACAATATTTTATAATCTGAAATAAAAAAGTAAAATTACTCAATGTATTATCTCTAAACTATCACAAGATACACTACTGTAATAAATACTATCTAAAGCTTTATTTTAGAAAATTGGACATTAGTAATGTTTCAACACTATATATAAGATATCTGAACCAAATTGCAAATGATAAGAATGGACATTGTCATTTTCCAAAAATAATTTGAGAGAATTAACTGCATTTAAAACTATCTGAATTATGAGTATTTGGTCTAATAATCGTATTTATTTTGCGGTGTACTTCAAATTTCCAAATCATATAAATTAGGTTTATTCTGTACTGCTGTTAAATACTAATTTGAACTTATTGCTAAAACTTTCGGCGATTCGATCATAACTTTCTTATCCATCAATTTTTGATTGATAACAATTATTTTTTTATTATATCCATGCTGTCCTGTCAATCTCCAGAAGTTTTTTTGCATGTTTGTTCGCAAATTCTTTTACAAGTTTACCATTCCTACTTTCCTTCTCGTTTGCTCTACATAAATCAAGTTTGACTTTTAATTTAGCCCTACTTTTCTTCGTTTCTTCATAGAAGGCCTTAAACCTCGGTTTACCAGCTTGTCTCAAAGGTAAGAAACACAATCTGGATGTATAGTAAAGATATCTACAGGGATAATTTCGTCCATGAACGATCTTTGGCGATATATTCCTACACATACAAACTTAGGCAAGGATTTATAGGCAGAATTTAACAGCAATATGTGATATACACTATCACAGTTTCGTGATCTACATTCAAATAGTTTGTTTTTATATTTCAGCAGAATTGAGTTAAGTTTATTTGAGTAACCTCGCTTATCATCTTCAGAGAAGTTTCGATAGGTAACAAATTGATCCAAGTTAATGGGGTTTACCAGAGCATTACAGGCATTTGTTCGACGTTTAATTGGAAAAGTTAATAGTACAAGAAAATGGCTATACACTGAGTGTCCATAACTTACAGATAACACTAATAAGATTTGGGTGCGCACTATAACATGATGGAGCCAGGTGGTCGAGTTGTGATAAGGGCTCAAGTATGTGAATATATCCATTGCTAAGATGGCATTGAAATCACGGCCCAATATTAAATTATTGATTTACTCATAAGTGATTATTTTACTCAGAATAACCAAAGATTCCATATAAGATGCTAGAGACGAACGCCACCCGTCATCATGTGGAAAATAAAAAAATATTAAAAAGGTAATTAAAAATCCATCATTTACTATACGAGCTTGAACATTTTGATTAACATAAAGTTACCTAATTATCTTCATCGACGTTTTCCTGAATAGGATTGCCTGCCCTCCTTTGTGGATGATATATCACATGTATTTGAGTTGACAACAAAGTTGAAATCGACCCAAAACACCAGTTCCGATGTCCCTTTAATCATATTTTGCACTATAACATTTTACCGAAGCAAGATAGAGCAACGAACTTAGTTTGTTTAATCCTTTATCTAATTTATACAATTAAGATAGTGTTAGGAAAAGAAAAGGCACATTAATACATAGAAATATAACAAACTTTGTATTTTTACAGTCAATGCAGGCAACGAGCCTTGTTCCTGACACAAATTTGAGAGGAACATTATATTACAAGTCTAATCGATCGAGAAGTGAAAGAATTAAACGATGATTAATTTCATAATGACATTTACACAGTCAGGTTTTGAGAGTTTCTTTCTTGAAGCTGTTAAAAGCAGCTTCTGGCCTGTTGAACAATACGACTTCCTGCGACAGGTACCATTTTCAGTTTTCTAAGTTATTAAGTATTCCATCAGCAAGTTCTGAGTCAGTTTTCATGTAACTAAATAATGTCGTGGATTAGACTTCGACCATTTACAGGAGCATCGGCAGCAGACATTAACATCATTCATATATGTGAATAGAATATTGAAAGGAAGGCCTTGTCATTTCAGCTTTGATATTCTTCGTTGTACTCAAGTTGATCTGCAAACATTAGTATTTCTATGACGTACATGTTTTTAGCTATTCATCTGGCTTGATGAATTGCACCTGGCAAACTATAAGAACTATGACCTTTCGGTTAGGTCATTTCTCTGTAGTTGGCTTTGGAAACATTTCTTCTGTTAGAATGTCTTGTAGTAATTCTTTATTCTTCTTTTTTCAGCCAGTTGTTGTTGATAACTAGCATATTTGGGTTTCACTTGGACTCCAGTCCAAACATCATTAACTGTTCAAACAAGGGATTATATGACCATTTCACCTTCCCAAACAGCTTCGCCCAAACTATTCTTACTAAGATTTCCAGGAGTTGATTTCTCTATCAGTTCGGCATCTCCTTTGTGAACTCCACTCTTACTGAATGTAGCATCAAAATCAACTGTAATAACATTATCCGTAAGTTACTATGTTTCCCCTTAATCCATTAAATCCTCAGCCTTAACTGTGCTAGAAGAATTAGAATTATCGATGGTTGGTAATCCCAATAACTATGCTTTAATTTATGAAGATAGACCAGACACTAGCACCACTGAAGTCTTCTAGATATTTTCAGATTCCCTGGCCATGAGATATTTAGGTGACTTTCCATCCCAATGTAAGACAGCGTAGTGTGTTTTTTCACAAAACTTGGCTATGTGACTCTGGCTGATAATATAACTGGACAGCATTCTGTTACAATGTGTTGTTGAGGTTGAGATTACGAAGTTATCCAGATTAGGACTCTCCAGTTCATAAAGCAAAACGATAAGCCAGCCATATTGTAGATAACATTACGTTCCATGACTTTAGTTGCAAAAGTCAAAGTCACACTGCCCACAGTTTTTTGATGCTAAGAACATCAAGGATGAGGCTCATTGTGTTATGGTTGTTCTTATTTGATTCATCCCAGCTAGTGTCATTCACATGAACCACCTTTTGTACTGCTACAGCTATAAAATAGCAAAATATATTAGGGCAACAATCGTTAAGTACATGCTAAACATCGCAATGAAATAAAATTTAAAACCTTTTGTGCCTTTCAAATTAATTAGCATTACTTTGTTCTTGTCTAAGTTGCAGTCTTTCTTTCTTCGCTGCTTAGTTCGGTGATCTTGCCTCAAAAATCTTGTCATTACCAGACATATGACCTTTCATCTCAGTCTTTAAGGTCTTCGAAGAACTTGATATCCTTATCTTTCTTCTCTCTTGATAACAGTCCGTTGTTTTTTAATTCATAAATTGACTCTGGAACTCTTTATCCAACAGGCTGTCGAATTCCATCACAAATGCTCCTCATCTCTTCTAGGGTTACATGCTCTTCCTTTGTTTTTTATCAGAGCACATTGTTTCTCATGTAGCTTGGTGAAGATTTTCATTGTGTTGTACTTGTTCATTGTCTTGATCCTATTCATCTACCAGAATGGAGTGATAAAATCAACTATTTTATATGCAAGCTCTTGAACCTTGGACCTCCCCCTATTTTCCTCGTCCGCAACAAATATCGCCCTCGCATCTTTCACCATTGTGTACGTGCGAATATATTTTCACTGCACGTGAAAGAGAGTAAAACTTCATACGGGGAGTAACCTAGGTGAACTGAGGGAGGAAATTCAGGACGTTTAGGATGATATGGGTAGGGCGAATCATTTGTTGGTTTGGAACTAAAAACGCACGGTATATGTGCTAATATAGTCGATGGTACTCAGTCAGTACACAGTCTGGTGGCGCTTCATGGTTACCGAAGTCCAGTTGGATGTAGCATGTTGGTGAGGTAAGGTATGTTAACAATCTCTCTATATATTTGTATGTGTGTGGTTACTATTGACGGCCATTATAATCTAGATCTATTAAACGGAAAGATGTAATAATTTTAATTTATTTGTTAGTTTTTTTTATGTAATTCGTAACTTAAGGAATCCTCCTATTTTATTATCTCAATAAAGCGCAATTCAGTATTTTGTCGTTTCATTTCTGCGCCATCCAACCAGTAAATTCTAATGTCGAACTTGGGAACAGTCACGTATTGATAAATTTATAGGACACGTTTACAAACAACTTCACTTATTATTTTTTATTTTTAGTTGATCAGTCGGTCCTTCGGTCGGTCGGTCCCCGTTTTGCTTTTATTAATTTTGTAATAACATTGTAACTATTTGGCCGATTCTAAAGAAATTTTAAATCCTTATGTTGTTTTACATTCTCTTTAGAATGATATAAATGTTAAAGTCCTCCCAAGTTTAGCACATAACATATTTTATTTGGGCAATAACATCATAACTATTTGGCCGATTCCAACGAAATTTGAAACCCCTATGTTGTTTTACATTCTCTTTCGAATGGTATAACTTCCAAAGTCCCCCTGAGGTTAGTCTTTGAATTCTTGAAAGCTTTGAAGGTCGTAAGGTCATAAAGCAGAATAAGTTAGAGCACGTGACTTTTTGTTCAGCAGAACTTGTTTATGTACATATTTCCGCTCCCATACAGACTTCAAATAAAACAAAGTAGTAGTTATACATATATCTTCATAAGCAATTTAAATGAAAGTATTCACTGTATATGAAATCGGTTGATAGTCAGTTTTGAAAAACGCTGTAATTAGACCCGACGGTTTTCGAAAATTCTTGACATTTAAAGAGACAGATCGTATAATCGACGGTCACAATTTCACCGAGTGGTTTCATTATCACGCACACGCATTCCACACACAAGCTAACTCTGTTTAGAGATTCATGATGTATTGCTGGTATGATTTTTGTGAGTTTAGTAAAATTGTAGAATCTGGTAGCTATTAAAAACCTAGGTGTAAAAGAACAATCTCGGACCCCCCACCCCATCAATATATCCGAGACCATGTGCTATGGCATCACGCCATGGACGACGTCATTTCCTGTTGGAACATTCTCGAACTTTCTACCCTGAGCACGTTGGGAAAATATTTCCCAATCTTGCGAACTAGTCCCAAGCCTCATACCCCCCCCCCCACGGTGACGAGGTGTAAAAGAACTGCTCTGTGTCTCCCTTGCTGCTAAATGATGAATCGACTCCGCCTCCGGATTAAGATGTCTGGAGCTTGTGCTTTCTTTCTCCAAACTCCCCCTTCCCCTCTATAATCGGGCATACAAATAATCGGGTTATTCTGTAGTTCGTAGAGTCCAGCCCGCACCTCAAGGGTTCTTTTTATCTCGTCCCGTGAGCGTTCGTCAGACAGCAGACTTCTTCAGCCGTGATTCTACCCAAGTAAATTGGTAGCTTCTGTGAACGGCAACTCTTTGAATTTGTGCAACAGTCTCCCTTCGTTTAATTGAACCGAAGAAATCTCCATCGATTACCTTTGAGGAAAAGAAGATTCCTCTTTAATCAGAATTAAGAATTGCTCTGTCTCGCCCTTGCTACTAAATGATGAATCGACTCCGCCTCCGGATTAAGATGTCTGGAGCTTGTGCTTTCTTTCTCCAAACTACCCCTTCCCCTCCATAATCGGGCATACAAATAATCGGGTTATTCTGTAGTTCGTAGAGTCCAGCCCGCACCTCAAGGGTTCTTTTTATCTCGTCCCGTGAGCGTTCGTCAGACAGCAGACTTCTTCAGCCGTGATTCTACCCAAGTAAATTGGTAGCTTCTGTGAACGGCAACTCTTTGAATTTGTGCAACAGTCTCCCTTCGTTTAATCGAACCGAAGAAATCTCCATCGATTACCTTTGAGGAAAAGAAGATTCCTCTTTAATCAGAATTACGAGAAATCCCACATTCCCCGTCGAACGTCATCTTTGAAGTTTGGCTATCTTCATTGGAAGGTTGGTTGGGATCGTGCCCCACTTGCCTATTCGGAGCGTGTCCACACTCGATTCATCACAAGAAGGACCTTCCTCAAAGTCATCGACTCATAAGTATTGTCAAGTTTTCCCTTTTGATCTGAGCCTAGTTACGTTAATAACCTTATATTTTTGTTGTTTCATCTTTAACTAACCTTGAACGATACTCTCGGCCTATTCAAATAAATCTCGCCAACCATTTATGCACTCTGTTTGATTATTAAGGATTTTAAACCCAACGTCTCAAGTGTGACCTCCTAGTCGGTCGTTAATCCCTGCTAACAGTCTTTCAACGGTTCGCGTTGCACTGGGTGATTAAGTCACGCCCCCTCCACATAATATAGGAGTAGTGTATGGTATAGAGTGGTTGTACCACGACACTAGGATTAATACACCACTATTGGAATCATTCGTGCATTATTGCTTATTAATAGTTATTTGAGTGCGAACTTAATACACCATATATTTATACATCTATATGTTGGTACATGGAATAGCATGACTTATTGCATCATGTCCTATGGGCGGGTATGAATCATGGCACTTCTCATTCATTACCCGAAAAATATCATGTACCCGCTCTTTGCACCTGGTAAGTATTCTATCTTTATATCGCTCACGGAAATTCGTGGACTATGGTGATATCAACTATTTGAGTTGTGTAGTGTGTGAACCATGGCAGATGTGTGAGTTGGCCGCAAACACCATCTTACGCGCTTCTGGACATTCGCTGGTATAGTATAAATCTGAAGGCGAGGCTGCTGGGGCATGTGCTTACATGTATCAGGGCGTAAACGTCTCCTGAGGTTTGGTACGGGTGAAGAAATTTTGAACACACTCGTGGAAGAGCGATTTATCTACACACATGGGGCTTCATGAACATGGTGGGGATCACAATATCTTTCTAGTATCTGTCTTTGACTTGTTTAGTTTTTGTGCAATAAAGTTTTATTTTATTTTCCACGTTTACGGAAAAGATGGTGATTAAGTTGTGCGAGTATGGTATTTTTTTAAAGCGCCAATCTAGTGACTAATATTTTGTGAGTATAGCATTATTTGAACGTCTGGAACCGTTAAAACCTCAGAAATCACATAAAAAGGAATATTATAGGGGGAAATTCTATTGAATAAAGAATGCATAAAAATGAATATTTATTTCCTCCTTTTAAATTATAGGTTAAAAATTAAAACAGTATTTTTTATTTATGGAGAGCTGTATGAGGAAAATAATGGATTGAACGCATGCGTCATTTTTAGCGTATTTCCAGATGCTAAACTGGTTAAGAAATGCATTCCATTTACAATACAGAACGCAAAGTATGCTTACACAATGACCACATACATTTGAGAACCAACTTTGAACTCTATTTGAGTTATAAGACATGTAGGTCTTTTGTAAATTGTTTATAAAACGAAGTAACAGAGGATCTTACATACGTATGTTTCTCTTAAGAGTATAGTACCACTAAACAAGGTGGAATAGGTTTGACAAAAAGGCCTCACACATAAGCATCATGAGAATCCTATGAAGGCTTGTAACAGGCACGCTCACAACTATGCACATGCAAATAATCTGAAATATGTATAGCAGTTTTCATAAATAATAATAACTCTTTGTGTAAATAACATGAAACATCACTGTAAAATAATAATGTATAGCTTTTGTAACAAAGAACCTATAACAATAGTCCATATAAATAATAATATATATGTTGCTTGCAAAGGCCAAGGCGAGAAGAATGAATTTGAAACGTTCACGTATTAGAAAACCTGTTCACATGTACACACATATATACAGTAAAACGAAGTAAAGCGATTCCTACAGTCACGCTAAAAGGTCAGCTGTTTAAACAAGCTTGATAAGAGGTGCAAAGCCGAAAACACGATAGTAATGGCCATTATTTGCTGGCAAGAAACCTTGAGATTCTTTGTTGAGTGATTTTGTCCTTGTTTTGGTCCAGTTGGGATCCTTCTTCCTTTTTCTTCCTGAACACTTGCATACTGTCCTTTGATTATTTTTCGAGAGCGAGAGTTTTCCTGGAATTTGCTGTCTATCGCGAAAGTCTCTCTCTTGCCATTGAGAAGTTCTAGCTGGTATATTTTATTATCGTGGTCGACCACCGGGAAATGGCCAGAATATGTTGCTGCTAATAGCTTACGAACGCGATCCACTCAGACCCCCACCTCTGTAGATCCCGCAGTTCTCTAGGAACGAATGGTTTCGGCATTGAATGCCGAAACCTGCTTTAGCAAGTTCATGATAAACCTGGAATCAGCTTTTGATGACGAGGACAAAACTAAAAGCTTGGAGCAAAGAATGGTAGTACCTGTAATTGTCGTGAATAGCGAACAACCAGAATACTTGGGCAAGGAACGGATTCACCAGAGAACGATGGTTAGAGCAATTAACCATCCTTGCCGACGAGCCATAATGGAACTGTTCAGAGTCTTGTTCGTCCACATTCCCGTTCGTGGTTGGCTCTGTACGCCGTGGTTGGGATACGATAAAAACTTACAAGAGCCGACAATGCTCAAAGAACTCCGACTCGAATTGAGTAACTCTGTCCGTTATTTCGTATAATGGGACTCCAAACCTGGAAATCCAGCCGTATAATCAGGCTAAAGCAACAGTTGCAGAACAGAAGTCTGGGATCGGTAATGATGTTTTCCACCTTGTGGGTCGATCTATGCACGGCAGAAGGCAGCGGTTATGTGATGGGTAGGATTATCTAGGCAATTTGCATGGCAGCAGTAGGCAACGATGTCGAAGTTCACCGTCTCGAACCTTGACGTAGGAATGTTGATCGGTAAAGTTGGAGATTGGGAGTGGCGAGTAATCTTGGAGGCTTGGCACGAAAGGCATTCACTCGACCAGGAACGGATGTCCCTGTCCATATTAGGCCGGGAATATCTCATCTTGATCAGCCGAAGAAATGACTTAACCTCAGGTTGAGATAGGTTATGGGATTGCTTGAAATTACCATACTGCAGAGTGTAAGTACAAGCGGTCGTGGGTATCTAGATGTTATTCGCAATATAGCTGAACGTCCCTGTGAAAAGGAAATGACTTCAATCCAGACTGTACTGATCTCATCTCTTCGTCATTTTTCTGTGCCGTTTCCAGAGGTAGGAGGTCAAATGATTCAATTTGTAATGAATTGACCCTCCGTAATAAGCAATCAATCAGCAACTACGATATCTTGATATCTTGTCCAGTACGTATGCAATATCACTGAACTATTCCAAGATCGCCGTCCAGTTCCGTTGATGCCTGGCTATTTTTGCACGCAGTGGCGAGGTAATGGCTGACACTAGAGTTTTGTGGTTTGTGCAAAATGTTACATAACGGCCTTCGAACATATTCCGGAAATGGATAACAGTTAGTTATGCCACCAGGAGTTCTCTGTCTTAGGTGAAGTAAGCATGCTGTGTCATACTCAATTCGCTTGAGAATAACGCAACGGATTGCTAGGATCTATTTACCATTTGGTGAATGGCAGCACTTACCGCATATTTGGAGCTGTCCGTCACTGATTTATACGGCGAGTCGTTAAGTAGCGGATGACTTAGCTTGATTGGCATTAAATGCTTCCTGTGCAGCATTATTCCAAATGAGCTTCCGAGCCTTGGGTTAAATTCGCGCGACTCCGTTAAAGGCGCCATAATTGCAACAAAATTTTGTAGCATTCTTCTGTAGTAGCCAGGCCTGCGCAGGTATCGGCCTAATCGCTTGTAGTCAGTTGGTTGTGGCATATCGATGATCCCCTTAATTTTCTTGAGCATACTCCTGCAGCCGAAATAAGATGACCCAGGAAATCGATTTCTTCTTTTGCAAATTCTTACTTATCCATCGATATGCATAGGGCTTTTCAGCTAGCTGTCGTTTATATATACAAATACGAACTCTAACCCTTAAAATATATTGGCCATGTGACACTGGAAAGTGCAAATCACATTTCTGAGACCAAAGGGCAACTTAAAAAATTCCCACAAACCAAAAGAGGTTACCACAGCGGTCTTCGTTATGTCTCTCAGATTCATTGGAATCTGATGGTACGCCGAACCTATGTCTAATCGAGATAAAACCGCCTTGCTATGAAGATGATAAGACATACTTTGAATTCTTAGGCAAAGGATACCTGTCCGGCTTCGTGATCGGGATTAGTGATCGAAAACCACCAACCATTAATTATGTAATCTCCTGTGTTCTTCTTTGCCACTATGTGAATGGGTGAGACCCAGAGATTTCCACGGGCGCATCACCGCCTCCTTCAATTCAGCCTCGAACATTGCTCTCGCAACTTTTAATTTCTCCATTGAAAAAGGGTTCGGTCGCGCGAAAGTCGGTGGGTACATTGCGGGTTTTGATCATGTGTATATACTAGAGAGTTATAGGGTGGAGAACTGGCATTGACACTTGTAGGGGTTGTAAATGGACTCGAACTTTTTTTTAATACTGCCCTACAACGGGACGGCATGTGCGGGAATTTATTAATGATTAGCAAAATCCCTGACTCTTCGGACTGTTTGACTTTGGAAACGAGCCTCGTCTGATTGTCAATAATGATGCCGCGCGCAAAATCCAACAAAAGATTAAAATACCCGAGAAAATCAACTCCTAACAATGGTAATGTACTATCCACCACCACCAATGTCCATCTAAATAAGCGACGCAACCTGAGAATAACTATTTCCATCTGTACTTCACCGTGAACTTTTATTTTTCTCCCATTTGCATTTTCAATATTCACATATTCACACTAGATTCGCACGTTCACATCAAATGCACCAAAGACCGGTATTATAAACACACTCGCCATGGTATCGATTAGGAATCTGCAGTTTACATTATTTAACTTAGCGGCGACAGCTAGCCAGGTTGGCATGCCGGCAGGTGCATTCACAACAGCATAACGTTTTAGTTTTCTACGGGATCCGGCGAGGATGGCCTGGAGGATTTCTGCATATGCACAACTTCACTCCGCTTTGGCCATCTACACCAAGGTTTACAAAACTTTGCACTCCTACCGAAATATAAATATGATTGACATGCCACAGGGTTCTGATTACCGCTAAAAACTCGTAATCCCACAGTTATATTACGCGCACTGTCACCGCTATATATTCGATTACCATCAGGGTACGCTCCCTCCCATGGGCACTGAACGCGAATTATTTGAGTATAACACATGATTTGCCTTTTTACCACTTTTATAATTTTTAATTAAAACATTAATTTTTTCAAACGAGTTAGCACTATTATCGTTTCTGTTACCACTATCAATAATAAAACACTACCTTGTGTAAACGGCATTAGTTGAACCGGAGTTTACCTAGTTGGGCGAGGGTTAAGTCCTTGTGTTTGGCAATGATAGGTGCGATGTGTGGAGGCAAGGAGTGAATGAATTTGTGAAGAACTCTTCCCCAACTCAGACTTGCAGCGCTGTCTTCCTCAATTCTTCTAGATTCACCGATGGTAAACCCGTCATTGGAGAGGATGCTATGAGCTTCTCGAATAATTAGGGTTTGGTCCTCTCGAATAGCTCAACCACTTCTGACTTAAGAAGTTTGTAATTTTGTGACTACAGAACCGTAGCCGGGAAGCGAGCCACGGTTTGGGGTGATAGCGCAGCCAAGATGTGGAAGAGTTTTTTCGTTTCTTGCCGACTTATCTTGAGATGTCAAATTGTGCTTGTACTATCTTGTGCCATCTCGATACTGGTAAAAGGTCAGCTGTTCAAACAAGCTTGGTAGTAGGTACAGAGTCGAAGACAGAATAGTAAAAATTGGGCTTCGACTATCTTGAGTCATCCCAAAACTACTGTTGAAACAGTAATATCGGGATGGCTCAAGATAGTCGAAGCCCAACCGGTGGTTTGATGGAGATCGCATTGATGGATTCAGTCTCACTGGGCTCTGTTCACTGCTCGTTCTATAAGTCTATTGTTCTTTTTGATCTATTTGCTTGTTCGAGTGAAGGGGTCACCAGTTATGGGTGCTTTGGTTGGTAGTTGTATTATTAGGTATTAGGTAGGTGAGGTTGGTAGCATTAGGTTTTGGTGGCTTGAATATGGGTTCGTCACGAGTTACAAGGGTTGCTTTCCGGAGAAATGCAGTTGTGAGGTTCTCCACGGCCTTGGCAGTAAACCATCAAAGTACTAACCCGCCCTGCTTGAGGTTAGGTAGGCTGGTTAAGAAGATCGATAGAGATTACCAGTAGGAAAGACAATCCCAAACGGCGGAATTTTGGACTCTTTATTTAGGGCGTAGTACTCGGATCGCCTCGGCGTAAGGTGAGTTCGAAACCGGCGTGTCGTGTAAACAGACGAGCCTATTCCTTGTTTTGGGTTGGTGTCTTAACTGTTTGCGATTCCGACTGCGACTGCGACTGTGACTATGACTGTAATTGTGAAAGGGCCCATTACTCTGATTGACTAAAATACTGTACGACTGTCCTTCTTCGTCTACTCAAGATATTATATACGGTGACGCACAGAGTGGGCGTGGCTAACCATTAGCCAATGTTTTGCTTGGGTGGACCATCCTTCACTTTGTGTTAATTTGTGTGTCCATGGAGATAAAGATTGATTTTATCTCTAATCCTAAAATATGCGACTTTGCGTTTCGCGGTTTCTCGCCAGCGAATAATGCCCGCTACTATCGTGTTTTCGGCTCTGCACCTGCTACCAAGCTTGTTTAAACAGCTGACCTTTTATCAGTATCGGGATGACTCGAGATAGTGGAAGCCCAATTTCACCCATCCCATTAAATTCAGTAAGTAAATTGTACAAGCTAAAATTATAACTAATCCAGAACTAAGGGGTTCTCTTCAATAATAACACTAGTTAATCAGACATAGTAAGTCAGTTGATACTTCACGGAAGAATTATTCTCAAGCTAGTCAACCAGCAGTTTCATTAACAAGGGTGTTGAATAAAAAGGAGACTGGATATAGTTTTGTCCCAGGTTGGAAAGGATAGTGTAAGCATCCCTCGCGAATGTAAAGAAGGATACATCCAAAGATTGCAGCTAACATCTGAAAGGGACCAACAACCCATATATGTGCGAGAGAGAGGCTTAACATCATAATTATTATTTAATATATATTCTGCGTTAGTCTTATCTAAAATGTATTAGGAAAAAAGGCCATAATGCAGAGTAATCAGAGCCACTTGGTAGGTCTATTATAATTAGTTTATAATTGTTTATCAATAGGATTATATGATTAATGTGGAACAAATTAGCTATAAATAACAAGGTATATTGCTTAATATAAAATTTATAACGTGGTAAATTAGAACGAGAAAAAATCGAATTCCTTAAATAGCAAATCATAAGAAGAGCTAACATCTATAAATTGTTCTTCTCCCCAGACAAAATAATTAACATAATTATATCGTTGATAATTTAGTATTAATGAAGGTTTAATGTTTATCAGCGGTTCAGTTAAAATAATATACTGCTCAACATGAAAAAGTATTAATGCAATAATAATCATTATTTTTATAATATATGAAATGGCATAATAATCAATGTAATTGAAAAAGATTCTTAGACCAATAGTAAAAAATTTCGTTATCAGGTTGCCTTTTACGACTTACAGTGGCGGCAACAAAAAAAGTGACATTGAATATTGGCAATAGAAATCGATACATAAAATCGCTTTCACGATTTTACTTGCCAACAAGCCAATGAAAAGGGGCGGGGCTTATGCCACGAGTGGATGACTCTCCTGAGCTAAGACAACAGAACTGCGCTTTATTGGAACTCACTGTCTCGTTTGAGCTCGTACAGTGAGGTTTTTGTGTACAACGCTCCAGCGTGCTGATTTCCTGCATTCGTGCCTACATTTGACGTGCTATAACTTCTGTGCAAGTGGATACAATGGGGCGGAAAAAGCTTTCTATGACAGAGAAAAGCCGTGCCTTGACCCTATTAGAGCAGGGAAAGTCTTTTATTGATGTAGCAGCAGATTTAGGAACCTCAAGAAATACGATTTATCGCCTAAAACGGGCAGCTGAGTTATTGCCACCAGGTACCATACCAAAGAGGAAGGAGGGCACTGGTGCAGCTAGGAAGACATCTCCAAGGACTGATAATATCCTAAGGCGTGAAGTGATGTCAGACCCTTCTGTAACCTCCGCTTCAATCAAGAAAAAACACCCAGACCTTCTCCAGAACGTCGCCCTCAGGACCATCCGTCATCGCTTACAGAAGGACTTAGGCCTACCGGCTCGCCGCGCTGCCAAGAAGCCACTTCTTACCAAGGCTATGAAGATGAAAAGGCTCAATTTTTGCAAGACCTATAAACATTGGACAGCTGCCCATTGGAAGAAGGTGATGTTCAGTGATGAGAGCACCTTTAGGCTGGTCAGAGGAGAGTCAAAGATCGTGCGTCGTCCCAGCAATGTGTCTCGGTATGACCCAAAATATACCGTGAAAACTGTGAAGCACCCTGATAGTGTGATGGTGTGGGGTGCCTTTAGTGGAAACAAGGGCAAAGGAGGTCTGTACTTCCTTCCCAAGAATGTAACCATGAGGGGGACTAACTATCTCGAAGTTTTGAAGCAGCACATGCTGCCATTTTGGGAAATTCATCGGTGTGAATTTTTCATGCATGATGGTGCCCCTGCTCACAGGTCCCAGTTTGTAAAAAGGTTCTTCAATGATAATAATATTAGTGTTTTGGAGTGGCCTGGTAATTCCCCGGACCTAAATCCTATTGAGAATGCTTGGAATCTGATGAAATCCAAAGTTCAAGAGACAGCATCCGGCAGCATCAAGGACCTGATAGAATCACTGAAGAAGATCTGGGTTACGATCGACCCCACCTACTTCGCAAACCTCGCTGAATCAATGCCCAATCGACTCAGAATGGTCATCAAGTGCAAGGGCAACATGACCAAGTATTAACTTTCATGAAATATTCATAATAAAATATGTAAGTTACATTTTTCTGTTTCATTTTCCCCGAATTGTCACATGTCACTTTTTTTGTTGCCGCCACTGTACAGTTATTAAGTGGATTAATTGTAATAATTACCAATATTCATGATTATTAGGGAGACGGCTACCCGGCAAGTCTTTTTAACCTCTCAACGAATTTCCCTTAATTACCTACCACTGTTTCTTACTGCAACCTCAACTACTGCTCTAAACTTTACAAGGCGAAAAGACGTTCCACTCAGTTTGTCCTGAAGATTATTCACAAAAGGGTTAAGGACTTGCTACCATTTTCTTTCACCGCACGCTTCGTAAGGAGAACGTCGTTGGAAAAGTAAAAAAAATTCAAAGTAATCAACCAATAATATATTACTATATATATATATATATATATATATATATATATATATATATATATATATATATATATATATATATATATATATATATACATATATATATATATATATATATATATATATATATATATATATATATATATATATATATATATATATATATATGTGTGTGTGTGTGTGTGTGTGTGTGTATTTGAGTAGTATATTTGTTCGCCTTTTTTTTCATTGTTAAACCAGTCAATTAACCAACCGAAGTTAATTAGAGATTGATATTTATTAATTGCAAAAAGATAGAAGGAAATTAATGCACTTTAGCACTTTCTTTTATTATACTGACGCGTTTCGATACGATAAGTATCATCTTTAGATTTGAAATGCTAAATTAATACATGTATTTCAGTTTATATGTTATAAAATAATGTGGTAACAAACTGACGAAGGGAACTTAGACACCTGTAGGCGAATATCATGCTGAGGTGCAGGTAGGGACTGGTCAAGGAAGTGTAAGTGTGGGGCCGATGAGGAAAGAGGGGGTAAGCTGATTGTCAGATGTGATTAGCGGATAGAGGCAGCCATCCTGAATGTACTTGGTCCCTTGATTTCCTCGTCTTGCAGTTGGCAGGATTTTAAGGGAGTTAAATTGTATATTTAGACTGGGTTGGTTTTATTGAATATAGATTATATTGATTCAAGGAGGAGTAATTGGCATCTGATGGGAGCATAGTCTAAAATTTTTGTGATTCATTCCATCATTTTTATGATAAGTCAGGTTCCATGTACTTCTTGTGTAGGTTTTTAGGTGCCCCATTGTTGAGTTGCTATGATATTTATCTTAAGGGTGTGATTCCGGTCATTCAGATATACAAGTTAGGTTGTAACTCCAAGTCTCCTAAAGTGTATATGTGTACTCATATGTCAGATGGGTCCTTTGTTTGGGTTGAGGTGGGGGTTTTGGGTTATTTTTTTATGAAAAGGGTTGATGTCCGTCTATTTTGATATGGTTAGTGCGATCTTTTTTTCGTCATTTGTGAGTTTTATTCCTTGGTTAATCATGCCCTTGATATCTCTCTCATCTGAATGGTGTTATCTGCTCATACTGTTCCATTAAAAGAGTTTTAGCATGTTTCCTTGTTTGTATTTCGGTTCTTCTGTGGTTCTGAAAGGTACCATCGGTCTATTTTAATTCTTATAGCTGTCTGTATTTCTTTATTGGAGAATCCGTTGTTAACGAGTACCTGGGTTGCTCTCTCAAGTTCATTATGCGTATCTTTCCATGTAGTGCTTTGAATGAAGGCATGATTAATATACGATGTGATCACGCTTGTTCGGTAGCGTTTACGACATTCGCTGTCTGCATTCATGCAAAGTCCCAGATTGGTTGTTTTATCAATATCTTTGGTCGTTATTGTTGCATTAATGCTAGCGCTTTCAATAAACCGGCCATAATGAATATATAAATGGCCCAATTATAATTATGCAGTTAAAATGGAAATTTTTTAGTTAACTAATCTCTTCGTCAAGACCTCGGAAGAAATCTCTTACATTTACGAGAAGATATCTCATAAACTATTGTAATTGTCTCTCCTACTATCGAAGAGAACGGAGAGTAGGTAATGGAATGCAGCTTCTTCTCAAACCACCCAGAAAGGGATTCAAGGCAGATCGAGACACTCTGAGCCATATCCTTCTCCTCATGAGGATCTTGAACCGAGGAGGACTCGGGTTGCGGAAGTGCCTCACCAAGTCATTTTTCGGCCCCAGGAAGAATCTGCCATCTCGAGTCGGGCCACTTCCAGTAATATTTCTACATTTACAGGGGCCATCAAATCAACATCTCTAGGTTTCGGGGATCCTTGCCTGGGAATCGATAGGCCTATGACATTAGGGCCGGCATGCCGATCTCCATTGAGAAAAGTGGCCAAAGACATGCCGACATCCATTGAGAAAAGCTGGGGATGGCATGCCGATCTCCAGTGATAAAAGGGGGAAGAGGGCAAGCCGGCCTAAACAAGGTCGCAAATCTCTGGTCTATTTGTTTTTGTTTCATTATTAAGTAATCAACAAATTTTGGGCCGATTTTCTAAATATTTACCCTATTTTATTGAAATCGTTAATTCAGCAACAAAATGAATATATATATATATATATATATATATATATATATATATATATATATATATATATGCAAATTTTGTTAGAGACCATTGTGTATTTTGCTTTGATTAATTTCCTTTGGCAAGTTTCTCTTCTTCTAACTATCTTTTTTATTCCATCTTGTAGATGCTACATACATTACTTGTCTAGTATTCATCTCTTTTTTTCAATGAATGTGTTTGGTAAAAACCAAACTAAATTGTTTGGTTTTAATCAAACACATTCATTTAAAAGAGAGATGAATACTGGACAAGTAATCCACCATCTACAAGATGGAATAAAAAGATAGTTAGAAGAAGAGAAAGTTGCCAAAGGAAATTAATTAAGGCAAAATGCACAATGGCGTTCAATGACACGCGATATACAATAGATGTATTTAAAGTCTCAGAGAAAGGAAAACTAGAATCACGACCCGGAAAATGCTAAGGAAGATATTACGTCAACCATTGTAGATAGAGGGGAGTAGGAAAAGGGGCAAACAAAAATAATAGCGTAGGCGAGTTGCGAACAGCTTCCCGCGTCGCTGGACCACTGTTAGTCAGCGGCGAATCCACTCGGCCATCCTGAGTCTCAAAAAAGACTCATTCAAACGAAGCTTTTAAGCCTCTCGCCTGCACTTCTCGTACGCTATACGATTAAAATTTTGCAAAGGAAAATGGAAGAAGTAAAAACGAATAAAATAGAGGAAACTATTTTAACCGCTATATGAAGGTTATGAAAGGAGTTACGACGCTCATCGACGGCCCTGATAGTGATGAGAACTTGATAACACAGGTTCGAATCCAATCTTTTATTCACCTTCATATAGCTGTTAAAATAGTTTTCCCTATTTTCTCCGTTACTATTTGTCCCATTTTCTTTCTTAAGCTTAATTGTTTACGTAATATATTCCTTAGCGTTTTTTCGTATTGTGATACCAGTTTTCATTTCTTTGGGCTTTTAAATATATTTATATATATATATATATATATATATATATATATATATATATATATATATATATATATATATATATATGAAAGATAATGGTAAACCACAATATTTTAATCAAGATTTTATTTATAACTATCGGACTAGCTTCGGCAAGATGCCATTTCCAATAAATAATGAAGAAACTATGCAAGGAGCACAGTATATATAAGGTAAGACACATCCTAAACAAAGTGAAACAGCAGGAAACAATCTTGGAAAAAAGATAAATAACTCGAGTGAATCGAACGTGAATGACAAGCTAAACAAAATCAAATGGAACCGGAAGCAATCTGGAGAGTTGCTAATCCTTGAGACGCATTGCCTTCGGGGGCTTATAAATACGATTAGCGACTGTATTTTGATATATTTGTTAAATTTGTATTGCCCTTCAGATAAATATAAATGATCAACTTTGTTGATGATGATGGATTCCGTAATTCTCCTCTCAGTATAATTGTTTGATTTATAAATGATTTTTGCATGGTTAAAATCAATTCTATGGCGGTAGATTTGGAAGATAATTTAAGGGAGAATACGCACTTTACCCTGATAATTATCATATGAACGAAAAGACGGAATAGAAAAAGCTGTGAATAGAGAGAGAGGAGAGTATAAATAAGTGAGAGAGAGAGTAGATGATTTTTTTATGAAAGAGGGTAGACGAGAAGTGAAAATGTAAGAGTTAATGCGTCATTAAAATGTGAGAAAGATGACGTGGGTATGAAGGATGGAGGTACCCAAATAATCCTCATCTATCCTAAAGAGATAAAAAGGTAAGTGAGTAAAGTCCGATAGTTATAAATAAAATCTTGATTCAAATATGTGGTTTACCATTATCTTTCAATGATATACATCACATTAATGTGATATCTTCCATTCTCTCTCTCTCTCTCTCTCTCTCTCTCTCTCTCTCTCTCTCTCTCTCTCTCTCTTTCTCTCTCTCTCTCTTTCTATATATATATATATATATATATATATATATATATATATATATATATATATATATATATATATGTACACTTGTAATTGATTTGTTCCTTGGAAATCTAATACATAGTAGGAATATGAAGACCCAGGAGATTACACTAATCATTTATTGGCCAGATGTTTCGGACCTTCGCTAGAACCAACTTCAGCGACTGTATCGACTAATGAGAAGGGGAAGAAATATTAACGATAACAGTTTAAAAGTTAGAAGCATGCATTATATAATGGCTAAAAAGTGGGGGAAGGCAAGGTAAATGAATAAAACTGACAATTATTGAGATTAAATTAAAACCACAAATAAGAATATATAGATTTAATTGATACTATCCAGTGTAATTTTGAAAAATAATAGGAAGAAGTGAAGTTTTAACATAAACTGAATTGAGTATCAAAAATTAAAGATAACTGGAATAAACGATAAAATAACTTATTTTATTAAATTATAAACAAAAACAAAAACCGAAAACAAATGTGAATGAATTAAACAGAGGACGACTAACTTTTATCGTAGGAGTTTTGACATCAACTAACTAACGATAGAAAAAAAACTAAGAGATTTGGTCGGTTGGCTTGTTTTTTGGGCAGTAGATTTTTTTTGTAACATAGTTTATTGAAGACGAATGATAACTTGTTGTTAATTCTTTTCTTTTCCATTCCCTCGATTTGTCTTATATTCCGCTTTTGGTCTTGACTTAACCCGTGGATTAGTTCCCCAAAATTCATTAGAATGGCCTGACGCACGAGAGCAGAAAAGTGGGCTCACTAAGCAAGACGAAATTATTTTTATTTCCGACGCGTTTTGATATATGGAAAAATATCACATTCAAAGGCTAAACAGTTGGGACTAGTGAATAAAATACTTATATATATGTGATTAGTTCTTTTAACATTTATAGGATTTCGAATTTCATTAACACCTGATGGTACATGCAAATGGTTGAGACTCTATAATGGTCACAGGATTAAGATGGGGAGGGATTATTATTAGGGGAATATGGACGGTAGGAGGGCAAGATGAATTGTGCATTTGTTTGAATATTTAATTTCGGCTGTTTTTACTTTATGTATATGACCTCTAATATAAGCAACTGTCGTCGGTTTGGAGCGTGTGCTAAGATTTTGGTGTTTTTTTCAAGTGATTTCCGGTCCAGTTGTTTTCTTCCTTGTTTTATCGACGTATGTGTCCTAGGGGCACCGTTGTTTAAGTGATAGGTCATTCCTCGTGTTAGCTTTGTTTCGGTCATTCCTATATGTATATGAATGAGGTTGGAGTTCATAGTCTTTCATTTTACAAGTATATTCATATAACAAGTCACTTCTCTGCTTGGGTGTTAGGTGAGGTCCTGAGTGGTTTTTCATTATGAGATTGGAAGTGCGTTTGTTATTGTTGTAAATTATGAAGGATACATTATTCTTATTTTCTGTTGCATTAACAGAAAATGTTTAATCTGTTTTGTAGGCTGTGATCATGATGTTCTTGAAGTAGAGTTTAATGATGCTCTTTTCTGCTTGTTGATTGGTACTGTCTTTAGGTGACATATACCATCTATCTATTTTTTTGCGAATAGCGGTGTGTTTATCTTCGTTTGTGAAACTATTGCTTACGAGTATTGTGTAGCACGCTCAAGTTCTTCGTGTGTATCTTTCCATGTTGAGCAATGGGTAAACATTCGGTTGATGTATGAATTTATTACGCTTTTTTTTTTGTAACGTTCGGGACATTCGCATTTTGCATTCATGCAGAGCCCTTGATTCGTATGTTTTCCTTAAATAGTGGTAGTTATTTTATCGTTATGTTTAGTAGTAAGAGTTTTCTGAAATGAGTATGTTATATATATATATATATATATATATATATATATATATATCCAACACACCGCGAGAAAGAGAAACGGAATAATTTTTCTTCGGAAATAGTTATTTCATACTTGGAAAATTCCGAGCTGGGATGGGATTCTTTGAATCGTAGAGACTGAGGCAGTGACAAACCGCTTTGATCTCAATTAAACTCCTTCTTTTATATATATATATATATATATATATATATATATATATATATATATATATATATATATATGAAAGCGAGAGAATCTTGAAATGAAATGCCTCATAGTGCAAGGAAACCGAGGCATCTGGCACCGCTTTGATCTCAGTTAAAGTTAGCTGCCACGATTTGTGTGGTGGTGATGTACCTTTGGGGTAACTATTCACGTACATGTATAAATATGCAAAGAATATCACATACAGATACCTAACTATTTTGTTATCCACGTACTAACGCATACACACACAGAAACACGTTCGTGCTTAGATACAAGGAGAATGACAATTTATAAATACCACATGCATGCGTGCTCACATATGATCAATAATGTTTAATAAAACACATTTATACATATATGTCTTATTATGTACTCATCCGTAATTTTATAATATTCTTATTAGTAAATGGTAGAGAGGAATAACGTCAGCATTAACCTGAAGACTCGCGTGTGTGTCTGTGATATAATGCATATATTGAAGGATGTTCTTGAAATATATCAACGAAAAATAAGGGAAAACCAAATAAAATAAGTGAACAAATAAATAAAGAATCGGGCCAAACAATAAGGAACGATAACAAGTGAAAACTGTCAGAAAGGGATGTGAAATAGGGTAGACGAGATGTGGATAAAAGGCGGGGAATGGAGTGTCGGTTGGAGAAAATGAATAGGGTACCTAATAATCGCCGTCTCTACCAGAACAATAGAACATAAAGGTATAAGGAAATAAATATGGATATAATATAGAGGGTAGTAGAAAAAAAAGAGAGTGTGGAGAAAAATGTATGTGGAAGGTGTTAGATTTGGGAGATAATTTAAGGGAGACTACGCACCTTACCCCGATAATTAGCATCTTAACTAAAGGACGGAATAGAGAAAATTGTGAATAGAGAGAGAAGAGTATAAATAAGTGAGAGAGAGTGTAGATGAAGTGATTTTGAAAAGTGGTAGACGATGAGTGGAAATGTAGGAGTTAATGCGTCATTAAATCGCGAGAAAGATGATGTGGGTAGGAAAGATGGAGGTACCCAAATAATCACCGTTTAAACTAAAGAAATAATAAGGTAAGTGAATAAAGGAAAATATTAAATACAGAATAGAATATAGAAGATAATGGAGAGAGAAGAGAATACAGGAGAAAACGAGTGGATAAGGGAATATGAAAGTGGTAGACATAAGGAAGCAATCATTAGAGAAATAGAGGGAGAGGGCGGAAGATCCTGGGGTCAGGCTGACAACACATACGGACTTATATTAAATAGCCTACAGTTTCTTATAAACTCTATTACTCGCTTGCATAAGAATCATTTCCTTATAATTTAGCTTATCTATAATCCACCTACTCACCCTAATTAGGATCAATCGTCTGCGAAATTAAGATCATAAAATGATTAGAGATGAACCTAACGGTCAGGAGGTGAAAACGGCGGCTCTGTTTACATATATGTGCGTTAGTACACAAACGCACACTCGCTTGCGCGTATTAACTATTTGAACAGGGGCCACCGATACTAGCCTCCACGGAACGATTCGTAGTACAATGGTGAGCAACTTATTTTGCGTGTGAGGGATATAGAGTAGGTTTAAGAGGGGTTATGATGGTGTGTGTACGTATATACTACCTTACACTTTTATCTCTTTTAAACCAAATGGGCGGGATCGGCGCACGTTATCTCTATAATCGCAGCTTTACTCAAGTGCGTACACGCCAACAATTGAGCGCACAGTCGCCCTTCATATCCTTACGACTCTCACATCCTTCTTTCCATATAAATAAGTTGGTGATGCTTGTTTAAGGTATTCTTTTCCTCTTCCCATATTGATAAATTTCTCATGGTTATTCATTTGTGAATATATTCAGAAATTACTTGAGGCTTCCTCATGGAAATATGTAGTTGGTGCAGAGGTGAAATAATCGGAGGATTCGGAAATATATATAAAGTTTTTTAACCAAAAAGAATCATAGGAAGAAGTAAAGGGAGTGGATAACGATGACTGAGGTGAATTAGAACAGGTAGAAGAAAAATAAGGAATGAATAACGATTAGAAGAGAGCAGTTAAAAGACAAATGAGTGAATAAAAATGGCAAAATTTGGAAAATTATAGGTAAAAAGAGGGCAAAAAATCCTGTGGAAGGCCAGGTTTAATGAAAATACTCTTTATCAAATGCGAAAACTAGCGGTATTTTATTATAAATCGAATACAATCAAATACATATATAATGAAGGCAATATTTTAAAATACAGTAAAAATATTTGTTAAATGATGTACTGTTGAAAAGTTTAGAAGATCAAACAATTCGCTGTTCTTTCATGTGCTACCTCAATTTCCCACAGCATCAGCCAAAGCGGGAAGGCAGTTGATCGCTAACGCACACGTTACTTGTCATTTGTGATCGTAAATAATCAAGTATGGCGTCTTTCACCATGAATATTTACAGGTATTTACGGGGCCTGCTAGATATGAATATATCCATATTAGATTTCATATATGAAGGGAGTCATAAATATCCTGTGAAAATTAATACTGTTCTAATATAATCAACTATCTAGAGTATAGCTATCTTTAAAATATATATGTACGTGTTTAAACAACGAAACTGCATTCTAACTATGCGTCGCCATTTGATTTGAAGAATTAATTCAAGATGTATATTGATTTTTTTTTATTTAGATCAAGAAAATGAGATGAGAGAAGTTAACATAGATATTTGAATGTTCAGAGATAAAATATAACTGCCTGATTTCCGATATTGGTACACGGAAAGCTTATGGACCCAGCCCCATGATTAGGTAGATATTTCTTCAACGTCTTTACCTAGCAATTTTAACATATTCGTCCTTTAAGGTTGTAACATATTGTTTTTACAGGTACAATTGAATTGGAAAAAAGGTAAGGACCTTCTAACTAGAGTGCGATATATTAGGTTGTCTCTTTAAAAGGGAATACGTTTGCTGGGTTCGTCTTAAGGGTTATTCGAAAGATAAACACCTCTACAAAAATAAACTTAAATATAAATAATAAGAACAAGGCAAATCCATAACCCTATATTTTAAGAACGAGATTTTTTGAAGGTGTTTGAATAAGATTTTTTCTTTTAGTTCGGTTGTCACCTAAGAAAAAAAAGAAAAAGAAAAAGAATAAAAAAGAAAAAAAGAAAAGAAAAGGGTGTTCAGGGTGTTAAAATGAAGTCTATAAAGGGGATTAAAAAAGGCGGTTAAGATTAGCAAATAAGGCCGTAGGCCACACCCTGAAGGAATGCCTGTGTAACCAAGCTCTTCCTGTTAAGGAAGAGAACAGTGGCTTGTATATATATATATATATATATATATATATATATATATATATATATATATATATGGAAATATAAATAATATCAGTACGACACAAGTTAAATTGAATAAAAGATTTAGCAAGTCTATTGGCGTTACACCATATTGAGTATTCTTCTTAGGACTGTAAAAGAAGATGATAAATTTAATGACAAACCTCTTCAATTTAGCATTGCCCTTGAAGACAGTAATTTACTTAATGATATTCAACATCATGATGTAACTTTGGTAATCCTAAAGATCCATACCCCGCGAACTGCACTATGGGTTGCTATATGGGGGGGCATAGCCCCCCTATACCCCCCTGCTCGCTACGCTCGCCCTCAGGAACAAGTAATAAAACAAGTTAATCACACAGTGGGGTGAAAATATGTTGGGAGGTAGAATAAATATTATAGGAATGCGAGCGTGAAAACTCACGGGGTATGGATCTTCAGAATTACCTAGGTTTCTTACTAGGTAAGTGGAAAGTAACCTGTAAATTACTATCAGATCTCCCAAAATCCTATGGGGTTATTGGCCCAATTGCTCTAAATGAGAATGTAGTGGAAATAAAGAATGAAGTAATATCTAAAGGCTACCGTATACTATCAATGTCTCATATCAATAAAAGAATAAAAAAAGATAACACTCCAACACAATTTATTAAAATTGACTTCTCAGTTGAAAATAAGCCAACTATATTTAAAATACTGTATACAAATTTTTATGTAAACGATTATGCTCTACTAGCGATACAATGCTTCAGATGTCAAAAATATGGACATACATTTAATTCCTCTTGATCAAGAACAAAATATCTAATATGTAGCAATGACCACTCAGCAAAAGACTGCCCAAGAGAAACTTTAAAATGCACAAATTGCAACTTAAATCATGTATCAACCTTCAAAGGATGCAAAGTATACCAGGAAGATAAGAAAGTTAAAATCGTAGCAAAAAAGTTAAATATCAGTTATGAAAGCGCTAAAACACAAATAAAAGAAAACAATAATAAACCTTATAATATAAACTTCTATCCATCCTCTATTTTCAAGGAAACTGCTGCAATTATTCAAAACCCCCAAGAAGTTAACCAAGCTAGCTATGCTCATATCTTAAAAACTAAACTACCTTCTATTTGAGTTAGAAGGTAGTAATAAAACTAGAGGCCACCACTTAAAGATTAAATAACAGAGGTGCAGACTGGATGTTAGAAAATATTTTTCACTAAAAGAGTGGTGGATTATTGGAATAGTTTGCCACCTGAGGCTGTAGACAGCCCAAACTTGAATGTTTGCAAGTGCAGATTGGATGATTATATGGGGATGGAGGGTTAATTTCTTACTTTTTGGTATGGGGATATGTTTCTTGATTCATTCCTGTGGATGCAGTTTCTTTTTATTGTATATTTTGGGGGACTTTGATTTTGTTTTTGAGAGACTCCTATGGAGGCTTTAAATTATATATTGTAGATGCATGGTTGGACATAATCCTATGTATTGTTAAATTGTATATTGTAGGTGCATGATCTGACAAAATCCTATGGATGCATTATGTGGGTGGGAGTTGTTGGATACGGATGACCTTTGATAGGCCCTTGTGGTTTTTGTCATCCATGAAATTATGTTATGTTATGACTGGGAAGAAGGAGGTCGGATTTAGGAGTAAATGACTCCTAGTTACCTCTGTAGGATTAACTGGGACCAGGTCTACGATGATTGGGTCTCGATGCAAAGGCGTGCAGAGAGACTCCAAAGGTGGTTGAAATTACCTCGGCTCTAGGAAGAAGTAGTCAAGAAATCTAGATTCGTCTGCGAACGGTGGTAAGTCTCAACCAATGTAGTGAGACGAGAGAGACCCAGCACAATCTTCCGGGGTATAAACGGGTTTCCGTAATCTTCCTCTGATCAGGGCGGATTACACGAAGACGATCTGCTGACAAGATGACAAGGGTGAAGGGACCACTTCACGGGAGACAGATACAAGGGTCTGGACAGCAAGAAGCTCAGGTTCTCTCTATCTCTGAGAATTTGCAGATATCACCTTAAATAGGAGCCACAGCCATGGGCGACAGAGGTCTGCGGGCAGCGAGGGCATTCCAAGAGGATATCGGACGTGGCTTAAGCAAACATGAACCTCGATAATTTGGGGCATCGATGAGGCGAACGGGAAATAAAAGAGATTCCATTCTACCCCAAGAGAGGGAAGATGGACACGGCTGACACCTGGGAGTGGGATAGCTTTATCAAACTGTGGGAAAGACGGTGATAAAGCACACCAAATTAAACACAGCTGCGCTAGTATGTCTTGACCAGAAAAATTCTGTGATGACGACGTATTGAGTTTCATGCTCCCACAAATGTGTTAAATAAAATAAAACGATAAGACCGAATATAAGTTTAGATAGCAAATATAGTAAATTATCACGGGAGTAGGAACAAGGCTTTGAGTCATATTAAAAAAATTATTTATCTCTACTTTCAGGTTTAGAATATCTGCTCCAACTACGCTTCTCTGCATGAGTGTAGATTCTGATCAAAACTGTCGTGAGTGTCCTTTGCGCCGTATTTATGTTTAGTAAGAAAGGTTAAAATTGAGAAAATGGCTTGTAAATTAAGAATTTAATTTCTATAAATATAAAGAAACTTCCAAATTATATACGTTTTCATATCATTTTACGGCTAAATGAAAACGTTTTCTTAAATTAAAGCTGGTCATGTGAGTTTATACCAGAACACATCTCTGACAACTCGTGATGAGTGGATAACCACGTGAAAAAGCCAATAATGAACATCGTTGTGTTTATAGGGGAAACCTTTTTTAACCCCTAAGATCGCGGCATTCTAGCAGTCATTAACATAAATCTAGCTTACTTATTAGTAGATAGACAGTCAATGCCTTAGAGATACCAAGCACAACGTGGGATGTTGCTCACCAACCCACCATTGCCATTACTATAAGTGCATATAGCCTTCGAGAGAAGAGAACATGAGGATACGCGACTTAAAAACTTGGTAACCTGAATAATAGTCGCATTTTTCAGCGTATGTTCTGTAAGCCTGAGAAAATACATAGATTTTTCAATGAAGACAAGTCAGAAAGAAATTAATGAATAGCAACGGCTGAGGTGACAAGAGAATCGCCAGGAGAAAAAATAATGAGCAAATGACGAAACTATAGATTAGAAGAGAATAATCCAAATAAAAATGGCGAAGCACAAGATCAGAGAAGAGAACAAACGTGTCAGAATAAAAACAAAGGATTAAGGGAATGCCAATATACAAATTCTTTATTCAATATTAATAATAATGATAGCATGGATGGTAGAGGGCAAACTGAAAGGGAAGTGGAGTGGATTAACTGTGTGGCATGATGCATATAGTAGAAGATATGAAAAGGGACAAAAATCAAGGGCCAGACATCAGAAGAAAGGGGTATAACTAATGGCATGAGATAAAAAGAAGAATGAAAAACGAGACCAAGTAGTCGGTAGAAGAAGGTGGGTATAGAATTCGAGGCATGGAACATACAAGAGGAACAAAGAAAAATCGTCAACGCTATGGTTAATGCTATGGTTAAGATTGTACATATGTAGAAAAAGCGCGGATTGTTCACTGTGACTACGTACATTGGCTTGATGTTGCTTTAAATAGAACAGTGTCAAACTAGTCATAAAATGTAGTAATTATATTTCGAGAAATATATTAGAATGTATCTCCATTAACGCGTTCTCAAATTTTATTTTAGCCCTGGTTTGTTCATGCTAGACCCCATTATCACTAAATAGATAAAATCTCAAATAAAAATGTTTTAGAATTTTGTACCTCCTAATTAAGGTTCAGAGGTGGGTAGTCTAATCTCCATTTCCACTATTTAACGCCTTTTATGTCCAGCCTCCTGTTTATTCCTTGAAAAAGGTCTTTAAGAATAAAGACGAAAGCGCTCGGAATCGTTTTTCACCTTTCCTTTGTGGGTGTATCTGCATATATATATATATATATATATATATATATATATATATATATATATATATATATATGTCGTGTTATAAGAAGGACCGAGTTATGGCTGGAGTTCGTAAGTATGGGTTATTTACGTACTTCAAAACTCCAGCTGGATTACGTTTTAACTCTAAGAGTGCTATATTTTTTTATTATGATTAATTATTTATTATTTGATTATTATTTCTTTAATATTTGAGGGTTCCTAGTGCTATGCTTAGCGCTTCAAGGATTGCCTAATTTAAAAAAAAAAACTTTAATTCAAATTTGACACCTTAAATACACCTGTAGTTGCTCTTTATTTGTATGTGACATTTGACAATGAGCCTTTAAATTGTGAGCGGGTAAGAGGATATGGTATAAAAAATTCCTTGGAGGTTCCTAGCTTAGGGAGATACTGGGTTTGATGGGTTAACGCTTTGGGGGAAATCTAGTTAATGTGCCTGGTAGCTCAGCGGTAAAGCATCTGACCGGGAATCAGCAGACTCAGGTTCGACTCCCGGCCAGAAACTTTCTAAAACTTTTTTCCCTAGCGTTATTTCTGACTCTCGGTAAAGGATCACCTTCATTGTGCCGCCCTCTACTCCCTTTGATTCTGGATTCTTCTAATGTCCCTCTCTTTTGCCTTTAAAAAACTTCGGTTTCTTGTCTCATTTGCTCATTCGCGTCCAATTCTTCTTTCTCTTGTACTATATGTATTTATAGTCAGCTAGCTATACAACTTTCTGCATCTTTCTTTCTGTCTTCAAATTTATTTCAAAGGCGAAAATAAAAATGGCGTAGCCCTGTGGTGGTTGTATTATTACCCACAGAACCTGTAGTTGCTCTTTGTATATATATATATATATATATATATATATATATATATATATATATATATATATATATATATTATATATATATATATATATATATATATATAAGTAAAAGAACTCAATGCAAGTAAAAGTATATGATAGTGAAACGACTGTAAAGGGTTATTAAAAAAAGAATGAACCGATTGCATAACGCATTTGCTTCATTTTTCAAGCATGGTCATGGAATAAGTCAGTGACTATTTAAAAGAAAAGTTTTCTAAGTTTAGAATGGCTACCACACGGGCGCTGTGTTCGCCTAGCGTCGTTCCCTCGGCTACGTTCAGTTGTTTGATTACCCTCGTAATGGCAAGTCCAGGGCAAAAGGCGTTCTGCGTTCTCGAGTTCGCGAAAACAAATTCTGTTATCACGATGCGGAATGCTTTTCGAAGGCGATTCAACATTAATCCGCCCTCTCCTAAGAACATTCGACGGTAATTTCCACAGTTTCAAGAGAGCGGGTGTCTGTGTTAAGCAAAAGTCCAGGACGATCACGAGTTTCGACGGAACAAGTGGCGAGAATCCGTGTTGCGTTTGAGGAGAGCCCGCGGAAATCCACAAATCGAGCTAGCTGTGAGCTTGCGATCCCGTAACCCACTATCTGGCGTGTGCTAAGAAGAGGTCTACTTTTAAAACCATACATAGTACCCCTCGTTTAGACAGTTAACAAAGACGACAAGAGGAAGGGGATGGAGTTTTACGATTCGATGCTGGAGATGATGGAATACGAAACCTTCATTTCACGTTTAATTTTTGTGATGAACCGACTTTTTACTTGCGCGGCACAGGCATGGTCACAATGTGCGTATTTGGCGAACAGAACACCCACATCAAACAGTTGAGCATGAAAAAAATTCCTCTAAGATTAACGTCTTCTGCGTTCTGTCTCAGGACAAGGTTTATGGTCCCTTTTTCTTTGAAGGAGACACCGTTACAGGACAAACCTATCTCGATATGCTCCAAAACTGGCTCTTCACTTCACTGCAAGCAGATTCGCATGACTCCATTTTTCAACAAGATGGAGCACCGCCCCATTGGCCCCTGAGGGTTCGAGATTTTTTAAATGAAAAAGTGCCCCAGCGATGGATTGGTCGAAAGGGGGCCCAAGACCTCGCTCTTTGTGCTTGGCCTGCAAGATCCCCAGACCTCACCGTGTGTGATTCTTTCTAGCGGGGATATGTAAAAGGTCGTGTTTATGTTCCACCGATGCCCGCTAACCTCGATTACTTTAAACATCGTTATATGCTGATATGCGGCTGAGAGGAATTCTCTTATCGCATTGATGTTGCTCGTGCTGAGGGTAGTGGTCACATTGAACACTTATAAGACTATTTAAGACATTGTCAGTCCTGACCTATGTTATTCCATGAAGTGGTCTTTTAAAATAAATACGAAAGCGCTCGCAATCGTTTTTCCACTTTCTTTGTGGGTGTTATTTATCATAAGACAAGAAATAAAAGTTGATTGTGAGTAGAATACTTGTTCCTTTGCTGGAGTTTTCTATTGCTTTTCCTTAATAAAATATTGCGTACTGAATTCGGTTTCCGTATAAAGTTTATCATAGCGTCTTAAGTCGTAGTATACAACTGAAGAGAGTATAGTGGCATGACCCCAGTGGGTATCGCTCCGACAGTCATGTTTTAGGAGAAGAGCGTGTCGGCCGTTTCATATATATTTATGCCTAGTTCCTCGCTTCATAATTATATATATTTTCTTTGTTCCTATGGCTCTACTTTTCTAGTTTTGCACTACCTGAGGTGTTGAGTGATTTGGTCGTCAAACTGTCTATGTCCGAGTCCTAGGAGAAGGTGTTGGACACTGAGGTTACTTGGTTTATTTTCTTTGTTGCTTTGTTGGCAATTTCTTTACACTTCCTTTTCGGCTCTTTCTTCCTTTTATTGTCTCTTTTTTTATAGCTCCCAGTCTTTGATCAGGTCTCTCTGGAGTTCTTTTTTATCTTGATTCTGGAGTTTTTATTTCGCTTTCTTGGGTTAATTCAGTCCCTGCTACCTTTAGAGAGAACTGCCGCTGAAGGTCATATCCTGATGGTGGGGTGGGTTTTCCTGAATCTGCATCTCACTTAAACCGTTTTGCTTCAACATCATGTTGATCTCGATTACGAAAGTTCCAAAATGAGTCAGGTTCCTTACCTGTCTATAGAGAATACACCTAAGGATTTGGGTTGCACTTTTATTTTCGATTTTCAGGTATGTTTTCTTAATTTCATTTTTGGCTAGTGTCGTCTAGCCACTTGTGCCTATTAGGTTTATGTTTCATTTTCCTCTCTTTCTGTTTCTCCATTAACTTTTGTTTAAGGATTTCTCTCCTTACAGGAGTTGCAATTGTCACCGTTTTGTGTCCCTTCCCGCTGTTGGCGTATCTTACGTAACTACTTTTACAGCTGTTCCAGCTGTGCGCCTTCTCCTTTCATTTTGAACACGTCTCCTCCTTATCTTAGCATTCCTTAGTACTATGTTGATCAATCTTATAACAGCGGAAGCAGATCTGAATATGAGTAAACTCCTCTTTCTGCTAACCTAGGAAAGGAATAGGTGCAGACCCTTTCCTTCGCCTTTAAAGCCATGATTGTTTCGTTGGAAACGACATTGAGTACCTTTTGATATTCTATGTTGTCTATGCAGTTCTTGACCATTATAATCTCTGTCACTTTTGCCCAATTCTGTTTGCGCATTATTTCTTCACCAATCTACTCTTTGGTGTTCTGTCCTATCCAAGGGTCTAACTTTAGGAAGATTGCGCTCATATGCTCCTAAATGTGGGTTGGGGCGCTTGCCTGGCAGTTAATCTCTCTCATTACGCTTAAGCCATCTTCCTTGGTATTGTTGTGCACATCCGGTGGGTAATTCTATGAACCCAAGGATTGGTATGTTTAGCTTTCTGAATACCACCTCGAAAATTTTGCTTCATTGTGGCTTGGTTTGAACGTTGAATGCTATCAGAGGTATCATTGTAGATATTGGACATAAAAGGAGGGGAAAAAATATTAAATTACATAGAAGGTAAAGTGAGATTTGAGAGATAGTTGGGAAATTTTGAAAAATAAGAGAAAGGGTGGAGTGAATAAACAAGTCTCTGGTCAAGGGATATATATGGCTTTCTGTGAATCTTTGTTTTATTTAAGGCAAAATTTGAGAAAAATGCAAAAAGGAACATTCAAGCCTTTGTAACAGTAGAACGAGATCCGCTACTACAGTCGTGTTTTTCTGGAAGTTATTCCTGTTTAGTGTAGTTGGGGTGTTATAAATTATGAAACTTGACTTTTATGGAGGTTAGCCTAATCAGGTCATGGAGCTTGCCTTGGATTTTCTTCTCTCTCCATTTGGTATTGATTATAATTACTACCGCTTTATTTTTCATCATTTACAGTATAAAGACCCGGGTCTTAAAGCTTGTGTTTAGAGGGACTTTGGCCTTTGAACTTGTAAAATTCACCCAAATCTCTCCAGGACTTTGACGCTTTTCTTTGAATATGGCTAACTTAATCACACACCGTAATCTGAAGGCCTTATAGCAAGCTATCCGTGTAGTACGAGATGTCTTTCCCTCTACATGAACCTCGGACAATTTTTCCCCTAATAGTGGTATGATCGGGAACTTTTGGGCATTGGTAGATATTTTCCAACTTGTCTCGAAAGAGTTATGGTTTTCGAGTTCCAGTGCTTTAATCCTAGCTATGGTATCTATATTTTTCTGAGGGGGAGTAAATATCAGGAACATGTCGTACGCAAATTCTACATACATCGAATAGTCTGTGAGGAATTGAAGGTAGGTCAATTGTATAGATGTTGAAGAGCAAGGGACTATGCAAACCTCCTTGGGGCACGCCATTCGAGTTTAAACTCGGGACTAAAATAACCTTTTATCTATACGAATGCTCTCCTATCTATCATATAGTTACACATGATCCTTTCCAGTATGAGATCGCGGCCCTGTTGCAGTATATTGTACTGCATGGCTCACCTACAAAGACTTTTTTGACGTCACTTCCTCCAAATGACATGGTCGTTATTCATGATATTAATATCATCAAGGGAGGAATTAACACTGCTGGCCATTATATTCTAGAATTCTTTGCCTTCAATTTTTAAGAGACAATAGGCCTAAATTTGTCTGGACTGACCGATGGCTCCGAGATTTGGGTATGAACACATATTTTTATACCTTCCACTACTCATTAAAATGGTCCATATTTAGGTAGGCACTTATGATATTTAGTAATCCTTGGTAGATGTTAGGAAAAACCTTGATGAACTTTGAGCTAGACAGTCCTGTAAACCCAGTTGCTCTTTGTTGAAAGAATCTCAAGGTTGTGAGAGTTTTGTGGCAGTAATTTTACTGCCATATCCCTACATTTTCCTGTTCTACGCCACACAATGTTGACGGCAGGATTTTTAGATCTGTGCATTCAACTGATCAATCAAATCGATTTCAAAGTCTAGATCGTTGTTGTCTTACTCTTCGATCGTTATCGTTAAAATAGATGCCCAAAAGAGTCTGAAATCCTTTTCGATCTTGGCAGTCTGTAACTTTTTTTGTTGTTGCGTTTGTTTTATTGTCTTCTACGGAGGTCTTCCTTTGAATCTATTTACGGTCAGCCAGAATATATGTGCGTCAGTTTCTATGTCCCCGCTCTCAATTAAATTGTTCCAAATCACACTGCTGTCCTCTAGTGAGTCTCATTATTTCGTCTTTTACCCGTCTTATCACATCTAAAAGTGATGAAGTTGGGGCCAGTTCGTATTGCTCCATTGAATACGTCCCTGTTTTTCCTTACGATGGTTTTCATTCTAGGAAACCATAGCGGAGTGAATATTTCTTCAGTTGACGTGTCTATTTTGGCACAGAATTATATGAAGAAAGGAGTTGTTAATAAGACCCCAGTTCTGGACAGGGTAACTCTTGAGTTCTGGGATGGGCAGTTTAATAGAGCTAATTGAATTTTTTACAACGATAGCCTGGTAGCCGCTGGGAATAAGAGGACTCTGTTCGATGCTGTAGTTAAAAAGGAATATAGTGCTTGTTTGCTCTATATTTGGTTTGGTAGGTGTAGCAGGGGTGAGATATGTGTGGAATTCCGATCATATTCTTGTCAAAATTTGTCTTTTAATAATTACCTTGAGATTTCTACCCACTGACTGGTCGAGTTTCAATCAAAGGCAGCACGCACCTCTTGCATTCAGATCTCCGGTTAAGAGAACGGTTTTTAAGTGACCATAAATTTTCAGAAAGTTATGCATGGAAACGTAGCCTCGTCTTAATAGTTGGTACCACGTTGAGAGCACTAGTGATCGCACTGCTGTATGGACCTCCACTTACGACCCTGAAGTAATCCCTCTTTTTTCACAGCAATCGCTCATCTGTTGAATCGTTATTCGCTGTGAATGAGAGCAATGACCTCATACGGATATTTTTTAGTTATTACGTTCCGTATTTACTCTGTGGTCCGAAAGAAAAACAATGTCAGAGTCGCAGTGTCGTATAATGATGGCGTAAATGATGTTTTTGTAAGACCAATCGTTTGCGTTAAAGTTAAGTATTTTGGGTCAGTCTATTGTTATTTTACGTTAAAATTTCCGTATGGTTCAAGGGAGAGGGATTCTCTTTCGAGTTTTGACCCCTATAGAGTGGATAAGGATGTGCGAGTTTCGCCTGATCTTTTCTTTCTGTTTCCCGTCTGTAAGTGTGATGAAGCTTTCCGTAAAAAGCTTTAACGACTCATGGAGTAGAGCCTTCTCGTCTTGCCTTTCCCGAACGTCATCCAAAAATTCCCACTCGTATATTCTGGATTTTAGACCTTGTTTCACGTCAAACTTATGCTTTTATTTGAATAGGGTTTTTCTAGGCAGTATATACATTTAAGCTAAATTTCATTGAGTAATACATATTATTACGTTCTCTCTTGCATGATGAGGACCATCTCGTGCGGCATTGAGGCTGAGAAGACCTTTTGAGGCGGGGCGAATGCGCCAATCCTATGGGCCTCACAGATTCTGACTTTATCTGATTTGTGTGTGCTGGTTCGTGCGTTTGGTCGGTGCGAGTAGGAATTTGTTCTTATTTTTCATTGTTGTCTATCATGCGTGTTTCTTCGTATTTTTTTATTTCTTTTGCCTCTTGGCCTGCTCCTGTGCCCGTGGATCTCGAGAAGAAGGATTTTCGGGGCTGGGGAGCTTCTGTCAAGTAACCTCGCCCTGGGGTTTGAGGCTAATTTATTGAATTTCTTCCTAGAGGGATTTTCTCAAAATCACATTTGCGTCCCATTATGCACCAGTATTCTATTCATCTTAGTAGTGATTGGTTTTGGGAAGGAAATATTCGATGTGAGCAAATTAGATGTAGCACATATTTTTTCGACTTCTCATTTTCAACATGTAGGTAACATTTTTCGTTCTATATCAACACCGTAGCCTTGGTTTTTTTTAATAGATTTTTGTATCTGAGTACGCCATTGACAACGTTTTGTGTTATCCAGCGCAGCTAATTTATTCTATCAAGTTCCTATCACTCAAAAGCGCCAATAGAACACATATGTAAGTGCATAGGTTTGGGATCAGTTAGCCGTGGTTTTTCCATCGTGTTTGTAACAATTGAAACACATTCGAAAGTCTATTATCTCCTCACGTCCTATCTGCTCTAGGTAGGCACGAACAAAAAAGAGGAGCAAGGCAGATTCTGTTGCCTTGTTTGCCGATTCCGTTGCCTTTATTATTTCGGCCACTTTGACACAAATGAAATTCCTCCCAATTTCTTCATAAATCTCTTCAGCAGAATTTTTCCCAATTCAGAGGTCAAGCCGCACGAGAATAAGGTTCCTATGTGATGTAATTTGTGGTGGTATTTGTGGTTTTAAGTTGATTAGTTTTTTGCATACTAAAACGACGACACAACTCGACTATCACAGGACTCAGAAGCATTCTGAAGTAAGGCACACTGAACCCAGGAACTAAGCTACGCGATGGAGTGCGAAGAAGAGGAGTTTTAAGGACCACGAGCCCAAAATGTATGGAGGCACTAAAATAATTTATGGTGGCAGTAATATAATAGGAAGGTTTATCCGTGTTAGCTGGCGTCAGTTTTTCTTCTTTCCATCATAATCGAATCAGTTGTGCACCACCTATGAAGGAAGCAATACCATGACTGAATTCAATCCTATCAAAATTTGAAAAGGCAAACTATGCTGCTTTGTATTCACATCGAGAGATACAATGCGAAATTTATACATACCGTCTGCAGGGACGTTTCAAAATCATTCAACAAAGTCTGGGTTAAGGGAATGCAATACAATGTACTACAGTTAGGTATGAACAGCAAACTTGAAAGACACATCTCCAACTACGTTAAGGAACGACGTGCATACATAGAGATGGTGAACCATCAAGGAGATGAATTCAAAATGGAGGCTAGCTTACCACAGGGAGGGTGCCTGAGTCCTTCACTATACTCAGTGTATACCTCAAAAATCCCGCCACCATTTACGTATGGGAGCCTAAACATACAATTAGCAGACTACATCACACATATCGTCGTCTGCTCATACAGGAACCCTGACATCAGGCAAGATTAACAGAATAGGAAATAAGAAGGATTAATGTTTACGAAAGATAATGGAAACAAGTACAAAGAGAAATAAGTTTAAAATAGTGCCGATCTACAGCAGGAAACTCAGAGATATAGTTGTTGACAGAGAGATATACGACTTCAATAATAAAACTAAAGTACTATGACTAACAATTACCAAGACAGGATATTCTAAGCACGTTAAAAAACGAGTTAAAATCGCTTAACTGTAAAAACAAAAAGAAAATATTCCAAGCGATCATGTAGTCAGCAACGGTATATCAAGTGATCCCTACGTACACCATTTCAAAGAGTAGAAATATTGAACTGTAGAGTAGTCAAAACAAGGCAGTCAATAACTGGCACGAGGAAGAGATATAAAGAAACTTACATAGAGAAGTGGAATTGCAACCACTTAACAAGATAATAGAGGAAAGAGCCAAGAATCCGATTGAGAAAATGCAACAGAAAATAGGAGAAGAAATCACGAATTCGATAACCCAAAGAGAAGAAGGGAGAGCACACAACTTCTTTCCCACATATACAACAAGAATCGACCAACAAGAGAATGAAATTTCCACTTATTAACTTGGAAAGTTAAGAGAGAGTAAGTAGCAAATTAATTACTTTTTATCAGGGACAGTATAATCATAGAGTGTAACAAGGAAAAATAGTTAGGAGAAAAAGTTTACCAGTAGTAAAAGTAAAGAACAACATCAATAACGGTTTGAACGCCTCATAACAGAATAACAATATAACAAATCGCCAAACAACAAGTAAGGATAATCCTCAGGCTCAGGCATCAACCAGCTTAAACTACCGAATTTCAAAACTAAAACTTTCTAAAATGAAAGAGATTACCATGACTTCCATGCATCTTTGCATTTAATTGCACCCCTACTACTTCTTTCTACTTCTCCCTACACATTCTTTTTCCTTCACACCTAGGGGACTAAACACTGTCTACGTTGGAAAGAGGGACTATAGTAAGAATGAATAGTAGAAGGATATATTACAGATCCACCGACCAACTAGGTCAACTTTCAAGTCTACTACACTATTTTAACTTTTGTCATCTCTACCTTTTACTCTTTCACTGTCTCTCTCTACCACTTGGCCTCCTTCTTGCCTCTCTGGTAGTCCCAGCAGGGCTCTGGAGGGACAGTTGGAGGCCTGGAAGAAGCCTGGAGGAAGCCTGGTGGGCATGAGACGGGCAATATTTCTGTATCTCTCTTCATACACCTTTCCCTTCAAATTTTACGTTTTGAGAATAAGCTTTCATCATGTCTGGTTTTGGTAAAGAAGAAAAGGTTAAGAGTTAGAACTGAAGATGCCCTCGCCAGACATTGATTTACTCGTGTCTTGGGAGTCAAAGGAGATAATTATCCAGAAGAAGAAGAGAGAATAGCCAAAATAAAGAGGAGGCCCAACCTGGACATAAAACGGATCTCCATCCTTACCATCATAGGGGAAGCGAAATCAAGTCTACCAACTTTCATAAAAACTATCTTTTGCGTGCTCAACATAGGTCATCTAAGGCTAATTGGCATGCCCAACGGCTTGGCCCTAATGGTATGTTAGACACCGGAGGACGTCTAGAAAATCGTATCAGAAGAAGCCAAGTAGCCCTTTCGGAATATTAGGTTTGAAGTTTTCGTCCCCCACGAAATCCTGGTCCGTCGAACAATCATCTTCAGGAATCTCGACCCGTTATTCACACCAACAGCCTTGAAGATATTAAGGCCGATCTTTCTAAGCAGCAAAGGTGGGCAGAAATTGTAAAAGTGGAGAAGTTCGGCAAAAACATCGTAAAAACCATCTTCGCGATTATCGAGATAGCGCAGAGGGTTATGAAGAAGGGACCCCTGTGGTTCTACTTTCGAATACCCCCGGAGAGGATAGAAGCAGAAGAGTTTATCCAACTAGAAAGCTGCTTCCAATGCCTAGCCGTCGAAGAGCATTCCACGAAAGAATATACAGCGACCGAAATCACATGCTCCGTTTGTTCCAGATCAGGACGCGGGTGGATTTGAGTGTGCGTCAGAGAAGCCAAGATGTTCATATTGCAGAAGTGACCACAGGACCTTGCCCATGAGGTGTCTTGTCCACAAGCAAGCTATCCGGGCAAAACGTGAAGAAATCAAGAACCACGGTCACCGAAACAACGGCTCTAAAGCTAGTGATGCCTAGTGAGTGCAAAGAAATAGTGACCATGGTTATCTTCACTCATGGTCATCTAAGTCAAAAAATTATACTCATCATCAACACAATATATCTCAAGGGAGTTCCATTTTGAAGAGGTACCTATCCCCTTTAGATCTCCTCATTAGGTATTTTTTGCATCAAACCAACTTATTTCACCCAAATGTATGAATACAAACATACACCAGAAAATTGACAAACTTGCGATTATCTTCCATTACTTTGTGACTTGAATTTAAACTATTATTTCACAAAATAGCTAAACCTAAAGTCTTACTGTATTTTATTATAATTTTATTTTAAAATACATTCATCTAGAATTTCTAACTTCATAATCAAACCTGAGGACGGAAAGATACAAAGGCTACTAGCAGGCATAAAGGAAATTAATAGTTAGTAAACCTAATAAGGGAAGGGTGTAGTGATCCTTGATAGGGATGACTATATAAAGAGACCCATAACATACTAAATGACTATACCAAATTCCAACCTAAATCAGAGTTACCCAAAACCATTCTCCTAATACTCGAATATAAAGTTAATAGTTTCTTTACACAACTTAAACAGGCATCTATTATTGCTAATAATACCTAAAATGAATTATTCGTATCTTGTAGTTACTTATCATCCATGTATTGTCCACCTAAGATATGCAAAGAAGGTGTCTCATTGAGACCCATACTTGCCCCCTATTCCTTAGCATCATACAAACGGGCAAAACATTTAGTTAAACGCCTCTCACTTATATCTAAATACCAGTTCTCCATATAAAACTCCTATAAGTTTAAAGAAGAATTATTCACCAAGGTTAATGATGGATATATGGTGAGTTATGATTTTGAATCTTTATTTACCAACATTCTCCTCAATTATACAATCAATTTAATTTTAAATAAGGTGCTCTAGAATTAACTTTGTCTGAATCTTGGTTCCCCTTTAATAATAAAGTTTATTGCCAGATTGATGGCGTCGCAATGGGCTCTCTATTCGTTCCCCTTGCAGCTAACCTTTTCATGACTCATCTCGAAGATGAAGTATTTTCCGCTAATTTAAAACACAAAAACCTCGCACATAGACAACCTTTCTTGATTTTTTTAAACTCTTTACCACCCAACATCAAATTTACCATGTAGGTACATTCTAATGATAAGCTGCCCTTTCTTGATCTTCTAATTACCCGTGATAATGAGTAGAGATATTTCGAACAACCCTTTAGCGAAAAAGGACTTTCACAGGATTCGGCTTAAATTATTTTAGTTTCTGTGATTTTAAATACAAAATATTTACAATAAAAAACATACTATATAGAAGTTTCTCTCTAACGTCCACCTACTATTCAATTCATAATGAATTTATTTTTCTCAAATAAATATTTTATAAAGAATTTACTTCATGTAGAGTTTTAAAAAAGTTGCTTGATAAACTCAATGAACCCCCTCAACTCTCCATAAATGTTCCCCAAATGCCCATATACTTGCCAATTTCAGAGATGGGCTTTTTAAACGATAGTAGAAAGAAGTCTTCTATGAGAGAACACGCCGTAAATCGTAAGACCGATATTTCTATTTCTTATTTTAAAGTATTAGCCTCTAATAACAGCCATCAATGCCTAAGAACCCTCGAAACTTTATAGTTAAAACACTACAAACCTGCTATCATTGAAGATTTTATTGCAGTACCGGTATTAATTAACTAAATTTTAACCACTGTTGGTTAGTTGGTTGTATTACTCCCTTCCTTATCTCTCAAGCGTCACTTTTTCGAGCCTGAAACATATAAATAATAGCCCCTAATCTAAATCCATTATTCACTCTCTAAGATAAATCCTCTTCACTAACTACTAAAATCAACCCGTTTTGTGTTTTCTTTTAATGTTCTAGTAATATATTTAACCCAGCCATAGCAGGGGCAAGCCAGCAGAACTCTATGCCGGTCCCAAGCCACGATAAATGGGGAGGGTTGATGTCAGAAATGGCATTCAACCGTAAAATTAAGCCAAAACCAACATGAGCTACAACCAAGGACTATTAGACCATCCTAGGGCGTGCCCCTTTATAAGCGATGCATAGAGGCAGCGCCAGACCTCTGAAAATATGCAAGGGCTACTGCATCATGAGCGGGTGTGGCTAAAGAAGCGAGCACCTGTAGCCTTGAGAGTGGCGACACTGTATGTTGGGACCTTGAAAGGTCGAGCAAGAGAAGTATTGGAGCTGATGGTGAGGAGGAAAGTTGAGCATACTGTGTGTACAAAAGTCCAGGTATAGGGAAACAAGGCCCGGGGGTTGGGAGAGGGATACGAACTATATTGCAGCAGCGCAGCAGCGCAGCAGCACAGGGAAGGAATATAGTTGGAGTCGTGGTGTCGAATGATATGAAGGAACATATGATTGAAGTAAAGAGAGGAGGAGACCGATTTATAACGGTAAGGTTAGATTGTGGGAAAGGAATCTTAAATATGGTCAGTGCATATGCACTGAAGATGCTAGAAAATGAAATGGGGAGCATAGATGCAGAAGAAAGAGTACTACTTGGTGCAGACCTGAATGGACATGTGGGGGCGGACAACGAGGGATGGGAAACATGAATGGCTTGTGGAACATGAATGCAGATGGAGAGAGGGTACTGGACTTGGCAGTCTACTTGGGCTTGGCCTTTGCAAGCACTTTCTTTTGCAAGAAGTAAAAGAACAAAATAACATACAATAACGTAGGCCATACTACCCAGATAGATTATATCCTGTATCGAAGATCAAATCTGATAGAGATTAAATACTGTAAAGTAATATCAGGGGACCATGTTGCACCATAATACCAGCTGCTTGTGATGGATGGGTGGTTCAGAAGAGCTAGAAAAGCAAAGAGGTGCTACGAGAAGAAGATATGATGCACAGTACTGAAAGATGAAACAAAGAAGCAAGATTTCAAGACCAAGGTCTTAAGCAGAGTGAACACTGACGTAGGGAGAGTACAAGATTAGTGGAAATAGAACGCACAAGTGATGAGAGAAGTAGCAAGAGAAGTGCTAGGAGAAACATCTTGGAAGCCATGAACACCCAAAGAAGAATGGTGGTGGAGAGAAGATGTAAGGAGTGCCCTGGTAAGGAAAAAGGAAACAAAAAAGCAGTGGGAGAAGAGTAGATCTAGGTAGAATAAAATGGAGTATAAAAGTGCAAAAAATATTGCACGTAAAGCAGTAGCAGTAACGAAGGAAGAAAACAGTCATAAATTGTATAAATAGCTGGAAACAACCAAAGGGGCAAAGAGTATATACAAGATAGCAAGAAATAGAACCAAGGTAACACAGGATGTAAACCATGTGAAACAAATAAAAGACGCATCTGATATTGTATTATATTACGGGAGGAAGGAAAGATACAAGAGAGATGGAAGGAATATTTTGATAGTCTGCTGAATGAGGAGAACCCACGGGCTTACCATGATGAGGAAACACCATATACAGGACTGATATGTGGTATATATAGAAAGAAGAAGTCGTAAGATCTCTTAAGAGAATGAAACACGACAAAACAGCGGGATCAAATGAGGTCCCGGTGGAGGCGTGGAAGGCCCTGGAGGATGCAGAAGTGGACTTGTTGTGGAAGCTAATGTAGAAGATAGAGGAGCAGGAAGATACTCCCGACAAATGGAAAGAGAATCTGTTGGTACCCATCTTCAAAGGGAAGTGGGTGTACAAGAGTGCAAAATTATAGTGAGATTAAACTACTATCTCACAATGAAAGTCGAAAGAGGATTTTGAACGAAAGATTACGACTTGAGGTGGAGGTGTCCAATAGTTAATTTGGCTTCATGCCACGAAGAGAAACAACAAGCCTAGTGTTTATATTGAGGCAAATGGCGGAAAAGTACAGGGAGAAACAAAAGGAATTACATATGGTTATTATAGATCTGGAGAAAGCGTATGACAGAATACCAAGACAAGAACTATGGAGATGCTTGAGAGAAAGTAAGGTGCCCGAAAAATGTGTAATATTGGTGAAGGAAATGTAAGGAGGTGTCAAACACAGGTAAAGAGTGGACCAGGTATGAAAGGCAGTTTTAAAGTGGAGGTGGGGCTGCATTAGGGCTCTGCGTTAAGCCCCTTCCTCTTTAACATTGTTTTTGACGTGTTAACTGAGAACGTGCGAGTGGGGATACTCTGGGACATGATTTATGCAGATGATGTTGCTTTGGCCAGTGACTCTAAAAAGAGGTAGAGCAAAAGCGGGAGAGGTGAAGACTAGTACTGAAAAATAGATGGATGAATATATGTTGAACAAAGACAGAATATATGAAGTGTACAGAAGAAGAGGAGGACAGAGGTAAAAGCATTAGGTTAGATGGTATGGAAATAAAGAGAGTAGATGCCATCAAGTATTAGGGATCTACCATATCAGAGGATGGAAATGAGGATAAGGAAGTAACCAGAAGGATCCAATCGGAATGGAAGAGTTGGAGGGATTTATCGGGGGTTCTGTGTGACAGGAAATTGCCGGTGAAATTACAGGGAGTAGAGGCATTGCCTGTAAAGAAGAGTAATAAGAAGAGGAAGAAAATATCAGAAATAAGGATGCTTCGATGGATGTGTGGTGTGACGAGGGAGGACAATTCACAAATACAAGGAGCAGAGGAACAATAAAGATGGCGGTGATTTCGAAGAAGACACAGGAAGCAAGACTTAGATGGTATGGACACATAATGAGGAGGGATGGAGAGAGTGACGAGAGAAGAGCTTTGGAGATGGAAGTACAGGGAAGGAGGAAGAGAGGAAGACCCAGGATTAGATGGAGAGACTGCATACAAGCTGACATGAGAGAGAAGGGACTGGAGACCAACATGGCAGGAGACAGAAACAGGTGGAAGCGGCTCATCAAAAACAGCGACCCCGTATAAAGAAGGGCTAATAAACTGACGACGAGGAAAGAAGTTCTAGTAATAAGTTTATTCGGTTAAATGTTTTTACACCTACAGTTTTTAATGAATTAATCTATTCTTCTAAAGTATTTATCTTAATAGTTTTTTACTTTTTATTTAAGTTTAAAGCAATTTTGACTACTGCTTGTTCGTATTTTAAACAAATTTTAAACTTGTTCTCTTTTGTAAATTAAAAACATTTGTTTATTTTTTCTTATAGTTTTACATTAATATACATTTGATTATTATTTTATAATTATTCATTTTCAAAGCCATTCAATGTCATTTTGACTACTGCCTGTTCATATTCTCTATATATGTATTAATTTTAGTAATCTTGTATTTTAGCCTGAAGATAAAACTTGTTTTTGAAAAGTTGTGTGGAAAATTTAAGTAAGTAAGTATATATATATATATATATATATATATATATATATAATATCTCTCAAAGTAGCGCGAGAGAATGATGAAGATAAATGCAATAAACCACATTAAAAGAGAAAACGGAATAAATTTTTCTTACAGTAATATTTATTACCTTTTTTCAAAAAAATCCGTGCAGGGAAGCGATTCGAACCATGGACACTGAGGCAGCGAGCACCGCTTTGATCACAGTTAAAAGTATGCCGTTAGCATCAAGATTGATATTTAATCTTGATACAATTAATTGACCAATTGATTATGAGAATATTTCTTTATCCAAAGTCAATGACGGGAAGTGTGTTAAATTTACTCGGTAGGAATAAGACTCTGATTCTTATCTGATTCCAAGCAAACAAACCTGTTTATGAGCATCCAAAGATGTTGTAATCAGTAACTAAATATTTTTAGTTGTAAGACTAAAATTTAGATTTCCTATAACATCGGGGCGTACGCTGCCGGCTTCGCTTGAGCCATTTAAAGCGCGTCTGAGAATTTTGTGTGAACATTATATAACACATAAAGGTTAGCTTTGCCTATTTATATTCCTTGGTAGTATCGCGTCAATCTCCTCAAAATTCCAAAGGATTAAAAATTTATCTACACTCACAGTCTATGCAAACGGGGTCTGATCCCAATATCATATACACATAAACAGAAAATAAATGATTTGCTTATTCAAAGGTATATATTGGTTATTTATTATTAACAGAGATATACTGTTTGAAAATTGTGAGTGATTTTTACAAGTATAATGTGAATATAAACATTATGATTTTGACAGTGGTTTGTTTAAAGAACAACTACGAAGCGAGGGAGGGATGAACTAAGGGGAAACTGGACAAACTAAGTAACAATTATATTACTCGTATGAGGTTTTAGTCTTTAGTCTTTGTCTCTCGTGGGAATAAAATTTATGCAGTTGGATGGTACTTTCCATCTTACAGACTCTTTGGTGACCTCGTGGGAAGTGGTGCGTTCATTTTCATGGTAGATGGCGCTGTGTGAATAAAAGAGGGGTTGACATTGCGAAAATGGGAAGTGACGTGGGGCCCTATTGGACCTTGTGAAAGTTGCCAGATAATTATATAGTGAGAGAAAGGCGAAATAATTTTATGTAACTTGAGGAAGGTCAAAGTATATGGTAGAAAACTAGTTAATAGTTTGTCTAAAGAACGAGAACTAGCTTGAGTTTCGTAGTCCACCGTTGCGATAGATGAGATAAATAGAGAAATAGGGATAACAATTGAACTATTAGTGTCATCTTGCTCGGTGGAACATGAGTGTAGTTGTTGGAAGATGTTGAAGCTCCTCATTGTCGATCGGTACTCACGAGAGGGCGTTAATCAAGTTCTGAGTACTCGAGATATGTCGAATATCTTTACTAATTTGGCTAATGAATTCAAGGGCAGGAGCTTTCTCTGGCTGTTTCATCAAGGAGTAGCGCCGGTATTGAAATTCCATAATCACTGCGATTTTATCGGTGTCAGTGGTTGTGTCATTAACTTGCATTTCAAAGAACAGATTCTACCGAACAAACGGCACCAAATTGATTTGAAACTTTTGCAACCTAAATCGTTCGAATAGTTGTTCTGCTTTGCCGATGTACCTCCGAACCCTTAGTTGACCTAAATGGGTCATCTAGGTGAAGTTCAACCATCCCAAAGAATGGCGGATGCATATTTGGAAAGATGAACGCGATTATAAACCCTTTTGGTTTGTACTTTCACTACTAAAAACCTAACAGAGTTGATTGACATCGCAGTTTTATCTCAACAGCTTGGTTCCATAGGTATTTGGAAAATGGCGTGCTCCAAATCGATTTTTTGAGAAGAATTACAATCTTGCATTATTGCAACGTCATCAGACAGGAAGTCAGGGGTATTTACTCTATAATATTGGCCAGAATTTTAATTAAATTTATGTAAGTTGCAAACTATGATTTAAAAGGAGGAATTCATTCATTCAACAAGCATTTTATAATATTTTTAGTTCCATCTAATAATTTGGGTGATAGCCATCTAGGTCTGGACGTGAGTAGAGATCCGCCCCAAAAGACGGAAATAGTTCATCTCCCCAATGCCACTAGTATTGTTTTTCGGCTTGTCCAAATCACTATATTGCAATGTTATGGCACTGAAGAGCGAGCCCTTTGATTTCAATATTGAAAGTAAACATCACGGCACAACTTGTAATTTGGGTCTCTCCATCTAACAATTGAGAACTTTCAACATTATCAATTAAACTGTACTGGGAAAGAAATCTGGCTCTGATTATAGTGGTTCTCAAAATAGACACTAAAAACTTCCAGATGGTGTTTCTTCAAAGCTCAAGAGACATTTTTTGTATTTTTGCCATATGTTCTGATGGATTCGATGGTGGCCGTATGTAGGGGTACACTTGATTTTTCAGATTCTTTTATTTTAAACGTCGTGGGTAAAAATGAAATGAAAGACCTCGTCGACCAAATATTTCCTGCTCTTGATGAGGGATAAAGATGTGCAAACTGTTGTAGGGACATCAACGGGAATATATCTGAACACTACCACATTTGCACGTTTCCCTGCAGGCCTTTGGCCATTTTTCTGCTGGGACGGCCCTAATGAGCTTGTTCTCCAAACTCCAGGTGGTACCAACATATTTGTGTCTTTGTTATCAATGGAGGCAATTTGGCTCGGGATTCCTCCCGCGATGTAGCTTTTAAACACCTACAGTTTGCCCTCCCGTCACAAACTCTCACAGTTTTTCATCCATAACACATCACCAGCAGATGCACTCCAGGCCTCAGTGCACACAGTTTTCCTTCCCGTCACCAACACACGTTTTCCACTCCTTTTCCTTTTCATCCCTTACCCATTTTGTGCCGGAGATGCCTTTGTCTAGAATATCAACATATGTCTTTGTTCAGGTGCGTGCTTGCGGGGAGCTTTGATGCATGTCTGTGGTTTCCGAGGTCTTTGCGTATGAGGTGGGAGCTAAGCCAAGATACTGCTTCTTATTCAGCTCGTATGGAGGGAAAAGGGTATGGAATAGAGAAGGGGATATCGCAACACCATAATGGCTGCACCCCACCCCTCTCCCTTTATTCGCCCCTCCAAAAGGGGGGTAAACGAGATCGGAGGGTGGTGGGGATGTCCCCTAAGGCCTACCCTTCATGCCCCTCCCCCCCACATGGCGAATTTAGGAAAGCTTCTAAAGTGCCAAGGCTTTGCTTCTCTTGGGGTATGGTCGTTAATAGGGGGTATGTAAATGGTAATGATGTCATTGCAAATTTGCCAGAAACTGATGTAATCCAAGGAAGGAATTTTCGATCATTGTAAAAAGAAATAGATAGCGGAGGTTTGGTTAAATAAAGGAAAATAGAGGAATGCGAAAAAATAATATACCAGGCAATAACAGAAGAAATTTGCCTAAGCATTAGGGCGCATTGGCGAACGTCACAGTGTAGGTTCTTCTCCGCAACACGCTACGCCATATCCAATCCACACATACACATTAAAATCCAATTAAGATGCATCAATCCACCAATCCCATTCAAACACCCAAAACACTATGTAAGTAAATACGGCGCGTCTTCTTACACCCCTTAACTCACCAGGACCCACAGTAACACATAACCTGATTTCCCACAATTTCTTACCACATATGCGATCACTCGTAATATTAAGGCAAAATGAATCTGCCGAATATTTGTACAATTATTGCGATCGCGATTGCGATGCGTTTTTCCTTAAATCGATGCTGATATGTCTTAATTCCGAGCCCTTGGCCGATTCTTATGGCGTTTCATTACTTGTTATTGGTTTCCTGTTATTGAGACGGACTCATTTCCATTCTAGAAGGTTGCCTTTATAAATTCAAAAGAAAGGTGAGTGCGTGTGTGTGTGAGCGAAAGAGAGAGCGATGTAGTCTAGAAGTAGGTCACGCTAGGTCAGGGTCATCCGCGTAAAGGGAACCGTATCACAGCCACCTGTATCTGCTCCTCCCACTCCCGAATCTAATGAATACGGTAGTATGGCGGTAGATGTTTGGCTCTCTTGAGCCCCCAAATGGAGATGGAATTGGTGACTATTTCAGTGATCCTGATAACTGTAAATTCCTAAAAAACCTTTGTCTAAGTTAGTAAATAATGAGGGTATTTATTTTCAGCTCTCTTATGATTCTTTATAATTCGTTTTGTTCTCTCCCTCAATTCGTTTTCCAAGCAAATGGCAAGACGAGATTCAAATCGAGATATGAATTAGTGACACTCTGCTCCTCCTTTCAGATTAGGACTATGTATTTCGTGCACTCAAAATAACTGAAGTCATTATGTTAATTGTACTCTTATTATCCCAGTCCCTTTCAATCATGGCAATAATTTCCTCACTTCGTCCAGCAAATAAATAGGCACATATCGATGCATCTCCATGTTGAATCCACAAGCCACTCTAACTCTGTTCTTTGTATTGCAGGGGGTGTGCTCCAAATGCGGGGTCTAAGTCAATGTTAGGGCCTGCAAGGAAACACTGTTGCTGTGCAAGATCTGTGCCGAAAGACAAGAAATGTGGAAGCGCTCCGAAGCTTGGTTCTTTCGAGGCCTCTCCAAGCACGTTTTACCCCCATCCGCCAAGGGGAACCAGCAGAGAAAGGGGGAGCGGAAGGGAAGAATTCCCCCGAGAAGATGGAACACTAGGAATCCAAAAGGTACAAACATCTACATCTTTGTTTTTTTACGATATCGACGCGTCGTAAAGTAGATCTCCTGGTTATAGTCTCTGGTACGAGTATTTTTGCGTAGTTGTGACTAGTTGGTGGATGGAAATTGATTCTCAGAGTTACTTCTAAAACATAACTTTAAAGAGTTGCATTTTAACAAAACTTATTTCTCTTTTATGACACCGTTTCCGTCTTTCTTCTTTCCTCTGTTTTTCTCCTTTCTCACGAAGTGGTTTGTCGCTTCTGTACCCTAAAGAGAAAGAATTACTAAAAGAATGGGGGGGAAAGAGACAAGTGTAAAGCTCACCCATACCTTGGTTACGTTGACTTTAAAAGACAGCACAAACTAGGAAAAACTACCCCGAATGAGGAAGACATCGATTGATAGTTTACTGGATTGGTATCCTCGGGTAGGAGGAACCTGAAGAGAGATGACTTCATTTCAACAACTGCTTTTGTGAGAGTAAATTAACTCGGGATTGTCTTGCCCTTATCTGTTCTGACCATTCATCCCCCTCCCCCTCTGCCTCTCTCTCACTTCGTTTCCTTAGTATGAATGTGATAGTAAGAGGTTAGTGCTATATTGGTGTTTGTATATGTTTTGTTTGTGTTATAAATCCCTTAATAATTTCAAATTTACGTTTTCATCCATCTCGGTCTCCACAACATACACGAGAGAGGAGGTTAGTATGTACACAAATCTTCTTTCTTTGAGAATGAATGCTCGCTTCTTTTATTTCAAACCCTCTACATTCCACCAAGAATACATTTATCCAGATTTATTTAACCTGTCTGCTTGGTTTCATACCTTTATATACGTGATTCATTTTACGATTTCTTCTATTTTCTGTTTATTCTCAATTTTTTCCCTCCCTCATACTTTATTCCCTGTCCTTTGCGCCTATTTAGCACCTAAAACTATTTGGATACAAAAAGATGCTTCGAATTACATTTTATGAAACACATTGTGGCCACTATGTGAAACAGGGAAGCACCGCATGGCCCAAGTCAATTTCATTTCTGGGAGTTGTAAAATGAATAGTAAGGCCAAAGGATAAACACTTCCGGGGCAACTTTCACCAACACACATTGTTCTAATCTAACATAAAAATGAACAAATTTGGCCTTTATCAGATTATTGGTCTTGCTTCCTCAAAATATCTTTCTTTCTCAAATAGATCAACCCCTGGGGGCTATAATTAACTTGAAAGTTTTACACAGTAAAACTTCGAAATTTGTACTTCTGCAATTTCATTATTTCTTATATCTTGATAATTTTCCTCAGATTTATTCTAAATTATGGGATTATTGTTCTACCCTCACAATATTTATCGCTGTCGCAATTCATGATTACATTCTTTTTCGTTTGAACAGAAAGTCCATTTCCTGAAGTCCCTGAAACCGAAGAGTCAAGAAGAAATTAATATTTCAGCCTCTAATTTACTAAAGGATCGTTTAAATTTGAAAAGAGATGGAATTTGAGAACTTTTTATTCATTTGACATAATTCGCCATTTAAAAAAAAAATTAATTGAATCCGTAATTTTCCTTTTATTAAATCGGTCGTTGAATTTCAAAATTATCGACTTTCTTTGAATTGGATTATATTAAAAAATGTCGATTTTAAAAATTCTTATGTGAAAAGATTTTATTAAAAAAATACTTAAACCTAAGTAGGTGTTCAGTGCGCGAAAATGGAAGAGGAGAAAAATACATGGACTAATTAGGACCAAGATGAAATGAAAGGAGCCTTAAAGCTGGATAATGAGTGAGGAAGACAGTTACATGGATCTTACTAATTTTAAAGCATTTTGGCACCTATTATTACACTGTGGCTCATAAAAATCAATACGCCGTTATCACACAGAATTTCTCTGGTCGAGACAGCCCAGCGCAGCTATGTTTAATTTTGGATGCTTTAACACCGTCTCCCCCTCAGTTTGATAACGTTGTCTCGCTCCCAGGTGGCAGCCGTGTCCATCTTCCCCCTGTTGGGGTAGAAAGAAATCTCTTTTATTTCCTTTTTGCCTCGTCGATGCCCAAAATTATCGAGGTTCATTTATGCTTAAGCCGCGTCCAATATCCCTTTGGAATCTCGCTGAATTCCCTTTCGCCTGGTCGATGCCCGAAATTATCAAGGACCATGTTTGCTAATCCGCGTCCAATATCCCCTTGGGACGCCCTCGCTGCACGCAGCCCTCTGTCAACCATAGCTGTGGTTCCTATTTAAGGTTATGTCTGCAAATCCTCAGGACTCTAGCTTCTTGTCGTCTAGATCCGCGTATCTGCTTCCCGTGAAGTGCCACCCTCGTTCTTGTTATCTCGTTAGCACATCGTAATCCGCCCTTATCAAAGGAAGATTATGGAAACCCGTTTATACCCCAGAAGATTGCCCTTGGTCTCTCTCGTCTCACTACATTAGGTGAGACTTCCTGCAGTCCACAGAAGAATCTCGATTTGGTGATTACTTCTCTCTGGAGCCGAGGTAATCTCAACCTCTTTCGGAGTGTCTCTGGACGCCTTCGCATCGAGACCCCATCGAAAAAGACCTGGCCATTTGTTTTCGGCATTCCGAGTTCATCCTCCAGAGGTAACCAGAAGTCCTTTCCTCGTAAGTCCCCCCTTTTCGTTCCAAGTCCTAAGAATAATTCCCCATTTCGTGTAATAATGCCAATAGACTCGCTAAATCTTTCATTCAATCCAACCTATTGGATCACTTATATATTTTCCCGGACCTAGTTTCCTTAATTTGTGCCTCTAATAATATTCTTTGGTTGTACTGATTATTATTTAGATTTTCATATTTATCTGTGCCCTTGTTTCTTTTTTATTATTTGTATTAAAGCTTATTTTTGTAGAGGTGAAGCTTTCGAATAACACTTGAGACGAATCCGGCAAACATATTCTCATTTAAAGAGCTAACCTAATAATATCACACTCAAGTTAGAAGGTCCTTACCTTTTTCCCAATTTAATTGAACCCGAGCACAGCGCTGATAGAATCTTTTTGGTCACAGTAGCCAAAAGAAAAAAAAATGTTAGAGAGTTAATTATTTAAAACCCCCCACCCAAAAGGTGCAGTCAGACAAAGAAGACCGGAAAGAAATTTCCTTCGAAGAAGTGAAGAGATTGAAATCATTAACTAAACGATGTTGATTAGTTTACTGAAGGTTTAATCTACTCAGCTAACACTAAACTATAAGTGACTGGCTCAGAGTCTAAACACAACATCCAATTGTCATCTATTGTAAAGGAAATTGCGGGCGATGATTTTGCAAATATTTCTTTGGTATAAATCGGAAGCTGTCCAAAGGAGTGTATATGTATGGTGTAAGAAAGGATATGAACGAGTTTGACTGAGATTGCTCTAAGGTGTTATAGGCATGTGAGAAGAATGTATGTTGGAGTTGTGGAGAGAATATACGAGAGTGTGTGTGATGGCGTGTGAAGGTCTCGAGATAAAGAATGGAGAAAAAGGTTGACTTTATGGTGGATGATATGGGCGCCGTTTTTATGTGGAATAAATGATGGTTGATTATGTAATTGATACTCGATACAATATGAAAATTTATCTCACCTGATTTGATGGTATGAATTTGGCGACAGGTAATTTCGATAGGTTGGCCTCTAGCCACTTCCTGTGAATCCTGGACAGTTGAGGGAGATATAAAGCACATATACCCGTGCATTTTGGTAGGCAAGGAAGCGTAGTGGAATAGCACACCTACGAAAGGAAGGGTTTGGAGCCCAATTTCCTTCATACGCGCGGCATAGGCAGATAAAATATAGATGGTGAAAGTAGCGCTGACCTAACCACTCTTTCCTTCCTTAAGACCTCCTTTGCAGAAGAGGCTTTCACGCTGGGACTGTTCCCATTGACCTTCCCTAATGCCTGCGTGGCTTCAGGTCGCTTTCTGTCGTCATCAAATTGAAGACACTCGCGGGATGCACCTTAATTTGATGGAGTGATCTCCTGCAACTTACCTCGACGACTGCTTTTTCCACAAGACCTTTAAGCATATACTTGTTGAATTTCACAGTCTGGGCGATATTAATGCACGTTACCTTTTCGGATACTGGGACGAGTGGGTGCGCTTACGCTTGTCCGTTGTGCTCAGGACGGGTTCTGGACACAGACCTTTGGACTATACAACTTTTAGGAGGAGGCTATTCTCCTTCATTTTTCTTTGAATCCCTTTGTTTTGCTCACATGCTCCGGGGGCGGGACTAGGCGGGGCTCTCGACAACGCCGGAGCGTGACTAATTCCTCTTTAGCTTTTGATTTGCTTATTTTCTGGGTTTTTTTTTGTTTTGGCTTTGCTCTTTTTTCAATGTGTATTTTTTGCTTAGTTTTAATTTTTATACGTAGCCCAGCAATAGGCTCAAATGATATTTGCTAAGACCTATGCCTTTCCTGGCAGTCGCTAGATAGGCTCCTTTAGAAAACTAAGTATAATTAGATGAAACTGAATAAATAATAAATTTTCTTTAAAACTAGTCATGTTAAGGATGATATTCGTTCATTTCTTCCATCATAGTTTTGGAGTTTAGTTAACAGGAGATTCTTCTAATTTTTTGGCATTTTTTTTAATTAAAATATCACATTTCTCTGTAAATGCGAAATATAATAAATCGATGCAATGCTTTTATTCAAATTGAACCAACTAGTTTTTAAGAAATAAATTTCCACCATATTTGGTTAAAGCTTAAATAGATAAATCCTTCACTTGGCCAAAATTAATGAATTTTCGATTTGTAAAATTTCGATTGTTCAAGTTTTCTAACTTACCCAATTTCTAGTTCTTCCCAACACAAATGTAGCACATGCAATTTACGATGTTTTTATGGAAGGAACCTCCCGTTGTGCTCACCAACCAGTGAGCGCTCCATCATTTGCTAATCCAAATAATTTATGGATATCCAATAAAGTACTACTAATTTCATCTCTTATATCACGTATAAACAAAAATGTGTACTGTTAAGATGTATCAGTCGCTTCCTCATTAACTAGAGAGACATATTTGGAACTAGTTACGCTGTTATTTATGTATAGAGCGGTTTCGTCTCTAGAGGATTAATTCTTTGTTGCACTGTAATGGGATTTGAACTGATGCTTTCATAAGTTCCATTTTATTTTGGGTCGACTTTCTTTTAGTTGAAGAATTAAAGTATTTGCAAAGTAGCTCTTTACAAATGGCTGACAACATTTGTTATCGATCACTGTTTCATAAGTTATGTTAAATTTTTAATCAATTGCCTAGAAGTTAGATATTCCACATTCAAGTTATTAACTTTTTGTTTTCTCGCTTAGTAGGCGATTCTTTTGATATGATTATTTTTATTAAAGTAATGTTGTGCTTCTTTAAAATTAACTTCTTTTCTCAATGAAATATTTGATGGTACCCTTTACTAAAGTTGTCCGCTCGCGCTTTCCTACTTTGCATCTCTCTGGATTCATTAAGAATAATGTTACCATCGCATATATACTTCTTGAAAGAAAAGTTTTAGATTATTCTGAATTTGGTAACTAGTATATTTATAAACCTTTTGTCATTTTTAACTATATTTTAAATTCGGAAATGTTTGTGTAGAATAAATCGTTCCACATCGCTTTTGGTAAACTACATATGAACACAACAAAGAATATAACCAACTAAATATAATTCAAAAGCATACAAGTTAAACTGGTTTCCTCCGATCTTATCGAGTCACTGACAATACATTTGTAGGCGCAATGACTCCCTTGGCTACTGCATACATACGTAATTGACAAATAAGAATGCATTAAAAGAAATTGAGAGATAATATTGAATAAGAGGGGCGCACCCATGTTAGGTGGCTAAAGCCTGTAAGACTTCGTCGTTTCGTTGTAATAATGTTCTAGGGGTAATACTTTGATGGCCGAGAAGGTCTTTCATACTTTAGTAAGTCACAAAAGGTAATAATTAACCTGATTCTAAAACGCAACACTTCTTCTATAAACAACGTCATCTTGAAATACCATGAGAGGGCTTAAGTTATTTTTGCGCGTTTGCTTTTAATATTAGAGGTCTTAAATATTTAATCGTGTTTAGTATAATTTTATGTTAAAAAAGGACGTTAATAAACTTCAATTTATTGTTACACAAAAGATTTAGATAGCAAACCAAATTAAGCAACAAGTGATTGAAGGACCGACATAGAGAGTGAATTTATTATTAATGAACAATTTTCTTTTCTTTGTGACAGAAACTTTATTTCCCGAGGTAAAAAAAAAGTGTCCAAATCGAGGTACAGGTTAGAAAAATCGGATTTGTGGTAACATTTTTAGAACACTCACCTCTTTCCTGAGGCAGAACCTTGGTTGACGAGTTTCGTTTCTCTGTGGATGTGATAATTATTTCGAAAACGCTCAGAGAAAACGGCGGCTCTGTAAAAACGTTGAAAATAGACGAGGCTATATTGGTGAAGCGAAAGTTCCAGGCAACGAAAGATAAGGTTATCTAAACAGGTTTATTTAGGGTAATTCTACAGATTAACCCCAAAGAATCACCATCAGATTCTATTAGTATACATGCTTAAATACCCTACTACCTCTAAACTTTAAAATTGTTGTTCAGAAAATAATAATTAATTAATATTAACATAAAAACAAACGCGGGAGTGTAACTTAAGCCATTGTATTGCATTTCAAGATGGCGTTGTGAAAGAATTCTTGTTGCCGAATAGGGTTGAAATATTGTCTTTTTGTGACTTTGTAAATGGAGATAGACCATCTTCGCCATCAAATTATTACTCCTAGGCCCCTTTTTTTTGTTTATTGGTTGTATATTGCTTGTGTTGATGAGATTAAGGATTTTTAGGTCCAAGGAAGAAGACGATGGAAATCTGGAGCGAGATTTTTTTGTATCTTAATGGGCTTAATTGGGGAATCGAATGGATTTTTTCTCTCATTCTGAATTTTTATTTTTCTGACATCTGTTCTTCCTGTGGTCAATAAATTTGAATTTTATCGCTGAATTCAAAATCATTGGCAGTGACATTATTTTGTCGACCACCATGCAATCAATTTTATTGTATATCCCTTGCTATCTGAAAATTCGACAATCGACATTTTTTTACATATTAGATGCGATTACTTATGAATATTTATATAGATATTATGTAAGAAGCCAAATTCCACATATATTTCTCTATCGTCCAAGAATGTTTGGTGCTGGATTTTTTGGAACAGAACCTATAACCATTTCCATAGCCATTTGCACTACCGTATTTATTCCTGTTCTCTGTGGAACTGCTTTTGTTTTGATAGTAGGCTTCACAAGCTCTCTGCATAGTTGTTCGAAAAACTTCAGACCCATCATTCGTCTACTTGAAAACTACTTTTTCTACAAAATAAAGGCATTCAATTTACAAACATTCATATATCTGTGAGAGGAATAAATGGGCATCTTTTTTAAATCCTTCAACAAGAAAATTTCTTTAACATTTTATCGGCACTGTCCACTGCAACCTTTTTTATTGTAATCTAGAATTATGGTGTGGTTTGTATGTTCTAATGTACTGATCGATTGATCATAATTTTGACTAAATAACAATAGGACTACTCTTTTTTTAGCAGGAATATACGAAACCATCGTGACATGATCTGTTGATCAAAAGATAAATGACCACACTTATTTGGCTTCTGAGAACAACGTTTCCTTTTGTACCTACTTTCAATTTTCTTAGTGTGCCAAGAAGAGTTTTCTCTTGGTTTGCCAATTCCTTTTCCAGTTTGAGGGAAGTAAAAAATGATCGTAAGTTATTCCATGTCGTTGTTTCAGACCTTGTACCATATCTATTACTACACGTTTTCTTGCTCATTTTCTGCACTTGAACCTCTTTAACCAGTATAAACCTGTGACTTCCATACATTGGAAATGCAATTTTTACAAATACCACATATCTTTATACCATATCGTTTGAGCTTTCTTTTCATATATGTATACCCTAAATGGATACCTTCCTCGGAAGCCTACTAGTTATTCATCTAGACACATCTCTGCTTCTGGCAAAAAAAATTTTTGCAATTCTTTGTAAAAATTTCCCACACATCTCTTATTTCCACCAACTTGTCTGTTGGTCTTCGCTACAGCCTAGTATGAAGCTTGTCTGTCCAAATGAAGCGCAGTATATTTATGAAATCAACACGGTCATACTTGCTTTGAAAATTTGCCATGAAAATACATCATCTCTATCCCAAATACATATAATCGAACCTTTTTTACCTCTAGTTATACAAAATAATATTAGCATTTCAATAAGAGCTTTGAATAATTTCTTTGATAGATGCCATTTAGAATGATTTAGTTGTTCGACTTTTTTTTCTGAATATTTTATATCAATATCCTAAGTTTCATCATCAAAATGTAATTGAAATGCATATAGAGGAGTTATTTATTTCTATGTAGTATGTAAAGCCAGAGGCTAGCGCAATTTATTGCGATAAAATCGACATCCTCTGCTGCTCCGAGGATGTACCATCTTGTGAGGTAATATAGTCATGAGCGCATTCTTCCGACACAGAATCCGATTTGGAACTAGAGGAGAATGAACCATCTTTACTGATAAACATCATAATCTTCTATTTCTGAAACTTCTCCAGTAATAAACTCCTTTTTAGTCTCATCCGACAGATCATTATAACATTCATCTAAGAGCGGTAACTTCAACATTAGTATATCTTTTGGAAGCCATTTAAGCATAATATATTCTGGAAAAATAAGAAAATATATTAATTCGAGCTGATAACAAAGACACCTAAAAGTTTTGGGTACAAGTATTTGCCTAAATGGGGTCAAAAATAACCCTAAGGATATATTTTATGCCATTAATGAATAAATTACGTTAATAATTATTTTTAGTTTTCCTGATATGTTTCCCCGTAAGGGGAGCGGCGTGTTGCCTTCCTGGCCGCCGTGCTGACGGGACTCAGCGCCCCATCCGGCTCCAGCTTAGCCTCTTCTCCTTCTTTTAGACAGCCTGTGTTTCACCCCTACTTCCTCACTTTCTCTATAACCTCTCCCACAACTTTCTCTGGTTGGCCTCTATTTTTACAGGGTAGATGTTAACCACCTTCTTCTCACCCAACTATCCCAGTTTGGGAAGGCGGGTTTTTAACAATCTGCCTCATCTCCACCCATACTTTCCTCACATCCCCTTTCCTCCTCACTCTACTATCTATTTTTATACGCCATGTCTAAGGTGGAACCACCATGCTGAAGGGCTACCAGGTTACTAGGCGGGAAAGGAGGCCTAAAATGGCGGCAGCTGTCTCTGCCAGCCCCGTACTCACCCATCACAGAGCCGGCTACTGCGATGGGTGATTACTGTTTGCATCCCGTGAAAAAATAGGTTCACCATGCCCAATGATGAGTCTAAAAATAAAAAAATATCTTCCTATACTTTCCATTCTACTACTGTCGGAGTCGCCTTTGGGCACCCCACTGAAAAAGATGGAGGTCTCCCTTTCCTCTGTGCTCTCGCAGGGGACTCTCCAAAACTCTTCAACCGGATAGGAGGCTTACTGCTTTCCATTGTTACCGAGTGTAAGGAAACCCCCTTCACTTTCTTCTGTGGAGAGTCACCCTTAGGTTACCCCATCTCAAAATCAGCAGCCCCCCTTTACTTTCCAAGGGAAGTGCCAAGAAAGCCAGCAGGCAGCCCATAACCGACCGCTCCCCGTTAAAGCGGCACGGTAGTGGAAATCCCCTTTTCTCGAAAGACCTGCTGGCTCGGATCTTGAACTTAGCGGGGATCAAGGCACGTCTTCCCCCCTCATCTAATCTGACTAGAGACACAGCTGCCAATGGGACCTGTGATGTCCTGGGGGGGGGGATGACCACATGAAGCCCCCTCCCAGAAATAGACGTGTCCCTTGACGCAACCCAGCCCGGGGCTGTAGGATCTTCCATGGGGGTGAATTCGGGCTTGGCACCAAGCACCGAACCCAAGACCGCCCATGTGCAAGGTCCTCCTCAGATGTCTCGGGTCCCCAAGACAGTACAAGGCGGGGAAGGATCTCCTCTTCTGGCTAGTGCCCGTGCGACCGCCGAGAACTTCTCCATTTTGATGAAATACTTTGCTGAGGTCGGTACATCTGGCTTGGGGGCCTCCTGCCAGTGGAGGGTAAAAGCGGGTAAATTGACCGGCCTCCTCTCCTAAAAAAGGAAAAAAAACAGGAAAAAGACGAAAAAGACTCGCGGCTCATATCTATCCGCAAGGACTGCTAGGACGGATGGGTCTGCTGCCATTTCGGTAAGCGAGCAAGCCAAGATCAGGACGTCTGGCACCACTGTCCCCCCCATCTCACGGGTGAAGAGTCCCTGACAAAGACAAAAAGTGCAAGTGCGCAGAGCAGAGCAGAGCAGAGCCTCAATTATGTCGATCCCCCTCATTCAGAGACTACCCGTCGCTTTCGAGCTCGCTGGATTCAAACGCTTTATTTCTATTCGCTCCACTGATGGCAGCATGCTGGCTAAGGGCAACATGATCCATCAGGGAAGAGCTTTAGCTAGTGTGATTAGTAGAGAGACGAGGGTGACTCGTTTCTCGGACGGGAGCCTTCTGGCGAAGGCGTCGGATCCCTCTGAGGCGGCCAAGATTAGTGATCATCGGACACTTGATGGCACCCCCGTTGTGAGTATGACGCCGCACTATATATACCATGAACTTCGTGAAAGGAATGGTTTATACGAGGGAACTCATTGACTACTTTATATATATTAATAAGCTCATTTAAGCTCTTATCCGGATGTTTCCTAAGATGTACCTGCAAATTCAGAGAAAGTAAACCCGCAAAGTTGGCGGCGCTTTTTATTACGCACTATTTATTTGTCCAGGGTAAATGAAGGAACTGCCTTACAAGGTATACAACACTCGCGACAGATGCAAAGAGTTTAGGTTCGCTGTGAATCTTTATTACTAGTTCTTTGAAATATATTCTACATCTCTCACAAGTGATAACGCAAGGATGTCCAATTCAAAGGAGGCAAATGGGAAAATAGTTGACAAAGTAGGCCCAGTCGAAATTATGTAAACAATGTAACATAGTGGTACCAATTGTTTTGCGAAGATGCTTGCTCACTGCGATCTTATCACATTTAAGTAGGAGAAAAAAATATTGGGATTCAAACTGTTATTTTAATAATAGTAGAATTGAGCGTTCAATAAATTACATAGAGATGGATTCGCAAAAATATAATTTACATAATAGTAGTGATTGGACTTGATTTTAAGCGATTATGGTTTTCTAAATATTAAACTAAAATAGATTTTCCATTATAATATTTATCCCGAGGAAACAGCTACTGGCCCCTAAAACACAGTAAACCAAATTTAAATTATTAGAGCGAACTTAGATCGGAAAAGACATCCCTTAGGGTTGTTTTTTCTGTATTTCAAAAGAATTTATATAGGAGTTTTTCTTGCCTCGAGGCCTAGATAAAAAGCATGGATCTGTAGGCCACAGACTATATGTTTGCCTGCTGAGCGCAAGTCCTTCTTTAAGGAAGAGTACCCCATGTTTTGCTTATTCTATATATTAGTATATCCCAAAGAGAATTTCTTACTATAACATATTCACATGCTTCAATCTTTGTATGCTTGGAAGTATATTATTTACATAGTCAGCATGAAAGATACCAAGCACATGCAGTGAAGTTTGAATACTAACAAATAAACACTACCACACACATACCCAAACGCATACACACATTCTCTGATTTTCACATGTTTACATGAATATAATATATACAGGCTACTATGCCCACAACCACACATTAGCGAAAGTTGATCTCTTGAATTTCTGAAGAAACGTTGCACTATTGTTGGTTAAGAATTGAAGAAAACACTGTAATTGCTTCCACACTGATACCTCAAGATCAAATATCTCCCCTACCAATAAACAGTGGACTTCTTTCTTTCAATATGTTGTCTATGTACATCTTCAGGATCTGACCCCAACTTATATATAATAGGGAAGAGATGCGCCCGAATTAATTAGGATAATTTTTCATCTGGCATCGTCCACCTCGGGCACAAGTTGCCGTAACTAAGTGGTGAGGAGAAAGTCGCCGATTTGAATGAAATTCGGCAGACACAGGTTTGTATTCTTCTAGGCGTGAATAGTATTGCAATAATATGGAATGGGATTTACTTATGACACGGAGCAGTTTTACATCAAATTTGAATAAGAGAAACTAAGAAACCTATCCCTTATTATAAGAGAGCAAGCAAAATCTTTAGCAAATAATTGTCTAAGAGAGTTATTTAATAGTTGAAATAAAATGACGCGTTTAAACACATTATTGTCTTACTAAACTTTGCTAATTAAATTAGGCGAGAAATTCAGTTTAGAATTACACGCATATCACCAACTCACTTTGCGTTAGATAGGAAAACTAAAGCGTGAAATTTAATGAAGCAGTACCAGCTAAGTGTCCCTTTTGAGTTAATGGCTAATGCAAATGATTAGGTGAGGCGGCGTTGGGAATCTGAAAATACCTGTGAGAGGAGGAGCAAGAATGAATGGCGCGGATATACTCTTGTTGTCTGAGTCTGTCTCTCTTTATGGCCTCGAGTCTTAGGTACATGGATCCCCATTGAGGATATCCTCGGGTGAATCTCTCCCACACAAAAAATATAAGGCACGATTGATCTTAAAATGTTTATTTTCTGTTCTTTCAGAATTAATAGACATTCAGAGATGTTCATTGAACAACGACGTAAACGTTACGAGAATGACACCGCGACGATCTGATGAGGTCTCCTGCCTAAGAATAGTAATGCTTCCTTATGAGATCAGGCTGGTGTTTTTCCGTCCTTCTGCATTGATGTTGCACACAAACCATCGTGCCCTCTGCGAAGCTACCTAACAAAAGGTGAGGACAAGGTCCCAAACAAGGGAAATCAGGTGTTGTCTACGAACTCAAGTGTGGCATGTGTATGGTCAAGAACGTTTGGTCAAATGTCGAAGGGGCTTTAGACACCAATTGAAGAACACCATATATTCCTTCGAAGGAGAAATCCCATTTGGGCCATTAAGTCCTATTGCTTCACATTGAGACATGTAATTAAGTGGGAGTAGAATAAAATCTTGGCTCAAGCCAACAGGAAGAAAAGTCGAGAGTTTCTAGTAACGTGGGCATCTGGTGAACGCTGCATCAACTTTAACATTGAGATAAATCTAAGTTACGACGCCCCTATATTAAACTCCGATATTGCTTTGGATTTTCCTTTTATGGTTCATTATTGGTTATATTTGTTATTTAATTTGAATATTCCTTCTGCGTATTCTCATGCTCCATTATCTTTCTGTATATTTCCTTCTCTGATACCGTTTTCAATTTTATTCCCAACCATTTATCGCTTTTGCCAGCTTCGTCTGCTCTCAGAGTCCCATTCTAAGAGATAATGAATTGGAGAGTTACTACTTATCCAGCTTTAAAGCAGCTATATATGGAGTAGCTGTTCGCCGGACGTTGCATTGACAATAATAACTGCAAATATTACCACTGAGATTGCAATAGGTAGCAAAGTAAATGTAATAATGCTCCGCCATGTTTTAAAAGCATTAGATAAAGTTTGAATCTCTGGGCTGAAGCCAAGATTTACAGTTAAACCGATAAAATCACGAGGATCCTTTGCAGTTATGTGGAAGATAGAAAGGCCACACTCATTATTAATGGCTATAAAGGATAAGAATTTAAAAAGGAAGCCGGGGTTCCATAGAAAGGGTACTTCAGCCGTACCAGCCTTACCCTCTACACTGTATACACCTGAGACATCCTTTATCCAACAGACGACAGTGCGACGTATGTACAGCTTGCCGATATCTTTCGAATTGTCTCCCACAACCGCTAAAATCCGAGAAATATAGCTCAAAAATTAGTAAGAGAAGCATACCCATATGAAAAGGAAGGAAAAGTACATGAAGTCGAGGAAATTGGACAAGCCAAAGGTACCACTAAATACCTCTATTGATTTAAATAACTAAAGAAGACAAAAACGCAAGTAGTAACTCGCTCTCGTCCGACCACTACTAATATACCACACAATACTGGTAGATGCTGTAAGGCGGCACGTAAATAGATAAGATCCACAGAATTTGAATTGGGCTTCGAGGTTCATTACCAAAAATCAAGAAACAAAATACCATCTACCGAGCTCTATAGAAGTCAAACCTGAGACCAATAGACGAAATAATGCCCGAAAGCTTAACCAAAATATGGACAAAAATAACTGATATGATTAGTGACGAAGAGATTGAAAAGTTTACTTTGACAGATGAAAAAGCACAGATATCAAGGAATCAAAAGTAAAACATAGCAACATATCTTTCAGATTTTTTAAAGCCATTCATAATGCAAAAAGAAAAGGAAAGTAAGAAAACAAGAAGAAAACTAAGATAACAACGAAGAAAATAAATAAAAGCTCAAATGAGCAACCAAATATACAATTGCTCGAACGATTACATATTTCATATATATTAAAAGTAAATTACAAAAGTATAAAGGGAATGGCAAATAACAATAATAACCAGGCAATCTGACAAATATACACTCCCCATTTACATACTCTTTTCCTTCTTTCACCAAATATTCTCATTCATCACACTTAGCATCATCAATATAAGATCCATTATCATTGTCGTAGAATTGCTCATAGTCTGGTCCAATAATTATTCTAGTCCTTGATCTGGACACGCCGCTTTTGTTTAAGTCGATACAATTGAGAACCTATGACTCAATCTACGATCATTATATATATATATATATATATAGGCTTTAATTCCTAATGAACGTGCGAAGGCTGGTTATAGGCGGGTTGTGCCACGGCCAGTATTCTCACTATAAAAGTCCCACTTGTTACTGGGGGGAGGTTTGTTATTGTTAAATTCTAAGAGTGCATAATACAGGTTAAATAAATTAGCCGAAGGGATTCTTAATTAAAGTCTTGCCAAGGGTACGTCAAAAAGGAGGAGACACAAATAAACATACGTACAAAAATAAACTTTACTTTACACCCAAATAATAGTTAGTAGCAATAGTTAAACGGGCATTTAGGTAAATAATGATTAAATATTAAACACGGATTAGTCCAGGTTGACAGCAATTATAAATAATAATATCAGGGAATGACTCACTTAAATCTCTATAAAAAAGGATGGGAGGATAACACTGACGTTAAGCGTCTAGATTTATAATGATTAAATGGAAGTATCAATCACTGTTAATTAAATAGGTAATTTAAGAATAGAGGGACACTTGGTTTACAGATTACCATTAATTGTGATGGATTGGAGAGACGACTACTCAGGTCCAGACGGGGTGGTTCGGGTGGCGTTAACACGAGTTCTCGGGGAGAGGGGGGATAAGACGACGGGTTCGGGGCTGCTGACTGAAGTTCCGGTTAGTTCATTCCTAACTGGATGTGACACTAACAAATAGTAACTTCCAGTAACTATTTGGATGTTCCTTTTTCTTTCTTAAGTTACGTTGAGCAACAGAGCGTATTATTCTAGTCACAGACTCTGCAATGCGGGATTTGCCTCAGGAACACTTTGAGACAGCGACCAGGTTAACTCAGCGGCGCGTTGGCAGTCGATACGTTACGGCAACGCCTCTCGTTTAACGTGAGGGTTACGTGAATAGGTTTGGAATACTTCTGCCGAGGGATAAACGGCGTTGTCATTTATACCGCGGACTGTTTGAAATCAAAAGAAAGATTCCATATACGACAATTCGCTTATCGCAGCGGCTTCTAGACAATCTCCATGGTATCATAAAGAAGGCAAATAGAATTTAGGCTTGTCTTTGAGATAGGCCTTTTTGCATCAGACTTCCTGTCGCCTGTTGGGGAAGTTTGGCACGGATAACGACTTAGGTCAAGGGGGATGGGGGAGACGAAGGTCAACTCAAACGACAAATTTCTTTCGTTCTCACGATTGTCTGGCAACATACGAGTATGTACGTTCCATATCCTCACAATCATAGACAATACCTCTCTACACATCTAATACATAATATTTCACAATATATAATCCTCCTTTGTTTCATCACACTCATTCCAATCAATATAAGATCCATTGTCATCGAGAACATCTCTATACACATTTAATACACAATATTTCTCAATATCTTATCCTATACACCTCACATCACTTATAGTATTCCACATCCCACTTCGTTGCCTTTGAAGATGGACAAAAGGGAACGTTACCTGATCTCAGGAAAGAGCACCTCCATTTAGGTAAAATTATAATTCAAAAGGATTCATTTTAACACTTAGGCGACAGTATGAGTTCAATAATGCATAATAGCTCTTCTGAGGAATGGTGAGAAACCAGTAGCCTCTACCGGGTTTTAAACCAGTGACCTATGGCGCGCCAAGTGCAGGCGTTATCCACTATACTACTGGGCAAGGGGCCCAAAATAAAATGTTCAAAATATGCTGCCCAGACCAATATAAACCATATTGAGAGACCATAAGTTTTGCATCGGGGAATAAAAGTGGTAGAAAACGTCTTACAACAACTAGAGCAGACATCTATCATTCGGTTTTAACAAATAATTTCAGGAAAACATCTGAACTTGGAGTGAAGTTCAATGATGCTTCAATTTAAAAAAATATGACCAAGTACAATTAGGAAACTTAAAATCAAGGGCTAAAAGGTTGCAAGACATGTAAAAAGCTGGAGATATCTGAGGTGAACAGAAACAAGTCTTGGGTGGGTCAAAGATCACCAAATTGGACAATCAACAATGTCTAGAGTTATCTGGTCAGATGAAAATATTTAGCAGATATATGTACATGCTATTATATTGATGTTTTTAATGTAATATATATTTACTTCCATTTACATAAATATATCTTGGAAGAAAATTATTAAAAAAATTAACTTTTGATAACAGTTTTGCAGAATTTCAGCACTTCCCTGGCTACCTTTTTGAGACGAAGAGATAATGGTTTGGGGCTGCATCTGTTCATCAGTGCCAGTGGAGCTGTTCTTATGTCAGACAGAACACACTCCACATTGTATATCACCATTTTGCCACAAGTTTAAGAGCCATTTTTCCAGAAATTGCATCACAGAAACGCCAAATTAAGGGTATTATTTTACTATGCATCCAACCAGATCAAGAATTATTTGGATAAATAGAGATCAACCCTAAGGAGTGGCCACCATACAGACCAGACTTAAATTCAATAGAACGCTTGCAGGAGTGCTGGGAAAATTGATGAGTACCACTATTTAAAAATACAAGCTGAATAGTGAAAGAATTATAGCTGTAGTTACAGAAAAGGGGGATAAAACTAAGTATCAAAATGCTAAATATATGATGTGCGGTGGTTAATTTGTCACTGTTGGCAACTGAATTGCGTGCATGCATGTTGTTTAGTATCAGTTATCTCTTATTTCTATCACAATAGGCTAAGTTGTGCATCGTCTGTAAAGGAATTTGGAAAAGGAAAGTTCGTCTGCTTGTTAATCACGCCAGGCCATCCAAAGCAAAAATATTCCACTGCTTTGGAGTCAACCTGAGGAAGGTACATAGGACTAAAAAAGAGTTTAATGAGTCAAGTTATGATTTCGAGGGTACGGCGACTCAGAAACTTTACTCTAAGCGATCGGATACCCCACAAAACCACTAATTTTCTGAGGAGATCTAGGCTATCATTAACAACGATCCCAGCATGCCAATGAGGTCTCTAACCAAACACAAGGGAGTTTCAGTCAGGAAGTGAATGAGGACATCAGATACTACTCATACAAGATGAGAAGTGGCGAGTCTCTTTTGCAGAAGATAAAGAAAATACTGCAAAACTTGTGAACAAACTGAAACAACCTCTTATTCCTTACATGCTTTGGTTCTTCTCAATCAAGGATAATTTCTTCCATGACCAGGTGGTGAACTCTTAAAACAACCACTGGCTTGCTGTCTCGCCCAAATGGGTACCAAGATTCATGAAACCAAGGTATCGCTCCAAGTTATAGTGTTTGGGGTCGTCAGTGGGAGAGAAACGTTATGCCTCATTTATCTTCATATTGAGTCTCTGACGCAATACGGGGGGCTAGATCAAATACCTGGTAGAGTTGGCGTTCTCCCTGATCAAAGAAGTGGCGAATTGAAGGCTTTACGCTGGCTGCCTAAGCTGGAGGATACGAGACAGTCTTGGCTGTCAGACTATTTAGTTAACCAGCTCACTCCACACATCTGGCCTCCCAACCTCCCACAAAAAAACCCTTGGACTATTATGTGTGGGGCGTGGGTAAGAGCGAGAGATACTAACATGTCACCATATACCATTAAAAAGGAGCTTTAATGTCCAGTATCACAACAGTTTTTACCTAGTTAAATAGAAGAACTGTCGAGAAGGCTGCTGCAGGTTCCAACGCCACCTGGAGGTTGTGGTTGATGCCAACGGCGATGTTATTCAATAAAATGAATAGTGCCTTTTTTCAAGTTTTTAACATGTAATTAAGGTAAATATAACTGTATAAATTAAATCTGTTATTTTCTTACATATATATATATATATATATATATATATATATATATATAACAAAAAGACTGTTTTGTTACATAAAGTTTATTAGAACAGGCCTAGTTTCGATATGTAGCTTCCGATATCATCTTCAGCCGTATACTAAGAGAAATTGACAAAAAAAAAGGAAATCCTGGAATATGTGTATAATAACACGCAACTGACTTTAACCTGGTGGTGTTAGCTTTTAGTGATTAACAATATTCTTTAAAAGGAAGTTTGAGACATAGGGACTGCATTTATGCTGCCCTTCACATAAATTGAAATTTGGAATTTCTTTCATTAATGAGGATTCGATAATTGTTCTTCTATTATAATCGTAGAGCAAGCAATGCTTCAAGTATTTTTAACGATGTAAAAAACGCCAATCATATAATATATTTCTTTAGTGCCCACTTAATTTGCCATTGTATTGACTAAAAAGTATATATATATATATATATATATATATATATATATATATATATATATATATATATATATATATATATATATATATATATATATATATATATATTATATAAATTAAAAAAATCACACAGGAAAATGATAGGTGGATTCCAAGGAAAAGTTTACAAAGGTGGTATATATATGTGAAACAGAAAAGCAATTTCACACCCATGTACAACGAAAGGGGAGCCAACTGAACAAACCCCCTCTATACTATACAATGTTGATTCATAATAATAACAATAAGATAGGGAAGGTTTATTCAGAAGATAGTTCAATTTGCTCTAGGCAATACTCTAGGGAAACTGGTAAATTATTAAGTGTAAGGTTGAGGCAATATAAATACAATATTAGGAGGAGTGAAAGTAATAATGCTTTCTTTGTCCATTTATCTGAAATGAGTGCCCCTATCAATTGGAATTTGGCTACATTTATTTACAAATCAGATGACTTTATTCAAAGAAACATTGTTGAATACTCGTTCATTAATTCCTAGCGTAATTTTATTATATCCCCCTGACTCTTTAAACTGGACCCTCTTATTCAAAGGCTTCTTTATAACGAAATTCTGCATTTTAATTCTTAGCCCTTTGATTTATTAATTTAGTTATGTCTCTCTTGTCTATTTTTATGCATTCACAATCGAGTATGTACTTAGTTTAGTCACATAAATGTCTACATTTATGTGAACTATATTATGGGAACTATATTACTGGGCTTGAGGCTGTGGACGTTCCTTGAACTGGCTTGCTGTTAACATGCTTCAATCATCAATTTAGGCTACTTGAAGAGAATAAAAGTGTGGTTACGGTCATTTATTTCGTCGTGAAGTGGAATCGGATCGAAATCTTTTAATTTCAGAGAAAAAGTGACTCGAGAACTCCTTGTTTAATTGACGTAACATGATGCAAGCTTAAACTGAGTTACAATTTTTTGTCCATAGATTATTTTCTGTGGACGGTGAAATTGGGCAACGTGGAGTCCTAATCAACTTTACGACGAGGAATGAGAGGATATTGTCTGATTCGCATTCTCCTGTGGAGTGGATAGTTAGATGTAGTGAGTCCGTTGATGGAGGCATAAAAATATTCCTTGGCTTGTGCCACGCTGAGAAGATATCATCTAGGAAGCAAAGCCAAAAAGTTGCTGGGAGCACTTGTAGGGAGATACTCGGCTTCTGATTTCTCCATTAAATACTTACATATGATGGGTAAAGGGGGGTTACTAAATTTTAAACGCTATTTTTTTGTATTGGTGGTGATGTGTTTTTATGTTGCATAAATTAACGAGCTGAAAGGGCTACCAACATCAAAACTGACGAGGGATAGCCCATCGAGGTTAATATTCTGAAGCCGATCCATAAATTTCGATGAATAGCAAATATGAGACAAAAGGTACTTATCAAAGTGTAAATTTAAAACATTACCAAATCCGAAGGGGACGCCAAAAAAGGTTAAAAAAGCAAAAAAAAAATAAAGCAAATAAAGTGCGTAACTATTATACTAGGATCAACCGAACTACTCCACAAGGAGTAAAGAAGACTAGCGAGAAATGACCAACGCAATGACTCACGAATCAACAAAACTTCAAGACAATCAGTTTAAAAAAGCGCAAAGTGAAGCAAACCCAAGGAGGTTTTGGTTTAAAATATAAAAGTCAAGAGGCAAACTACTGACTATAAAAATGAGGATAGCCTTTTTAAATGGAATCGATAAACTATTCAAAGAACACTGAAAAATGTAATATCGAAAAATCTACTCATATCAGACAGTAGATTTAAGAATGAATGAACATATTGGGTACTGTACGGAACATTGATTACCAAGGATGGACTTATGGAAGGGATGTACAGCTTGATAAAACCCCTCAGGCTTTTGATAAGGTTGAAGAGATGGCTTGACGATAAAGTTAATCCACCTAGGAGCTAAAGAAAAAATTTCAAGGCTCCTATGCATTTTTCTGATTGAAGATAGGCCGCCTATTAACATAGGCAACTAACAAGGCCCCTACTTTCTTATGCGTGAGTGCGATCGTCACGAAAGCTGTTTTTCATCAGCATCCTTTCATTATATATAAGCACTACCTACCAAAAGAGACATCACTCCAGATAAGGAGCATCCAGCTCACAGATGTGGTAACCAAAGTGATAGCTACACAAAGGGCAGTAAAGAGGCAGCAATGATACAGCCAGAGAAAATGCAAACGTTAACCGGTTTGGAAGGAAATGTAAAATTCGTAGAATTACACTTCGTGAAATTACTATTAAATAAACCTTTAATATAACCTGCGATTCACACTTTAATACCAATTCTGCGGTCCGTGGTTTGAATAAGTCTGACTTTTCAAAGCTCATTAAACTTGCAGCTGAAGACATTTAATTTTAACAGTAAACTTTATAAGCGAAAGGATTGGATGGAAACGGATTCACTTTGAGGGCAATTGTTTTGCAAATGCTTTCCTATGTAAATTGGAACAGGCCTGGATGTCTAAATGTCATCAACAGTTTAAAGGTACAATAAGTTCTTAAAAAGATATGTGAAGGAATGTTTCCTTATTTGAATAGATAGGTCATACCTCACAACTTCTAAATTATGTATATCAATTCCCAATATCTTGATTTCAAATTTAAAATTGGGCATGAAACAAAAGGCTCCTATTGATTTCTGAAGATAAAAATTTCACATTCAAAGAACTAACCTTTTACATTGGTGCAGAGGAAAGCAATTAATTAATTAACAATTAATTAATTACATTAATTATTTCATATGTTTATCAAATTGTTTCAAAATATCATCAATAAGTTATAAAATTCACCATTTTGAATGCATTTATTTTTACAAAGAGATGTCTTATATTAGAGAAATTTCTAAATTGAACCTATTCCCAGCCATAATGATTGACAAATTGATCAATCGTGTATTAAGTGGATACATGCTATTTCTGTCACAAAATTTTATGTTCAAAATCAAAAAATGTATATAAAATACACTACATAGGGCCTTTTAACAATCCATTAATATACGACTTAAAGCAGCTGTTTTTAAAAAGTTAATCAACATAAAAACTACTCCTATGATAAAAAGAGGATCTCAATATTACTGCGGTACTCAAATGGCTATCAAGTTTTGTGTGCGAGTTGCCAAAGGCGGTTAGTTGGGAAAAATACATTGATATTAAAGCTGAGGTTTTGTAGCCTCTTATACTCACCTTGGTATTTGTGTCTTTTAATGTCCCTTTCTTTTGTCTTTAAAACTCTCGTCTTGCCTTATGTGCTCATTCACGTCTAATTTATCTTGTATTATACGTTTATATAGTGTACAATACACGGTTTCAGCATCTTTCTGTTGCCTTTCAAAGAATTTGAAAGGCAGAACTTAAATTTGTGATAGCAAGAAAAATTTCAGAGAAGAAAAGGGCATATAAAAAATTACAGGTAGAAAATAATATTCAAAATTTAAGTGATTATAGAATGGCTAGGAATGAGTTAAATAAGATTATGAAGAAGAACAAAAGGGTGTCCAAAATTAAATTAGCTCAGGATAGCAACAAAGATCCTAGAAAGTTCTTTAGTTACAATAAAATTTATAATAATTCTGGCAGAGTTAAAATAGGGCCTATCAAATATAAAGGGCGTGTGAGAGAAACTGATGAGGAAATAGTTGAGGTACTAAATGGTCATTTTGCATCAGTATTTACAAAGGAGAAACTAAATAGTCTTATGTATAGTACTCATGGGTCAGGGAAAGAGGTGTTTACTACCATTATTGTGGATTGGAGGACGATAAAAGGACTAATAGGTGAGTTAGATACTACCAAGGCCTCCGGCCCTGATAATATTCATTCTATGATACTTAAAGAAGGGGTAGAAAGTATCTCAATAGCTCTGGAGAAGTTGTATACTAGGTCACTGGAATATGGAGAAATACCCGATGCTTGGAAAAGAGCGAATGTAGTCCCCATTTTCAGGAAGGGTAGTAAAGAGGATCCAAATAACTTTAGACCAGTTAGCCTAACTCCTGTAGTCTGTAAAATTCTTAAGAAATAGTTAAAAAATGGATTTGCCAACATCTAGAGAGGGAGGAGTTAATCAACGATGCTCAGCATGGGTTTAGATCAGGTAGATCATGTTTGACTAATTTTATAGACTTTCTGGAGTTTGTAACAGATCAAGTAGATAAGGGAGAGAATGTAGATATAATTTATTTAGATTTTAGTAAAGCATTTGATAAGGTACCACATAGGAGACTAGTTCATAAATTAAAAATGATTGGGATATGTGGGGGTGTTTCAAATTGGATAGCTGAGTGGCTGAAAGACAGGAAGCAAAGGGTAGTGCTAAATGGTGTAAAGTCAGAGTGGAGGGATGTTATCAGTGGGGTTCCTCAGGGATCAGTTCTCGGTCCATTATTATTTGTCATCTATATAAACGATTTTGGGGAGGCAGTTAATAATAAAGTGTCAATTTTTGCGAATGATACCAAATTAGCGGCTGTAGTTAAAGATATTGATGATAATTTTAAAGTGCAGGGGGATTTAAATAAATTGTCATCCTGGGAACATAAGTGGCAAATGACTTTCAACCTTAATAAGTGCAAAGTTATTAACATGGGAAAAGATAATAGAGAATTTAACTATAAAATGGATGTGCATTGGCTGAGCTCAGTAGAGGATGAGAAAGATCTAGGAGTAGTAATAGATAAGTCATTAAGGTTTTCTAAGCAGTGTATTGAAGCAATATATAGGGCAAATAGAGTGCTGGTTTTCATTAAGAGAAATGTCAGTTACGTAAGTAAGGAGGCTATTCTTAAACTCTATAACTCTTAGGTTAGGCCACATCTAGAGTACTGTATACAGGCATGGTCCCCACATTTTAGACACGATATTAACCTTCTCGAATCAGTGCAACGGAGGGCAACAAAGATTATTCCTTTCCTGAGGCACCTTGAATATATAGATAGACTGAGGGTATTAAATATGTTTCGTTCGAAAGGAGGTGTGTGAGAGGGGATATGATTGAGCTCATTAAAAAATTTTCTGGGATAGATAAATTGGATGTTAGCAAGTTTTTTTGAGTTAGATGATAAAAATCGGACTAGAGGTCACCACTTGAAAATTAAAAAGCAAGGGTGCAGGTTGGATTTAAGAAAATATTTTTTCACCATTAGAGTGGTAGACTTCTGGAACAAATTGCCGCGGAGGGTAGTAGGTAGTCCAAATTTAAATGTATTTAAGAGTAGGTTGGATGAGTTTATGGAGAAGGAAGGTTGTGATGGTTCCTAAGTTTTGTATATATTAATATTGTTTGTATATATCTATAGCTGCATGATTTAGTTCTTGACAAGCCTTGATTGGTGATACCCTTGTTTCCTGACGCAATCCTCTGGATGTAGTTTTCCTGGGAGTTTGGGTGCCTTAAAAAAGAGGCAGTTTGACTCGGATGACCTATGATGAGCCCTTAGGCTTTTTTCATCCGTTATATTATATTGTGAGGGACTTTGATTTTGTCTTTCCCTGGTGATGGGGCTTTTTGTGGGTGGGTTTTGACGAATGCGGATGACCTTTGATAGGGCCTTGTGGCTTTTGTCATCCGTGACATTATGTTATGTTATGTTATGATGTGATAGCGAGCATTTATTGTGAGCGGGTAGAGATACTTGGTCAGATAGGGTGCACTCTGGGTGGGTTTAAGTTACTTTGCATGGTAGCATAAAGGTAAAGCATCTGTTCGTCAATCAGTTAACCCCGGTTCTATTTACAAACTGGATAATTGGGTTTTTCTATGTCTCAATGTGCCATCCTTTGATGGCATTGAGCTTTGTCATCCAATGTCCCGTTGTCATCATTTGCTAATATACATATATATATATATGAAATGAAAAACTCACAAAGTATCACGTGTGGGTAGCAAATCAATGCAATGTCCCGCAGGAAAAAATTAAATGGTGTTTCCGAGTACTTTCGAACTTTATTAAGTTCCTTATCAAGGATAACTACAAGAAATAATATTATATTAGAGGTATATATACGAAAGAAAAGTATGAAAGACCGCCTCAAAAACAAGAAATCACCAATGAGGAATACGGAAGGGAAAAGGTAAAGATTCACATTAAGAATGACAAGAAACAGGTAGTAAGGTCAAACTGAGAAGACGAAAAGGGTAACATATTAAAAGAAATGGAGATAGCCTAACTAGGGAGATTATAAGATATGAGGAGCGAAAAATGGGGAAAATACAATGTAAATAACAGAGCAGCGAAAATTAAAAAAAAAAAAAGTGGGGTCACATAACTACAGATTGTATATAAAAAACTAAAGACAAAAGTCAGAACTAATTTCTCTAAGTATTAGTCTTTTAATTATAGCATCTATTTTATATAAGCCAGTAAATATTATGGAAAAACAAGTAAACAACTTTCTGTTCGCATAAATCAACATAAATATAATGTCCAAAGAGGGGAAGATAACACTGTTTTCTTTGTTCACATGTCAGATAAGAACCATTTAATTAACTGGAACTCGGCAAAATTTATTTATCGTTCCAATGACCCTATAAAAAGGAATATCATTGACTGTCCTATTATAAGCCAATTTCATAATTTTAACCTTTCTCTGGCTTATATAAAATAGATGCTATAATTAGAAGAATAAAACTTTAAGAAATTAGTTCTGACTTTTGTCTTTAGTTTTTTATATACAATCTTTAGTTATGTGGCCTCAATATATATTTTATTTTTAATTGTCACTGCTCTGTTATGTACATTGTATTTTCCCCATTTTTCCCTCCCCATCTCTTATAATCTCCCTCGTTAGGCTATCTCCATCTCTTTTAATCTGCTACCTTTTCCGTCTTCTCAGTTTGACCTTACTCTCTGCTTCTTGTCATTCTTAATGTGAATCTTTACCTTCTTCCTTCCGTCTTCCTCATTCGTGATTTCTGGTTTTTGAGGCGGTATTTTATACTTTTCTTTCGTTTTTTTTCCCCCATGCTAATATTATTTCTTGTAGTTATCCTTGATAAGGAACTTAATAAAGTTGGAAAGTACTTGGAAACACCATTTCATTTTTTCCTGCGGGACATTGCATTCATATATATATATATATATATATATGTATATATTATATCGTGTATTACAAAAGTTATGTTACACTCGTTTCGAACGACGATCTCAAAAAGGACAAAATGAGTGTTTTACAGGTGTATATATATATATATATATATATATATATATATATATATATATATATATATATATATATATATATATATATTATGTGTGTGTGTTTATATTATATGATTAATAGGTGTGGCCGCCTTAGGCAGTGATCACGAGCTCCAGGCGAGACCTGGAGGCCGCGCCCAAGTTACGAACGAAGTCCTTCCTCATGCTAGCCCACATGCGGTTTTAGGAGGATTTCAGCTCGTCTACCTTTCTGTGGCAGATCATGTATTCCTTGCACTCAACATGAGCCTACACGCTGCAAACGAGGGGATTGAGGTCGGGAAAATGCGGCGCCCAATATTTATTCCTTCGACCAACAGTTCAACTTCGAGCCCAACCCCCATTGCACTGTCATGACCATGTGGGCCGCGGCCCCGCTCTTCGCGATTTTTACTACCCATGGCAAGACTTTGGTGGCAAAGATCTCTCTGTCATCAACCGTAGTGAGCCTGTAAACGGTCACGAACCACATCGGTGGTTTCTTCTTGGCATTCGAAGCCATGACGCCGCAGAGCATCATCACCGATGCCTAGTGATTGATTATGAACACGTAGCGAACCCTGTAGGCATCCTGGCGGGAGCTTACCAGGCGGTGGTTCTGCTTTTCGATGACAGGATCAACCGTGAAAGTTTTTTCTTCAGCAAAAATGGAAATTCTATTACCATGGCCCTTAAAGTCGTTGAGAAGGCGACAATAATGCTCGCACAGTTGTTTTCCTTAAGCCATTGCCGCCCTTGGACCTCTTGGCTACTGAGTTTTTATTCTTCTGCCTAAAGGCGGTCATTTTGAGCTTCGAAGCATTTTCGAAGGCCTTTACTCACAACCAACGGTTGATAACTTGAGGTCTATTCCGTTATTAAGCGTCTCCACGAATCTATGGACGATAATCCGGCTGACCTTGACCCGCTTAGCGACATCGGACTTGTGGCCCACGCGCAGGAGGGCAGATATTTCAATTCTTTTGTCTTCCATATCAACAAACCTGCACACAATGGAAAAGATGTTTTAATTGCAGATGCTAAAAAAGTAGAACTTTGGGTTTGTTTGAAAGAATTCTTTCTATCAAACACGTAAACTTATCGAAAGATTAAAACGCCGAGTGTAACAGAACTTTTGAAAAAACCGGCATATATATATATATATTAGAATGCGGAGGGATTCTTCTTTATTTGTTGCAATTGAATAACGTTTCAAGATGTGCTCTGATAGAGAATGGTTCTTTACGATTGAGTAGGTGTCCAGTACCAATGCTGATGCCTATGTGAGAGGAGAACCTTGCTTCCATGGAGCGAGCTGTGCTTCCAATATCTTCCTTGGAGAATCCGATGACAAGTAAACTCGTATACAACAAGACTGCGCATCTCTAGAGGGTGTTTCTCCTTCTGGATCAACAAACTGACAATATTGAATTTCCTTACAAATACAAATTTGAAATTTTTATTGTAAAAATACCGGTTAAATAATTTTGAAAACTTTCTTCAGAATTCTTGTTTAAGGGGGCCATTGTGGTAAGAATAAAATATTTTACTCGTTATGGATTGATGGGCCTCCTTAACAGAGAGGAGCCTGAATATAGACAGAAAAAATGAGTGATAAGTAAAGTTGGTTGAGAAAAATAGAGTAATTGGGTGGTTGGATAATTTGAAGAGATTCTATGACACGAAAAGAGGAATTGTCTTGAGTTGAGTTTAAGATTTAAAATTTCGCAAGCGATATATCTGTTTTCCATTTGATGGATTGCTTGTGTATTGGACAAGTTTCCCTTTTACAAAGGACATTTCTTGTTCATACAGTCATACCTAGATGGGAACAAGCTCTAGCCTTCCATAAGAGCACGTTAATTCCTTTATAGGTGCTTTGGTTCCACCCCGAGGAATTAAATATGTAAAAGATCATGCTATTCAATTCAGATAAATCTAAAATTCCTATGCAAAGAAAATTTCCTTCTAGTTTTTTAAAAAAGTAGAGCGACAAAATTAATCAAGAGGGGCAAGTTCAGGCAATAATACATATTTTATATTTAAGAGAAAATCAAGTTGAGAGAGTTTGCGGCTATATAATATATTGTTCAAAGGAGTAAACATGGATTTATATCTTTTTGAAAATGGGTAACCTTTATTGACCTTTCCCTGTATGCACGGGTTACTAGAGTGAAAATGAAGCTCAATTTCTAAGGAAATGTGCCAGATACTAAAAATATTTAACTAAGCCCAATGAAGGTTGGTTTGTGGTAAACGGGTGTAAGGAAGGAAGATCCAGAACGTGGTACTGAAATATCAAGTAATTCACCTTCAGCTTCAATAAGATCATTAGGTACCTTTTCAACTAAGGAGACCTTCCGTGGTTGCCGTGACTTAGGTGGTGTCTGCTTTAGGTTTTAGTATGAGAAAAGGTAGTGGTAGTGGTTTGGGTTGTTCTTCCATTCTTTGGTCAGTCGGATCTTGAAGATGCTCACATTATTTGAACATTTTCTTGAGTTAGCTGTTTCCAGTGCTTCCTTGCACGGCATATGTAAAAGTTGTCCCTGGGTCTAGGTTCGTGTTGTATCTGGAGTTTACAGCTATATCCTCGATTATTTGTTTTTAGTGTAGGTTGTATAAACATCCTTCCACACTAACCGCAGGGTGCTGTTTTAAACTACTCCAAAGCAGTGAGTCAGTTTGAAAATTTGAATCATGTGGGCTCTCTGTCTCTGAACTTTAAATTTTGTAGCCCAAGTGTTAAGGCTGGTTCTTAATAGGATTTCTCTGCGGTCTGTGACTAATCCCGTAGCACAAGGTTGGACATTTTAGTGCGTCTTTGCCCATCTTCAGCTTCGGTAACCAGATGACTGATGCATACTCTAGGATTGGGCATACGAGTGATTTGTACATAGGAAGGAATAAAGTAGGCTCTGGAGCTTTAAAAGTATGCTTGATGGCACCGAAGACACTGTTTGCTTTATTTACTTGGGTTTGGATGTGCTTAGAGAATGTCAACCTCGGATCTACAATCACGCATAGGTCTTTTTCCCCCAAGGTTGTCATTACGTGGAGGTAAATATTGTCCTAACGAGGGTTTGATCTGCTTAGATGCATTGTTTTACATTTGGTAGGGTTGAGATTCATTTTAATATTGTTAGCCCAAATTTAAAAACAGTTCAGGTCCTTCTGTAGCATTGGGGTGTTTGAGGCCGTCTGAGATCTCTCCATTAATCTTTACAGATTGCTTACATCCTGTCAGGAAATTTAGTATCCACTGTTCGAACGTTCCTGTGAAGCCATACGCTGAGAGTTTTGCCATGAGGCGTGCATGTGGCACAGTTTCAAACGCTTTGGCGTAATATAAGAATAAGATGTCAATCGGAAGGAAGGATGCTCTATCTGTCTGATAGAGCATCTGTCTAGTGGTTTAGTGCCTCCAGCAGTTTGATAACTGTTGATCTCCCTGGCAGAAAACTAAGTTGTTTATTTATAGGGAAGTGTTTTTTCTTCAGGTTTGCAAAATGATGTCTGATATGATTCTCTCAATGAGTTTACATATTACTGAGGTTAATGAGATTGACCGGTAACTTACGGGTGGGGACTTTCTTGTATATTGGTGTGATTTCCGCAGACCTGCATTGCTTTGGGCTTTCTCCTGTGTTCAGGCTTTTGTCAAAGAGAATGGTTGAAGATAATGGGATGACTTCGGCTACCTCCTTGAGTACTTGGGCGTGTATTTCATTGGGGCCAGGTTACTTGTCTGTTTTCATGGCTTGCAGTTTCTTGAGGACGTGCTCTTATGAAATTGTTAAGTTTGTTATTGGAGTGTCGGTCCGTAGGTCCAGCGATAGGATGTGTTGTGTATCTTCTTGGATGAATACTGTACTGTAGTACCAATTCATAACTTTTGCCTTTTCAAGTTTAGTTTAAGCGTGTTGTCCTAGTTCGTCTTGTAGGTCTGGGATGTTGTTCTGTACAACCCTCTTACTATTGACATAGTTCCAAAATGTTTTTGTGTTTTGTCGAGATTGTGAATTAGCCTGGTTTCAAAGTCCCTCCGGGGTATTCTATCTGCATCTGTTACCTCATTCTTAGCAGTAATATACCGCTGCTAGTCACTTGCGTCTTGTTTTCAGGTAAGCTATTCGTGTAATCCATAATGGCTTGCATTTGTAGTCACTGGTTTGATATCTCCTCACTGGGACGTGTTTTACCACAGCATCCGTTATGTTTTTCTCATTGATGTCTGCCTTTTTTGTGCTGCTAGACCTGTCAGTTCTCTTTCCAAGTCAATGCAAGTGTGTTTTTCATGTTCTCGTATTCTCCTCTGTTATAGTTCAGAATCATTTCGTTCGTTGGTAGAGAGCGTGGGGGAAACTAAAAATCTGCCAATAAGCCGATATGATCCCTGGCTTCTATGGCTTCTAGTCTGGATAGGTTTACTATCATCTCCCTTTTGTTTTTGAACACTAAATCATCTAATGTTGGCGTCTGTTGGCTTTCTAACCTTGTTGGCTCTGTGATGTGTTGGGATAGATAGGAGTCTCGGACCCATTCAACAAATCTGGAATGGTGGCTACTCGCGTTCACTATAGCTGGCAACTGTGGTGCAGGAGTCCATGTGATGCCAGGGTGACTGAAATCCCCTGCTATCAACTTGTGTGAGTAGCTAGTATTAACTTCCCAGGCTACGGTGTCATGTACATTATTATTATATTGAATTGCCACTTCTAGGCTGCCGCTAGGGTAAAGACATACAGGCAAAGATTTTGCGTTACTTGAGCCTTTAATTATTATCCACACTAAGTTGTTATAAATGTTTGTTACTGTAAATTTTATTTGTTTGCTGTTAAGGGTACTGCGCACGTAGCCATTGACGCTTATTGTGTTTGTTAGATGTAAGTCACTGGTATATAGGTTGTATCCTGGAATATTCATTGTTGGTATATCCGGTATTGGACCAATCTTGGGTTTTACTTCACTCAATAGTATTATATCGTAGTTGTCATTACTGGGAAGTGCTATCAAATCTTCATACTTACTGAGTACAGAGTTGTCTACATTTTTGTAATAGTCTCGGAGTTGCTTACCTGTGTTATTTTCCCCATTCGTATAGACCATTTCTTTGTTAGTTGTTTTTTTATTATTTCCTGTAATTTTATATACAAGTTTTTGACTCCTCCCGTTGGGCCTTCGTCAAGTCAGGCCTTATTTACACATGGTTGTATGTCGTTGCCGCTATGCCGCTATGTCGCAGTTGCGTAGCCATGGCTAGGACTTGCTTTTTCTCACCTAGACTGTCAAATTTCACCGGGGTTGTTTAAGTTTTTTGTTTATGTTATTACCTAGCCTGACAGTCTCTGTTATATTTACATTCGTGCCAACTTTTCCTTGATCATGGTCTTAATGGCATCTTTATCAGTCTCTTGGTTTTCCCCCTCAGGTATATTAAACATAGCTTTGAGTTCCATTAGGTTTCTTCTTACCTGTGTCACACTATCATCTTTTGATCTCAAATGGTCAGATTTATTGTGCACTAGGCTTAGTTTAGTTGTGAATTCTGCTTGAATTCCAAATTTAATTTGCGATAGCTCCTCCTTTACCAACTCCATAATATCATTCTGGACAAAAGTATTTATTTGTGCATTTACATCAGAACTTATACAGTTTTTCAGTTCATTTATATCACTCTTAATTTCCTTTGTTTTTACTTCTAAATACTTAATTCTGTTTTGTCTCTTAGCCAGTACCTCTACAAAACTCTCCATTTTTTTTCTAGTTCCACTTGTATAGCGACTGTTTCTTCATTTTGTTTCTCCATTATCTTAATTATATTGCATAGATGAGCACTACCTATACTGCAGCGTTGACAGTTCCATGCAATTTGCTCTCCTCTCTCCCTAATATACTTATACACCGGCTCTGGTATATCTTCACATATTACCTCAAACCACAGCTCCCAAGTCTCACAGGAGATTCCCATATCATCATCGTTTACATCAACACTACATATTCCATACTTATCTGTGGTGTCCCCAGCCTCGGCGACGTCATCCATCTTGTTTACATTTCGTGTTGGTTCTTTCCTGGCCGGCTTAAGTTCACCACTACTTTTTTTCCTTTCCTTCTCCACTTCCCTTGATTCTCCTCTATCTGTTATCCTTTCCTGTATTGTTTCTAGATCCTCTTGACTTTGTAGATCCAAACAAAGGATATATTTTCGCTATAATCCTAGGTAACACACGGAGATACCACATACACGTCCAGCCTCGATCACCACCACTTCTAAATATTTAGAAGATAATGGGAGGAAATTATCTTGTTCCGAATGTATGTAGGGGTGTCTTTTATTTAGGGAGGTTAAAAAGATTGTAAAGTCCATTACTGAATTAAAAATAAAAATGCACCGACGATATATCTCATATAAAAAGAGGCTTAAAATTAAATGGGCCACGGTTTAAAGAATTTTGTTCGAGTTTGTACATAAAAATGTTGGCGAGAATTGGAGCAGTGGGAAAATTCATGCCAACGGCATCTATCTGAATGTAAACCTTTGCATTAAATATGAAATATTTATCATTCATGACCGATTCCAATAAGGACTAAAATGATAATTGGAAAACCGGTGAAAGTTTAATCTACGGGGATGGAATTAAGTAAAGATTTCTCATCGAAACACGTAATTAAGTTTGTAGTAAGTATCCTTGGTTTAAATTTTTTCTGAAAATGAATAAATATTATCTATGTATGCCATACTGATTACGCTTAAGAGGAGCAAACAAAGAGACGAGGAATTTGGATAAGTTTTTAATTGACCATTGAATAAGTAGTAAGAATGGGACGCAAGGGAACAAACAGTCTATGGATTTTAAGCAGGCTATAAAATAGCCCTATCTGTGACGAAGAAGGAAATAGGCGGCGAAAATTGCGTCATTTATGCTGCAGAAAGAGTCTATTTACTCAAAATATTGTCTTATCTGAAGGCAGTTTTAGCAGGTTCCTCATGAAATATCTAATACTTCGTAGAGTCGTTGAGAATATCCATTATCTTTTCTATGTAATCTTTATGATTGAGAATTACTACTCCAGTTCCTTTATCGAGGCGAGTTATGACAATGTGCCTATTTGATCACAACTTACGAAAATAGAGATCATGTTTCCTCGAAAATATCGAAGAAAACCTGAGGGTTTGAGCTTTAAAAAACAAAAAGTGAGCAAATTATGTTTTATAGCTTAAAATTTAGACCAAAGATAGAAGAGAGTTTTCTTACGAGAAAACAGGGTTATGTCAGAAAAGTTAAAGATGCCCTTATCACAAAATACAAACGTGTGGCAAGAATGATTAAGTTTAAGCAGTTTTTTCGTGTATTTGTTCAATCTGTGAAGAGTAGCACTCGGATTGATGAAGTGAGAAAAACAAATAAAATTATTAAATAAACAAAGATTACGAAAGTTGGAAGTAAGATTATTGAGCATATTTTTAACATTGGATATTCGAATGGTACAGGGATTTGCGGTAGAGCTTGAAGCATATAAAATTTGGATATACTTCACCATTGCGACAGCCAAAGAGGGGCGTCAGCAATAATGACAAATAAGTTTTTAGTTTTAGGTTATAACCAGAATGAGATGGATTTCGACGTTCGTCTTGCACCAGTTTCTATTACTAGGGGCCAACTGTAAGAATTTTACAGAAGGAAACAAGGAGAGTAAATCAATAAGAGATGCCAAATAATGAGAAAAAGGAAGTAAAATCATAGCAATAGGTGTAGCAAATGTTATATATTGAAGAACTTCATAAATTAACAATTCTCTAAGCGTTAACTTCCAGGAAGGAGTGCATTTTAACATTATATATAACGAGTTTAGGAGTGTGGTGGGCTATTCAGGAGAGAATGAGTGAGCCTGAAGGAGATAGGCTCAGGGAGAAGGGAAGGAATTTACATATTTTTTTGATGGATTTTCAGACAGAGAGAGGGAATAGAGAGGGCACTGCTGTTCTCAAGATAATAATCATGAACGCAAACAAGTTTTAGAAATCTAATATTAAATTCTTCATGTTTTTACACAGACGCGCCCTGTTTGTCAAATAAGATCGATGAAATGAAAGGCTTAGTTGCGACAGAAGACTTTGATATTATCTCAGTTACGGAGTAATAATGGTTAGAAAGTGCTAAATGAGATTTTAGTGGAGAATTTAATTAACTTATTTATAAAAAATTAAATAAAAGCAGTTCTAGATGAAAACGTGGATGCTGTATATATAAAAACGAACGATGGCGATAATGAATGACATTAATTTAGATATTACGTCAAAATTGGAGTTATCAAGCTTGTGGTAAAACGTAATAAAATATTTTTTGTCTGGGTCTATAGGCCACCAAAGGAAATAGATGAATAGGATATTACTTTTTTAAAGCTTTTAATTATAACAAGCAAACGATGAATGAAAATTTTCAAACTTAGATTTTCTAAATGAAGTTGAGGAAATCGACTTTAGAATTTATAACTTATCACCCTGCATCAAAGAGTAATCTAACCGAGGCTTAATCGTGACATATGGAAATAAATTAATCGAATATATCGTCGTCGGCTGTCAGTCGCGGGTCAGGGGATGTTCTCTGGATGGATATCGATCCTGCGGGTCTTCAGGTGGCTGAGGAGGTCCAGTCGCGACCGGCAATGTTTCTCACAAGTTCCGCAAATGGTGGCGGGAAAAAGTTGTTCCTGCAGCGCTGGCTTGGCAGCTTTCGCATGCTTAGGCTCTCGTCGTGGCTGTTTGTTTTTAGGATAGTCGCACCAGAAGAAGCCTGTGCCTATTCAGGTCATCTTTTTAGGAAAAAATTTAAAATTTTGAAAACGCCCAAGTAATGTATAATAAATTTAGCTTTCGTTTCTCACTAGAAATAACTAAATGGGAGAATTCCATCGATGTCGATGAGAACGGATACCCTCAGTTGAGGGCATCAAACCGACACTAGTTTTAAACGAGTAGAGATGAGTCCAGTCTTTGCACCCGTATTTTGACCGAGGGGAGAAGGACCCTGGTGGCAGGAGAGGATCGAGATAACTAGGCTGCCAGGAGCTGCTGCCAAGACACTGGTCTGTTGGTGCTCGCCTATAGCACTCCAGATCCTGGTTTTTGATCGAGGTATCCTTCCTCTAGCCTTTCTCTAAAAGGGCAGAGCCCACAAGGCAGTGGTTGGTAGGCGCCAGGGCGTGTCTACACATCGGTGGGCCTGCACGCCGTAGCTCTTTGGGTAGACTTGAAGATCCATACCCTGCGAGCTTATCCACTGGCATTCCAATAATATTTCTTCCATTTCTCCATATGTTTCACCTGTCTCATTCAGTATGGTTTTACTACTTCAGTTTTACCTCATGTTTTATTGTGTTTGGTTACTGGAAGCCGATTTAGAGCCGTACTATGATTTGCTATATGGGAGACTACGCCCCTCATACCCCCCTCACTCTTTACACCTGCCCTCAGAAATAAGTAATAAAGACAGTTAAGTGATACATATTGGGAAATGGACGAAATATTATGGGAAAGCGAGCGAGGAAGCTCGTGGGGTATGGATCTTCAGTTTTAGCCTCTCTGGGGTCCATTGCTGCACCGAGACCGCTTCAAAAGGTCCCTTTTAGGATGAAACAAGTTTTTGCATAAACGAACTGAGATTTTTCTCCATTATTAAGCACTGCATCGCTTCAAACCCACAAGATTGAAGGACTGCCTTTCTCCAACCTTCATTTTGAACTCCTCCTTCCAAAGATTTTCCAGTGGATTCAAGAAAATTAAGACGATGCGTAGTGAGACAACCAGTTGTTTAAATTAACGTAGGAATAGGGTCGTTTTCGTTCTCAAGTCAAAAACGTCTACCCATCTTGAGTTTTCTGGCGGAGCTACCGAGATGCTTTTCTAAAATTTTGTAGTCTTTCTCTGAGTTCATCGTTCGTTCTATAGTGCAAAGATCTCCTTTATCTGCTGATTAAGAGCAGCCCCAAAGCAGAAGAAAAAGACCGTAAAATAACTAAAGTAACTAAATAGTGCGTTATGTATATACCTAGAGATCCAAATAGATCAAACCGTGTCGTGAATTACTAATTAAATTAAAAGGTGCATAAGGACAAGTTACTGATTGTATTTAATTTCGAATACCAGCATTGGTTTTGAGAATTGAAGCCGACACTTTTATTATCGTTGCCTTTTGAAATTGAAAATAAGAATTGATAAAATGAATATAGAAAAGAATGTACTTCGATGGCATAAGCAACGTCAAAGTAATTTTAGATATATGTAAATAATTGTAAGTGAATTAAAGTGTGTTTCGGGCTACGATACAAGATCTAATAGGTTTTGGCGAAGACGACTCCGTCAACTATTAAGGTTAAACCAAATGAAAGTAGTTTTTAAGTGAGAAAAATGTAAATTTTCAAACTCTGGGTCCCGATAAAATCTATCATACCCAAATTAAAGAATTAGAATGTGAACTGGCGAAACCACTTTATACAATTTCCATATATAGTCTATTAGCGATGAAATAGTTATTAATGGGTTAAAAGAGGCAAATGTAAAACCACAGTTCTAAATGGAATTAAGAATGGTCATAACATTTTTCGGCCACTAACGCTTGCTTCATTTGTTATTCACCTCTTGGAGTACATTCATAGAGATAATCTAATGGAGCATCTTGAGTTAACTAAGTTTATAAAAGACCAGACTCTGATTTTTTAACGAAATGAAAGCAAAGTTCGACCAAGAAAAAACTGTAGATATAGTTATCTGATTTTACAAAAGGCTCTTGCACGTTTTCAAATAAAAGAATCTTAATTAGGCTAACCCTCATGGGATCTGGCGCATTGTATTCAACGAATTGAAGACTTATGAAAGACCGCTAGCGGAGAGCTTTCAATGAAAACATTCATAATAGACATCAGTTACTAACGAATTCCCTCAGTCAGATATCTGTTCTCGGACCTCCGCTCATATTAAATAAACTTATAAACAATCTTAACAGGAGGTTACTGTGTAAAATTTCACAAGTTTCCTGTGACACGAAAATTTGTACTGGAAAACTTGAAAAAGATTGATAGAGTAGTAAATTGCAAGAGATTATAATATAAAATGTCAAATTTAATACAGCCAACATGGAAAATGATCTTAGTGTTTTAATCTCGGATGATCTTTTTTTTACAATGCATTACAACGTCACAAAGTGCCAATAAAGTTTTAAGATACATAGATAAAGCCCGTTCTAGACGACCATTTTAATATAATCAGGATATTTTTAAAATAACAGTAAAGGAAATTCCGATTGTAATTGTTGAACAATATGGCTGAAGAACTACATTCAACCTTTGTCAATCTAAACCGTCCTCTAAAGAATATATGTAAGGTTTAACGATTGAGGCAATAGATTTCATATGCCTAGTTAGAGGTACACATGCAACTAATAATCAACATTTGATTATCTCTCTTATTTCAACAGCCTCAATTTTGAGGCAGGATTATTCTGGAGACCAAAATGGGTTATTTATAATAATATTGAACGATCTAGGCAATGGATTAGTTCTCAAGATTAAACAAAACCCCAGCCGAAACAGGGGTACCATCTATGTAAAATTCTCTTGTAGGTTTGTTAATATATGAATGGCATAATCCATTTTGAACTTCTCAAAATTAATCAGACTATTACTAATGAGGTCTACTGTGCTGGGGTGAACCATTTGTAGAAAAAAGCCAGATATTCATCTATAGAAAAGTGCGCTCTTTCATCAAGACAGCGCGCGGCGTCCTATAGCAAGATATGCATGAATATGTTTAACAATTTCGCTTGGGAACTAACGAGTCATCCTCTATTCTCACCCGAATAAACCCCTTCAGATTGCTATCTTTTTATGAGTTTAGCGAATAACATGAAGAGAATGAAGATCTCAACGACCAAAGAGGTTTAAAAATTGGAGAAAATTATATTACTTAATAGATAAATACTTATTTAAATATAAATAGCTTCAAAGAGTTGTTTGATTGCTAGCCATATATTAATTATAAACATAAATGAGCAGCATTACTCATGGGATAACTTTTTATATTATCCCAAAATGAAATTAAATTCTTAGTTACCTAATAATAATAAAAATGTGTTTACAGACATGAAACCTAGTAACAACATTTTTATTACTTAACAAAGAGAGTTCGAAAAGATAAGGTGTAAATTAACAAACTACTTTTAATGGAACTTGTATTTTATTTTAAATTACTTTCAATATCTGATGTTTTTAAAAAAGTTAATGGAATTTTCCCAACCAATTTATTCTTTGATTCGTTTGAGAGATTTAGATAAAAAGCATCAGTCTTTTCTATGTTCTGGAGTTTGACAATTTGACGGATATAAAAGTTTGTGCAATCTTTTCGTGGATTTTCTTTATTTACAAACTTTTGTCTTGAGGGAAAAGTTTGTTATAGAGAAATTTTAATATGATGTGATAGACAAAAACTAGAAGGAAGGTTCTTTATGTTGTAGCAGAATGAGATGATATTCGATGGTCGAGGAGTGTTTGTTTACTATGTGGAAAAAAAAGAGATTTTAGACCATAAAATGAAACAAAATAATTTACAGTTACACAATATGTGTTTATGACTTTAGTTTTTGCAATGATAATTACTTAAAATTATTTTCGAGGTAAAATTTAAATTTATTTGAATTAATCAGATTTTTAAATTCAATAAATCCATACTTTTTGTATTATCAAGTCGAAATAATAATAAATATTATTACTTAAATATTGTTTACCAATGTTTTTGCACTTCTATTTAATTCTAAAAGTATTCAGGGCCCTTCTATTATGGGAATTAAGATATCTCAAACATAAATGAAGATACCAAACTATTTATGGGTAAATGAAAGCGTTTTTGGTGAGGTGATATGTGTCATGTGGCAGGATGATATAGCATGTTGTGGTAGCAGTAAAGATATGTATGTTGTTTCAAAAAATTCTATGTAGAAATTTGAAATGATGGGAGCGAAAAGATTTTCCATAACTAGGCCAAAGTTTGGTTTAAAATTAGCGTCGTTGGAAGAAAAATGGAATTTATGAAGCTCATTTTAATTAAATCTATGATAAGTTTGTATTGAATTCAAAATTGTTTTGGTTCAATTCAGTTATCAAAAAAATAATTAAATCATCTACTGTGACTTTGTTAAAAGGAAAAGATGCGCCGAAAATAACTAGAACATAATTATTTTGATTATGTGGGAAACTTGGGAGATTTTCAATTCGGTAGGTATGAATTACTATTTAGGAGCAAGATTCATTTAGGATTATCAATGGTGAAATTAATTTTAATAAATATTGAGAAATATTATATACTATAGTCATTTGAGCTGTTAATAGGTTTCATAGAATTCCAAGGTCATTTGTTTTTAACCAGCCCATACATATAAGAGGATGAGAGTTTAATTGGGGAATATTGAGTCAAAAAACTTTAGTTTAGAAAAAAAGACATTAAATCTTTGTCTAAAGGATTTATCCTCATCTTTTAAATTATCGTTTAGAGATTTTATATTTTGCATTATCATTTTATTGTGAAAGAATGACAATGATAAAGTAGGAATTTCAGAAAACTCTGAGCCCACAATGCCATGTAGTACTGCAGGTTCAATATAGTACAAATAGCACACTGCTAATTGAGTGTACTTTTAGCACATTTATCCTAACATTTTATATATATATATATAAAGTTAGGTGAACCATATTATGTCCTACTGTGTAGATGTAATATGTATGAATTACGAAACATCAGTGCACCATGAATTCAAATATATCAAAGGCGTCGTTTAAGTTTGTATGAAGAAACTCATTAAAGAAACTCAGTGAACTTTAAAGAACGACTGCAAGGCAAGTAGAGGCAAAATTTCTAAAATCATTTTAAATGGAAGCTGCATTTGATGTTCAGAAATTTTGGGGGGAGGATAATTGAGTACGGTAAAGAATTTACTGATTGTTTGGGATGGTTTAAGGAAATTTGGAATCTATCTTTATACGTTGTGTTAAAAGGAATCTTATAGGACTTTATAAGTAATTATAAAAAAATGGTTTGAAAAAGGTTAAGTCAATATGAAGGCAAGAGTGAGCAACTGTGGCGAGTCGGGTTTTTGTTTAGCTGTCGCCGTTCATAGTTTCGTCGTCGATTTTTCCAATCAACTTACGTTAAACTGAATATTTTTTAATATTCTGAAACTAGGATAAATAAAATTCCCTTTCTCCTTTGTTTTGCCCTATATCTCCATATTTTTTTATAGGTCTCTATATTTTTTCGGTCATTAGCGCTAAGTTAATTAGTTTGGTTTGATTGCCAAATTTCCAATAAGACCAAGAATAAAAAAAATTAAGTATGCTAAGAGAATATGTTGAATTTAAGCTTTGCAAAGTCTACGTTCGTTTATTTCTCTTCAAAATTCTCTATGTTGCGATGTTCAATTCACTAATATTAACGGATAATTGCGTTGCCCAATATAGTATGGCAATATGGCATGCAGTTGCCCTCCCATCCCCACACACAAAAAAATATAAAAGTAAATAAACGTATTTTCTAGTTTCCAAGTTAGTCCAAAATCAATTATGGATTATTTTTCATTAAAACACTAATCTCCCTTTAAAAATTTATGACGTTTTACTTCTCATACTACTTTCTTTCTCTTTCAGCCCTCCCTCGTCATATCCCTTGTACTATCCTTGCTTTCTGTAATGTAAGTCTCAGCTTTCGTCTTCCTCGATTCAATATATGTCTCTGATCCATAGTCAAATAGAAGTGGGCGCGAAGTGTTCTGAATCTATTTCAATTCCACTGAAGAAAGACGAGAAAACATTGGTTGTTTGAAACTGTAATCTATTTCTGCAAGGCTGAGCATGCCTCTCATCCTTTTCAAACAACTTTTCCAATCTGTACGGAATCAACATCTTGTTACTACACGGTTCGCCATTCCATTTTAACACATTCCTAAGCATACCGAGTAGCCTCTGGCAAGTGGCTACCAAAGACGAGTACATTCAACAATTGAAGTCATATTAAAACAACAAACGTTAAATGAAACAAATAAAACTTAAGATTATGGAATTTATTCCTAAATTCGAATAATTTTGGTGATATAAACCGAATATTATATTCCTTCGCACGGTAATGGAAAAATCAAATCTCAAGTGTTCCAGACGCAGAAACAAATATACTTCAGAAAACTTGCATTCTTGAACACAGAACCCAGGTTTATATACATATACATCGACAAAATAATCTAATAAAATAATTTTCATCTACATTACGTGTGGTTGGTACTTTAAAATTTGAAATAATAATTACTTGAGTTATTAAAAGGAGAAAGTTAAATTCATTTGAATTAAACTGATTAAATAATTAATCTGATTTTTTTAAAATCTAAACAAAAATGGTAATAAGTATTATTACTTAAATATTTCCATCATTTTTGACAGCACTGATAAACTACTATATATCCAGTAAGGTTACGCAAGTATTTGCCTACTTAAACTTTCAATATTTCTGAAATATATCGCGGTTGCGTCTTTCTATAAATCCAACAGGTAACACAGTAAACATATATTTAAGAGGAGAAATACACATAAGACAGATAGTTATGTTTGTAAACAACTGCAATTGATAATATAAAATAATATATTCAACCGATAAGTGTTTCAATTATTTCATATTCCGTGGTATATATACCCTTTGTTTGTGTCAAAGATCACGGAGAGAGAGTGAGAGAGAGAGAGACTCACAGACAGAGAGGAAGGTACGCACCGCCTCTCCCTTCAATAGAGAGAGAGAGAGACAACAGATACCTGGGCGAATTTTTTCATCTGCGCTTATGGAGGTGCAAAATGATGAGACGTCGTGAGATGCCGCAATGACGTAAAATGCCACCTTCATAGAAACCTGCGACAAGTATGAGAGCCCAGAAGGTCCCATCTGAAGTTGGACAAAGTCTGCCTCGCTTGCTTAAGAACCTTCTCGACCTTCGGACGGAGGGGGGAAACCCCCATTCGACACCTATAAATCCACTGGCGCCAGGTTTCTTTTAATTGAGTCATTTGAGTGAAAAATAAATTTTGCTGAATTCTAATTAATTAAGTGGTTATTTTCGGACATATGCACAAAAAACGCACTATTATTTACAGCTCTTCTAATATTGTATTTATGCTGATTAATACGGACATATAATTGCTTTCCTGTCTGTTTAAAATATTTACTTGGACAAACAGAACATTCGACCGAATAGACTCCCCCAATATTATTACAATTAGTTTGAACTAGGATGTTTTTTTTTATAAAACTTCAACATTTCAGTTGCTTTCAAATACGAGTCAACTATAAAAAACATTCTAGTTCACAATCATTGTAATAATAGTGAGGAGGTCTATTCGGTCGAATGTTCATGTATAAGCCAATTTAAATACTTTAACATTTATCCTGGCCTTTTTAAAATTGATGCTGTTTAGAAAAAACTCATTCTTAAAGAAATTAGCTTTGACTTATGTTCCTAATTTTTTGGTCTTTTTCATTTTTATGGGCACCCGATTTGTTAATTTAATTATTGCATTCATTTTGTATTAACATTATTTTATTTATCTTCCTTTCTCCTTGTCCCTCTCGCCTTCGTTTCAATTTACTTCTTGTCTCGCTCCTAATCTCCCTCTTTAGACTATCGCTTTATCCGTTAATCGTTTTAACCCTTTTAGCTCTGTTCTTGACTCTTTCTTGCCTCTCGGTTTGACCTTGTTTTCTGTTATAGCTAAATCTTAATATGAATTTACCCATCCCTCTCTTACTTCCTTATTGGTGATTTATTGTCCTAGAGGCAGTCCTTTATCTTTTACTAGCTTATATATACCCCTATATGATTTTACAGAATAAAGTTCTTAAGTAATTGGAAGCATCTTTCATTTTTCCTGCGTGACATTGCATTCATTGCTAACCTCACGTGCTACTTTGTGAGTATTCATTTCATATATATATATATATATATATATATATATATATATATATATATATATATATGGATAGATAGATATATGAGAGTGTTGTGTGTTTTGATTATGTATGTAACACCGAGTTTGCCGTAGCAATTTCACCAGGAGAGAAAAGGAACGTTTGCCCTCCTTGGAGTCTCTTGGCATTCTCTCCTCTGTGGATTTGCTCTGGTCTCTAAAAATATGGTCGTTATTTATTGCTTTTCCAAATAGTGGAATAAACCTGACAGGCATCAACTTCAAGAGAATTCATTTGCTGTTCTCCTTTTCAAAGCGTCTGTTATTTGATGGTGAGACATCTTTCTGAACCCATGGTACCTATCATTTGATTCTCCATTCCAGATCATTTGGTCACACCACGAATTAGATAGACCCAATTTTTTTAAAAAAATAGTAAAGTCATGTGAATGAGTTTTTGAAATAGATGCATAATCAGATTATTCCAAATTGGGAAATAATTTTGTCACCTCTTCAATGGGGCTGTCTCCATTCCGCAGTGAAAACTGGCTCCCTTCCCGTTGAAAGAGGCGAGTCTCCTTCGTGTTATTTAATTTTTAAATTATTGATTGCACGCCTCTGAACCCGAGAAGGCTGAAACTCTCATGAGCCCCAAAATTGGGCCACTTGGTTCTTGTCACTTTTATCTTTGTTGTTGTTTTTCTTGGATGCCCTCATTATTAATTTTTTTTTTGCCTCCGTAGCATCATCGCTGGCAGACAAAAAGGTAATCAAAAATTAAATAATGTATTAAAATTTGTAAAGATTTTAAAACGACTTAAGACTGAGGGATGCCTGTTAATTATAAATTACTAGCTGAAAATTAACCATCTTTAACATTAAGATGATTAATGGAAAATTCATTGCCATTCGCTTGACTGGCCAACCGCCAAAGAAAAGGGAAGAACATATAAATAAGTTGAACCTACCAAGCGAGAACCAACTTCTACAAGCAGAATATGAAAGAGAAAAATGTAAACGAGGGTTGTAAACAATTGATGAGCTTAACATTGACTCTTGAAGTAAACTTTAATTGTAATTATACAGTTTCAGCCAGGAGTCATGTTCCAGCTGATAGAGAATTAAAAACATTTTGTTACGTCGAATTATGCTGGATTAACACCATTTTAAAGAGGCAATTTTAAGTAGGTTCCTCGTTCATCAAAGCTTGAAATGAGTAGAAAAGAAGGTGTTTCCAGTCTTAGCAGTAACCTTATCTCCTCAATGTTAAGGACAAGAATTGTGAGAATTAGAGTTTGGGCATATATGACACTGCGCATGAGAAGAAATATGGAGGGCATTTTTCACGAAGGGATCTGTCCTGTGCAGAATACTATAGCGTTTAAAGGCGAAATGTAAGTAAAGGAAGGTTAAACGACAAAGAATGACTGTAACAGATAGTCAGTACCGATGTAATGTGCCCCAAAGGTGCTGGGGCTTCCTTACAAAAGAAATTATGCATATACTTGCTTACTGCTGCTTAATGTTTTCCATCGTTACCGATGACGACGTCATTCCATACATGGATAATTTTGATGATGTTTAGTTGATGACTATCGCCTTTAGTGAGATCGTTGATGGCTGCGGAGTCCGCGATGGTTGGCACAGCCTCTTCCACAGACATCGCATATATGGGTTCCTTGTATCTGTTGGGGTCGTCTTGCACGGCGGGCTATGGCAGCATTGTGGATAGGGTATTGCAAGAATGTGTGGATGAATGAGCAATACATGGAGTGATAACTTGCACGACGATGATGTTTAAGGTCGAAGGTAAGTGTGCATTCTTCAGTCCACCATCTTCACTTTCAGCCTCTGAGTCCAGTGGCAAGGAAATGATCCGGGACGACTGGAGCAGGTTTAAGTTGCAGTGCTCTGCCTAAAAAAAATCCCTTCTTGGACTATCGCCTAATGCACGAGCGCCGTGCAGATTTGATCTCCAGGTTTACTCCTGAAGCCTTGGCCATTCCAAGGGCTCCCACAAGGCAGTGGGGTTAGCTAGGTTATACCGCCCGGCACTCGGTCGTTGGACGTACCTTCAGTTATAGGCAGGGGGGCCACGAGCAGGTAGTACGCCACCAGTTGAGAGGTAGAGGCTAAGTAACCTTATCTTCTATGACTTAAGATTAAGACTTAAGACTAGGACTTAAGGTTATATATTGCGCATGCAGTCCCAAACCCCTCTATTCATATATAGAATGATGTTTCATTATTTTATCTCTATGAATCACCGAGTAATAAAAAATCAAAGCTTTTCACAATTCCCTGATATTTTGTCGATCACGGTCAATTTATTTCTCCATTTTGTTAATTGCCTCTTTCTTTGTGTAGATTTTCATCAACTGAAGTGCAATCCGCGAAAGTTCCTAACCATATTTTCAATCCGTTATTTTTACAGTTAAATCCATAAGTATCCACGATACTCCTCACTCAGAAGGTCTCGGTTGGCTTACATTCTTTCTTTCATATTACTCTGCGACTGATTGCACTACTAGAGGGGAGAGGGGGGAGTATGAATGACTAGCTGCAAAATATAATTTGCAATGTACTTAGTTAATCACACTAGCGTTCATAATTAACTCATTTAAATTGGTAATTTAGACTAATTGTCCCGGATAATCTGTGGCCATAAGGTAGCCTAAATTCTTCTAACGTTTAAGCTTACATTATTTAACTTTTTCACGTTGATGTTTTCTCAATCAGTGATTACTTAAATGAGACTTCTGTGTAATGGAAGTAGATCATCACTCCAATTTTTTTATCAATATTTACTATAATTAATTGTTCTTGTAGGACTTGAATATTTTGGTGGGTTTGCAAAAGTTTCCCTCCGACCTGATTAATGTATAACTTATATCTCAATTGTATGAGAGCTGTCAAGATCCTGTCTTTCTATATATACATTTTCTCAATTCACAAAGTTCTCGAGCTAACATTCGAACCAGGTTTGTGTCTTGGTTGTTCGTCTTGTCAGGGAGGAGGGGGATATAGTTCCAAGGCCAGTTTCTTCTCTGGCAGACGAGAAATTTAATAAACTCCGCAGTTTAACGCGATCTCGTCGGAGGATTTATGGTCAACCATGGAAAGCCACTTCCTACTCGACTATAATATCGAGGGCAATATCGTGAGAGGTTTTAGAATTCACTACGGGAAGACTCCTAATACTTGATTATAATCCCAAGTGCGATATCGTTAGATGATTTAAGCATCGCCCCAGGAAGCGTGGTATTCAATGGAGAGAACAACCACCAAAGCCGATCTTACACCTGTGAAAAGCCCTGGTAAGGTCTCTCTATAAAAGAAAAGTTAAAAAGAAGATGAACCTTTCAGGTTTCGGGTGAGCTATCAACGCAGGATTGTCCTTCGTTTTTTCCCCAAACAGCCAGGCCAAGTCGCGTCATTTTTAGTTAGAGCTTCTTCAAGGGAAGGAGATAAAACCTTTGTCATATCCATCCAAAAGAAGTCAAGCAAAAAAGGCTAAGCCTCGAAGATGTTGGAGCCCCTCAATAAAATGCTAGAAGGCGCCTTTTATACTACTGTAATCAAGCATTTCTGAGTCATCCGGTTGACTGACGGACCAAGGTTGTTTAATGGACATATATACGGTCCACCAGCTCCAGAAACTAGCTTCGTTGCTTAGTAGGGAAGCAAAGATCTGTCGTTTTTATACGGGGCCCTTCTGGTTAATGTGAACATTCAAGCACAGATAGAAAAACTGAGAGATATTCGGAGACTCTCAATAACACGCCTGTTCGGTAGACTCCCAAATCTACATTGTAGTCAATGATAGGGAACTGATATACTATTCACTTAATAACAATATTGATGAATTGGGTGCAAAGTGGAGGTCAGGGAGGAACAAGTGAAAACGAAAAATAGAGGGAGGTGGGATACTCTCGACCTCCTCTAACACTGTTTGTCAACTTTGACCTTACTAGGATGCATGTATGTTTGGGTGACGTGTGGTGTCGGTAAATAGTGGAACAATTCGTGTCGGTACCGCAAAAATGCTTTCACTGCCAATGAGGCGGTGATATGAATAAATCTTGCCAATGTTAAAAAAACTGCTGAAAATGCTCCAAAGCCGAGCATGATGAAACTGGTTCACAGCCAAAGCCAAGTATGTGAATTGTGAAAGATCGAAACTTGCTTATTCAAAGCAATGCGATTCGTATGAGGTTGAATAAGTGTTACCAACCGTCTATGTTATAAACCTTATTTCATTTATAAAGGATAGAGAGATAGTCCTAATGGAAGCTGTCTCCAAGGTGAGCGAGGAGCCTATCATTTGGAATGGGGTATCCACGCGGCAGGAGGCGGGGTCTTCCCAATGAAAGCAGTGCCATTGGATTAACCGTTTCCATTAATATTTCTGTGAATACTGCTTCGCATTCCACTTTGTTAGAATGTCTTAGTCCGGAGGAGCTTCCATCCCGGTACCGTCACAAACTAAGTCTCTACCGTTTAACGCTGTTGTAAGAGGCTGACCCTTGCACTCCTGTTTGTGATGTAATATATTTATGCTCTGGAGGATGTGGGCCTCCGTGCTCTTTTAATTTTTTAGAGGAGGCAGGCGGCTATAAAATTGAAGCTATTGTTTTTCTGATATTCATTTAGTTTTTGTTCACTTTTTCATATATAACTAAATGATAGAAGGTAGTTACTACGCGTTTGAGTGAAAAGCCGAACCTGGAGTTCTTAAGCCTGCCTGCTAATTATTTTGTTTTTATTAGTTGTTATTTTGATTGTGGTTGTGTTTTAATATATAATACTTTATTAACAGATAAATCTTATGCTGATTATTTTTTCTTTTTCGGTTGCATTAACCTTGCCAGTAGATTACAGGAGGGCTCTTTAGATTAAAAATGACCCTTTCCTTAACTTCATCAATTTCTTTAACGTCTTATCAAAAACTTAAGTGAGATACTGAAGTTGGTTTTCTCAATTTAAAGGTAAGAATAAGAATATAGAAGACCCTTCAGAAAGGCCAGATATGGAAACGCCTTATATGGTCTCTGGTCACTCATAGGGATCAAATCCGTGTACTAACTTTCTCCTGGAGGATTTAATCCACCTACCCGTTTAGGGTTAACGGAGTTTGCTTTCATCCCTCTTCATTTCTTTCATTATTCCTCGATTTATCTATCGTTTTCCTTCATATCCTTCTCTTTATTGCGCTTTAAGCCTTGAAAGTTTTATATCAACAGATCAATTTGTCTGATTAACACCAATACTGATATTTTATTTTAATATTATTATCCGAAGTAAAATAGTCTCTTGCATTATGCAAAATTTCAAATTTTAACATAATTTTTTTTCTCGATTTTTTTTTAGGTTTCGAAGAACTTTTAAGGACGACAGTCATTGTCAATCATTTCGAATACTCGTTGTTCCTATATTTATCGTGTTATATTTCTACCATTTCTTTCTTTACTTATGTCGTAGTGATCGAATTTAATTTCCTTTTCTTTCCTAATAAATGAAATAAATCCTTATAACCAAACCTTTCCTTCCGCTTATTCAAATTAACATAAAATAGCCCATAATTCCCTGACATATTTAATGCAAAAATATTCATGCTTTTTCATCAACGGGAGACGAAATGGTGAATTCTAATTGTGTGAGTGATTATCTCCTGAATTTGAGATTTTAATTTTATCTAAAAGAGAAGGTAAAGATTTTTCTATTCATGGATGTTCTTGAAAGCGCTAATCTGCGAAGAGCGCTTGCCACTCTCCATATATCACTATACCGTGTATTTACGCTCTTCACATCGTATCTCTTCGTTATTGTGGATAATGACTCCTCTTCACAACTGATGACTCCGGATAAGGAGGATCATTTTACGACTTATGTTTGCACCAAGTCGTTACTTCAAAGCTCCAGAATTTGATCATTAGCGCGTGGAGATTTGGGTCAAGACAATTGGGCTGAATTTTTTCCTTTCCTGCACTTACATTTTTAAACTACTTTTTCGATTTTTGCCTAGAGGGAAAAAGTAGCTTTGGTGGATTGTATTGGTCTTGTAGAGTAAGCTTGAAAAGTATTCCAAGGACTACATATGTATTGTATATCTCGGTGGAAAAGTGCCATAAAAAATCTCATTTTATTATGTTTTGTATTTGATTTCGCTTTTGTTTATTCAATTATGTTCATAGACACCATCAATGTAATAGTTTTTATATTTTGATTCCATATTTAACTCAAACCAACTAAACTCAACCGTCGTCTTTCTCTAATTCTCGGAGATCTGAACGGTAGAGAGCCCCTCTGAAGAGACTACTCGATTAATCTCAGAGGTCAAGTCCTTGCCGACCTAATCGATGAGCTGGAGATAGGTGTCCTATATGTGGATGAGTTCACGCTTCACTCCGGATGCACAGCCTGATTTGGGGTGGTGGTGGTGAAAGATCTCCATGGTAGTGATTACTTTCCGATTCAAATATCATTATCTAGGCCACTGCCACCTGAGAACCCACCCCGATTGTGCTTGGCGAGGGCGCGTTGGCCCAAAATTTCAGAAAATGACATTTCTCTGGATCAGTTTAGGAGATTAGGTTGGTAGATGAGGCCATTGAGTTCTTCTCCGCAACCTCATCGCCGTGGACCTAACTAGTATTCCTAGAACGTCTGTCCGTTTTGAACGCCGATCACTCCTGTTGTGGTCAGCCGAGTGTGAGACAGCCCTCAAACAGAAACGGTATACCTACATGCGCTATAACCGCCACACAAACGAATTCAATGATGGTGAATTTCGTCGAGCTAGGGGTAGGTTACTGTATTTTTTGAAGCACGCCTGCCGTTCTTCTTGGTGGGATACGTGTATTCACTTAACGGGACGATCTCTCTAGCAAAGGTGTGGAAGGATTAGGGCAAGTTATCGCAAGAACCCCTTCCTGTTCTCCAGGAGAATGATACCGCAATCTCGGACGACGCGTCCGTGGTGGAATCCTTCGTGACCGCTTTCTCCGCGTTCTCTAGCCGGGATGCTACTCCGCGGAAGGCCGCCAACTAGACTTTATCTCCAGAGGCAAAGAACTCTTCAACGACAGGTTTACTCAGAGTGAGTTGCGTTGCGCTCTCGCTTCGTGTGCGAACACCACCCCTGGTCCAAATGATGTGCCGTACGCCATTATGCGCCCCGATTTGTTCAACAATATCTGGATAAAGGATATCATCCCAGAGTCCTGGCAAATCTCTACTTTGTTCGCTTTTTGCAAACCAGGAAGAGATCACTCTACCCCGGTCGGTTTCCACCCAATCTCTCTAACATCCCGCGTGGAAAATTTGATGGAGAAATTGGTAAAGGTTAGATTTGCCTTCTTTCTAGAGAGCGAGTGCCATGTCTTCTGCAAAGTGTGGCTTCCATCAGTTTCACTCCATGCTGTTTGCTCTGCTCCGATTGGGAAATGTCGTCTGCGAGGCTGTTATTCATAGACAACAACACGCTACAGTGCTATTTAACCTGGAGAAGCCCTATGATACCACATGGCGATAGGGTATCATGGATATTCTCCACACGATCGGGGCAAGGGGAGGGCTCCCAATCTTTATATCTGAATTTTTGCGAGATCGTCGATTCCGCGTAAGTGTGGAAGGAGCCCTCTCCGGTCCAATGGAGCAGAAAGAGGGTGTCCCACAAGGAAATGTTCTTTGTGTCACACTCCTTACCTTCAGCATTAATGACATCACCTCCATGCTGCCAGAAGATGTTCTCCCTACGCTCTACGTTGACGACCTTTCGATCTCTTTTGGCTTGGCCCAGATGCCAACTAGGGAGCTTCGACACCAACAGGCATTGAACCGTGTCTCTAGCTATGCTAAAGCGCATAGGCTTCGGTTTTCCTTGGCTAAGACTAAGGTGGTGCACTTCTGCTGCCATCCGCGGCTTCACCCTGACCCAGATTTGTTTCTAAATGAGGTTTGCCTGGAAGTGGTAGACTCTTGTATTTGAACGAGGCCGTACCTGGGAGGCTCATATTCGCGGACTTAGGGTCCCTTGTCCCCACGCCACGGACATTCTTCGTTTGGTGAAGTTCAGCGCATGGGGCGCTGATAGGGAAACCATCATTTGTTCGTTCGAAGTTCGACTATGGTTGTGCGATTTATTTATCCACAGCCAAGAGTGTATTGCGTAAGGTGGACGCGATCCACCACACCGCCCTTTACAGTACCAAAAGTGGTGCGTTTGGCCTTTTTGGACCACACTTCATGTCACCGAGCTCCTAACCCAAGAGGGGCTCGGTTTCCAGGACGTATCACCTTTGTTCGAAGTCAGCGGTGCTCTACCAGGCGCTGAGTCTGTCTTCATGGCTGAGCTGGTTGCAATACACCACTCGGTACGGGAGATGACGTAACGTGCCCGGTTCGGAGACCGGATTGTGATTTTTAGCCACTCACAAAGCGCCCTAAGTACTCTCGGGGCATTGAAATCTCCGCATCTCCTGGTTCGTAATATCAGTGACACGGTTTTGGCGAGCCGTGGGAATGTCGAGATTATTTTTTGCTGGGTTCCTAGACATGTATAAATTGCGGGGAATGAGCGCGACGATGAGGGCGCCAAAAAATCCACGAGGACTGGCCGATTAGACCGTCGTTTTGTCCTTCCTACATCGATTATATAGCAGTAATACTGGCAGCTCTCTGGGTTGCTTGGCAAAGAAGATGAGAGAGAGTCGAGGGGAACTTGAAGTTGCGTGCCATTTCGCCGCGACTGTTCTATAGACCTACCCCCCAATGCTGCGATGGATTCAGGTTGCTTTCTGTTGTCTCCGAATTTGGCACACCCGGAAGACGCACCGCCATTTGATGGAGCACTCGCCTTCACCATATTGTGAAGACTGCGTTTGCTCCCAGACTGTTGTACATTTTTGTTGAATGTCCTAGTCTGGGTGATCTCCGTGCACCTTACCTGTCCCGGTACTTGGACTATTGGGGTCGCTTTCGCTTATTCCTTGTACTCTTGACGGCTTCATGCACACCAACTTGTGCATTTTATAACGTTTTAAAGGAGATTGGTCTCCTCCACTCCATTTACTTGTCTTTGTAGGTCGAATGTTCCTGCGCTGGGGGAAGGTGGGCTTATCCTCGACTCCAGAGCCTGCTTCTCTGTTGCCTTTTTGCTTTGTTTACCATTTTTTTCATCGATTATTTGTTTTTGATTTTTAGCCTTTGATATTTTATCGTTGTTGTTTATTTATATATCGTTATTTATTTTTTAATATAAGCTAATAATAGGCTCTGGTGAGTACGGTGACTTATGCTCCAAGTAGGCAGTGGCCAGCTGGGCTCCTAAATAAAAAAAAAGAAGAAAATCTCTATTTTTATATGAAGAACGTACCTAAGGGTTTAATAGCACCAGGTTTAGTTAGGCTCAACTATAATTAAAATGGCGGATCTTTCAAATTTTAATTACTTTAAAGAAATCGGTGGCAAAGAACATTTCAAAATTTCCTTTTCACCGAATTCTAGAATGTTTGGTAATTTTTAAAAAAAAAGAATTACAATTGCTCAAGTTCATAAAATATATTCAAAATTTAGGCTTGGCTGTTTTGCTTTTTAATATTTTTTTTATATTTTCGAAATTTTTATCGAAGTTCTTTCTAAAATTGACTTTAGACTTTAGTCTTTAGTAGGAGAAAATAGCTACTGGGCGGAAACGGGCCGAAAAGAATAGCGGGTTATTTACAAAGAGGTGCTAAAGATGTTCCAAAGTAGAGCACTAGTTTTTCTTGGAGCATTGGGGTCTGAAGGGCGTGCTACTCCTCCAGGTGTCAGTTGTAGTAGGAGCGCTGTCGTTCCTACACCATCCACTGCCTTTTGTGGTTAAAAACGAATAAAGTAAAATGAAATTTATTAAGTTTAATTATATGCATATAAAAGAGTCGTGAAGATTGTTTTTTTTCATATTTCAAAAGATTTGTTTTTTTTTTACTTAAGCCTAGAAAATAAGCAACCATTGTTCCCACAAAAACCTGGAGCAAGAGTAGGAAATATATACTCAAAAGTTTTTAAAAAATTTTAGACTAAAATCACGTTGCTAAAGCCAGATTGTCCGTAGTACAGCGACCGAAGGTTGCCTGCAAAGCGCAAGCTCCTCCTATAAAGAGGAATGGCGATGCTTTAACTCATGTACCATATAAAAAAAAAATAATTACACTTTATCAGGAATGGATGTTCCATTGCAAAAGCGTTAATCATATCGCTATCGAAATGGCATAATATAATTTCAATGGCATTTAGGTGTCATTGATAAGGGTGTTGTATTTTGATTAAAAACATAACATTTTGTTATGTATAATATCTTTCTTTTTTGTTTTCCAATTATTGTCAGGTTAACCAGCGATAGCGATTTTTCTTTGGTAATACTTCAGATTTGGGGCACACGGTAGGTGGCGCTGTTAGTAGGCTACAATTTTGGGCTACAATATATCTCTTATGACGTCAGACAGTATCTTCAGATGTGACCAATAACGGCGTTATATATTTTTCTGTTTTGGGGATTTTTAACTTTTAGTCTGTATTATTTACTAAATATCTGCGCCTCTGCTCGTTTATAGTTTTTTCTAAGTTAGGTAAGGTTTCTTGATGTCTTTTATTGTTTTTTTTTGTTTTCGTATTTTTTGTTTCACAGTGAACGATAACAGCTTCTTACTGGCTAAGTCCTACCTATAAATAGAACCCGCTTAGCATTTGTTTCTCTTTTGTTATGGCTTTTTCGTGCTCTAGTTGTGCTTCTTCGTTATTCGAATTGGGGTTTATTTTACATGAGCGCGAAAAACTTTTAGATTATTTAGAGGCGCATAAACTAATCAAGAAACCTATAAAAGTAAGTATTGTTTGTCATTAGGTTAGGTTTTTCTGCCAGTAAAAAGCTGTTGGGAAAAAAAACAGTAAATTCAAGGGGACTGCTCGTGGGGGATATATCACTGCGAGGAGACCACCCTGCGATGATTCTGAGTATATATACTCATATACAAAAAAATATAACTCCGTAATTGTTCACATCTGACGCTACCGTTTGACGTCATAAGACATATATTGTAGCCTATAAACAGCGACACCTACCGTGCGCCCCGAAACTGAAGTGTTACCTTTTCTTTTATTTTAAGGCTAAAAGCAAAAACCATCTCCAGTAAAAAGGCAGACAGGCCCGCAATCGTCAAAATGTACGCATACATGTCGTAGGGTGACCCGCATACATGTCGTAGGGTGACCATGAAGAGGGTACGCCAGAAAGTCATGATACGGATCCGGAGGTTAAATAAACAAAATCGAGTGCGGTTGGCTTAAATAATCAATTCTTAGAGGTTCTAGGATTAGAGAAACTAATGGTAGAAAAATAACTTTACTATATAGAGAGAAATATTGATAGCGCAAATAAATGACAATAAAGAAAATGAGACCCGGGGTAACAAACGGGGGGGATACAAATTACTCGACGGGTCCGAGAGTCCGACAGAGGATGTACGGAGATTGCTTCCAGAGAAAATGGGAGAGTGCAATTATCGGGGAGAATCACGTAAAGCCAAATTGACTGGAGGCTTGGATACGGCGAGTAAGTGGGGGGTTACAAAGTTCCACTTGCAAGATTCCATATTCTTTAACCTCACTGAGAAATGAGCGATGAAGTAATGCAGTCGTGAACGAATTCGATAACCGAGTGATAGATGCCTGTCCGTGTCTATCGTCTGTCTGCGGGAACTCTGGCCTTAGGTACGAGCAAGGCCGGGTAGAGATGACGCATCGCGTTCGAAACAGGAAGCCTTTGGAAGGCGGGGCAGGGCATTCGAGACTGTACCTGACTGCTAACTAAGACGTGGCCATATGGTACTGATTTCTCAAGGTTTCCTAGAATGATTTATACTGCCTCAGCGGAAGTAGGTCGCCAGTGTCCCACCAAAGGAGGAAGAGGATCTCAGTAAACTTGCTGCGCCAGATGGGGGATGAGGATAGTGCTGGCGGGCCTCACAGCTTTGCCCAAAGGTCCTTGACGCCGTGGGTTTGGCGCCTATCAGACGGTGCGACGGCGAGAAATGGAACCCAAAAGGATCACGCGGTCCACAGAAAACTCGCGGCTCCCCTAGGACTGTCTGGCCGTGAAGGTGTATCTTCTCAGGCGCCACCGGTAGACCTTGGGTTGTAGGTGGGGGAGAAACCTTCTACTCTCTCTAAATCTCCTTCTATCCCAAGATACAGCATCCGAATGAAGTGACTTCAGACTAATATAGGGTAATTACATGGCTAAATTTCCTATAGGGGCACAATTATAAAAGGGATGGTACTGGATACTCTGCACAAAAATAAGTCAAATAATGGGGACTCGGCAAATGCACAGGTATTCCCATTACAGAACACATGAAAAAAAAACATTAATAATACAATGAGATACAGGGGAGAGTTATTAACAGCTATGGTTAACATAGTCTCTATAATCAGGGGCTTACAAACAAGGATATTCCTCCAAAAATGTCTCACAAGACAAAAAAAGGGTACATACGAACAAGGTAACTCATCAAAAATATATACACAATAATAAAAAATAAATAAATGGCACATATTATTATTAGGCATTTTACAAAACTATAAGAATTCTTTAGCAATATATACAAAAGTGATCCATTTAACGTTACAAGTAATGGGAAATTACTCTGGAGACAAATCCAGAGGATTTCTGCTTAAGCTCTCTTACTTCTTCACCATGACTACCGGGGAGGGGGCGGGTCAATATTATGAATCCGAGGGCTCTATAATACTCATCTTCCATAGCTTGTCTACCTTCTCATTGAATGTCTTCCTTTAGTTACTGGGGATGGGGTACGGCTTCGAACGGACCGGTTCCTGGGTGGTGAGCTGAATATAGTGCTCGAACTGGGTAGCACATCTAGTGGTATCCGAGATTACATCGGTGAATTGGGTGAGTAGAACTTGCAACTGGCTCTTCTGGGGGCTAGAAAGATTAAGGTTTATGTTCAACTCGGTCGATGGGGAATCAGGAGTATCTGGCAAGACCTGAAGAGGATATTCCGCGTCTTGTTCTACGCAAGCGACTTGTACCACGACCCAGGGTTCGAGTGGGTAGCTGGACTCGAAGGCGGATTCTTCGTCCAGGGCCGCAAGTTGATTGGCACAAGCGCGTCGATGCTACCTTTTAAGCATGTACACGTGGAATAGCTTAGTTCCCGACGGGCTTTGGATCAGGTAGTCGGCGGGACTGCGTCTCTAGATAACTGGGAAGGGGCCCTTCCATTACTATAAAAGTTTAGTGTTCTCCGTAGGGAGTAGTAAAACGACTTTGTCATCAGGTTTAAAATTTCGTTCTTGCGACTTACAATCAAAGTCTTATACTTGCCGAAGTTTGTCTCTGAATTTTGATGTGCGATCTCTCCGCACTTTCCTAACATTTGCTTCAGGTCTAGGAGGTAAGCGTAGGAGAATTGAATCTGCTGGTCTAATTTCGAATTGGAGAAGAGCTCCTTTAGAATGTTGAGGGAACCTCTAACATTTCGTCCATACAGAAGCTAAAATGGGGCAAATCCTAAGTTGCGATGAGGAATTTCCCTGTATGCGAAAAGTGCTACCGGCAAGAAACGGTGCCATACTCACCAGCTGGGTTAAAAGGAGGTGGTAAAATGGGGTTTATCATCAGGAGCTTGCCGACGTACTCTATCAGTTGCGACGTGAATTGGCGGCCATGTTCAGACAGAATTTCCTTGGGTAATCCAACGCGGGAGAAGATGGAGATTAGTGCTTCCGCGTGATTGTGACCTTCAATCGACGTGGGATTTATCGGACCGATGAAATCAATGGCAACACGGAAAACTGCTCTGAGATTAGGGTCCTCTTTGCAATAGTGCAAGCTTTACTCGTTCTTTTGACGTCTATTTTTTGGCAGATGTCGCAAGACCTGTAGTAGCGAAGGATTTCTTCATGGACGACTGGCCATTAAAAATATTTGAAGATCTTCTGGGTGCTCTTCTTGTGGCTAAAATGGCCTGAAAATAGGCTGTCATGGGCAGTAGTTAAAATGTGACCAACGGGGCAACGCGTGAATTACAATACTTGCGTCGGGGGTTTACCGTTTTCTTATCACGCACGGTAAAGTAAGCCATCCTGAACTTAGTAGTATAGTAGATCCCCTTCTTTCGTGGGGGCCTTTTGCTCTTTTGCTGGGGCCTTAGCCCATAGGGATCGGAGGGAATCGCAGTTCTTTTAGTTCCTTGCAAAGTCTTCAGTCATGACCTCCTTGAATTCTGAAGAACGGGAGTTTTCTATGGGCGATGGCATCTTTGAATTTTTTACCACTTGAAAACGGGCAACCACGGGTTGAGCCACGCATCTAAGGGAGACCAGTGGGCACTGGCCAATGAGGACGGAGCAGAATTTAATAGGGACTGCTACTACTTCTGCCAACAATCGATGTAGTACTTAACGATGGGGAATCGATTGGCACGCCCCAAGTAGTTGCGCACGACGGTGAATTCATTATGGTCCTGGGCTACTGACAGGAAGCAGCTTGTCCTATGCAGGTGTACTCGGTATCTCTCACTAGACTGGAGAGACGGCAGACATTAATCGTTCCGGATTCGAACTTAAGGCTTCCAGGGGTATTCTTATAAAACAAGAAGTTTACCTGGCGGCCGCCGGGACTTGGGGTGGTCGGGTGAGGACAAGATTCCGATGGTGTTAATGGAGGTGAAGACGTGGCACATATCTGGTGTACCTGGTGAGATGAGTTATTCCTGAACTGTGAGTTTTGGGGGCAGTTCGTTTTCACGTGACCCTCAATACTACAGGAAAAACAAATGATGTACTTCCTGGGAAAAGATGACGTAGAGGGGCCTGAAGAGAACGGTTTTACATCCCGGTGTTCGGACGAAAGGAGTGGTTTCGGCTTCGACGGTCCAATTCCCTTGGAAAACTTTTTTCAATTTTGCGTGAAGAATTAACTTTTATTTGACTTAGGCTTTGGGGATAAAGGTTGTGGCTTGCTGAATAAATGTTGGTCTCTTATGTGTAATCCTTGAATATCACGCATTGTCGGTCTTTTACGAAAGATCTGACTTCAGCCTGAAGTGCAGCCAACAACTGGTTTCTCAAGAAGAAGTCAACGAGGGCGTCGTAGTCATGTGAGATATTAGAAGCATCGAGCCAAACGTTGATGTAACGCTGGAGGTTGTAGCTAATCTGACGGTATGTTTGGCCTGGCTGAAGGCAGGTATGTCTGAATTTGCATCGGTAAAAGTCTGGGGTTATTTTATATGCCACCAGTAGTTCGATTTTAAGGTCGAATAATCAATTGTTGCCTCCGAGGGGAATGCTAGGAATATATTTCGGGGTTGGGAATTTATCAAGGGCAACAATTGAGCCACTCCATCTTCCTCGATGTCCCAATGGTTGATTTCGAAGATTTTCTCGAAGTGGATTAAGAAGGCTCCAAAATTCTCGCCTTCCTTAAAAACCGGAAGCTTAACAGATGCGGTAGGGGGAATTTCGGACCTCGAACTGATGGACAGCGTCTCATTCCTGGTCCGAGTCATTTCAAGTTCATGAAGGTGGATTCTTTTCCTTTCTTCTCGTTCTTTCTTTTCGTTTTATTTTCTTTCTTCTCGTTCGTCTCTTTCTCTTTCTCTTTCACCCTGTTGGATATAAGACAGGAGGTTCTTGCTGCTGAGCCCAAATGACTCTCCTTGCAACTTAAATGTGTTAAATGATGAGGACATTTTGTCCCTTTCGATCAGCTTTCAGGAAAGCACCACAATTAAGGGGGGGGGGAATTATTTAGACGCACAAGGGAAGTGCTGGTAGGCTTTGGCGGACCTACGATTCTTAACTTAAAAAACGACAACAAACAAACACACGAATAATTATTTCGCACGGCGCGAATTCTTAATTATACTCGAAATATTCACTCCGGAATTTAGCGAGAGCCTGTGATGCCCAATATGCACGAAGAAAACGACAACACAATACAAAAAAAAGAAGAAATAAGATTAACTCCTTTACAATACCGCAAACGTTTTATTATGCCTGGAAAGGGTTAAAGTTCACACGATCACAAAATTCAGTACAAAATATGCACAAAAAAGGGAAAATGGGTAATGGGTAAAGGCTTTTCTACAGTTTCTAAACTAGAACCTTTAATATACAAGAATAACCTCCGTTAGAATTTGTTACAGGTCTAAAAGAAATAAGATCAGATATTGCGGGTGACCGAAAAACCTGGCGCCAGAATATAATATAGATGTCGTGGGGGACTGTGAAGAGGGCACGTCAGAAAATCGGGATACAGATCCCAGTGCTAGAGTTAAATAAACAAATAATCAATTCTTAGAGGTTCTGGATTAGATAAACTAATAGTAGAAAAATAACTTTACTATATAAAAAGAAACATTAATAGTACAAGTAAATAAATGACAATAAATAAAATGAGAACTGGGGTACTAAAGGGGGTATACAAATGACTCGACGGGTACGAGAGTCCGACAGAGGACGTGAGGAGATTGCTTGCGGAGAAAATGGGAGAGTCCAATTATCGGAGAGACTCAAGTAAATCCTAATTAACTGGAAGCTTTGATACGGCGATTAAGTGGGGGGTTGCAAAGTTTCATTTGCAAGATTCCTTCTTCTTTAACCTCGCTGAGAAACAGGCGATAGAGTACTCCAGTCTTGAATGGAGTCGATAACCGAGCGATAGATGCCTCGCAGTATCAGATTTTAATGCTGGCCCGCATTAGCCGTAGGAAGAAGGCGATCAGTTTAATGGAGTAGAGCTGATTTAGTGCAGTGCCCTACCTTAAATCCAGAGAAAAAATCTTTGGAGGGTTGGAGGAGAATAAGTGATCTCCAATTTAGGCTGAGACCAGTCTTTTAAAAACATTTGAGAGAAACGGGAGAGAGAGGTTAGACGGTATCTTGTCCGTTTTGAGGGGGTTTATGTGAGGTTTCTTAGGAATACTATAAAAAAGCAGCATGGTTAATATTAGATGCTAGTACCCTAGCCAAGAAATAGGTTTTAAAGATATCAAAGAGGTAAAGAAGAAGAACAGGGAGGAACTAGCCGTTAAGACATCGGGGAAAGAGTCGAGAGAAGAGGTCTTTTTCGAAGCGAGAAGGAGGGATGTCAGTTTTTAGTGTGGAACTGGAGCAAGAAAGAGTTTCTTGCGTGATGAGTGCATTACGCAGGGTCAACAGACAGGCAAAGAAAATTTAAGAGCGGACATTAACTACCTTATCAGAGAAGAAATTACAGAAAATGCTGGTCGATATGGGTGGAGGAGACTGAGACTAGAAGGTTGAGGAGAAACTTTAGGAGGGCAGTGTAGGAGTGAGAGGCAAAGAGTAACATACAAAGGTTGGTAGCGTCTCCATACCAGGAGCAGGCCAGCCAAAAGTCTCCTATCACATGATCGCTTGTATTTCAGAGCATTTAAAGTAACTATTGAGAACCAACGGGCACGCCATCGGCGACCAAAGGTGCTGGAGAAGATGCGGAAAAGGGGCGAAGGGACAATTAGAGGTAATGTGGAGGGGGACTGCCTAACTTAAGGCAATACAACTCTAGCTAAAAAATATTTCTCCAAGTGCAAACATTATAAATGAATAACCGCACAATTTGAGTATTTTTTTATCAAAATGGGAGAAAATCAATGTCTAATTTATAGGGCGTCTCAGGAACCTGGACCCATATGATTTTTTTGTTATCGTTTCAAGCAAACCATATCACTGAGTAGAGAGGGAGAAATTCAAGTTATTTTGTTTGCCAAGACCCGCATATATATATATATATATATATATATATATATATATATATATATATATATATATATATAGCAGAAATATGAAGACCTAGGTGATTACACTAAACATTTATTGGGCGGACGTTATCATAAGCTTTTTGTTTCTGGTTCATCCCCTGGGGTCATCTATGGTTTACCTAAAACTCATAAAAATGCAACACTTCTTCGCCCTATCTTATCTGCAGTCAATACTCCAAGCTAAAACTTAGCCAAATTTTTTGTTCCGCTTATTGATCCTTTGACACACAATCATTTCACCTTACGTGAATCTTTCGATTTTTCAAAATATATTGGTGATCTCCGTTTGGGGAATTCTTCTTTTATGGACACAATCGATGTGTATTTTTTAATTACTAATGTTCCGGTACAGAAAACTATACTCTTTTTCAGATACTCTTTTTCATAATACGAGTGAAATATTCGGTTTAACTAAACAACTTTTCCTCAAGCTGTTAAAGCTAGCTGTGGGAGATACCATTTTTCTTTTTAAACAACGAGCTCTATTTACAACACGAAGGCATGGCTATGGGTTCCCCACTGGGTCCCTCCTTTGCCAATAGCTTTTTGTGTCACCACGAAACTCGGTGGCTAGACAATTGTCCTCTAGAATACAGGCCTATTGTTTTCAAAAGATTTATAGATGACTCTTTTCTATTTTTAAGCACACTGATCATGCACCCTTACTTCTCAATTATATTAACCAACAACATTCTAACATAAGGTTTTCTATGGTAACAGAAAAGGACAACAAAATCTTGTTCTTGGATGTTAACGTTGTCCGAACAGGTTCGTCTTACAATACCTCCATTTACAGAAAACCTACCACCTCTAGATTAGGTACACATTTCTTTAGTAGCTCTTCCAGTCAGTTTAAATTATCCAGTATTAAAAGCTGAATTTTTAGAGCCAACCATATATGCACTAACTGGATATCGTTTCATGAAGAACTGACTTATTTAAAGGAATTCTTCAAATTTAATTATTACCGCGATTCCATCTTCGACCAGTTAGTATCCAAATTTCTCTCTAAAATATATTATCCTCGACCCTTACTTACTACTGTTTCTAAACAGAAGGTTTTCATTAGACTACCCTATCTAGAGTATTTAACATCAGAGTTTAACAAACTCCTTCTCTCTACCCTCAGCAACCATTTCCCTCAATGCCAATTCATTTTTATAAATTACCATCCTGTATCGTTAAGTTCCTTTTTTCTCCATAAGGAGCCAATCCCTTTGGGCTTGCGATCCTGTATAATTTATAATTATACATGTACGACCTGCCACAGTCGTTATGTAGGCCAAACTGGCTTACAATTCAAATGCAGGATCACGAAGCACTTGGGTTTGTCTCATAGGACTGGTATCCCCATTTCTAAACCTGAAGCCTCTTCCATCAGGCAACACTCCGAGTATCACCATCATCCTCTTAATTCTGATTCATTTATCATATTATCTTCAGCCTTAACTTCTCTCGATTTGAAAATCTTAGAGTCAATATGTCAATAAAATAAATCCAAACCTAAATAATTACTCCTTTTCAATTAAACTATTCACTATATAACCAACCAACACTTTAATACATTAACTAACCAACCGACCAACCGAACAAATCTCGTTAGTAGTTTTATGTTTAGTTAGTTGATTTCTCAAATCCCACGATAAATGTTAGTCACTTTGTTCATTCTGATTTGTTTTCGGGTTTTTGGTTGTTTTTTTACAATAAATATAATAGGTTATTTTTTGTTTACTCCAGTAACTTTTAATATGTGATATGCAGGTCAGTTTATGTTTTAACTTCACTTTCTATTATTTTTTTTTAAATCACACTGGGTAGTATTATTTAATTCTATATATTGTTATTAGTGTTTTTACTTTAATTTTAATAATTGTCAATTTTATTATTTTAATTGCCTTCTTCCGCTTTTTTAGCCATTATTTAATGCAGTCTTTTAACCGTTATCAATTAATGTTCCTTTTCATTATCATTAGTCGACATAGTCGCTGAAGATGGTCCTAGTAAAGGTCCGAAACGTCCGGCCAATAAATGATTAGTGTAATCACCTGAGTCTTGATATTCCTGCTACATATCAGATTCCCAAAGAACAAATCAATTACCAGTATATATATATATATATATATATGTATATATATATATATATATATATATATATATATATATATATATATATATATATATATATATATATATATATTTAATAGCCCTACTTTTCCCTCTGGGGATATCATATCCGATAGACTTGACGCGAAACGGTTGATCCCCACTGGGGTGTCGAAATGCCCCACGATCGCTGGTTGGTGTAAAATAGATAATAAGCCTTGCCTTCCTTTCCCAACGAGGACCGACAGTGTGGTTTACGATTTCACTACCACTGATTGTCATTCTAATCTTTGTTTGCTTTTCATTATCTGATTGAAAGATATTTTTCACGAAGTAAAGAACGAATGGTGCTACTTCGCTACACAGACGAACAGGAGTCCCATCCTGAAGATGCCATACGATGTTCTATGGTCAATTTCCATATATTAGTGGATCAAATTTAGAGATCAGCTTTACAATGTCTTTCTTTAAAATTATATTAAATGGACCGCTATATGGACCGTTATATGGACCGCTATATCGCCTGTTATATGGAGAGTTATAGGGAGTGTATTGTGGAAGTTAAATATGGATCGCGATATGGAAGTTAAATAGGGACCGTAATATGGAAATTGAATATTGGACCCTAATGTAGAAACTGAATTTTCTTTTGGGGTAACATTTTTAAACAAATTTATCAGAGGAATTCTTTAATCATGATTTTAATCAAATTGGTCAGAAAACCATTAGCAGGAAAATAATTGAAAAGAAAATCAAATTGTTCACAAAATACTTTGTAATTGGAATAAATTTTGTAAACCCAACAAATTCTCTTCTAAAACGAAACCAGAACCATCGAATCAAAATTCATGCCAAGCTTGTGAAGGTTTGTTTTCTGCCGCCCAAAATAACCAGGCAATTTTTCTGTTTCGTAAGTTAAATATCAAAGTGTCAATAACTTCAATTTCTTCGAATAAAAGCAGCTAGACGAGGCCAGGGATGAACATTTATTCGATAGAGCTTCCCATAAGTCATCTTACCGTCTTCGGGTCAATAATTAAAAATTTATTGTTGAATATATATATATATATATATATATATATATATTTTATAATTTTACAATCTTTTATGGCAGCCGTGTCAGGTAAGGCACGGCTACCGAAATTAGAAAAAAGCCTATTTTTAACCTAAGTTAATAAAAAAAAAAATATACAACAAAAATATATATCTATAAATTACGCTCAGCTGCCCCCTTCAGGCGCCGAAGTGTGCAGGCAACAATTTACCGAAAGGAATACTATGGAAAAGACCTGCCTCCTCTCATGAATTAATCGCACCACAGACTGTCGTACACGAGTCCTTCTCAGGAAATTTGGGTGAGTGGTGGCGAACTTTCCTCCGATGGTACTGGGGCTACTGTGGTTCAGAAGCTTCCCTAGAGTTTGATATTCACTTAAGCGGTGTAGTGCCGTCTGGAGAACAAGTAAACCTAACATACAGGTTGAAGCGAGCGCTCTATCCAATGGCGCTAGGTCCTAGGGGTGACCAATTTAGAGGCGAGAAAATATGACTTGCTAATGGAGAAGAATTAGGAGAAACATCCATGGGTGACGTCGTCTATCATCTTTGCAATGTAGTTCATAGGGCTTCCCTGATATCTGACATGTAGCAGGTGTATGGAAGAGCAAAGTTCAGATCCAGTCGCTCAGTTTGTTTCCCAAAGTCTCGCCCCCTCATCATCAAGACACTCGTTCCCGGCAAAGTTTCCATGTCCAAGAACGTAGCAGAGGATACTTTCGACATCTGGCCGACATGCGGCGGCCGAGGTTTCACGGATACTGTGAACGCAGTAGGGAGGTGTGAGAGGGTGATTGTAGTGAAGAAAGAGCACTCAACGCTCTCTGTGAACCGATATAAACCACAATACGGCCTCCGAAAAAGGGGGCGACATGTAATTACAAATACTGAACGGTAAAATCTACTAGATCGGCCGTCAAGACGGAGGCAGCGCACGGAATGGCCAGGTGGGTATTAAACGGAGGAGAAGCCAACTTTCCTTTCAGAATTCGAGACATCATTAATTACTGGCCGGGCCATATGTCTGACGAGATATTCAAAGGTGAGGCCCATCGCTGCCAGTCACCTTGCTATTTCTCTATGATTAATCAATAAAAATAATTCTTTGGTTTCTTAAATTAAATAAATAAGCAATTTCTTATATTTGCCGTTTATTTTATCAAAGAATCTTAGATAACACTTAAAATATTGCAAAATTGAACTTGTTCGAATACTTTTACCCACTAATATATATATATATATATATATATATATATATATATATATATATATAGATATATATATATAAATATAAATGAGAAAATCACAAAGTGGAGCATGAGTAGAACAATAAATGAAAAAAATTCCACAAGAAAATAAAAGGTGGATTACAAGTACTTTCGAACTTGTTCAGTTTATTCTCAAGGAATAACGAATAATTTTACAAGGGTGATATATATATATATATATATATATATATATATATATATATATATATATATATATATATGAGAAAAAACAGAGTGATGCCCCTCCCATGTACAAAGAAAGAATACAGAATAAAAAACTATTATCAAATAGGGGTTTAGATACTGCATATGAAGTATAAAACCAAATAGATAAGGTCTACTTCCGGAAAATTCTAACTGTGAGCAAAGAATGTAGACATTTAGTTCACTTAACTAAGTACGTACACACGCAATTATGAATATATAAAAATAAACAAGAGAAATATAACTAAATCAAAGGGGCGAAGATTTAAAATGAACAATTTCATTATAAATAAGTCTTTTAATACAGGGTCCAGTTTAAAGAGGCAGGGGGATATATTAAAATTACGCGAGGAATTAATGAATGAGAATTCAACAATATTTATTTGAATAAAGTCATCTGATTTGTAAATAAATTTAGCCGAATTCCAATTGATAGGGGGACCATTTTCAGATCAATGGACAAAGAAACCATTATTACTTTCACCCTTCCTAATATTGTATTTATATTGCGTCGAGCGTACACTTAATGATTTTCCGGTTTGCTCAAAGTATTGCTTAGGGCAAACTCAACACTCACAGAATAACCGGCCCTATACTATTGTTATTATTATGAATCAACATTATGTGCATATTATACTGCTACTTGAATATGACAGAAATATTTAATTTATTCAAGGTGCGGGGAAGCAAGGAAAACGGTAGAACAAGAAAGTTCTTAAAATTATATGTGGGAGGGATTTCAGTTCTAGAAAACGATTTTTTGCCAAATCCAGGCATCCTGCAAAATATGTTTGCGGGTCACCAGCCCGGAATTCTTGGATCTTGAGATTTCTAAGATCTTTGAAAAAATAGGTATAAATCTTTGTACCTTCAAAAATTTCTGTTGTTTCTCAAATATATACCACCTTTGTAAAAACATTCTTTATTCCTTGAGAATGAACTGAACAAGTTCGAAAGTACGAGTACTTGGAATCCGCCTTTCATTTTCCTGTAGGATATTTTGCATATATATTTATATATATATATATATATATATATATATATATATATATATATATATATATATATATATATATATATATACATATATATATATATATATATACATATATATATATATATATATATATATATATATATATATATATATATATATATATATATATAACTTCGCTTTCGTATAGATAATATTTCTTAAAAGCGTGTAACGTTCTCTCACCCATATTTACTCATGTGTGAGAGAGAAAAAGAGGTATAAGAGCTATGGGCGATTAAAGTGTCCAGGAACCGAGTTTCACATTCATGCACTTAAAACCCGTCCGCGAAGGGACTCGTCGTTTTTTAGTCATGGGGATGGATTTGGGCGAGCTTCACCTCCTTCATTCCTCCATCAAGTGCTGAACTTACACAAATTTTACATTTTCCCCTAAATTCACTGTTTTCACCAAGAAACTATCGCACAAAATATTCTGGAGTAAAATTTAACCGTTGGATTTCATTCTTTTACCCAAATCTTTGATGAATCAATAACGAACCAACTAAATAAATCAAGAATTTTTTTAAATCCAATTTTAATATTAAATAAAGATTGATGTCTATCGAAAAATCTTACAAAACCTTACTCAAATTGAGTTTCAATTCGTTGGTCTACAAGTATTTTTCAAGTATTTTTCCTTAAAAAATGGCTTTTAAATAAAAGAGTGGAAGTTCAAGGGCATTAAAGAAAGAGAAGAAAGTTGAAGGGAATTAAAGAAAGGGAAAGGTGGCAGAATCGCATTAAAAACGTGTTAAAAATGCATAGCCCGAGGGTCCATTTAAGGATATTCTTTGAAGCTTTAATTCAGTTAATTAAGACGAAATCTGCTATAATGGGAAATAATTCTCTACTAACAAGATGAATTACTGTACATTAAATACGAGTTTGGTCATTAATTATTAATGCTAATAATAGTGAAACAATTACCTTGCAACAATCACCATAATATGTTTACGCAGCAAGAGAGGCTGTAAAACGCTATCGCTTGAACAATGACATTCGTTAGATGGCGGTGAATACATTTTAATGTCGTGATTATAACGGTAATTAGCGATAGCAAATGGTCGCATTTTGATGAGAATTTCCACATTTAATGTCTTCTAATTGTCTTGCCGAGGACGATTTCCAGTCGTTCTTTTACTTTGATGTAGGTATTGAGGATTTTTCCTTCCCTTTCGGACATTTTAGCCACCATTAATTCTGGGTTGAAAATAGAATACTGAAATTTCTTTTGGACTTTCAGTTACTTTAGTTCCGAGGGGAGTTTTCATACAGCGTCTTATCCAGGATAATTTAACATTTAGATCTGACGTATTTTGTATGTTATTTTGTCTTGAACATTTTCTCTTCTTTTCCTTTATTTTCGTTTGACTTTTATTCTGAATTTTCTTTATGCATTAGTTTCTCATTCAATAAGTCTGCATTTGTTGTATTCTGCTAAGATTTTATTTTCGCTCTATTAGAAAAATCCTATCGGAAAATGAGTTCGAATTTTCGTTGGTTTTCCGACTTAATAAATCTCCATAAAAGGTCACAAAGTCGCGAGGGACGAGTGAGGTCAGGGGTCGAGGCCATATTGGATGACCAGCAACCCATCCATGAATCAGGCAGTGTCACATTGAGCCAGGGTCGGCCTTGGGGTCCCCACTGCGGAGGATGGGCTCGATCGTGCATAAACAGAAACTCATCGCTCGTTATCTTGCTTCAATATTCAAAGGAGTGCCAGGTGAGCAGGGGAAACTATGCTGTAGCTGACATCTGGAGGTTCTAACGACATCCAAGCCCCAAGAAGAACTGCGTTTCTATACTTTTCACACATTTTTACTTCACTATCTTAACCACTTTCCTTAGAGATATCCATTCACAAAATTCCGAGAGAAATTCCGCCGTTTGTTTCGCTTTAATTTTCATTTTTAAAAATCACTAACATTTCCCCCCCCCCCAAAAAAAAAAATCTAGAGCGAAAACATTATTTTGCGCATTCTTAGTTCTGGTGAATGAGAAATTTCTTTTACCTGATTTGGATTTTCTCTAGCCTAGTAAGGATGATTATGGCGGTTAATGTCCCAGTACAAGTAACAACAGCCATAATCGGACCATCGCAGCATCACGAAACAAGGCATAGGATTTGATTAAATTTGGACGATTTCTTCAATATCAAATTGAAAACGATTACACTTTCTTCTTTACGCTTCTGAACAATAAAAACTTTACCCAGATGCCATTGTTCTTCCTTCAAAATACCTCACCCCGCAGAGGGGTACCCTGGGTATCCTGTTACACTTAGTACCCGGGGATCTGCACGTCTACCCTGCCTGAGGAAATTAGGGAAGCGTCGTTAATATGTTGACTTAAACACTGACGTGGGTTAGAGAAGTTCTTGGTGGGCATCTACCTCGCTTTCCCTTAGATCTACCTTATTTTCTCTACGATTATGACTTCACTGAGTACCGAGAGGAGTGTTCTCCCCGAAATCGACGACAATTTAGGGAGGCTCCTCAGTCTTTTGCCTAAGTTTAAGGACCTGACCAGCTACCTGATCCCGTATCGGAGAAGAGGCTTTGGAACATATAAACCTGAAGCCCTTTGACTCCTGCAGGTTGGCAGTGAGCAGAAACTGAGGTTTCCTGGGCATTGGGTTGCGATTAATATGAAGATCGAATTTGCTCAAAAACTCCTTTCTTACCAGTAATGCCCCGACGACCTCCTTGCGGTCGTTCTCGGCTGCATAAAGCTCTACCGTTTATGGCTGGCGAGCTTAAATGCTTCGTTTGCTGCCAAGCCAATGAAAACTCTCGGGTCATGTCTCTGTGTTCACCACAACAGATCTTTGACGATTACTACGACCTAATAACGAAATCCACCCTGTCGTCCTGCCTCTCGAGCTGGTCAGTTGAGAGCTGCGGGCTTTGGAGAATGATCGTCCACTGAGCAACTTTTGGTCGATGTTAGCACCTTCACAGGCGCGAACACCCACCTTAACGCACCCAAAGTGGAGACCAGAAAAATCCCAAACCTAAGATGTGATAGGAGGGGCCGGGTGATCACGGGATAAAGCCCATCAACCTTTTCTTATTGTTTATTGATCACAAGTTTGGGTAATTAAAATTGACCGTCTTTGGTGTTTGAGTGGATGGGGCATTTCGTGAGAGCACCATTCTGCCCCTCATTGAGATACCACCTGGCGTTTTTTAGTCCGCTGGCTTTAAAAGCTTTTTTGTTATTTCTTCAACTGATGGCAGTATGTTGGCTAAAAGCCACATGTTACATTAGAGGATATGATTAGCTATGTCTACTAGTAGAGAGCCGACGGTCACGCGTTTTTCGGATGAGAGCATTCTAGCAAATGCGGTGTCCCTTCCTAGGTAACCATTATTAGTGGTCATCGGACATTCAATGGCTCGCGGGTGAATGTGTCATCGCACTCTACCATGAATTTTGTGAAAGAAGTGGTTTATGCAGAGGAAGTCATGGACTACTACTTAGAAGATATCATCGAAGAGTTGGACATCCAAGGAGCGATCAAGTTCGAACGGGTGATGAAAAAACAGGTAGGGGGAGAATGACCCAACACATGGTATCTTAGTCACGTTCAATTATGACTGGCTCTATGAGCTGGTTCATGCATGTTGGTACCTCTACCATTTCCTGGGGCTGTACCACAGCTTTAGCTATAAAAACCCCGTCTATATATGTCGGGTGTGAATCAGGCATCCTCTTTTCCGACTTTCATCTCGCAGTGATGAGGTTGCAAGGACATTAAACCCCCGGAGGGTGAGTTTACTCGAAGTCTGTGTGAATTGTTCCAAGACCTTACACTTTAAGTCCTTATCGATTACGGCCAATTGTTGTAATGGCAGATAGCCTAAGCCTATTTCCTCTAAGCGATGTGGCGCTTATCTTCTGGAGTAGGAGGTTCTGGCAGTTAAGGATGGGGACTTATTCACTTTTCGTAATCCTGAGTATTTAGTCCAGCAGCGCCAAGCTCAACCTATGCCACAATTGTTAAGCAGGCACTCTTTGCTCCAGACCCATCTATTTCTAAAAGCACTGTCGCTAAGCGCCTATTCGGCAACTTTCTGTGGTGATACTCCCCGGGAACTCCCAATGAAGAGCTAGCGGCTCAAAGCGTTTAAATCACACCTTCCCTAAAACAGAGCTCCCCCTGTTCCCCATTGTATTTCTGGTCGTCTGAGTCACAGGAGGTAAACTCTCCAAATGTGTTCATTTAAACCGCCTTCGGGTAATCCTAAGGCTGTCTAGAAAGGAAAACAGTACCAAGGGAGATTTGGCTCTCACTTCGCTACCTTGGGCTGGAGCGGACGACACGGAGAAACGTGAGAATCCAAAAGAGATACATCGCCTATGAAACCGCCCCGTCAGCTAAAAGTTTCAAGGCGGAGGCAGTAAAAGATTCGCATTACGCGCACAACCTCCCCAAATAAGACCTCGAGGAGACAGTTTTCTCGGCGTTTTGTACGGCTAACAGTGCCCGGAGTTCTTCCTCCGAGAAGCGTTTGACCATTTCTTGTAGGGTATTTACTTTGAATATTGCCTCCGCATCTCCTCCGGGTTAAGCATGTAGAGCATATTCTTTTAATTGAATTTCCTCGGACTCCGGGCTAAGTGAAAGGAGATGCGGTGGTTAGTTTCCTCCCGTTCCCCCTAAGCCGTCTTTTTTGCAGGATTTCATACCTGGCGCGTACGCTCGGCACACCCTCCCGGGGTATAATGTCTTTGCAACCTTATCACTGCGGGATGGAAGTCGGGTAGGAGGATGTGCGATTAACACCCGAAATGATATTTCTGTACTTATATTTGCTATAAGTACTCCCTTTCATGGAGGAGCAGTTCAGCTAAACCTGGTTAGTATGTATACCAAATGCTATGGGTAATCTGTAGCAACATCAACATACAAGAAAATAACCCCAAATTTATTTTTACAGATATATTTCCCAAAATTACATATTAAATAGTAAAAGATGCTACCATTCATTTTTATTTAATAAAATTGCCGTCGTTTTCAACTGCAGCCTTTAGGTAGCATAGTAAACTGCTGCTGCCCTTCTTGACGTCCCCCTCTTTAATTTAGTGATCTTTTGCCTAAGCTTCACCATGGTGGTGCACGATAACTTGGTGGTCTCTCTCATCCACGATGTAGACATAATAAGCTAGAGTGTTCCAGTTTGGAGAGATGGGACGCCAGATTTTTGGAGTGATGTGTTAAATGGAATTGTTTGACAGCTAAGACTGGCATGCTGCAGTCCTTCTGACATATGTACCGTCATTCAGCGGCCAGCTTCTGGATCCACGGCAACACCAGCTCCTTCAGGCATTTAATTTAGCCCTTCGCATTGAGTCTGATGCCTAATGACCACCACAAGTATGATGATTTGACCAGCAAATAAGTCTTCCCATATGAGAAGACACAAAACATACCATGCTTACTACTATTTCAAAAATGTCTAGACGTTTTGCACGCCGTCAAATTCCTTGCTGTTTGGCCGACTGTGAAAGGGTCTTGGCAGAATCAATACACCTAAATAAACTATAAGCGCCTCCTGAACGATTTTTCTGTATGTGAATTTCGTTGAGCTAGGGCTAGGTTGCGTTTGCTTCTAAGCACAGCCGCCACTATTCCTGGTGGGCATACATGTCTTCACTAACGAGATTACCACGGTTTCAGAGATTTGGAAGTGAGTTACAAGAATTTCTGCTAGTTTTGCAGCCGAGCCCCATTCCATTCTCCAGGAGAGCATTCAAGCAAAACTCGAAGAAATAGTAGGCAAATTACTTTGAGTTTTAGAAGCTACAAGGAGCTACAAGGAAAAGAACTACCCTAGTAGACCTTACGGTCCATTCAAAGAGGGTATCTTTGGCGTAACAGTTGAGCTACTTTTCAAGACTTTGTCTAGATGCGACTTGAACTGCTCAAGTCGTACTGGTCCATGGAAAGCACTTCCTGTGGAAGTGCTTTCCATGGACCAGTACCACCGTGCAGGTGGTAGTGGCCCGACGAAGTCAATGTACACGGTCTCGAATCTCGACGAGGGGATATTAATGGGCAGGACTGGGGATTTCGTATGGCAAACGATCTTGGAAGACTGACATGAAAGGCATTCCCATGACCAGGAGCAAATGTCCCTATCCATATTAGGCCCAAAATATCTTGACTTAATTAGACGGAGGGATGCCTTAATTTTTGGGTGGGGCTAGTTGTGCAATTGTTTGAAGATATTCCTCCTGCATGCCGTAGGGACGAACGTTCGTCGGTATCTTGATGTTATTTAACACTATAGTTGAGCTTCTCAGGAAAAGTGAAGGATTTAATTGCGACTGTATTTATTATGTTTCTTCCTCGTTTTTCTGTGAGGAGCTGCCGACAGAGCACGGAGGTCAAATGAGTCAATTTGGACCGAATTGACGTTCCGAGATAGGCAGTCACCACTTACTACCTTGTAACCTTTGTGTAAGGAAAGGCATTGTCCTTTGAAACAAACGGAATTAATTCGTCCACAAGTTTTCCTAGCTGGGCACGGGTTAAGTCCTTCTGGGTGGCGATAATGGGCGTGGATTTTGACGGCTGGGACTTAATACACTTTTGCCTCGCGTATTTTTCTCAAATTCCTACCTGTAGAGCTGTTCTTTGGAGTTATTCCAGATTGATCGAAGTTCGAGAGGTGATGAGCTTTTCAAATAGCTATGGTTTGGTCCTCTTGATGAGTTAATTACCTTGGCCCTTAAGAGGGGGTAGATCTGTGTGGATAAAACTGTAGCTGGAAGCCGTTCGACAGTGTATGGAGGCAGTGCAGAGGACGTTATGGTATTAGACACTCTTTCAAAGCCTGAAATTCACCCAGCACTCCGTTTACACAACAAATTAAACGATCCGACAGTATACACGGCTATATTTTAATTTTTTCCGAACATTGGAAGTATATGAGCTTGTTTTCTCCGAAGACAATGCTCCGTGCCACAGAGCAAAGACGATGAAAGAGTTCTTGGAGGCTGAAAATATTTAGGTGATGATCTGGCCTGTGCAAAATAAAACGTATGGAAGAAACTTGATGAGAAGGTTATGGCACAAAACCGAAGTATGTTGAAGGTCTCTGGCAAAGATTGGAAGAAAAATAAAATTAAATCACGTCTGAATAATGCGACAAACTGGCTAAGCCCTGCGGCCAAAGATATATACTTCCCATTTTTTTTTTCCAATTGTCCCAAAAGATATGTTTTTTCTTCTGAGAACTCCATTTATACTTACCTTACTCTATTTTAGGACGTATCCTTTCTTCCAGTACACAACATTTTCCGCCTAACTTTATTATCCCGCTCTATGAAACAAAACTTGGGCAATATCAAAGGAAAATTTTAAAGAATATGATAATTTTGCAAATTTCATTGGAATTCAACGATTATTTTCAGGAAATGTAAACGGGTATTTTTTTTCCAGTGTTAGACAGTATGGTATATTAGGGCAGTAGTTACCTCACTGTATCAATTTCGCTGCATCGAGGTGTGATGCCTGAGTTAGTTGCAGCTATGTAGTTGTTCGAGAAACGTAGGAAGTGAATATATTGTCTATTTTCTTCTGCCCAATATTTGGAATTAAGCAAAAGAGGCAGAATTCAGAGGTGCAAAACAGAGAAGGTTTTGTTGTGCGAAGATGAGAGGTTATTTGGACGCGTAGACTTTGAGCGAATATCGTGATGTGTAAATGGTTTGTATTTCTAATTCATTTAACAAAATGTGGACGTATGAAGACTAAGTGGTGACATGATATTTCTACACTTATTTTGTTAGAATCACAATCATAAGTGGCCTGTTACAGAAGAATGCTTATCCTAGCAAATGACCTCTCATAAACTCACGTGGCTCAGGAGGTCATTATAACAGAGGCCAACTTTTATAACAAAGGAGAGGGAATAAAAATGCTCATATCCCTACTGAAGGTTCCTCCGAATTATGTTTAAAGGCAAATTATGCTTGCAATCTTGGAATATATATATATTTATATATATATATATATATATATATATATATATATATATATATATATATATATATATATTACTTTTTATAACTAAATATGAAATTCGAAGTTATACAGAAGAAGAAATTAACGGTAGAAAATGATAAATAAATTACAGTTAAGACAACAAATACATTAAAAAAAAGCAATGCAGACGCAGTAGCATAAAAAATCGGCAAATCAAAAATTCTTACATCATATGTAAGCCCAATCAGAGACAAACATAAATTAGTAATGAAATGAAATACAAAACCCGGCTTAAAACTATGTGGACTATATTTTAAATGGATATTTTGTATCGTGAGACTTTTGAATTGATTATTCCTCTATAATCGTACTTCTGCTTTTGATGGCTCTACGCTCTATCTAGCTCCTTCTCCAACTTTCCTACATTAAGTACACTAACGACCTTTTCTGGTAAACTGTTCTAATTTTCCACAATTCTGTTGCAGAGGAAGTACTTCCTGATTTTATATTTTGGCCACCTCTTAAATATTTTCTTACTTTATCCTCTTGTATTAGAGTCCTCCTGTAGATTGAACAGATCACTTTAGACATCCTCGTCATACTTTCCTTGCAGAATCTTGTAGGTTTATATCATGTTTCCTCTAGAGCATCGGTAGGCACGAGTTGGAAGACTCAGTTTTCTCACTCTGTCTTCATATGACAGATCCTATAAAGCAAAGCGGAGTTGAGTCACTGTGGATAGATATTAAGACCAGTAAAAATAGGATAATACACTTGATGAGTTAATGATCAGGTAACTAAGTAAAGGATGTGAAGTAGATATGGTTATTCTTGGTGACTTTAATTCAAATTCTGTGGACTGGGAAAATATGATAGGAAGGATAGAGCAAGTTGTAAGTTTATAGAATGCTTTGATGATAATTTTTTTGACTTAATTTGTTAATAAACCGACAAGGGGTACAGATATATTAGATCTGGTTCTTTCAAATGATGATCACTTGATTCAGGAATTAACAGTAAGCGAAGCATTGGGAAATAATGATCATCAGATGGTTCGTTTTAACTTGGGATTAGTGAAAGGAAGAACGTCAACAAACTCCACAAAAACTCCAAATTTTTATAGGGGCGATCACAATAAATTACGCAACTTGCTAAATCTGATTAGGTGGAATATAGAATTCAGAGGAAAGAATACGTATGAGATGCGGAACACTTTTCAAGAATATATTAAACATAGTCCAGGAGCAGTGTATTCCAATAGAGGCTATTAGGAAGAAATGTAGGAAGCCTTTGTGGTGGAATCAGGAGATAGCTAGGAAAGTTTCTGACAAGAAAAGGGCATACCAGAGATTACAGAGAGAGAAAGTACTTTTGACAAGTTATCATTATAGGTGGACCAGAAATAAGCTAAATAAGAATATTAAGAACAGCAAAATGGCGGCAGAAATTAATTTGGTTCAAAATAATAATAAAGATCCAGAAAAAACCTTTAGCTATTATAGAATAAATAACAAATCTATCAGTGATAAAATAGGGCTAATTGTAAAATAAAGAGTTTTTGAAAGAATCTGATGAGGAAATAGCAGAGGCTCTTAATGATTTTTTTTCTTCAGTATTTACAGAAGAGAATCCAGATATATTTATTGATGATAATTTTAGGTCAAGGAAAGTAGTGGTGAATACCATTAATGTGAACACGGAAATAATTAAAGGGTTTATATTAGAGTTAAATACGAGTAAGTCATCTGGCCCAGACCACATTCATTCTAGATTACTCAAAGGTGTAGATAGTATTGCAATAGATCTTGAGAAGATATACATATACTAGATCACTATAACTTGAGGAAATACCTAATGATTGGAAATTATCGAATGTAGTGCTATTTTTTAAAAAGGGAAGTAAAGAGGACCCGAATAACTTTAGGCCTGTAAGCTGAACTTCTATCCTTTTTAAAATTCTTGAGAAGATAGTTAAGAAGGGGATTTCTGACCATCAAGATTGTGGTAGGTTAATAAATTATGCTCAGCATGGGTTTAGAAAGGGGGGATCTTGTTTAACAAATTTACTGGATTTCATGAATTACTCGTTGGTTACTAAACAATTAGAAAAGGGAGAGAATGTTGATATAATTTACTTAGATTTTAGCAAAACTTTTGATAGGGTTCCACATAGGAGACTAGTTCACAAATTAAAAATGCATGGAATATGTAGTAAAGAATTGGATCACTGAATGGCTGAAAGACAGGAAACAGAGAGTTGTGCTGAATGGGGTGAGGTCATAGTGGAGGGACGTTATCAGTAGCATATCTCATGGATCCGTTCTAGGCCCTTTATTATTCATAGTTTATATAAATGATTTTGGGGAGGCTGTAAATAGCAAAGTGTCAATTTTTGCTGATGACACTAAATTGGCAGTTGTAGTCAAAGAAGTTGAGGGCAGCTTTAAAGTGCAGAGTGACTTAAATAAGTTTTTAGCTTGGGTTCAAAAGTGGCAGATGACATTTAACCTTAAAAAATGCAAAGTTCTTAACATGGGAAGGGATAATAGGGAATTTAGCTATGAAATGGATGGGTATTGGCTAAATTTAGTTGAAGATGAGAACAACTTAGACGTAGTAGTAGATACGTCAGTGAAGTTTTCAAAGGAGTGTATTGAGGCAAAAAATAGATCAAATAGGGTGCTAGGATACATTAAGAGGAATGTTAGCTAAAAAAGTAAAGAGGTTATCCTTAAACTCTACAACTCGTATTTTAGGCCACATTTAGAGTATGGGATACAAGCATGGTTGGCACACTTTAGACATGACATCAATCTGCTAGAGTCATTACAAAGCAGGGCAACAAAAATAATACTTTTTCTGAAGCACCTTGAATATGAAGATAGACTAAAGGTATAAATATGTTCTCATTTGAGACAAGATGTGTGAGGGTAAATATGATTGAGCTTTTTAAAATCTATTCTGGGCTGGATAAGTTGTATTTTAGCAAGTTATTTGAGTTGGAAAGAATAAGACTAGGGGTCACTATTTAAAAATTGAAAAACAGAGGTGCGGGTTGGATGTTAGAAGATATTTTTTCACCAATAAAGTGGTAGATTACTGGAATAGTTTGCATCTGAGACGGTTGACAGTCCAAACTTGAATGTTTTCAAACGCAGATTAGATGATTATATGGGGACGGAGGGTTAACTTTGGGGGGTATTCTGGACTCTTTCCTGTGGATGCAATTATAAATTATTGTATAATATGAATATTTGGATTTTGATGAGTCTTGATGATGATGCCTTTTGTTTTTAACACATTCCTGTGTATGGTTCTAATTGTATATTGTAGATGAATGATCAGACACAATCCTATGGATTGTGAAATTGTATATTGTAGATGCATGAACTGACACAATCCTATGGATACATTTTGTGGGTGGGTTTTGACAAATGCGGATGACATGTAAAAGGCCCTTGTGGCTTTTGTCATCCGTAAAATTATGTTAATCGTATGTTATGTTATATAAAAAATTAGAATAACAAAATAAAAATTAAACTAAAGTTAAGAACAGGAACCGAAAGATTCAAAAGTGAATATTCGAACAAAAGTAAACTTTGCTTTGATTCAAAATAAATAAAATATGGATAAAATAAATTAAATATAGTGTTTTACACGAGTTACAGTTACATTTATTAAAAATACAACTATAAATAATCAAAATTTTTATTAAGTGAAATAGAGTGGAGTTGAATAGTAACTAGAGTTCAATTGTTGATTTATTTAGTATTTGGATAAATAATGATTGCCAAATATTGAGGCGAAGGATTAATTTTCAGTACAGTAAGTGAAGAATTACAATAATTAATTTAATTACTTACTGAAGAATTTCCGGCTCAGCAATGGGTATACATGTGTAATGAGAAACAGCTTTATGTTTAATAATTCTCAGATTTAATTGCAATGTAGTTTTAGTTACGTAGCAATTTTTCCAACTCTTAAACAAAAATTGCTAGACAACTGAGGACCTAAGCAAAGAGAAGAGCTTCTCCCTATAAGCCAGATTGCTTTAAAAAGAAAATTTATTGAATGGAATAAAGCAAAAGTTTGAATGTGGATAACACTTTGAAGCCAGCTGCTTTAATAATTTATTTGGTAATAGGTCCTATGTAAGTAATTTTAAAATACATTTTCTGCTTTTGAACAGGACTTACAAATTTCTCTAATATATGATATCTGTGAAAATAAATACATTTAGAGTATAATGTATAACTGAAGTGGTTCTATAACTTAGTAATGATATTGTGAAACAGTTTGGTAAGCAGAGAAAATATTAGTGCCAAGCAGTTGTACTGGAGCCTCTTACATTGGCAGCACTGTTAGCTCTCTTGGAGCTAGGTTTTCTGCTCATATGGGGATTAGTTGGCGCCCAAACACAATATTAAATAGAAAGGAAAAGTCATCTATTAGGGAACACACCATAAGCTGTAAAACTGACATTTCTATTAAGAATTTTAAAGTATTAGCCTTTAACAACAACAAACTTTGCCTGAGAACCATCGAATCTCTATGTATAAAACACTACAAACCTACACTCAATGAAGGTTTAAGTGCAAAATCATTACTAATTAACTAATTTTAACTACAGTTTGTTAGTTGGTTTGCCTTTTAATAAACCAAGCGTCACTGTAACCTATAAATACTAGCCCCTTGTTAAACCCACCATTCACTCTTTAGGATGGATCCGCTTTAGTAAGTACCCAAAGTTACCGTTTTCATATTAAATGCTTTTTAACTCTTACAGTCTTTAGAAAATTAAAAGCAAAGTTTAAATTTACTATCTTTGAATAATGCCAGGTCAATTTCTTTTATAGTTTGTAATTAATTTTGGCAATAATCCTTAAATTTATTAACTAATTTTGGAGTCAGTCTTAAAGCAAATTTAACTGTTGCCAAGTCTTATTTAATAACAAAAAATTTAACTTATAGTACTTTTTACTGATATTTTATAATTGGTCACCTTTTAGAAATAATGTCTTGTTGGCCTTTTCAAGTTTTCTTCGTATATATTAACTTTGTAAACTTATTCTAGCCTGAAGATGAAAACTTGTAGTTTTCGAAACGTAGTGAAAAATTAAAAGATGCTACATCCGTTTCTCGTGGCTTTGAAATTTATCCTCAATATTATATATATATATATATATATATATATATATATATATATATATATATATATATATATATATATATATATATATATATATCGTAGAATTACCCACAGGCATATACATTACTTCTACCAGAAATGCGTGCATGCTCAATTTCAAACGAGCGACCTTGACTCAACTCTGGTCACGACAGAAATGGGGGGTAGAAATGGGGGAGAAGTTTAGGACCAACTTCCCTGAAGAGCTGGTATTGAAATACAAACGATAGAGTGCAGTTGGCCGATATTAAATTGAGGAAGACTGCGGGCTATGAGGCTTATGAAAAAGTAGGAACAAAAAAAAATTAAATATTTAGGCCTTATACACAATAAATAGTCTAAATTCAATAATGGCAATAAATAGTCGATGTTTACAATAATCGAACTAACAGAGCTACTCCAGCGAGCTCTACAGGGGTGTAAAGAGGCTATATAGCATATGTACATACGCACACAAGGATGACTGACAAGGAGGCCACATATGATTCCTCTCAGCCTTGATTGGTTCGAGGATTTACGAGATGAAACGGGACTTTAACCAGGGAGAGTTAAACCTCTAGTAGTATCTTTAACTGGAGCGAGTATTCGTGGCAAACGAAATGTACCGACACATGGATGGGCCAATTGAGTAGGGCTCAGATCCTTCGGTAGAATTTTAGCCTTCGGCTCCTAGGTAAATGTAGCGCGATCGAGAATGACGTATTTTGTTGTAAAAGGTAGCCCAATACTGTCGATGCCCAATTGGGACCAGCCGAAATCGTTACTGCCTCCGCCAAGGGTTGGCGAGTGAGAATCTCTCAACGAACCAACACAACGCTTGAGGGATCGGAAGTACTCTCGTAGTGGGTTCTTGATAACGCAACGGGAGGCCACAGAAGCGCTCGTTTGAGATTCCAATCCCTCGCTTATCGCAGAAAGCAGTTTGATATTCTGAATGTTTCCACGGTCTTCGCTCACATGGTCTGACTTTGTGGTTTCGACAGGGCAAAGGGCGGCAAGAAGTTTCCATTCTCGACAATATATCAATATATATATATATATATATATATATATATATATATATATATATATATATATATATATATATATATATATATATTGTGTGAGTGTATGTCTCTGTGTGTCTATACATTTACACTAACATACACACTCTCTCTCTCGTACACGAGAGTGTAAACGTAACTGACCATTGAATTTGCCTTTGGTTACTCTTCCTTCTAAATCACAACAAACTCGGTTCACACAGAACTTTCATCTAACCATTTCGTTCTATTTGCACATTAACGCCAATCTGCTAGACTGAATCCCTATAAACATTTCCCAAACTTTCTCACGACTTTATTATCGATCCTTTTCTAACTATTTATCTCTCCTCCCATAAATTCCTTTTAGAGTTTCTGATCTGCCCTCTCTTCCATTCGTCTTTCTCATTTACATTAACGACATAGAAATCGGAATAATTAACAAGTTATCAATGTTTGCAGATAATTCCAAAATTGGCGGCCATGCAAAAACTTCCGAAGACCCAGCACTGATTCAAGATGACATAAACAAATTGGTTGAATGGGCGAGCAAATGGTAAATGAATTTTAACGTCGCAAAGTGCAGCTCCATCCACATTGGTATAAACAACGCGAGAACCAATTATAAACTGGGCGGAACCGACATACCAAACGTCAACGTAAAAATGTTCTGGGTGTAAAAATTTCCAGCAACCTTAAATCAAGTAAACAGTGCATAGAGGTTGTGAGAAAGGTAAACAGGATACTAGTTCTCATAGGGTGTACATTTCAAAATAAGTCTAAAAGATGTATTCTAACACTTTAAAATGCACTTTTTAGGCCACATTGGGAATATTGCAGGCAGTTTTGGTCACCACATTTAGAGTGCGACACAGAAAGATTAGAGAGAGTCAAGCGTCAAATGACCAATATGATTCCTCAGCGGCGAACAAGTAATTACCAAGACAGTCTTAAAGCTCTAAATCTATTCTCTCTTAGACAGAGACGCATACGCTAGGACATGATAGAGTTATTTATGTAAAATCGTTCATGGTTTTGAAAATGTAAACAAATCCAAATTTATAATAAAAATATCCAATGAATCAAGGCGTGCTCACAACGTTAAGCTTGAGGAAGGTCACTTTCGGGCAGTCGAAACGAAATTCTTTTTCTTTAACAGAACCATAAGAATCTGGAATAATTTACCAGAAGCAATGGTTAACGCAGCTAGTATAGTTTCATTTAAAGACAAATTTGATATATGGATGATGACAAACCACAACCCAGACTTGTTTTACGGTAGCAAATTTTTCCTGCCTCGCATTTACTTTGCCGTTTCATAGAGATTTTTGGTCCATACTCCTTCTGGTAACCTAGTGAAGATCAGTAGATCTGTTGCTACCAGACTTTCGATGTAATCTTGATGTAATCTCTCTCTCTTTCCTTCTCTCTCTTTCTCTCTCTCTATCTCTCTCTATCTCTCTCTCTCTCTCTCTCTCTCTCTCTATCTCTATCTCTCTCTCTCTCTCTCTCTCTCTCTCTCTCGAACACACATCAAGGAACAATAAATTCAGACAATGCTCCTCCCTAAAAAAACCCAGTGGTCTCGCACGTATAAAACAAGCGGACATTATGCCAGTCGATCAAATCACCTCTGGAAACACACGTATCTTCTATTCCTCTTCACGTTGTGCTCTATCCACCGAAGAAGACTTTTTCTACCTATTCTTCTACTCAAGCAGTCCTCAGTGAATAGTATTCACAAGTTTTTCCATCTGAATTCTCATTTAATCCTTCCATCGAAAAAGGTATTTAACCACACCGACTCTAATCATTCATCCTGATAAACTCCAAGCTCAAAACAAAGTTATTTTTATCAACTTGTTTATAAATACAAATACGAATCTATTTGGTAAACAACTTCATAAGCGAACTCAAATCTCGAACTTGGATTAATAAGCAGAGAAGAAATATTTGTTTTATTCTTTTAAAATATCTGTCACCGATCTTTTCGTTCATACTTATGCATTTCTTCTATGGTTCCCCCATATTATTCGTATCATGTATAGTTTCTCAGTTTCTGCGCGTGTTTTGTAGTCAAGTCCGTCTTTCGCTCACATTAGTTAAAAATGAGAAGAATAAATTTAATGTAACTTTCTTCTAACTCTTTATTAACTACAGCATTATTTAATTATATATTAAACGTTTAAATTTTAATTTGGATAAAACCCTTGGAATTGAACCAAAGGACGAAGAAAATAGTCTAAATAAATTCATAGTTATCAAATTTATAGCCCAATTAACAAATATAATTACATGAACCAGCTTAAGACCCTAGAATCCCTTTGAGACTAATTCAAAAATAGTGGAAAGTAGGGAAGACAGAGCTGAATCGCATATAAAAGGAAGAGAGGATATATACATATACAGATTTCATTTCGCTATTTTGATTGTAAAAAGATTTAAGACTGCTACATCAGTCTTAAATCCTTTGTTTAGTAACTTGGAACTGTTAATTCCTGTTTCTGCTTGGGTATTTAACTGAAAACTTGAGTCATACTTTATATTTGAGCGAAAGCAAATTGAGGTGCCACAGCCTTTGTTCGCATGAAATACTTTCAAGGGTTCTTACAAACACCGCAGGCATATAAGATAAGATTACTATCTCGATTTAAACATAAAATGACTAGCTAGGTATATCAAAGCCCTATTCCCATTTTTGAAGGTATATTGGATTATTTTAAAAAAATTAGCCAATTTATTATGAAGTCACTTCAATCTTTGACCATTTTGACTGTTCAAAATTTGCTCACCCACATTTTATTCTCTTCGTAGGTTGTAATGATATCTATGTTCATTATTTTACACCTGTCCATTAATTTGGTTTCCCTATCCGTCTTTTTGTAAGGTTTCCATCACTATAATATTTTGCCGTGTACCTAGTTTCATCTCATTAGGATCATTTTAGATTTAAAAAAGTTTAAATATATTTAAAAAAAGAAAGCCCGTGAACAGCTGCATAAAGAACGCCGATAATGAGCGATGTCCATGCTGAACTATATACATTTACAACTATTCTCTGTTTACTGATTTACATTTTAGAACGGTACTTCTTATTCCTTGCGATTTTACCCTTATTAAGAGACTTTTATGCGTAACGGCCTCAAAAGCCTTTGAGAAATCGAGATAAAATATCTACAACTTTCTCTTGGTCAAACAAATTTTGTGATAATTTCATGAAAAAAATCAAACAATTTAGTTAAGCATGCGTAATCACGCCGAAAGCCGTGTTATGTGTCATTTATTAAACTATTTATCCTATGATGATCTACAATCCTATCTGTAATAAAAATAAACTCCAAGTACTTGCCAACGAGCGAAGCAAGGGAGATAGGCTGAAAAGTTCGAGGTTCATTCTTTATGCCTCTGATACAAGTTGGTGTTACATTTACTTCTTTATATTGGTTTGCAACTATTCCTTCACGAATGGACTTTTTGAAAAAATTAATAAACGGGCTTGTCATTTGAATGCTTTAAGAAAGCTCAGCTAGATATTATTGGAACCAGGTGCTTAGGAACTTTATATTTAGTTAATATAAAATCTGCTTTCATTTTTCTTTGGCGGCATTTGAAAGCGGTTTTTCTGCGAGAATATTCATCACGGCTTGTATCATAGTTAAGTTACTTGTATCTTCCATGGTTAAAAACTCCGCTAAATGTTCAATTAATGTCTTCACCACATGGTCCATATCGTCACTAAGGACACCCTTGGCATCCTGAAAAGGCCTTTTGCACCTTCTAATTAGCTTAAAATTATTTACAATGACGGAAAATTTCGTGGATTTTCTTTTAAATTCCTTTTAAATCTGAAAGATATGATTTTTAATCTGCGCATTCCGACGTCCGCTAGCAAGAAACTTATATAAAACGGCATTTTTTTAACCGTTTGTAGTTGAAATTTTCGCAAAAGAATTTTAGTTTCGGAAAATACATTAAAGTTTGTTATAATAGGAAGTAAAACCAAAACATTCTGCTCCCAATCTTTTTTCGTCTTTCCTTTACAAATACCGACTTTCAAAATCAATAAGTTTACTTTAATCATTTTTTTAGACCAAAAAAAGGGAAGGGCGAATTTTTTTAGTTGAAAGGCGTTTTTATGTTTTTATAGTTTAAATTTCTATTTTATTTTACTTCTTTGTTTACTACTTTTTTCGTAATTATTATATGCAATACAGTGACAGCTGGTATTAAACTGGAATTACTAAGCAATCGGTATTACTTGTATTGGCAATATTGTTAGGCCTATAATTAAGTTCTTGCTCTAGTTAGAGAAGCTCAGGATCAGTATAGAGCAGGGGGCGCCAATCTTTTTGCCCCAATGACCCCCTGCTGGATTCCTTGAATTTCAAAAGAAGGATATGCAAAAATTCATACAAATTTTAAAATTTATTTAGGTTGTTGAAAAATGGCTTATAATAACGCAATTAGATTATTATAATAATTACTATGCCTAACTCTTATTTAAATTAGAACTTAATATATATATATATACTTTTTCAATGAAAGGGGAACTTTTATTTGGTTTTCTAAAGGTCTTTATTCTCGATGCTAAATACGTCAGCTTAAAACGCGAGTCTGTTCGTTTTTCAGTTTCTATTTTATTCTTTCATCAAAATTGGACTTGAATGACTGACACCAGTTCTAACCATGCATGCGATTGGAGAGCGGGTTAGAATGACAGAGTCATTACTAAAATATGTTGGCAATATTCTCATAACTATTCTTCCGATTCTAACGAAAGTTGAAACCGTGATGTTGTTTTACATTCTTTTTCGAATAATTTAATTGACAAGATCTTTCCAAGTTTAGTCGGAGAATTATTGAAAATTTTGAAGGTTTTAAGGTCATAAATCAGAATAAGTGAGGCGCGTGACTTTTAGGTCAGCGGACCTTGTTTTAATCCGGCAAGATTGGTTCGGCTAAAATAATGGTGAAAACATTACTTTGTTCTTCCATGAACTATAGATAGTGATAAACCTGATAAAAAAAATGACCTTAAATTTTCGGATATTTTGATAAGAGGAGGAATAAAAGTGGAGCCGAAATTCTTTTGTTGAAGTCTACAATTCCACAAACCTCAGTAAATAATAACCCTTCGATAATCACCTAACCCTGATCCTCGGTAGCCTAGTGGATACTGCTTTCGATTTCTGCCGTCGAGGCACGGGTTAAATCCCACCAAGCGCTCTTTCAAAACTATCAGTGCTGTTATTACTGGCTGCCCATTAGGTGTAAACACTGATACTCACCCTTATGACAGCTAATTAACTCCACACTCATTATCATCCACATATTTATCAAATCCCGTTATTATTCCCTTTCCAATTTCACAGTACACACACTTTCTCTCATCTGTACTAGAACCCTGAGAAAGAAGTACTTGTCTCCCCCTAACTGGTTGGTGTCAAAAATATAAAATAAGACCCCGACACCCCATTTTTAAACGAAGATCTTCACTTGTGATGGTCCCTCCTATCTTGATGTGCATTTCACTTTCTTCTCGGGAGATCTCGTCCACGAGGCGAAGGACGAATGCCACTAACTACCTACCACCGAAGCTCTCTTCAGAAGTAGTTGTAGTACTCCGTCGCATAGTGTGGCAAACAATCTGTAGCCCCTCTGTTTAATGGAGAAGGCAGCTGTTCACTTAAATATTCACAATAGATGGTGGCCACATCAGGAACCCTTTTCTTGAGATAAAATTCCTATGGTCTGGCATCAGAAACATAATTTAATTTGCTGTAAAAATAAGAGTTTATATCTATGGAAGCACCATAGATATGTAATTAGAGGCAATGGATCACTTAATAAACCTTTTGTAACTGTAGCTATACTATTTAGGGCAGAAAGTTAAATGCAGCTAATCCTTAAATTGTCTTATGATGCCTAGAAGATCTAGCGACAAAATTTCACTTTGGTCTTTTCCTTTGGTTAGAAGCATTAATTTCCTTTCGTTTTTGGCTCTATTAAATAAAAAAGTAAATTTTAATCCATAAACTTTGTTTTAGTGGCTAGGACATCAAATATATTAATTAGCCCATTTTGAGTAAATAACATTATTTTGATGCAAATACTAAAAATAAATAAAAAGTTTCAAGTGTTATGTTGATTTCAGTTATGGTATAACCAGGATATATTATATTTAAAAGGATATAGAAATAATAATACAGTAGGAATAGCTATTATTTCACTTATATTTTGTTTTTTTTTTGCAACATGGAGAGCAATGGCAGTTCTCTTAAATTCTACATAGATTCAGAACTAAATTGTTGAAAAATTAACTCCAGAGCTTTCTAGAACTTTCAAGAATTGTTTATATGTTTGAAGAATTTCTAGAACATTCTTGTAATGTAGATTACTGTATAAATACAAAGAAAGCCTTCTCAAAAGATCAGTTTAACTCTAGCCGTCACAGCGCACACATTATCACTAGTCATTAATAGAAGCATTCATCACACATGGCATCAAGAGGTTGTAAGCATCCGACAGAGGCATTTTGCTATCTCTGCGGCAAATCTATTAATAAAATAGCGAAAATGTATGAAGTCATTTATCTAGATACAGAGGTGCAACTGGGGATAGAAACCCATTCTACCACAATCAAAATGTTCTCAACGAACTTGTATTGCTATTGGTCTTACAATGTCCAATACCGAGCTTTTAACTTCTAGACTCAAGCAGTGGGATTTTTCAGATGACAGTGTGAAAATATCAGGTCAGAGAAAGTGTCACCAGTGTTTTTCAAGCTTTTTTACACGTCAGGATGAGCTTTGCCTTCATCACAATGACACCGATATATTTGAGGCAATCGGAATCGTCTGTAATACCAACGAGTGGCCCCTCTTCATTGACCTCTTGTCTAGGAGCTTTAAAGCAGTGCTGCTTCATAACTGGAAGATGTATTCATCTCTTACCTTTTGCTCACACGGTTAAACTCAAAGAGAAATACAGCACTGTCAAGAATTCGATAGATGCATCGAAATATGAAGAGTCTGGTTGGGGGATTATCGGTGACTTCAAAATGGTGGCCTTCTTGATGGGTCTTCAAGGTGGCTTTACCAAGTTTCCTTGTTATCTTTTCCTTGGGATAGCCGGGACACCGTGTCACACAACAGACCGAGTTTAGTGTGAAGAGAAACAACGTTAAATCGGAGCCTTTGTTTGACCTCTCAAAAGTACTCTTTCCTCCTCTGCCCCTAAAATTGGGCCTTATGAAACAATTCTTCAGAGTTCTAGATAAGGAGAAAATAAAGCATGTGTTGCAATTAATAAAATAGAATGAACATTATTGGAAGCTCTGTGGTGAATTAAAGGTTTTTTGTCTTGTTATGGGCTTGCAGGATGGATACCCCTAGTACTGCTGCTTCATCTGTGAATGAGATAGCCGTGCAAGAGTTTCCCACTATATCAGGAAAGACTCGCTACCTCGTCAATTATTGGAGCCTAAGATGAAACATGTTCAACATCCACCTTTCACCGATTGAAACAAAATTTTCCTACCACCATTACACATAAAACTGGGGTTCATGAAAAACTTTGTAAAACCTTTGACGAATATGGTCAGGAATTCAATTATTTACCATTAAAATTCTCTTCTATGAGCGAGGCCTAGATAAAAGTGGGAGCTTTCATTGATCCTCAGATTCGAGAACTTCTTAAAGATGATGAATTTGAATCAGCCCTTCATGGAGAAGCGATAGCTGCTTTGGGGGCATTCAAGTTAGGGGCGAAGGGATTTCTAGAAAACAGAAGGGAAGGAAACTAGGAAGAATTGGAGGAAAAACTCATCAAGACTTAGAAGAAGATGGGATGTATCATGTCACTTAAAATCCCCTGTTTGGGCTCCCATTTCAGACTTTTTTACAGCGTACTGTGGGGCAGTTAGTGAGAAACATGGTGAAAGGTTTTACGAAGTTATTTCAACAATGGAAAAGCGGTACCAAGGTAAATGGAACACAGCAATGCTTGCAGACTATTCCTGGACATCGTAAGCGTCAAGCAAAAAGGCAGAGAGTGGATATGGATTAGAGTCTAAAACATAATGACACATACCGTATGCTATAAAAAAATAATCACATATTTTATTTCATGTATCTTTAAACCTAGAGCGTATAAGCATTTTTCAATGTGATATTGGGATTCAGTGCATGAAAATACATAAGAATTAACAAGTCTTATTTAAGAGGCACACAACTTTTCAAAAATTGTTTATCAGTGCATAATTGCTTAGATTCAACTTTATTACATGGAAAAGATCTTCAAAACATCACGACTGAGAACATCAGCGAACTTTTATTTATCTTTTGGAGAAGGAATTTCTGCGTGCAAAGTAGTAACTTCGTCAGAAGCAATAATTTCATACTCGATATCGGACCACATCATGCCGGAGGTATAAACAGACAAAGCTGAACTAAACGAGCTAAAATCCCCAAATTACTCACTGACTTCTGATAGTCAAAAACTCGCAGGGCACTTAAGGAATTCGATATAATTTTGTACAAAGGTACCTTATAGTTAACCCTATCGAAAGCTGAACTGAAAATAAAAAGTCGAGTCTTGCTTCATGACCAGCATCAAGAAACACTTGTATGGAGTGAGTGAGAAAGAGAAGGCTATCAGAGGTACCGAGACCATTTTTAAAACTGATTAGGCAGTAACAAGTTATTATCATCGAAAGAAATTAGTTTTTTTGCCAGCAAATGCTGAATATCTTAGATAAAACAGGGCTTTAGATATGGGTTAATAACCATCAGGGTGAATAGAAGGTGTAAATATCTTAGGAATCGAGGAACATTTTCAATACACGAGCATAGTGGAAAATAGACTCGAGGTAAAAGAAATCTAAAAACCTCAGGAAGTTTTGGATCTCTTCGCATTAAAATATTATTTATGAAACTTGATATACGATTTTTTTTTAGAAATATACCAAATAATGAAGACAGTTAAATTTTTCCTTAGTAACAAGCGGGAAATAGAAATTTATGTGAAATTTCCGGGAAAAACTAATACTATATTAAAGAATTTACCGTCCTAGAAATATTCGCATCATTTCTTCGTCTGTCCAAGCTTCATGGAGAAAATTTTAATAGATGTATGATTTAGGAGAGCGATTGAACTTAATCATTTTTTCGATTTCTAGAAAGAAAAATAAATGTTCTAAAAGGCAAATGTGCCTTTCTTTATTTTTTCTTGTCCATTTTGTGCAAAAACTGCGCAATACAAGTGTAAATGGCAAAAAAGGAAAAAAAAAGGAAAAGATGAAGTGAGAATGGTCGACTTTAGGACATGTTAGTGACGGCGAGTTCCCTGAAATACGATATAAAAAATAAATGTCCTTTATAAGGCCAAAAGTAAAATTTTACAACGCAAAAGTTTACAACACATTCATACAAACATGGTTAAGTACTTGGTTGCATAACTCTAGTTGCATAGCTGCGCGCGACTTTAATTTTTTTTAGGTGCGACTTTGCCGCCGGATCTGGTGCGACTGCGACTTTTTTACTTTATTTTTGGCCCCTGCAGTGGGACTTTTTTTCTGGGTGCGGCTCCGTTAAATTACAAAGTAAACTTTAGCGCGATAACAGAAACATGTTTTTATAAGGAGGAAAAACACCTATAAAACAGCCTCGGCATTTTCTTTTAAAAAACTCGTATTTGTTCCTATTCAAAGTCGCGGAAAGTTGGGGGAACGACTTTGCTTAGTTCGACTTTTTCAAAACATTTGCGACTTTCGGCTTTGCGCCTCCGAAATTCATAGTACGGCAAAGTCACAAAGTCTCAACTCGTTGCCGCAACGCCCAGCTCTACCTAGTTGTCAATTATAGCTTACAGGTCATTTGAATAGTCACCCATATTTCTACAGATGCTTGGGCTGTTTTTGTTCCATTCCTCCTAACGTATTTTCTTCAAACCACATAAGTTATGCAGATCTTGTTTCTGAATTATGAGTTTCAATTCCTTCCACATATTTTCAATAGTATTCAGGTAAGGAGATTGACTTGAATATTCTAAAGCATTAATTCTACCTGCATGCAGCTAATTCTTAGTTAGTTTTTCTGTATGCTTTGAGTTAATCTCTTGTTGAAATTCCCATCCTGATTCAAATTTTGGAGAGACAATTCTAGATAACAAATTTCTTTTCAAAATTCAGATGTATATTTCGCCGTTCATTCTTTCTTCAACTACCTCCATTCTTACAACACCCAATGTACAAAAAGAACCTGATAAATTTGACTGTAGGGATCGTATTCTTTGGCGTGTAAGCTTCACATTTCTTTCTCCAATCCCTGCTGATTGAATTTCGACCAAAATATTCTATTTTCGTTTCATCTGACTAAAGGATTTGTTCTAAGGACGTTGCCTGTTTATTTAAATGTCCATTTAAAAACACAAAGCGAACTTTACAGTGAGTTTTCGTCAGGAGTAGTGCTTTATGGAGTATAGTTAAAGAGATCATAACAACGCAGTGTTCTAATTATTGTATCCTAGCTAATTTACGATCTACCTGTTTCCAGATCTTCATGCAGCTCTTTAAGAGTAGTATGTGGTTTATTACATACTGCTCTAGCAAATTTTTGAGATACACATTCCGTTAACTTCCGAGGGTTTCGTGAACATTTCAAAGGATGAATTGAATCACGAAACTTTCACTTGCGTATTATGTTACCAAATGAATTTAAAAGGAAATTTTTTTTTAGGAAGATCTTGAATGATCTGTTTGTTTTCCCCCATAATGAAGATATTGACGGGACAACTATCTTGTAAGAACTGACGCAGTAGCCTTACACGATGACAAAAGAAATCTCACATATAGATTTGAATATTTTAAATATTTGGGAACAAATTAGGATATGATTTAATGAGATATTTTATAGATTTAACATATTTATATGTATATATAATATGTGTTGTAAACTTTTGCGTTGTTGAATTTCACTATTATACTTATGAAAAAAAATTTTGTTTACCTTTTTGATTTTCTGATCGTTACATTGTATTTATTACATAAAGTTCCACGCTTTGCAAATTTCATTTACCTGCATAATTGAAGTATTTAAATTTTTATTTCTAACATTATTTTGTAAATTTTTGCGGTCCACGTTAATTAAGCTCCCCTCAACGACACGAAACTGATAACACCAATATGATTTTAGTGTATATATATATATATATATAAAGACGAAGTTTGGAGACCCTGCCTCATCATCAGGAAACTCTAAGTTTCAAAGATAACTCGATTAAATAATTACAACTTTCGAAAGAATCAAATATTATATACATAAGTACATACATGTACATTTATTGTTAAAATCCTAAGGTAATGGGACAGGGTGTAGATCAGTGGTTCTCAACTTTGTTTGCCCTATGCACTCCTTTCGCCATATTTCAGAATGTTATTACCCCATTTCTAAGATTGTCTGTCTCAAAAGGTCCATTCCAAATAATATGCATAAAATACTGAAAATCCTATATTTTTTCCATATTAGTACATATACATTTACATGAATTATTTTTATATGTGAGCTTTATAAATTTTATATCAATTCAAAATGTTTAATTGATTTTAAATAAAACTTGAATAAAAATTAAGTAGAATTTTATACTCATAATTAATTACTCAACTGATCATACTGAAGCATATTGAAATAAACCAAAAAGTTAAAGAGAATGCCAAAGTATTGTAATTCAATAAACAAAAATAGAATGCCAGCGTAATTTTATTCAATAAACGAAAAGTTCAATAGAATACCAGGATACTCTAAGCTTGTAATTCATTTTATTCAGGTTGAAGATTACAGTCAATGAGAAACTTGAGATTGTTTTTTTCTTCGCCAATTCTGGGATACGCGGATGAGTGCTTGAAAGGGCACAGGGCAGGTCATTGTCAACCTCTAGTCTACTACGATGCTTCGTTTTAATTTGCAACAGAGTTGAAAAGCAGGACTCACAAAGATATGTTGAAAGAAATGAAAACAATGCATGCATTGCTCTTTCTGTCACCTTTTGGGTAGTAATCGCACATCATGGGCCAGAATTCTGTAATTGATTTCTCATCGAACATATATCTTGCTCCTGAATCAGTATTTAGCTCCAGAAATTCATCTTGACAATCATCCGAAACCTTTTCAACTGACAATTTGAATGGACTTCGCACTAAATCAAACTCATCATCACTGAGTTCAGGAAAATATCGGCTGAACTCATTTTCTACTGCTGTCAAATGCTACAAAATTTTATTTCTTTGAAAATTGTGGAAGCACTTGGTCTTTGCCACCACCCACAAGAATGGATCAGCGTTTCTCAAACATTGCAACATTTTTTATATTGACCTTTCTCTTCCAATTTCCCTGCTTGTTTCTGAATCTTTCAAGGCATCCACGAATTTTATGATGTTTGTATTACTTCATTGCATCTAAAGATTCAGTTTATTCAGCTGGTCAAAAATATCAACCAAATAGGCGAAGCGCATGATCCACTCCTCATCTTCCAGCCAGGCAAAAAAATCCATCTTACCCTGAACTTAAAAAAATAATTTGAGCTCATCTCTAAGCTCAAATATTCGCTCAGTTACATTTACTCTTGACAACCATAGAACCTTTGCGTGGAAAAGAAGCAAATGATGGCCTGCATCCATTTCAATACATAACTGCTTGAAAATTTGTGAGTTGAGAGCTCCTCCTTCGACAGAATTCGCAATTTGAATTGTTTGATCCCAAACCTTCACCAGTTGAGCTGGAAGTATTTTGAGGCCAGTGCCTGACGATGGATCATAAATGCCTTTCCCTTTTGGAGCTTTCTTTTTCACGCAAACTTGGAAACCGGAAGTTGTAACCAACGTAGATGGTGCTCTATCTGTAGACCACCCACAGTGTCGTAGGTTAACCCCACACACCTTACACCAGATTAATATAGATGTCGTAGGTTAACCCTACATACCTTACACCAGTTTGATATAGATGTCTTTTGATAGAGTCAAATTCACCCTTTCGCCTTTACGAGTGCGTGGAAAGTTTACAATATTAGTAGAGTGCAAATTAACTAAAAGTAGGTTAGTCAGTAGTTGACTATCTTGGAGTTCCTGGATAACAGAAAAACTGGTACAAAAATAACTTTACTAATATGCAAATGAATATAATTTTACAAGATCAAAATGAGTTTTAGAATGAGTTATACACACACTAGATCTACACGGGTCTAAGCGGTGAAAGGGGCGGGGAAGACTTAGTAAGGACGGTCATGGTACAAAAAACGGACAATATTGACCGAGAGACGCTCGAACGACCTTGAGCGTAAGCTAAGCAGATGATGTGGCTTACACGGGAAGGGGGGACGAGAGCACTTCCACAGGTACGTTGCTGTTACCTCTAAGATTTGGTTCGAGGGAGTAATCCTTGCCTTGGCGCAAAGTTCCAACAATAGTCTCTGGATAATAACTATTACAGGGGGGAAATTTAAATCTTGCTTTCGTGTAACCTGAATCGAGATTGAGGGCGCTGCGTTCGAGGGGCAAGGGAAACGGGTAGAGATAGACTCACGGGAAATAACAAGACTAACGGGGGGTTAAGGGATTCTGCAAGAATTGTGCAGAGTCAAACGGAACGCGAATAGCGGGTACCGACAGGGGCTGACAGATGATAATGACGGGGCAGGCAGGACGGTAGATACTCTCTTCCAACTCTGGGGTTGGAGGATATATAGTGGTCGCATGGGGTTTTCCCCTCTCCTGCTGAAGGGGAGGGTTCTAGCGTAAGACACATCGTAGACGAGAATAGACTCGGCTTTTTAGCGCGAACGCGAGAAGGGTCTTAATCCGGCGATGCAAACTTTGTCCGACTTCAGATGGGACCTATCTGTTTATCTCTTTCTCTCTCTCTCTCTCTCTCTCTCTCTCTATCTCTCTCTCTCTCTCTTTTTTTTCTCTCTCTCTCCCTCTGATCTCTGACACACAGATATAATTCCACAAAAGATTTTCTGATTCAAAAGAAGGTGAATCTTTTTCCAAATTGTCCGAGGCATTGAAAGTTGTTTCAAGAGGAGGTTAAGAGAGAATCTCTTCTTTAAATGAACCTGAGTGAACATACCTTGTAAGCACCATTAACAACGCGATGCTACTTCAGTCGATTCATAAAGTTGAAGTGAAAATAGGCCGAATGTTGCAATCTTGATCTGCACAACTTTATCGTTGATGCTAGTGGCCTTGTCGCTGATCCTCTTTGAACAGTTATGTTCGATAATGAAACATTGCAAGTGTTTTCACCAATCCATTTCCCAACAAAATTTCCACCATTTTGAGAGAGCAAGGTTTTTTCAAAGTTTTACAATTGTATGTTTTTTTCTCCTTTGTTATTTCCAGTGCTACGACATAAGATGCTTCAGTATCCTTTTGATTTGTTTCTTTGAATGTCTCTATTGAATCCAGCTTCATCTATTTGAGATCATTCCTATGACATTCAAAAAGGTATTTTGTCCTTGCTCTTATGTTGGGGATGAACATTCTGCAAATGTTGCTTTAACTTTGTTGGTTGAAGCACAAATATTGTAAATGATGGTCCACGCTAATAGAGGGGTATTTCCACCTGGGGATAAGCCACTGATTGCTCAGCCAGTTCCCAGTAGACTCTACCGTCTTCTTTATAAGTTCCCACCGCTAATCACGGCTCACTTAGCGATCTATTTTCCAATTGAATTAGCGCATATAAAACTGATGGTTATTGGACCGAAAAAGAACACAATTTGAAATTTTTGTTAAAGATACATTCCATTTTGATATATTCGAGTGTTTCAGCATACATATGCCGATAATAATATTATTCCAGGCAGTCTCAGCAGTGTCTCCCTATTCGTACGAGAGTGACAACGCCTAGGTGGGGAGGGGGTAAAGTCACCACTTTATAGGTGGACTCAAGTCACCTCTTAATGGCAAGGAGATAAAGTTAACCGTCAACAGTTATTGGGTGAATGAAGAAACCAAGTTTATGGGAGAGGAAGGACATCACCAGTCTGAAGGTTAAAAATGACGCTGATATTTTTGAGAGGTCCTTCAAGTCCCACGAGTGAGGTGATAGGTAGCATTAATCTCGTATCTGACTCCATAATATACTCAAATAATATTTCGGCTTCGCTGGGGTTGCCAAAGGCTTGTGATCGAGAAAGGAGTGAGAGGAATCACGTCAAAATATCTATGTTTAATTCCAACAAACAAAGCAATCACAGCAAAAGGTAGGCTCGCGTTTACACGATTACAGGCAGGGAAAATTTCTCTACTGGTTAGGAAAGTGAGAGTTACAAGAACAAGACTTAAGCGGGTACAACGGGGGCTTGGCTACACTAAACGAACCATAATTAGTTCTTAACTACCAATATATCTACCCAAGTGTGATTGAATCTATTTTTTTTAATTATCCATTTTTCTTCTATAAATAGTATAGGAGGCGTGGCCTCTAGAATCTAAATGTTTTTAGTTACACCCTCTGGGAGGGATATTCCTAATATCATGGTCTTCGAAGGTCATCGATTCATGGCGCCTACAAATTTACACTTCCTCGATATAATTTGAGACGCAGACAGCTGTCTTGGCTTAATTCCATTTCCTGACGAGAAATGTTCGTTTATATAAATTGTAGCCAGATTTTATTGTTTTCTGAATTCTCGGCTTCCGGCTACTTCCTTGACCGGTTTACAAATAAATATATATGTATCCGAGAGGACATTTGTTACAATTCTTTCTATTCCTGCGAGGCACTTTGCTGGGGCAATTTTAGTGCCAGGGCCATGCTCTCTACAAGCCTGCCCTAATAATTATTTAATAAATTCCTCAATATATGAGCACATATTAAATATTTTTTCACTTCATTGTTATTTTTAATTAAATTGATCAGTTAATATTATGATTTGGATTAGACAGTCTTTAGTCCCCAAAACAAAAATAGCTTGTGTAGGCTCGGGGATCACATTTTCTGACGCACTTGTCCACAGTTCGGTTTTCGCAAACAGGAGACTGGCTGAAACTGGCTTTTTTTCTTTTTCTCTTTTGCTCAAATTAACACGATCCCCAGTCGCCTTTGCGCGAGTCCCCTTGGCGGAAATGCTCCTTTATTAGAGAAACACAGTCACCAATGTGAGTGCGAAACCAACAAAATACTCACTAAAAGTGGCAAATTACCCAGGAGCTAGTGAAGAGAAAACCTAGCGTGACTTTGTAGCGCGAACCATTGAAGACTGCTCAAAATTACAATCATGAGTCACGTATCATCTGCGGGAGTAAAATCCGGCAATGGTGCAGCGAGGTCGTTTTAAGGAGGGGGTAAGTGGGAAAGGGGTACTCGTGCTTGCAGCAGGTAACCGATGCATACTGCGTTTTCTGCTACCCTGAGAAGCTCGAAAGCAAGGCAAATACCAATATTCCAACAGTTAGAGTCTGCCAATCTGTGATCTCAATTTCCCCGCTGAAACCATAAAATTCTCCCCTGTAGGGAATTTCACACGTTTAGAACCCATGGTGTAGATGAATACTCATCCATTTCATGAATGAAATGGATTCTATAATTTGGATGTCAAATATATTAATTTATTTTTTGTATCGATAAGAGTGATTTGAGGGTAGCAAAGTAAAATAAAGTAGTGGTTTTAATAAAAATCTAATGAGTCTGCATCAAACGACTTTTAGCAATGATCTTCTCAAATCTGACTTGCTAATTATTGAATATTTTATTGCGAATATTTTGCTCAATGTATTTGAATAAGAATAGTCAGCTCAAAGTATTTACCTTAAGGATTTATTTTTCATTCTTATGTTGCCATTCAACACAGTCCTTTTTGTTATCGTATCGAAACCATTTTACATCACATGTCACAACTCTCGTCAAAATGAATCTCTGTCTATTCTAATAAAATGCGATGAACTTATATACGTCCCAAGACCTAATTTATCTCTTTTAGCATTAGAGATAAAAACTATCCAGATATAATAAAAGGTTTTGCTAGTATAATATGCAGCACGAAATACGTAAGTGGGTCTAGTACTAGAACTCTCCACTATAGAACCAATCAGGACTTGTGGTAGAGCAGTCGGGCCGGTAAAATTTTAAGATCTTCCGACCAATCTTCGATTCAGGAACATTCGAAAAGTTAAAAAAGTGACATGTAGGCATAATTTTTATAATCTTTTTTCAACTATTGATACAATTTTCGGCGAATTGCATAATCTTTTCATATTCAAAGATTAAAACCTTGGCCAATAAATATTCATATTACACACTGTCCCATTTACATAAGGATATACTCGTTAAGTATGCAATGATATATATATATATATATATATATATATATATTAGACTGAACCAGATCTATGAAGGCGATTTTTCATACTTAAAAACTTCTTAGTCTCACCCATTCAAATTGTGATCAATCCTATAAAAACAATTTTAACAAAGGTTTAGCTCAATTGAACGAGTTTTAGTAGTGCCACAAAGCTTATAAAGTTTGACGTTTTCCAGTTTTTCCACAACACCCATGAGGTAACTGTAATAGGTGCGTTTTTTTAATGTCCTATCCCCAGGAGGCTTATTGCACACTTGTAGAAGATACTAAAGCTGATCTTCATTTTTGGTAAGATGATTTTTGTAGCTCTCAATCAATGCTACAGCTCTCTCTGCATTTTCATTGATGACATTCCTAGTATGAGTATAATCTTTTACTATTTGATAGTCATTTATGTCACTCCATTCTGAAGGGTCTACTTCTAAAAAATAGGAATTGAACTACAATTTTGTAAAGAAATGTCGACTTGATTCAGTTACGAAGTCAGCAAGAGTTTTGTCTGAGATACTCTCTTATTCTTCAAGTTTATAACGTTTCGCTGTATGCTGTGAGCCAGGCAGCAGTAATGCTGTAGCCATCTTTCTCTTCAAATCTAGTGACATCGCTATCCATGAAGGCATGGGATAAAAGTTCTTCCCTTAGGTACCAAAGCTGATGAACAAGTGTTATTTACTCAAAATGGGCTAATTTAAAAATTCAATGTGGTAGCCACAAAAGCAAAGTTTAGGGATAAAAATTGACATTTTTTATTAAATAGAACAACATACAAAAGGGAAATAACACTTTTAACAAAAGAAAGAGAGAAAAGTTTAATTTCTTAACACAGTGTAATTTGCTTCCTGCGGGATCGCTAGATCTTTTAGGCATCATAAGACAATTTAAGGATTAGCTGCATTTAACTTTCTGCCCCAAATACTATAGCTACAGTTACAAAAGGTTTATTAAGTGATTCATTGCCTCTAATTACAAATCTATGGTGCTTCCATAGATATAAACTCTTTTTTTTACAGCAAATTAAATTATGTTTCTGATGCCCGCCCATAGGAATTCTATTTTAAGAAAAGGGTTCCTGATGTGGCCACCATCTATTGTGAATATTTAAGTGAACAGCTGCCTTGTCCATTAAACAGAGGGGCTACAGATTGTTTGCCACACTATGCGACGGAGTACTACAACTACTTCTGAAGAGAGCTTCGGTGGTAGGTAGTTAGTGGCATTCGTCCTTCGCCTCGTGTACGAGATCTCCCGAGAGGAAAATGAAATGCACATCAAGATAGGACGGAAAATTACAAGTGAAGATCCTCGTTTAAAGAAGCGGTGTCGGGGTCTTATTTTGTGTTTAGGACAAACCAGTTATGTGGAGACAAGTACTTCTTTCTCAGGAATCTCGAACAGATGAGAGAAAGTGTGTGTACTGTGAAATTGGAAAGGGAATGATAGCGGCCTTTAGATAAACCATGTGGATGATAATGAGTGTGGAGCTAATTAACCGTCACAGGGTTGAGTATCAGTGTATCCACCTAATGGGCAGCCAGTAATAACAGCACTGATAGTTTTGAAAGAGCGCTTGGTGGGATTTAACCCGTGCCTCGACGGCAGAAATCGAAAGCGGTATCCACTAGGCTACCGAGGATCAGGGTTAGGTGATTATCGAGGGGTTATTATTTACTGAGGTTTGTGGAATTGTAGACTTCAGCAAAAGAACTTCTACTCCACTTTGATTCCTCTTCTTATCAAAATATCCGAAAATTTAAAGTCATTTTTTTTTATCAGGTTTATCACTATTTATAGTTCATGGAAGAACAAAGTAATGTTTTCACCATTATTTTAGCCGAACCAATCTTGCCGGATTAAAACAAGGTCCGCTACCAAAAGTCGCGCGCCCTCACTTATTCTGATTTATGACCTTAAAACCTTCAAAACTTTCAATAATTCTCCGACTAAACTTGGAAAGATCTTGTCAATTAAATTATTTGAAAGAGAATGTAAAACAACATCATGGTTTCAACTTTCGTTAGAATCGGACGAATAGTTGTGAGGATATTGCTAAATAATTCCGTGGCTATCCTTAGGAGGACTTTGATAATGTTATCATTCGCAAGAGAATGTAAAAGAACATTCAGATTACAAATTTCGTTAGAATCGGCAGAATAGTTATGATGTTATTGCCAAACAAAACAATTCCAGGTTAATCTTGGGAGAACTTGGACGATTATATCATTCAAATAAAATGTAAAACAACAAAAAGGTTTTAAACTTCGTTAGATAGGCCGAATATTTACGATGTTATTACGAAAACCATATAAAAGTTAAACGGGGGCCGATCGATCGACCGACATAGTGAGATATATAGAGTCGCCCACGACTAGACTCGCGCGCGAATAAAACTAGGCATGTATAAATCACCTTTGAAACTTTGAGATTTCCCATATTTTTCAAACTTATTGCAATTGGAAAAGGAATAAGAAGAAGAAGAAGAAAAAGAAGAAACTCTCAATGAGTAGGTCTTAAAAATATTCGTGGAGCATCTTAAAGAGCTGGGCGATAATTTCAATGAGAGGTTCGAAGATTCTGAGTATCTGCAAATTCCCGATTAGATTTTATCATCTTTCGATGCCGAAATATCTGAATAGTACCTTAGCGACTTACGTATATGTTGATTTTAAATAAAATTTCTATTAAGAAATAATAATTTTGATGGTTTGAGGCAAATTGGAACATTTCTAAGCAATACTTTGATATATTTTAGTAATGACTCTGTCATTCTAACCCGCTTTCCGATCGCATGCATGGTTGAAACTGGTGTCAGTCATTCAAGTCCAATTTTGATGAAGGAATAAAATAAAAACTGAAAAACGAACAGACTCGCGTTTTAAGCTGAAGTATTTAGCATCGAGAATAAAGACCTTTAGAAAACGAAATAAAAGTTCCCCTTTCATTGAAAAAGTATATATATATATATATATATATATATATATATATATATATATGTATATATATATATATATATATATATATATATATTAAGTTCTAATTTAAATAAAAGTTAAGCATAGTAATTATTATAATAATCCAATTGCGTTATTATAAAGCCATTTTTCAACAACCTAAATAAATTTTAAAATTTGTATGAATTTTTGCATATCCTTCTTTTGAAATTCAAGGAATCCAGCAGCGGGTCATTGGAGCAAAAAGATTGGCGACCCCTGCTCTATACTGATCCTGAGCTTCTCTAACTAGAGCCAGAATTCAATTATGGCCCTAACAATATTTCCATTACAAGTAATACCGATTGCTTAGTAATTCCAGTTTAATACCAGCTGTCACTGTATTGCATATAATAATTACGAAAAAGTATTAAACAAAGAAGTAAAACAAAATTGAAATTTAAACTATAAAAACATAAAAAAGCCTTTCAACTAAAAATTCGCCCCTCCCCTTTTTTGGTCAAAATCAATTATTAAAGTAAACTTATTGATTTGGAAAGTCGGTATTTGTAAAGGAAAGACGAAAAAAGATTGAGAGCGGAATTTTTTTTGTTTTACTTCCTATTATAACAAATTTTAATTTAGTTTCCGAAATTAAAATTCTTTGGCGAAAATTTGAACTACAAATGCGCAGATTAAAAAGCATATCTACCAAATTTAAAAGGAATTTAAAAGAAATTCCATGAAATCTTCCGTCATTTAAGTTAAATGAGTTGTAAATAATTTTAAGCTAGTTAAACGGTGCAAAAGGCCTTTTCAGGATGCCAAGGGTGTCCTTAGTGAGGATACGAACCACGTGGTAAAGACATTAATTGAACATTTTGCGGAGGTTTAAACCCCCGAAGATACAAATAACTTATCTACGATACAAGTCGTAATTAATATTCTCGAAGATAAACCGCTTTTAAATACAGACAAGCATAAATGAAGGCAGATTTTATCTTAACTAAATATAAATTTCTGAAGAACCTGGTTCTAATAATATCTATCTGAGCTTCCTTAAAGTATTAGAATGAAAAGCCCGTTTATAAAAATTTTCAAAAAGTCCATTCGTGAAGGAATAGTTGCAAACCAGTATAAAGAAGTAAATGTAACACCAATTTTCATTAGAGGCATAAAGAATGAACCTTAAAGTTTTGAGCCTATCTCCCTTATGTCGACCGTTAGCAAACACTTGGAGTTTATTTTTATTACAGATAGAATTTGATTTTTTTTCACGAAATTCTGACCTTGTTTGACCAAGAGAAAGTTGTAGATATTTTATCTCGATTTCTCAAAGGCTTTTGTTTCCGTTACGCATAAAAGTTTCTTAATAAGGGTAAAATCGCAAGGAATAAGAAGTACCGTTCTAAAATGTAAATCAGTAAACAGAGAATAGTTGTAAATGTATATAGTTCAGCATGGACATCGCTCATTATAGGCGTTCTTTATGCAGCTGTTCACGGGCTCTCTTTTTTTTAAATATATTTAAACTTTTTTAAATCTAAAATGATCCTAATGAGATGAAACTAGGTGCACGGCAAAATATTTTAGTGATGGAAACCTTACAAAAAGACGGATAGGAAGAAACCAAATTAATGGACAGGTGTAAAATAATGAACATAGATATCATGACAATCTCCAAAGAGAATAAAATGTGGGTGAGAAAATTTTGAACAGTCAAAATGGTCAAAGATTGAAGTGACTTCATAATAAATGTGCTAAATTTTTAAAAATAATCCAATATACCTTCAAAAATGGAAATAGGGCTTTGATATACCTAGCTAGTCATTTTATGTTTAAATCGAGATAGTAATCTTATCTTATATGCCTGCGGTGTTTGTAAGAACCCTTGAAAGTATTTCATGCGAACAAAGGCTGTGGCACCTAAATTTACTTTTGCTCAAATATAAAGTATGACTCAAGTTTTCAGTTAAATACCCAAGCAGAAACAGGAATTAACAGTTCCAAGTTACTAAACAAAGGATTTAAGACTGATGTAGCAGTCTTAAATCTTTTTACAATCAAAATAGCGAAATGAAATCTGTATATGTATATATCCTCTCTTCCTTTTATATGCGATTCAGCTCTGTCTTTCCTACTTTCCACTATTTTTGAATTAGTCTCAAAGGGATTCTAGGGTCTTAAGCTGGTTCATGTAATTATATTTGTCAATTTGGCTATAAATTTGATACCTATGAGTTTATTTAGACTATTTTCTTTATCCTTTGGTTAAATTGCAAGGGTTTTACCCAAATAAAAATTTAAGTTTAATATATAATCAAATAATGATGTAGTTACTTGTCGTGGTATTGTAAGGGCCGAGTGGTTGTATAAGTACGTAGGTTTGTTACGTACTTGAATAACTACTTGATTACGTTTTCTCTAATAGTGCTATATTTTGTTAACGTTATTTAATCTTTGAGGATTTTTAATGCCATGTGCAGCGTTTCGAGGATTGAATTAAATACTTCTAAAAAAAATATATCTTTATTTACAACATAAAAAAGTGAAATCTCAAAAACAATCTATACAGCTATGAAATATGCAGTGTTTAGAGGATTGAATTAAATACTTCTAAAAAAAATATATCTTTATTTACAACATAAAAAAGTGAAATCTTAAAAACAATCTATACAGCTATGAATAAACGAGTCTGTTAAAATTACTAATTTAAACCAAATGAATATAAAGTAATGGTTGATCCCAAGCTAACTTTAATATTGGCCGCTAATTGACACAAAAATAATGGAATTTCTTTAGCTTTAAAAAACACACGTGAATCCGGCTGAAGAATAAACTTGACCTTGAATTTTATGTAGACCAAAAAATGTTTTTGCGGTTAGGCATGTTCACAGACACCCAGCTGTTTGAATGGTGGGGAGAAGGGCTTGAAGCAACAAGTGATTTCGGTGAGGGCGACGGATGGCATTAAGCACGTTGTCTTAATCAGATAATTTAAACAACGGGACCGTGAAGGTATGATTTTGTCAATATTTGGTTAATCTTGGAATGTTGGAAGGGTTCGCACTGACGACCGATAATCAAACAGGTGAAACCTTTGACAAATGGGTGGAGGGGGGGGGGGGGGTGAGGGAGTTCACTTTGGGTATTCCTCAATGGCGAGGACTATCTCTTGTTTTTGTTGCAAACCGAGATAGGGGGTTTCACCGACGAGAGATGTAAGAGAATGATTCTTAATACAAAAAAAAGCTACTTTTCGGTGTGACCACCAGGAACTGGCTAAGCATGAGCTTCTTCTCTGTTCCTTTCTTAGATTGCCGGGCACTGTCGCCGGACTTTGTCGTGTCAATCTCTACCTCAATCATCCACGTTCTTCTCTAGTTATCCGCCTATATGCTTCACCGACCCACTGGGGGTAGGGGAAGAAGGGGCTTATAAATTAAGCCTCGCTCCATAAACCACTCTTCTCCCAGCGTCTTTCACTTTGCCCTAAAAGCATCTTCTGGTTTGGGTCGCCGCTCCTCTAATTTCGTCTATGAAACGAAATTAGATCCCAACTCTTAGGGAAAATAGTGCCTGTTTAACCATTGCTGTTGCACCTCGTCTCCTTCCCTTGGTATTGTTATGCTCGATGGCACAGAAATCTGATGATTAGTACTTCTCGTGGTTGGAGGAGGCCTTCTGGTGGTCCGCGAGTCGGGGGAAGTGAGGGGGGGTTAAGTAATCAGGTTACACTGCCAAGCGCCACGGCGTCGTGAGGACCGAACATGGCCTCTGTTATTAGGGTGGGCTATCGATTTCCCTACATTAATAATTCGAGATTTGAGTTCGCTTATGAAGTTGTTCACCAAATAGATACGTATTTGGATTTATAAACAAGTTGATAAAAAAACTTGATTTTGAACTTGACGTTTATCAGGATGAATGACTGGAGTTGGTGAGTTAAAATACTTTTGCCAAAGGAAGGATTAAATGTTAATGCGGATGAAAAAACTTGTGTATCTTATCTACCGAAGACTGCTTAGGTAGATAAATAGTCGAGAAAGTCTTCCTCGGTGGTCTGAGCACAAGGTGAAGAGGAATGGAAGAGATGTGTGCGTCCAGAGGTGATTTGATCGACTGCTATAATGTCCGATTGTTTCATATGTGTAAAGAACGTAGGCGTGACAACTGGGCTTTCTAAGTTGAAGCTTTGTCTAAAGTTATTGTTCGTTGATGTGTGTTCGAGAGAGAGAGAGAGAGAGTGAGAGAGAAAGAGAGAGAGAGAGACGTGTAGAAAAGAAACTCTCAAAAGAATTTATGGGAGGATAAATAAATACTGAGAAAAGGATTTATAAGAAAGTCGGGAAAAAGTTTAGGAAATGTTTATAGGGTTTAGTCTAGCAGATTGGCGTTAATGAGCAAATTGAACGAAATGGTTAATTGAAAGTTCTGTGTGAACTGAGTTTATTGTGATTTAGAAGGAAGTTATGTAACCAAAGGCAAATTCAATGGTCGCTCAATTTGACACTCTCGTGAACGAGAATGAAGTCTCCTTGCCGCCATGTGTGCCGTCGAAACCACGAGGTCAGTCTTTGTGAGTGAGGACCATGGTAACAGTCAGAATATCGAACTGCTTTCTGCAATAAGTGAGGGATTGGAATCACAAACGCACGCTTCTGTCGCTTCATGGTTCGTTATCGAAAACCCCCACGGGAGTAATTCCCATCCCTCAAGGGCCGTCTTCGTTCGTGGAGAGATTCCCCCGTACCGACTCTTGGCGGAGGCAGCAAAGTTTCTGGCGTGTCCCTATATATTATTGGTCCCAATTAGGAAGGGACAGTATAGGCCTGACCTTTACAATGAAACAAGTCAGTCTCGAGCCGGAAGGCTAGAATTATACCGAAGGATCTGAGCCCCAGTCAATTAGCCCATCCTTGGTTTCAGTACATTTCGTGTGCCACGAATACTCCTTCCAGTTAGTGTTACTAATAGGGGTTAAACTCTCCGTGGTTAAATTCCCTCGAATAACCACCCAATCCCCGTTTTATCTTGTAAAGCCTCGGACCTAAGCTAGGCTTAGACGAATTATTTATGGCTTCGTTGCAAGTTATCTCTGTGTGCGTATGTACAGAGGCAGATATCGGCTCTCGACACTCCCGTAGAGCTCATTCTAGTAGCTCTGTTAGTTCAAATATTGTAAACATCAAGTATCCATTGCCATTATTCTATTAAATTTATATATTATATATACTGTGTAAATATTAAAGTTCATTTTGCACCTACATATTAATAAGCCTCATAGCCTGGAGCCTTCCTTAACTTAATATCCGCCAACTGCATTCTATCGTTTGTATTTAAATCCCAGCACTCCTTCAGGGAAGTTGGTCACCAACTTCTCCCCCATTTCTAATCCCTATCTCTGTCATGACCAGAGTTAAGTAGAGGTCACTCGTTTGACCTTAAGCGTGCGCGCATTTCAGGTAGAAGTAACGTATATGTCTGTGCGTCATTCTACGATATATATATATATATATATATATATATATATATATATATATATATATATATATATATATATATATATATATATATATATATATATATATGCCCATAGAGCACTCGATCTGCTTTTTAAACTCAGTGCTAAGTGTTTTCTACTGTTCCGATCGGTGTAATTCAAATAGCAGAGCCTTGAAAATAGACGGGGATACGGGGTCGAAGCTGCCTGCCCTTTGCAGATGAGAAGCCGATCGTGTACACTCTTAGAGCTCCAGAGTGAAACGAAGTGAGTATAAAAAGTCAAAGGTAATGCTCCCGGTGCTGCAGAAGCTTTCGGAGCAGAGCAGAGAAGAGCGACAGATATTCAAAGGTATTACCGTCCCAGGTAGTGTTCACGTCCGAGCCAATGCACCGCCTGTCCGAGAAAAACGTTGACCTGTTTAAGGAGTTTTATGGCTCTAAACACGAAACGTTAAGGCATGGTTGGCGTCTCTTAGTTACATAGTCACCGTCTAAGATTGGCCATGGATGAAATGAATGCTTTTGGCAAATGAAGGAGTAGCCGGGCCGTGCATACAATTGCACATTGCACTCTGCACGGCTTTACACAAACAGCCTTTCCCCGGTGCAACCAAGAGGCATTCAATAGGAGACGTGCCGAAGGCACCTGTCGCCAAACAGAGACCAGTGTGCTTGATTAAGTCCACCTTCTGCAATTCACGCTCGGCAGTGGATGCTTAAAACTGGCACCCATAAACAGATTTCAAGCAACCAAAGAGCGGTAAAAATGAAAGACGATGCCCTTATCAGCCCCCATGTGCTGTAAGTAACGGAACGACAACTATCCATGGCGGTGGCAGAAAAACTCTAACACCAGAGTGAGGAAACGGTGTGAAACTACCACCTCAATGCGAAAATTATTTAGGAACAAGTTAGGGTGGGGACAGTGGGCAAAGAGAGAAGTAGAAATGCACTACCGTATCTTATTTTTAGTCAAGGGAAAACAAAATTATGCGATTTGGCATAACAAGAGAAGCGATTTATTGCATGTAGCAGTTTGCAGTTCTAACTTGCCATCTGGGGTGCAACAAATCAAAGGCAAACAACGTGAATGGTGAGAGTATTGAGAACATGTTCCAGCATCACCGAGGTGGACCTTTAATGCTCAAGGCCAAGTGTGTGTTATCAAGGACACTACCATACGGAAAACAGCTTCCTGCCATACTGAGAGGGAGAGTGCTCCCTTTACCCGTACCCGGTATCCAAGTTCTCTTAAGAACCCAGATATGAATAGTAGTAGGCATCTTCTCGCCCTCATGGTGTGGAGTATCCAAGATATCGTATTGCAATGCCGTCACATATGCCTTCTCCAGATAAAAAAAACACATTGGCGAAATGAGCCTACAATAAATGCCTGAAGGCATCGCAGATAGCATTTCTCGCCACCAACAGAGTATCCTCTATGAATTTGACCTTACAGAAACTGCAGTGTTAAATAGTTCGGTCACACCCGGCTTCGCCCACCGTGCTACGACGCGGCACAATTCACCCGTTTTGAATTCGTCTGAAGATGGAATGTACGCAAAGTTGAAAGTACGCCTTCTATCTAAGATTAACTTCAATGATATTGCCTAAAAGGGGTATTAAAATCGAGTAGAAAAACGCAGAAAACAATCCGGGTGTAAATCACGCATCCATTAGCCCCCCCCCCCCCCCTCCTCACTCCGTGGTGGTCGGGATGCATAATACTTATACTTTGGGAGGAGAGGCAGGGCGAACGCGCCCAACATGGTCTCATTGGGAGAGATCAGTAACAAGGAACGGGAGAAGACGAGCTTCCACAGTTCCTCCCATTGAAGGAAAGTGCTCTCCAGGCCTAGCTCGAAGGAGATGAAGAAGGATCTTTGAATTAAAGACCCTTACAGGAATGGCCGTATACTTTCTATTGCATATTTCCAGGAACCTTTGGCTGTAGAAGGCGCTAAAACCTTTTTCTTTTGATGATTTACTCGGAGAAATTGCTCTCGCCATGCGAGTCTTTTCCTCCTACTATCTTGAAAGCTTTGGCTGATGGGGTGGCTTCGGAGCGGGATTCCCTCCTTTCTGGGACGGTCCTATATATCCGTATCATCCTTTAAAAGCTTCTACAGCTGCATGTGAGCCGAGGTTTGGTTAGTGTTGACCTCCTTATTGGGAAGAGACTTAAAAGACACCGAAGACATTCTCACGACTACATACGAGATGTAGGGTTTTCTCCTCGGAGTTAAGCGACTCTGCGGAGGACGCTTCACTACAGTTGAAGCAGGTTGCAACAAAAGCAAAGGGAGTTTTTTAACCAGAGAGGGGTAGGATGTCCAATGTTCAGTGGCACTCTTAGCCTATATGATGCCCTAGGTAAAATGCCCTTTCAGCGCATCACCCCTTCGGAATGAGTCCTAGCCCTTCCCAAACGGCCGCAGTTCCCAACTGAACAGCAAGAGAGACAGGGCGACCGCGTGGAGTTCCTTACTCTGTCGCATTAATCGTTGGCACTTCGGCTGGAATCTAAAGATCTGTTGTAGTAAACCCAGAGACAGGATCCGAAGGTTTTAATTGCCTTGGCAACTAACAAAGCAAGAAACCCCGCCGTCATAATAAATACAGCCTTATGCACTCGAGAACGATTGCAGCGAGGTGGTCATCTCATTACACGCAAGGAAGGGGTTATTGGGGCGTAAACTGCTCTTCCCATTAATCACGCCCTAAAAGCTAGTCATGTCCTTAAACATCAAGAAGATATAAGTCGGATGGGTGGAGAAAGATGGTTGCCTATTGCGAAAAGGGGGGACACATCGGCTTTCCTATCCACTGCTGAAGAGCCCAAAATCATCCAAGTGAGTCAGGCCTTCCGTATTTATAATTGGGCTATGAGGATGTGTAGTTCTTATGGATACTGTTTCTAACAATATGCACAGTCTTCACCCCCACCTACGGGTACCCTGACCAGGAGGTCTTAACTGTTCCCTATCCATCCCCCTGTGACAAAAGAATATAAAGTAGGGATAGTCGTAGAAAAACAATTGGTTGTATAAAATGAAAAGAGATAACGCACCAACTTCTCCAGCCAACGCTAAAGAGTTCAAGTCATTCGAGTGAGCCAGGCCTTCCCTATTTGTACTGGGCCAGAATGCGCGGCTTTTCCTCCAAGGACCAGGTGTAACAAGTTAGGCAGGGTACCTTGTGCAGGCTCTCTAGTTGCAGCGAACAAAGCGATTTATTTACGCCTTTGTCCTTTTCTAATTCTTTGATCCGCTGGAACAGTGTGCGACTACACTTGCATTAAAGTAATTATGAAAAGGATACAAACAAGATAGAAAAACTTCCTTACTTTCATTCAGATTATGTAAATGATTTTTGGGGACATTTATCCAGTATTTCTTGCTTGTTTTTAAGTATAATAATTAGAATTAAGTATTTTCTTCGATTTTGATTAAATAATTCCTTTTAAAATTAAAATGGTTGTAGGAAGTTTAACTTAAGTTTTATATGTATCATTTAATTCTTTTATATAGACCCTGGATACGCCATTTTGGTTAAAACGTTTGAAAATAGTTGCTCTTCAATAAGAAGACGATTTTCAGTCCAATTGAAAATCATTTACTTGGTGTTGAACCTGAATTTAAAATCTGCATTAGCTGCTTTTATAATATAGAATATCCTATCTATTTTTATGGAAGTGAATTTGACCATTAAGTGATGTTTCTGCCTCCTATTCAACAAGACTTGTCTCTTAAAAGGGGTAGGGAGAGGATAAATCCGGCAAGAATTCTTTTCTATTTCAATAGATTCTTCATAGTCTTCAAATTATATAAATTCCCGACAACTTAACATTAAATTTACAATCAAACATTTCATTCCTGGACATAAAAATGCAGTTTCAAGTAAGAAACTTTTCACTTCAGTGTAGAGAAAACCTTCCTACTCTCTGCTTTGCACTAATATTTTCTTTGCTTACCAAACTGTTTCACAAGATCATTACTAAGTTATAGAAACCCCTTTAGTTATACATTATACTCTAAATGTATTTATTTTCACAGATATCATATATTAGAGAAATTTGTAAGTCATGTTCAAAAGCGAAAATGTATTTTAAAATAACTTACATAGGATCTATTAGCAAATAAATTATTAAAGCAGCTGGATTCAAAGTGTTATCCACATTCAAACTTTTGCTTTATTCCATTCAATACATTTTCTCTTCAAAGCAATCTGGCTTATAGGGAGACGCTCTTCTCTTTGCTTAGGTCCTCAGTTGTCTAGCAATTTTTGTTTAAGAGTTGGAAAAATTGCTACGTAACTAAAACTACATTGCAATTAAATCTGAGAATGATTAAACATAAAGGTGTTTCTCATTACACATGTATACCTATTGCTAAGCCGGAAAATTCTTCTGCAAGTAATTTAATTATTATTGTAACTCTTCACTTACTGTACTTAAAATTAATCCTTGTGCTCAATATTTGGCAATCACTATTTATCCAAATACTAAATAAATCAAGAATTGAACTCCAGTTACTATTCAACTCCACTCTATTTCACTTAATAAAAATTTTGATTATTTATAGTTTTATTTTTAATAAATGTAACTGTAACTCGTGTAAAACACTATATTTCATTTATTTTATCCATATTTTATTTATTTTGAATTTAAGCAAAGTTTACTTTTGTTCGAATATTTACTTTTGGATTTTTCGGTTCCTGTTCTTCACTTTAGTTTAATTTTTATTTTGTTCTTCTAATTTTTTACATTTCATTTCATTACTAATTTATGTTTGTCTCTGATTGGGCTTACATATGATGTAAGAATTTTTGATTTGCCATTTTTTTATGCTACTGCGTATGCATTGCTTTTTTTTAATCTATTTGTTGTCTTAACTGTAATTTATTTATAATTTTCTTCCGTTAATTTCTTCTTCTGTATAACTTCGAATTTCATATTTAGTTATAAAAAGGAATATACTTCACTATAAGAATTAGATGGTGATGAACAGTGAAAATGTTTTAACTCAACGTCCTGAATATACTTTTTATTTGTTATATATATATATATATATATATATATATATATATATATATATATATTGAGAAGGAGATTAAGAGAAACCACAGGTGGTTTAATTCTCTAAATTATTGATATTTCGCTCCTTTGGAGCTTCCTCTGAGTAACAAGAAGTTGCAGAGGAGCGAAACGTCAATAATAAAGAACCTCGAACCACTTGTGGTTCCTCTTATCCTCCCTCTTTATTTTTATCGAAGGCACCCATATACAATATATATATATATATATATATATATATATATATATATATATATATATATATATATATATTTATCCAAAGAAGTACAGTAACATACATGTAAATGCAGGAAAGAAATCAAAATGTAGGAATCAATTTATTTTCTAAACCAGGTTTCGACGGAGACCCCGTCATCTTCAATCGCAGGTAAACTTTTACCAGCAAATAAATTCATCCTAACACTGTGCCTTTTTTCCTGCATATATATATATATATATATATATATATATATATATATATATATATATATATATATATATTGAAATATGGCAAGCATAGTTTGCCTTTAAACATAATTCGGAGGAACCTTCAGTAGGGATATGAGAATTTTTTATTCCCTTCCCTTTGTTTTAAAAGTTGGCCTCTGTTATAATGACCTCCTGAGTCACGTGAGTTTATGAGAGGTCATTGGCTAGGATAGGCATTCTTCTGGGGCAGGCCACCTATTATTGTGATTTTAACAAAATAAGTGCAGGAATATCATGTCACCACTTAGTCTTTACACGTCCACATTTCGTTGAATGAATTAGAAATACAAACCATTTACACATCACGATATTCGCTCAAAGTCTACGCGTCCAAATAACCTCTAATCTTCGCACAACAAAACCTTCTCTGTTTGGCACCTCTGAATTCTGCCTCTTTTGCTTAATTACAAATATTGGGCAGAAGAAAATAGACAATATATTCACTTCCTACGTTTCTCGAACAACTACATAGCTGCGACAAACTCACGCATCACACCTCGATGTAGCGAAATTGATATAGTGAGGTAATTACTGCCCTAATATACCATACTGTCTAACACTGAAAAAAATTACCCGCTTACATTCCCTGAAAATAATCGTTGAATTCCAATGAAATTTGCAAAAAATAACATATTCTTTAAAATTTTCCTTTGATATTGCTTATTTTTTTTTCATAGAGGGGGATAATAAAGTTAGGCGGAAAATGTTGTGTACTGGAAGAAAGTATACGTCCTAAAATAGAGTAAGGTAAGTATAAATGGAGTTCTCAGAAGAAAAAACATATCTTTTGGGACAATTGGAAAAAAATAATGGGAAGTATATATCTTTGGCCGCAGGGCTTAGCCAGTTTGTTGCATTATTCTATTCCTTTTCCAATCTTTGCCAGAGACATTCAACATACTTCGGTTTTGTGCCATAACTTTATCACCAAGTTTCTTCCATACGTTTTATTCTGCACAGGCCAGATCATCACCTAAATATTTTCAGCCTCCAAGAACTGCTTCATCGTCTTTGCTCTTTGGCACGGAGCATTGTCTTTGGGGAAAACATGCTCAGGTACTTCCAATGTTTGGAGAAAAGGAAAATAGTCTTGTATACTGTCGGATCGTTTAATTTGTTGTGTAAACGGAGGGGCGGACGAAGTTCAGCCTTTGAAAGAGTGCCTAAAACTATAACATCCTCTGCACTGCCTCCATAGACTGTCAACCGGCTTCCAGTTACATTCTTATCCACACAGATCTACAACCTTCTAAGGGCTGAGGTAATTGGGTTATTTGAGAGGACCAAACCAGAGCTATTTGAAAAGCTCCTCACCTCCTCTACGCTCACCTCTCGAACTTCAACCAATCTGGAGGAACTCCCAAGAACAGCTATACAAGTAGGAGTTTGAGAAAAATACGTGAGGCACAAGTGTATTAAGTCCCTGCCGTCAAACATAAGCCCATCATTGCCACCCAGAAGGAGTTAACCCGTGCCCAGCTAGGAAAACTTGCAGACGAATTAATGTCATTTTTACAAAGCACAATACTTCTCCGTACTCAAAGGTGACTAGGAAGTAAGTGGTGAATCTCGCTCCCTAAAATAGGTGCGTTAAGTGTGAATGACATAAGTGACAATCTGGCCAATCATGTAAAATATTCATTCAATGCGTGTTCAGTTTCCATATGCGCGTACCCTGATGGCAATCATTCTAACTTTGTGCTGCGTAGAAACGACTATAATGCAAATAATATATCGATAGTAGTCCGACCTCTTCACTGGAACCAAAAACCTGTGGTATGTCAATCCTATTTATATTTTGGAGAAAGTGCGAAATTCTGCAAGCTTTGGTGCAGATGGCCGAAAAGAGATGAAAAGGTGAAAATGTAACCGTCCTCCAGGCAATATAGGCCAGCCTCTTTCGAAAACTGGCACTGCATGCCGTTGCAAGTGCGATTGCCGGCCTGCCTTTAGTGTTCACTATCGCCGCAAAATTCGCTAAGATACAGCACGAATTTATAATCGATACGGGAGCAAATGTATTTATAATTCCGTTTAATTTGGTTCGAACTTGTGAGATGCGTAATTCCAGTGTAAGCATTGCAACAGCTAATGCTGGAAAAATAAAAGTGCACGGCGAAATACACACGGATATAGTCATTCCTAGCCTACGCCGGTCATTTAGGGGGTCATTTGTGATTGTGGATACCCCATTGCCATTATTAGGGATTAACTTTCTGGGGAACTCTAATCTTTTGGTGGATTGTCGCGCGGCTTCTTGTCGATAATCAAACTCGGCTAATGTCGAAAGTAAAACAGTCAGGGGAACCGGCAGTAGCACTAATTACACTGTCCAACAATGATTTTTCTACAGAAATAAGAAAGTGGATTTCTATTATAGTTTTTTGCCTAGATAACGAAAATGACCTTTATTTTCCATGAAATGACTTAAGGTTTTTGTAATTTGCACATTTATTTTTTTATTAATATTAGATTATTCAGTATATAGAGGTATGAAATATTTGTTATTATTTTTATTTTATTAGATAAAAAGTACAAAGATAAGTGGAAACAAAAAGCTTATTCATCAAAAGAAATTAATAAGTCCTTTTAATACATTTCAGAGTGTGTTATTATAAAAATATATTTTAAAAAATAATAAAGATTTAAGATTTTTTCAAAATTGCTGAAGTCTATACAATAGTCATATATCTTTAGAATATTTAGGCTTCTTTTTATGTACAACACCTTTTCGGTCTCTGTGAAGGTTCCAGCAGAAGTTGGCAAGCATTGCAGGACTCCATTTTCCTTTATAACGATTTTATATAGTAACAATATATTGGTGGAATCTTTCACCATGCTCATCGCTGACGTCTGCTGGAATCTCTGGGAAGAAAGACAGATGAGAATGCAAAAAAATGCCCCTCTAGTGACATACTACATCCCAACTCATTATAAGACCTAATCAAATTCTGAACAAGAATGTGGTAATTTTCTGATTTTTGCCTTGCAAGGAGACCATTACATACACCTTTGAAACTATGCAGGCCTCAAATTATGGCTTGCTCAATTTTGCCTCAAATTCACTATCTACCATAAGTTGTCGAATCTAAGGCCCAAGAAAGATTCCTTCTTTAATTTTAGCATCACTAATCTTAGGAAATTTTGTTTTTAAATATACGAAGGATGGTTGGTCATGCTTTAAGGCTTTCACAAATTGTTTCATTAAACCTGATTTTATGTGAAGTGGTGGCAAAATAATGTTTTCCTTAGGAACCAATGGTTCACGTATGACATTATAACAACTTACTTTTGTCTCTTCTTTTAAAGGCCATTATGAGAGTATGTAATGTTTTCCCTGTGCTCTATTGTCCCACTGACACAAAAGACACATGAATTTCGTCTAGCCTGACTGCAAGCAATTTAAAATGGCTACTACCTTAAGGTTAGCACAAATCAACCATTTATGAACGTTCACTGTATCTAAGGTTTTTTAAAATGAAATTTAAATTCTTATAAGTTTGTTTCAAAACAAAAGAGTGAGCTACTGGTATCGATTGTAATTTATTTCCATTATGCAGAAGCACTGCTTTACGACTGTATAAAGAGGCGTCAATGAAGAGTTTCTATTGATTGGGATCATAATGTATATCTAATTCTTAAAAGAGACGTGGAATGTCATTACAGTAGCATAAATTGAGGTCAAATGAAAATTTTCCTTGTAAATTGCTTGATTGAATGCAAAATTTAGTAATTCAAACATCTTCTGCTACTAAGTTGCTTTCTTTCAGTCTAGAGGCCAGTAATTGATTATGTTGCTTTGTTAAGTTTAGATCTCTTACAAGATCATCTAGATCAAGTTGTGAGAAAGGTTTTGGAGTAGTATCAAACAATTTGAGTAAATTAAATTTCAGTTTCTGGTTCACATGATTCCATATCTGATTTATCAGAGTTAGACAAAACAATTTCTGCAGGTGTTTCAGGTACTGGAATGTCTTTAGAGTGAGGTATAGGCCGAATAGCATATCTAAGGTTTGGATATAGCACAGCTGAAGCGCACTTCGTTGTTTTACCTAAAAGTATGTATATTATATGCATAAAATTTAAAGTTATTTACATATGTGTGATTACAATAAAGTGGTTCTAAACTTAATTAATTTTATATTTTTTAAAAATAATATTACAGTATACCTCTTCAAAATATAGGTACAGTGGACAATAAACAATTACTTACTATGTATGTTTACCAAACAGAAATAGCAGTCAGTGGCATGATCTTGGGTCTCTCGTCATACCATTGGAATAACAAATTGAAGACTTTTTATTTTTCCTTTAGAACATTTTGATAAAGAATTAAAGAATGTCGTGCATCAGATACGTGGTGCCCATGGTTTATCTTGGTCGCCAATTTTAAATCCAAAATACAAATGAGGTAGTTTTTTCACTAGAGAAGATATTTTTCTTTGATTTTTTAAAAATGTTACTAAACCACATATGTAGCAGAATTTATTTGGCCAATTTTCAAACTGTCCTTTTGGCATTTTAATTAAAATTGTTGCTTTATTTAAAATTTGATAGTTGTGGGCGAATTCCACGTGGAATTTCTTTTCCAGCTCGGAAGTGACGTCCATGCCTTAAAGAAAATTTGAGAATTTGGTTAGGCTTAAAATGGTAAGCCTTCTGCCCACCATTCACAAGCGGTAGCCTCGAGCTGCGTCCACCCTGGACCACCTTTTGGCGGGTTAGAATCGCCTGGGCGTGAAGGTTTGAGGTCATTTGAGAGTGGCGCTGGCTAAACATCCCATGTTTCTCCCACCCCTATGGGGAGAGCCTCGGATATATAGGGCTCGTCTTACAGGTGTGAGATACAGAAATGAGGAGTCCCGCCAGGACCCAAGAAGCATTCCCACTAGTTCCAAGTCAGGTGCTTAACAACGAAGCAAAGTGACGGCTGAACTTTTCGTGTCGTTGGAATTAGCCCAGCCAGTGAGGTATTTCCATTTGACGATCGCCACCAAGCGTTTTTTCCGACTCTACTCATCAACTCCTGTAGAAGCCCTCTTCGTTCCCTCCTCGTCTTCGGGTGGCCGAAATACTCTCCTCTGGACAGGACGTTACCACCGCCGCATCCCCTTGGAGAACCGTCATCACGTCAACTTCCCGCTCAGACGCTCCGAGTGCCCTCCTACTCACGTTTATTGCCTGCAGAAGACATCCGTGAAACCTTAACCTGACTTCTCAGCCGGAACCCTCCGTAAGCAAACCCCTCCACCCTTCAGCAACCCATTTGTGTTAATCCTCCCCTTTGGAATAGTCTCCTTCTGTAACGCATTAATTTCTAACTTCAGAGTCTAATGCATAACTCTGCAATTACCCCTCTCATTTACCAATATAATTTTGCCCATTGATTCTCTTATTTTATATAAATAAAACTATATTTTTGTTCATGCCTCTTTAAATAACCTTGAGCTGTGCCATTGCCCAAATTTTACCTGACCTCGTTTTGCACTCTGTTCTCGTGGCTCCGTGCTTCGAAAGTCTTGGCGTTCCTCTTCTTTGTCGGTTCACCTTTAGGGTATTAGTCCCTTCCCCATAGATATAATATGGTATTGATATAATATAATGTCACACCACGACATATATATTTATTAGTATACATATTGTATAATTTTGGTGTCAAGTGTGTTTGGGGATTTACGAACCCGTGTCATTTTAATTTCTACATTAGAAGTTCCCTCGTTATTCATGTCTATCCCTTTTATTTTAATATTTGTATTGTACTGGCAGAAGGCAAGATTAAGTTAATTGAAGAGAAGTGGAACGTTAATCTATTTAGATTTTGTGTTCGACCCCAGGTAATTAAATTTTTTTATTGTGTTTGAATTTTGGAGACTCACCTGGTTATTAATCAAAAAGAGTTGAGGTCTTTGATGTCCTAATTCCGATAGGACCATTTTATTTTTTTTCCGCTTAGAAACAGCAGAGTTAGGTAGCTGTAACATATTTTTTTTTTGTGAACAAGGCCTTCACGATTATTCAAGTATTCGTTTCGCGTGGGTAGTGTCCTAGCTCGTTCGCGTGTCAGTGTTTCCTACGTTAACTGCGTAAAAATGTCATTCTTCGAAAAATTCAAGAGTCAGGGTGAAATGTTAGGTATTTCGAGCAAAGACCTGCTAAATTACGTACGGGAAGAAGAGGGGAAAGAACGGGCAGAGCGAAGGGAAGAGGAACTACGAAAAACGGAGATGGAGAACAAACTGAAGATGGAGATGGAGAAGAACAAAATGGAGATGGAGGAGAACAAACTGAAGATGGAGTTGGAAAAGAACAAAATGAGCTGGAAATAAGCCGAAATCAAAGGGATTCTCAGTCCATCGGTTCCAGGGCTAAAATTCCCCAAACTCCTTCAGTCAAACTTCCCGCTTTTAATGATGGAGAGGACTTTGGGTCATTTTTGACCAATTTTGAGAGAATCTTTCAGATCAATAAATGGGATCTCGAAAATGATGGCATCGCTCGCTTACTCCCTCTCCTAAACGCCCAGTTAAGGGATATCTTCGTATCCCTTCCCCCGGAAGAAACTTTGGACTATTCAACGTAAAAATCCGAATTGTTAGCCGCTGTTCATGTGAATTGCAAATTCTACCGCTCTTGATTCCGCCGGAAAGAATCCGCCCTGGTCAAACATTTCGACAACACGGGTACATCCTCCAAAGACACCTTCAGTGATGGCTGAATGCGTAAAAGATTCCCTATTTCTACGACTCCCTTCTGGACTTCTTCCTTAGGAATCAGATTTAGCTGCCGTAGCTCCCGCAATTCGCGTCTTCATTAAGGATAAACGTTTTGCCACTTTCCTAGTCCCTCGAAGCCAAGGTACTTCCATACATCTGAACACCAAGACGTTAAGCCCCTCCTTTCTTCTTTCCCGGTTGTGCCGTACCAAAAGAACCCGATCATCTGCTACAACTGCGGAGTTCTCGGCCATTACCGTACGAACTGTCCTCAAAACTTCCCATTCGCAAACTCTCGGTCCCACCAAGTGCACCAAATCTGGGCCGCCCCTGCTCCTCCTCCGTCGCCTCAGGAGACCCGCGTTCCTCCCTCTCCCGCCAAAGTTCCGGACCATCAGGTAAACTTCCTCTTTAATTAGAACAACCCTGGTGGATTGAAATTCGAGAACGGAACTATGAACGGTTGCCGAGTATCCACCTTCGTCCATGACACCAGGTGCGCCTGCATCGCAATGTCTGAGGACCTATTCCCCCCTGTTAGGCCCGACCACAAGAAGTTTCCGGTGGTCCACGACTACCTTGGTCGGGCCAGTCGTTTCTAAGTAAATCGTTGTCACATCGAGTGTGACTATATGTCCGGTTGGGCCGTAGTGGTAGCGGCCCCAATCCAGTTCTGCTCCGTTTTGATCGGTCAGAACCCCGTAATCCACGACCATCCCGTGGCCCAGCCAGTGATTACCTGTACACAGGCAGCCCTGGAATCCCATGCACCCGTTTCCTTGAAAACCCCTATCGGCCCGGAGTTCCAAGCCCTCCGGAGCGACAAGTTTGCCGGCGCCCAGAAGGAGTGCGCAACCCTCCTTCCCCTTTGGGAGAAAAATAGAACCCTCGAGCGTCAGTACACCTAAGGTAACAAACGAGTGTATCGCGTGAAGAAGGACTTATTGTATCGTGCCTGCTCGGAAGTCACAGACCAAGAAACACATGTCTTGTGTGTTCCCCGTGAATACCTCCCGCAAGCATTGAAGTTCTCCCATGACAGTTTATTCGCAGGCCATTTTAGCCATAATAAGACCGTGCAACGAGTTTTCAAGTATTTCTTTTGGCCAGGTGCAGCCAAAGATATCGCCGAATATTGTCGATCATCTGATTTCTGCCAAAAGACGTCCGCAAATGGCGGTTTATGCCAGCCCCCCTTCAAAGAGAGCCCCATCATCTCCGATCCATTCTCCCGAGTGGCCATCGACCTGATTGGCCCTATTCACCCCCTTCCAGCGAAGGACATTGCTACGTCCTTACCTTGGTAGACTTCGCTTTCAGTTTCCCAGAAGCAGTCTCCCTCAAGAAGATTGATAGTATCACGTCCGCCGAAGCACTGATCTCCATATTCTCGCGCGTGGGAATTCCCAAGGAGGTACTGTAAGATCGAGGGAGACAATTTACTTCCGCAGTCATGGAATATGTAGGGAAGCTTCTGATGGTAAAACCTTTGTTTACCACCCCTTACCATCCGGCTGGGAACGGTATGTGCGAGAAATTAAACGGGGCTCTCAAATTAGTCCTCAAAAGGCTCTCCGTTGACCAGCCCCAATAATGGCACCGATACTTGCCGGTTGCCCTTTTCGCGTGCAGAGAGATCCCTCATAAAACCCTTGGATTCGCCCCTTTCGAGCTCTTGTACGGATGGAACGTGCGCGGCCCCCTCAGCATCCTGTACGAACTCTTTACTAATCCCCAACTGGACGAGGAAATACAGACCTCCTACTCATATCTCCTGGATTTGAGAAAAAGGTTAGAAGAGTTTGCTGATCTAGCCTATAAGAACGAGGACGTGAATTTAGAGAGGTATAAGACCTACTTTGACCTTAAGTCACGAGAACCAAAATTCAATCCTGGCGCGGTAAGCAACAAACTCCTTACCAGTGGAAGGGACCCTACCCCGTCCTCGAGGCTAGAGGAGCCATGGATTACCTTATCCGTACTCCGGCGGGAGCGAAGGTTTTCCACGTAAATATGTTAGAAGGGTAAATATAACTTTTTATTATTACTTAACCTTTTTATATATCATTTTATATAGATTATTAATAATTTAATATGTAATTGTCTTAGACTTATTGTGTTTATTTTTTACAGCATGCGCTGATCCCTGTGTCATATTTTAAGTTGATTAAAACCAGAAATTTGAGCCGTAAATTTATTTATCATCTGGTCCACTTCAAATAGTACTCTGAAGACCATTTTAAAAATGTTTTGCCATGCTCAGACTCTAAGAATGGCATCAATTCCTACCGGTTGCCATGTTTGCCTGCAGATAAATGCCCCACAGAACTTTAGGATTTGACCCCTTCGAGCTTTTGTATGGCCAAAACGTCTGAGGCCCGATGGGCATATTGAATTAACCTTTTTCCTTACCCACGATGAGGCGATCAAATCCTCGTATTCTTACTTGTTAGACCTTAGGAACTGCTTGGAAGAATGCGCCGATATAGCTTACAAAAATACGGACCTAAACTTGGAAAAGTATAGGAACTATTTTGACGTTGGGTCAAAAAAAAGGCGATTCAAGCCCGGTGACGAGGTGCTGCTGCTCGTACCCACGGAGACAAATAAGCCCGTGTCCCAATGGAAAGGACCCTTACCAATTCTAGAAGCATGCGGCCCCGTTGATTATGTAATACAGACCCCTTAGGGAACAAATTGTTTCATGTATATATGCTTAAGCGCTACCACTTCCGCGCCTGCATTAATAATATAATTGCCCTTGACCAAGAAGCAGTAATTGAGGCCTCTTATTCATCTGAGCCTCTTAATTTAATTTAAACCGTCTGTGTTGAGTCTGATAACAACTACCCTCTCCCTTCGCTCCCCGGTTTCCGTGAAAGCTCCGCCCCTGAACTCGATTTAAATCCCCAGCTGGGACCTCCTCAGAAGACGCAATTGGCTCTTTTGTTGACTGAATTCCCTGATGTAATTTCTGAGAAGCCTGGTTGCTCTTTTCATTTTGAGCATAATATAGCACTAACTACCCAGGAGCCTAATCGCTATAAACCATACCCCTTGCTCGTTCACTTGCGTCCTACTTTTAACGCTGAAGTAGAAAACTTGCTAAAATTAGGAATTATTGAACTTTGCACGTCGGATTATTGTTGTCCCATTGTTATGGTCAGAATGCCAGATCAGTCTTTTCACATGTGCGTAGACTTTAGAAAACTAAACTTCATAACAGTTTTCGACGCTGAGCCTATCTATCCCTTTGAAAGACCAGAGCCTACATCTATTTGAAGAGGCTAAGTTTATATCAGAGATAGACTTGCGCAAGGCCTTCTATCAAATTCCCCTTAAGGCTAGTGCTCGGAAATACACCGCATTTCCCTCAGAAAAAGGCCTGATGCAGTTTAGGCGTCTTCTTTTTAGTTTAGTTACTGCCTGTAGTAACTATAATCGCATGATGTGTCGGATACTGGATGGGCTGAATAACATTTCCTTTTACTTTGGTAACGTTTACTTGGCCACTTGCACATGGGACCAACATCTAAGCTCACTCCTCAATATGTTTCGTGAACACGGCCTCACTATAGGCCCCAGCAAGTGCCATTATGCCTACGGCAAATACCTTGGTTTCCACATTAGTGAAAATCAAATGTCACGTCAGCAAGAAAATTTAAAGGCCATCGCCGACATGCCCTTTCCGCGTACGAAAAAACAATTACGCTCTTTTGTCAGATAGACATCCTTTTACAGACGCTTTGTCCAGAATTTCTCAGGTTTAGCCTCCCCCCTTAGCTCCCTGCTAAAGAAACGTTTCCTGGACCCCTTCGTATGGAACCACAAGGTGACCGCACACTTCCATCATCTGAAGGAAAAACTAACGCACAGCTCCCATACTGTGACTCCCGAACACGATCAAACAGTTTGGAATACGTACAGATGCTTGTAGTGAGAAGAACTCCTTCCGAGGGCTTTAAGGAAGACTGTTTGCCAAAAATAACCTTTTAACCGTTAGCATAATTAATTGCGTTACTTCAATAATTTTTCTCAATATATATATATATATATATATATATATATATATATGATGAAAATTAATGCAATATCGCAAGAAAAGATGAGGAATTAAACCACATTCTCCGAAGACAATTTAATTCAAAACAGTTTCGGTGTATCTCACACCCTTTTTCAACTGACACTGGGTAGAAAATATAAGAGAAGTGCATATAAGCATAACACAAGATCCCCCTCTTTTTTTCCCCAATCCCCTACTTGTGGATAATCTGGGGGGATGGGTAGGCCTAAACATATTGAAGGGCTGACATTTTACTATTTTGTTTATTTGCTTTCTTATTACAGGATTAAAAGAAAATTGACCCTCAGATAAATTTAAATTAGGAACTGACGATATCAAGCTCGATTCTACGATTCTTCTCTTAACATAGTTAGCCGATTTAAATACCATTTTACTTCCATTGAAATCGATCGTATGATTCTTGTCTCTAACATGGTAACAAAACAATTCTGAAACACTGGACTCAAAAATATCAAATTGTACAGTTTAAGGGTTAACTCTCGTTGAAAAGTGAATATTGACCTAGTCTACCTATGCTCTAGGTCACTATGCACTTTTCAAAGAGGCCTAGGAAATACTAGGCCACTACATATTAACTAGTCATACACCCTGTATAAATCTATTAATAGATAAATAAACTTTTTCAAAAAACTTTGTGCGGGAGCTTTTTATCCATCCTAATATATAGGGCATCATATCCTTTCTTCTGTAATTCTATTCTATTGAAGTTATAAGGCGAAAGATTAATAATGAACTACAGCGTGTTTTTTTGTTTTTTAATTCCTCAACCCATTTTCCTCTACACGTCATGGAATCTAAGAACTCACACACACGCATGCAATATGCGATGTGGATCTCTTTCTCATAGTTTGTTTCTCCATTTTTCAAACGAAAACCATTCAATTGAAATTGAAAATACAAAAATAATTTATAATTCTCACAATTATATACATAGGCGTCGAATTGAATCTGCGCTTATAAAGGAAATTCCAATCTTTAATACTTCTGATGGCCAATTCAACACTAATCCCTTGATAAGTAAGAAATTTATACTTCCTTTACTCACAAATGCCGCTGATCCCCCATACCGCCCCCTAATCAGATTCCTAATTGTAAATTTGTGTGTCCGGAAGTTCTGCATCTTTTTTGTATTTCATTAGTTTTTGCAGCGATTGCCAATGTCAGAGGTTTCCGTCGAAACCTGGTTTCGCGAATAAATTGATCCTATCACTATCTTTCGAATAACCCTTGAGACGAACCCTGCAAACGTATTCCCTTTTAAAGAGCCAACCTAATAATATCGCACTCTAAGTAGAAGATCCTTACCTTTTTCCCAATTCAATTGTACCTGAGCGCAGCGCTGGTAGTGGCTTACAATAGTGTGTACCTTTAGAGACTTTTTGTTTACACGCCTTCGTCCCTCGATACTATACATGCCTAGAAATCCGCGGTTGAATTTAAAGGGAGTTTGCCTGATGCAATTACTCTGGCAAGTCGTACACTTAAAAAGCCAAAACACTTGAAGTTTCCATAAGCACTAGAATAAAGATATATATATCACTGAAGAGTAGTGTGAGTGAGAGTGGGATACTTGCGCGGCGCGGACGTTAAACGTCCCGTTGAGTCGAGTTGATGTTTCGGTGAGATGAATATGGGCTCCTTGATGAAAGGCTGATTGGGGTCCATGGTTGTACCTTGTTTTCGAGAGAATTAGAGGATGACTCCAGAAATTTTATGGCTTCGAAAGATGATAAAGTCACTCCAGTAGATGATGATGATATTTCAGGACACTCCAGGTAGATGATGATGATTGCTTGAAATTACTACACTCGATTATGATGATTGCTTGAAATTACTCCTCTCGATGATGATGATGATATTTGAGTGTCATTCCGGGTAGATGATGAGAATTGCTTGAATTCACTCCACGGTCACCAATTGTAACGAGAGAATTAGGTTGATGCTTGTAACGAGTGAAGAGGTTGATGCTTGATTGTAGCGGGGATCACCAGTTCCAAGTTGGAATAAATATTCCTTCTCTGGTACATGAATTGAAGTTCAGGATTTGAGTTTGTTTAAGGGTATCCACCAAATAAGTTCGTATTTGCTTTTACAAACAAGTTGATGAAAATGACTTAATTTTGAACTTAATGTTTATTAAGATGAGTAGCTATAGTTGTGAGCTGGTAAATCTTATCCACCGAGGCAGTGGATGGAGCACAACAAAGACGAAGTGATTCGATTGATTGTGTGGATAATGTGGATAAGGATAATAATTACAGTAATGAGACTATGAGGTTAATGACCGATTGTTTTATATGTGTAGAGAAGTTGGGCGTGACCAATGGTGTTTCCTGGGAGGAGCTTTATCTGGTGATGTTTGTTGATGTGTGTTCGAAAGAGAGAAAAATACGGACCATCTGACTCGAAGAAGTAGAGCCGATCAGGAGTTCATACAGCGAGGACCTGCTGATACCTATAGACGCCATGCTAGCAACTGCCGCGATATTCTCTGTCGTTGCATCGTTTTTAAGAAAACTATTAACATCCTTACTGAACTAAATTCTCTGGTTCCCTTTATTAAATTTACCCTTGAACTCGAACAAAATGGTGTCCCCACATTCTTAGATCTAATTATTCATAGGACTCAAGCTGGATTTAAATTTTCCGTCTATCGTAAGCTTACCAACGCCGGTTCTTATATTGATATTTACTCAGGTCATAATGATAAGGTAAAACGGTCTGTATTTATTTCAATGTTTCTCCGGGGATTGCGGGTTGCCAGCCCGGAATTCTTGGATCTTGAGATTCCTAAGATCTTTGAAATAGGTAACAATCTTTTGTACCCTCAAAAATTTGTGGCAGGATCCCTAGTTTTGGCAAAAATATCCTTTTACAGAACTGAATTCCTTCCCGAATACAATTTTAAGAACTCCCTTGTTTTACTGTTTTCAGAGTCCTTTTCCTTGCTTCCCCGCCTCTTGAATAAGTTAAATATTTCTGTCATATTAAGGTATCAGTTTACCATGTACAAAATCTTGATTCGTAATAATAAGAAAAGTATAGGGGCCGTTTATTCTTTCGATTGTTCAGTTTGCCCTAAGCAATACTCTGGGCAAACCGGCAAATCATTAAGTGTACGCTTAACGCACCATAACTACAATATTAGGAGGGGGGAAAGCAGTAAGGCTTTCTTTGTGCATTTATCTGAAAACAGTCACACTATCAATTGGAATTCGGCTAAATCTCTTTACAAATCTGATGACTTTGTTCAAAGAAATATTTTCGAATGCTAATTCATTAATTCCTCGCCTAATTTTATTATATCCTCCGGTCTCTTTTAACTGGACTGTGTTATTAAAAGGCTTATCACGAAATTGTCAATTTTAAATCTTAGCCTTTTGATCTATTAATTTAGTTATATTTCTCTTCTTTATTTTTAAGTATTCACAATTAGGTGTGTAGGTACTTAGTTTAGTGACCTAAATGTCTACATTCTTTACTCACAGGTGGAATTTCCGGAAGTAGACCTTATATATTTGTTTTTTTATTTCATATCCGTTTTTGATAATATTTTTCTGTTCTGTGTCCTTTCGATGAACATGGGCGGGGCATTACTCTGTTGTTTCTCATATATATACATATATATATATATATATATATATATATATATATATATATATATATATATATATATATATATATATATATATATATGATGAATTAAACCACATTCTCCGAACAAAATTTAATTCAGAACAGTTTCGGTGTATCTCACACCCTTTTTTAACTGACACTGGGTAGAAAATTTAAGAGAAGTGCATATTAGCATAACACAAGATCCCCTCTTTTTCCCCCAATCCCCTACTTGTAGCTAATCTAGGGGGGTGGGTAGGCCTAAACATATTGAAGGGCTGACATTTAACTATTTTGTTTATATGCTTTCTTATTACAGGATTAAAAGAAAATTGACCCTCAGATAGATTTAAATTAGGAACTGACGATACCAAGCTCAATTCTACGATTCTTCTCTTAACATAGTTAGCCGATTTAAATACCAAATGTTAAGAGAAGAATCTGAGGGTCAATTTTCTTTTAATCCTGTAATTAAGTATATAAACAAAATAGTTAAATGTCAGCCCTTCAATATGTTTAGGCCTCCCCCCCCCTCTTAGATTACTTACAAGTAGGGGATTGGGAGAAAAAGAGGGGATCTTGTGTTATGCTTATATGCACTTCTCTTAAATTTTCTACCCAGTGTCAGTTGAAAAAGGGTGTGAGATACACCGAAACTGTTCTGAATTAAATTGTGTTCGGAGAATGTGGTTTAATTCCTCATCTTTTCTTGCGATATTGCATTAATTTTTATCATATATATATATATATATATATATATATATATATATATATATATATATATATATACTATGTTTGTAAAACCTTTCTCCTTATTCTTTGAGAATGAACTGAACAAGTTCGAAAGTATTTGGAATTCATCTTTCATTTTCCTGTGGAACTTTTGGAACTTTGATTCTGGATTCTTCTAATGTCCCTCTCTCTTGCCTTTAAAAAACTCCGATATCTTGTCTCATTTGCTCATTCGCATCCAATTCTTATTCTTCTTGTAATATATATATATATATATATATATATATATATATATATATATATATATATATATATATATATATATATATATATATATATATATATATATATATATATATATATATATATATATATATATATATATATATATATATATATATATATATATATATATATATATATATATATATATATATATATATATATTAGTGATGGAGTCGTTCCTTGGGAACCTTATTCGTAGTAGGAATATGAAGACATATGCGATGGTTTTGAACATTTAATTTTCCGGACGTTTCGGTCATTGACGATGACCATCATCAGCGAATTCTAAATACCAAAAATTATTTTTAGAAGAATAACTAAACACAGAAATCAAATTAGTGAAAATCTATTAGAAATTGATGTAATATCTTAAAATATTAATAAATAAATAAATAACTAAATTAAATAATAATCCCACAAGTTTTTTAAATGTGCATAATAAACATGACTTAAATGACTATCGAAATACAAAAAATTATAAACTATAGCAATAAAGTCGAAAGACATGAAGAAATCGATTAATAAGACAGAAAAAAGATTAAATAATCCCATGAGCAACAAATATGAATAGTAAACATGAATCAAGCGTAATACAAAAAAAAAAAAAAATCACTATAAAACACAGCAAGAGAATTATATGGGCAGGGCGAACAATCGAAAATAAGTTAGATCAGGGGGAATGTAATCCAAGCGGATATTAATAAATGGAGCGAAGCAAGTAGTTCAATTAAGTTAAATTTTAAGTGATTGAACATCAAATAATGTGACTAGACTAAGGCACGAAAGTTTAAATTAATATGCTTAGCGATCCTACATCTTAATTAAGATGTAGGATCGCTAAGCATATCGGAGTATCATACAGAACCAACATTCCCATCTCCAAACCCGAACACTCCTCTATTCGAGAACATTCTCTAAAACTTAACCACCCGCTTGACCCTGATTCCTTTAGTATACTCTCTTCTGCCTCCTCTTCTCTAAGTTTAAAAATTCTTGAATCTCTTTACATCAAACAAATTAACCCGGAACTCAATGATTATTCATCATCCCTTAAATTATTCACTATATAGACAAATGTACAACCAACCACATCCCCCTTAATAGTTTTCTTTTTGCCTAATTTTGTCCATACTATCAGTTGTTACTCCCAGCTTAACCGTTATAAGGTCAGTACTCGTGCAGAGAAATTTTTATTTCTATTTTAGTTTGTCCCATTAATATCTAACGATCTGGTTTATTATTGACTTTTCCTTAATTTATTGTTTTAGTCGTCCTTTTGAACCCTCCATTATTGATTATTTACTATTTAAACTTTCGTGCCTTAGTCTAGTCATATTATTTGATGTTCAATCACTTAAAATTTAACTTAATTGAACTACTTGCTTCGCTCCATTTATTAATATCCGCTTGGATTACATTCCCCCTGATCTAACTTATTTTCGATTGTTCGCCCTGCCCATATAATTCTCTTGCTGTGTTTTATAGTGATTTTTTTTTTTTTTGTATTACGCTTGATTCATGTTTACTATTCATATTTGTTGCTCATGGGATTATTTAATCTTTTTTCTGTCTTATTAATCGATTTCTTCATGTCTTTCGACTTTATTGCTATAGTTTATAATTTTTTGTATTTCGATAGTCATTTAAGTCATGTTTATTATGCACATTTAAAAAACTTGTGGGATTATTATTTAATTTAGTTATTTATTTATTTATTAATATTTTAAGATATTACATCAATTTCTAATAGATTTTCACTAATTTGATTTCTGTGTTTAGTTATTCTTCTAAAAATAATTTTTGGTATTTAGAATTCGCTGATGATGGTCATCGTCAATGACCGAAACGTCCGGAAAATTAAATGTTCAAAACCATCGCATATGTCTTCATATTCCTACTATATATATATATATATATATATATATATATATATATATATATATATATATATATATATATATATATACGTGAAAGTTTATACTTCTAACAGGCCGAACTTCAGCAGGAAAAGGAGAGCAAGTACTGAATTCAACATATATTGGCCAACGTTTCTGTGCTAGAAAAATAAAAACATACATATAATATATATGCAGATACACCCACAAGGGAAAAGTGAAAAACGATTCCGAGGGCTTTAGTCTTTATTCTTAAAGACTTTTTCAAGGACTGAACAGGATGCTGGACATACATTGCCTTAAATGTTTTAAGAGTGGATTAGACTACTGACCTCTGAACCTTAATTAGGAGGTACAAAATCCTGAAACAACTTTATTTGTGATTGTATGTATGTAGTGATAATGGAGTCTAGCGTGAACAAGCCAGGGCTAATATATTTCTCGAAATATAATTACTGAATTTTATGACTGGTTTGGCACGGTTTCAGTTAATGATATGGTTAATATTGTACATATGTAGAAAAAGCGCAGATTGTTCACTGTGATTACGTACATTGGCTTGATGTTGCTTAATCCGGACATCGAGTTCTTTCCCGGTTTGATCATAATAACATTTTTGGCAGTATGTTGCAGCCTATCGAATAAACAATTCCAGGTCGGGGAGGGGGGGGGAGGATTTTGTGACAAGGATGCGATAAATTGTAGTCTCGTACTTAAAAATAACATTTATGTTCCGAGGCGTAAGTAAACGAGGTAATTTAACGAAAATATCGTTATAGGGTAAAACTAATATGATTTTGGCCTGAAACTTATGGATATTAACATTAGTTTGATAATAGGAACGCTTGGCGGACTTATAACAATTGTCTAGAAAGTACAGAGGGTAGCACGAATTTATCCCTATTTTATATATTCTATCGACTTCTTTGTCAAGGTATTCTGGTTAGACAATTCTAAGGGCACGAAAAATCATGGACGAGAAAGCACTTTGTTTGATGTTATTATGATGGTAAGAATAAAAGTGTAAAAAGAGTCTAGGACTGTGGGTTTCCTATATATTTCATATTTTAAACAATTGTTTATCCGATGAAGTAGAATATCTAGGAAAGGGAGTGTGAAATCTTTTTCAACTTCTAAAGTAAATTTAATCGACGGCACTAAAGTGTTAATTTTAGTAAGAAATGAATTAATATTTAAATTATTAGGGGAAAGGTAAAGGATGTCATCATTATATCGCATCCAAGCTATAGGGGCTTCATTAATTTGGGGAAGTATTCTAGATTTGATGAATTCCATGTATAGGTTTGCGAGTACAGGGGCCAAACAATTCCCCGTGGCATTCCAAAGATTTGGCGATAAAATTTTCCATTAAAGGTAAATTTGCAGTTGTTGATGCAAAAAGCAATGAGTTTAATGAGGGTAGAAGTGGGTATAGGAATAGTAACTGTGTCGAGGTGTTCTTCAAAGAAATTCAAGAGATCGGGTACGGGAACTTTAATAAACAGGGAACAAACAACATCGAAACCAACCAGGCTATAATTATCAGGGTAGGGGAGCTCATTAAGTTGACTAATGAGGTGCATATTATTTATAATATGTTAATTGGGATAATTATTGTTCACATGGCTTAAGCAATTATAAACATAACCTTTAGCAATGGAAATATCATTACGGGACACTTCACTAAATTTTTCTAACTGGGCAAATGCGTTAGCAATTTTAGCACCATTCGGGGCGATGGGAGAGAAAACTTTAGACCATAACCTAATATGTTGTACGTATCAAAATATTTCCAGAAATATATAAGAATGTATCTCCATTAAAGCGTTACCAAATTTCAATCTTAGCCCTGGTTTGTTCACGCTAGACCCCATTATCACTAAATGCATAAAATCACATATAAAGTTGTTTCAGGATTTTGTACCTCCTAATTAAGGTTCAGAGGTGGGTAGTCTAATTCACCTTTCACTATTTAAGGTAATGTATGTCCAGCCTCCTGTTCATTCCTTGAAAAGGTCTTTAAGAATAAAGACGAAAGCGCTCGGAATCGTTTTTTACTTTTCCTTTGTGGGTGTATCTGCATAACTTTCACTGACGTGCACTTTGTGGGCCTTTTTCATATATATATATATATATATATATATATATATATATATATATATATGATAGAACGAGTTGAATCTGTGTTAAATTCAACTCCTATCCCATATTAGTTAAAACCTCGAGGAGGCCCACGTGCATCTTCGATTCGAGGCTTGGAGTCTTATCAACAGCTGCCGGACGTCAATGTTTAAACAAGGAGGTTATCGTCCCCCCGTTCGCCCCCATACGCCGACCTCGCCAGATCGAGTTAGGCTTATGAACAGATAAGGCATTTTTCTCCGGCCCAGCTGTGCGTTTCCTCCAAGCTTTCACTCCATTTTCCCCCACGCCAAGGAGATGTCCTGGCTATTTATATGGAAACTTTACCACTAAGATCAGATTGGAGATCCAGATTTTCGTCGCGAAACATCAACACGACCCTCTCTCCCTTTGTGCGCCAAGGGACCTCGGCCTCGAGATTCACCATCACTTGTCTAGGAGGACAATATTCCTTGAGTGCCAAAGGTTCGAGCCTTTAGTGACGTCAATTCCCCAAGGCATTCCCCCCTGCTGTTCAAGGAGAACAGCATTAGAGCAGCCATTGTTCGTTTTGAGCCCTTCGCCAAGAAACGGTTCTCATCCCCCCCTGTTGCTCAAGAAGAACAACATTAGAACAGCCATTGTTCGTTTTGAGCCCTTCGCCAAGAAACGGTTCTCATCCCCCGCTGTTGTTCAAGGGAGAACAACATTAGAACAGCCATTGTTCGTTTTGAGCCCTTCGCCAAGAAACGGTTCTTCCCCCCCCCCCTGTTGTTCAAGGGAGAACAACATTAGAACAGCCATTGTTCGTTTTGAGCCCTTCGCCAAGAAACGGTTCTCACCCCCCCCCCTGTTGTTCAAAGGAGAACAACATTAGAACAGCCATTGTTCTTGAGCCTGTAGACAAGAGACGGTTCTCATCCCCCCTTTGTTCAGAAGAGAACAACCTAGAACAGCCATTGTTCTTCCAGCCGTTCGTCGAGAAACGGTTCTCCTTCCCAGGACGCCACGTCAGGATCATCTTATCCCCCCCCCCCTTTGGCTGGAACTCGCCAGCGGACCGAATATTCCTTCAAGTACCTTCCACTGCACCCTAATGAAGTTACGTAAGCCAAGCGTCACCTTTTGAGTATTGATCCCTTATTTGTCAATTCTATCCTGTGCTTTAAATGGTTTATCGAACCATCCCATCTCTTTAACTCCATATTCGTTTTACCTTTTTTGATCCCTTAAATCCTTTGATTAGCCCGAGTCTCCACGACCCTTTCCATTCTGTTTGTCAATATTTTCCGTTTTTGTGTTTTGTTTATAGTTATTATTAATAAAACTCTATTTTATTAATGATAGCAATATTATTATCCTTGAGCTCAGTTCCACTTCTTAAGCATTTTTGAAGATACATAAAATCGGCCGCCAAGACAGTAAAACGCACTCTAGAGATAATTAAGGAAGTTCCTTCAACGAATAGTGTTATATATAGTATCGTCGGGAGTCATTCTACGACATATATATATATACTATTTAATTTGGTATCAGGTGTGTAAGGTTTAACGCTATATCTTTGCAAACACTGGTCTCAGTCGAGTAAAGCATAGTGTTATTCGTTATAATAATAGAATATAGTAGTTCCCTTTTGTTTTAACGATTGCTATCCCCTTTTTTTGGAAACTTAAGAAGCTGGAGTAGCTCAAGGAACGGTTATAATAATTTGTTTGTTTTTTTGTGATTTTAGTCAGTGGTTATTTAGAGTAAGAAACCAAGTACGAATAGGTCAGTGCCCATATTTAGGTAGGCTAATTCTATAGAGGCATAATTCTTGTTGCAAGGAATTTTAGTTGGTTGACTAGTGCCCCCCAAGTGCAAAGATGACTCCATTCGAAATCTTTAAAGCGCAAGGAGAGTCCTGTGGACTTTCCGGAAAAGAACTAATTAAGTACATTCAAGAGGAGCAAAGAAAAAAGGAAGATAGAGAGGAACGGATAAGACAAGCTGACCATCAGATTGAATTAGCTCGGATTGAAGCAGAATTTCAAAGACAAATGGAAGTAATAGAAAAGGAAAGAGTAATCCGACGAGAAGAACGAGAAAGAAAAATACAACGAGAAGAACGAGAAAAAGAAATCCAACGAGAAGAAAGAAGGAAGGATTCGCGCCCCGTCCCAGGAAAGCTGACAAAGTTTCCGAGCCCCGTAAAACCCCAAAACTTCTTTCCCCAAAACCAACAACGGGACTCCAAACCTCCCGTTAAGACTTCTCCTCCATCTCTCTTCCCGAAGCGACCAACCATATGCTTCACCTGTGGTGTAGAAAACCACATGAGCTGGAATTGCCCCCAAAATTCTAGGCTTAAAAGCGGACCAGCCCACCAAGTTCACCAGATTAATGCAAACCTGGCTCCCCCGGTGGTGCAGACCCAAGCAGAAACTTCTCCCCATCCGTCAGGCCACCAGGTAAATTTTTTTTTTTATAAAAGTTCAGCGGGAACTTTGAAATATGAGGAGGGCAGCGTGGACAGCTGTCGAGTATCGACTCTCGTCAGGGACACAGGATGTACATGCTTCATCGTGTCCGACGAACTCCTCCCAGTGGCCTCTAACCACGAAAAATTTGCGGTGGTACGTGACTACCTTGGGCGGGCGAACAGATTCCCCGTCGCTAGATGTTACCTGCAGTGTCAATATTATAATGGCTGGGCTGAAGTCATTGTAGCACCAATAAAATTCTGTTCCGTACTTATAGGAAAGAGCCCCCAAGTAAGTTTCGACCCTGTGTTTCAGGCCGCCCTTCCTCAAGGCCGAGATAAGAAAGAAGCCCAGGAGCCCGTCCCCATCAGAACCCCGATACCGTCCGATTTCTCGGAGACCCCTAACCGGGACTTTAGGACGGAAAAAGAGGAATGTGATTCACTAAAACCCTTAGGTGATAAGGCCCCGGACAAGGACACGGAGACTGTCCCTGGACCCCAAGAAAAAATGAAACCCCAACGCGCCCATGGAGATACCTTCGTAGAACTGGACGAAGCATCGGCGCTTGAAGAGGATTGCCCCGCGGAGTCCCTTAAGGTAATCCAGACAGTGTGCATCCAACCTGATGCCGATTACCCTCCTCATTCCCTACCAGGCGAGTCTTTGGAACCCTCTGACCTGGATAGTGAGGCGCAGCTGACACCACGTCCGAAGAGCCAGCTACAAGAACTAATTAAATGGAATCACCATTTACCCACCCTATTAGCTCTTTTCGAACAACTGCGCGAAAATGGCCTCACCATTGGCCCCCGCAAATGCCATTTTGCCCACGAACCCATTAAATATTTGGGTTTCAAAATAGGACGAAGCAAGTTAGGTCCCCACGAGAACAAGATTAAGGCAATCGCCCACATGCCCCTCCCGATTACAAAGAAGCCATTAAGATCGTTCCTAGGATCAGCTTCTCCCTATCAGCGATTTGTTCCGAATTTCGCTGCAATTTTGGCCCCCCTATGTCCCCTTCAGGAAAAGAATTTCTCCGATCGGTTACGTTGGAATGATGTCGCTGTTTCCCATTTTAATCAGCTCAAAAGCAAGTTCATTTCTGCCCCCATTTTTAAGTTGCCCAACCCGGAAAAATCCGTTGGAGTTAAGACCGAAGTGATCAACGAGGGCATTGGAGGTGTACTCCTTCAATACGTGGATGACAGAACGAGTCATCCAGTTGCATATGCTAGCCATCTATTATTACCACGCGAAAAGAGATATGCCACTAGAGAAAAGATAGCTCTATCAATTATCTGGGTCATAGACAAATTCAAGCTGTACTTGATATGTAAAGAATTTCGAATAGGAACCGACCACCGTCCGTTAGCCTATATTAGGAATTTGAGACACTCAAACGGCCGCATCATGCGCTGGAGTTTACTCTTGCAAGAGTATCAATTTAAAATAAATTATATCAAAGGTTCCGATAACCAGGTCGCTGACGCACTCAGTAGGAATGCGTTACCGAATAGCGTAGAATAATTGTATTCATAGGATTAGTATCTCCATGTAGGTATATACCGTCTTGTACGACTTAATTTAAGATTCTTTTGTAATATAGTTATTTAATGTATGTCTGAATTTTGTAACGCTCAATGTCTAATTTTTTTTTATGTATATATATTTGTTCTTATTAATTTACGTATAAATTATTTTGTCCCGTATGTACTAAGTTTATAACATTTCATTGTTCCATGCCCTTTTTTTTATTAAGTTGTATTAAAGGTTATTTTCCCCTGTAATCTAAAGATCAAAATAATCATGTAATACTAGTTAGGTGCAGCAAGATACGGTTGGTACAAGAAAACGAGTTCCCTACAACGGAGCTCTATCGTTGTCCCTTCTCTCTTTTTTTTTTCGAAGTGACAACTTCCCCTGGAATGGAGGGGTGTGATAGAACGAGTTGAATCTGTTAAATTCAACTCCTATCCCATATTAGTTAAAACCTCGAGGAGGCCCACGTGCATCTTCGATTCGAGGCTTGGAGTCTTATCAACAGCTGCCGGACGTCAATGTTTAAACAAGGAGGTTATCGTCCCCCCGTTCGCCCCCATACGCCGACCTCGCCAGATCGAGTTAGGCTTATGAACAGATAAGGCATTTTTCTCCGGCCCAGCTGTGCGTTCCCTCCAAGCTTTCACTCCATTTTCCCCCACGCCAAGGAGATGTCCTGGCTATTTATATGGAAACTTTACCACTAAGATCAGATTGGAGATCCAGATTTTCGTCGCGAAACATCACCACGACCCTCTCTCCCTTTGTGCGCCAAGGGACCTCGGCCTCGAGATTCACCATCACTTGTCCAGGAGGACAATATTCCTTGAGTGCCAAAGGTTCGAGCCTTTAGTGACGTCAAGTCCCCAAGGCATTCCCCCCTGCTGTTCAAGGAGAACAGCATTAGAACAGCCATTGTTCGTTTTGAGCCCTTCGCCAAGAAACGGTTCTCATCCCCCCCCTGTTGTTCAAGGAGAACAACATTAGAACAGCCATTGTTCGTTTTGAGCCCTTCGCCAAGAAACGGTTCTCATCCCCCGCTGTTGTTCAAGGGAGAACAACATTAGAACAGCCATTGTTCGTTTTGAGCCCTTCGCCAAGAAACGGTTCTTCCCCCCCCCTGTTGTTCAAGGGAGAACAACATTAGAACAGCCATTGTTTGTTTTGAGCCCTTCGCCAAGAAACGGTTCTCACCCCCCCCCCCCCCTGTTGTTCAAAGGAGAACAACATTAGAACAGCCATTGTTCTTGAGCCTGTAGACAAGAGACGGTTCTCATCCCCCCTTTGTTCAGAAGAGAACAACCTAGAACAGCCATTGTTCTTCCAGCCGTTCGTCGAGAAACGGTTCTCCTTCCCAAGACGCCACGTCAGGATCATCTTATCCCCCCCCCCTTTGGCTGGAACTCGCCAGCGGACCGAATATTCCTTCAAGTACCTTCCACTGCACCCTAATGAAGTTACGTAAGCCAAGCGTCACCTTTTGAGTATTGATCCCTTATTTGTCAATTCTATCCTGTGCTTTAAATGGTTTATCGAACCATCCCATCTCTTTAACTCCATATTTGTTTTACCTTTTTTGATCCCTTAAATCCTTGGATTAGCCCGAGTCTCCACGACCCTTTCCATTCTGTTTGTCAATATTTTCCGTTTTTGTGTTTTGTTTATAGTTATTATTAATAAAACTCTATTTTATTAATGATAGCAATATTATTATCCTTGAGCTCAGTTCCACTTCTTAAGCATTTTTGAAGATACATAATATCGGCCGCCAAGACAGTAAAACGCACTCTAGAGATAATTAAGGAAGTTCCCTCAACGAATAGTGTTATATATAGTATCGTCGGGAGTCATTCTACGACAATATATATTGTGTGTGTGTTCGGGCTAAATTTGAGAATTTGCTTAACAGAAAAATAAAGCGCAATATCTCAGCCAAAATTAAAAGAATTTAAAAAATTCTAAAACTATCAACTAGAGTATGTGTGGAGATAACAGGTAACTAAAAGTAGCGGTCTCCTTTTTCCACCGTGGCCTTAAGACGACTCCGAATCCTCGCACTTGCGTTTTTCAACTAAATCTTTCCTCTGTATGTCATCCAACTAGGTTAACTGTCTATCGATACATCAACATGTTTCTGAAAAAAGGAGACATTAACAATCAGCGAATTTAGTCCGAACGCCATATATATATATATATATATATATATATATATATATATATATATATATATATATATATATATATATATATATATATAATTAGGTAAAAGGCCATGTTGTATGCAGGATCTATGGAAATTCACAGCTGTAGCAGCGTTATTAATTTTAACTTGTATTTTCTTAATATTTTTAACGATGTCTTCGATGCGAGAAAAAATATCCTCGAATGAGATGCTTTATTTCTAGACGTCTTTCGACCAAATTAGGTCATCTTCAGGAAATGAACAAAAATGGAATTGAAATGAAATGAAAAGAGAAGTGGAAGACAAAGAACAGCTCTTTCGACCCTTCCCCTGCCTCCTTTGGCGGGTCTCTTGCAGGGGTTCACTATACCTTATTACCAACTGTAACTCATACCTTGCCGGTGACCAAGTTATGTAGTGCTAGTGAGAAGTAAGTTTGAGGTAAAAAGTAGGAAAAAAGAGTCAAGAATTTAGAATAGGGAAGTGCAACCCCTTCGGAGTGGGGGATGGGGGAGACTTCGCTCAAGAGGAACACGAGGAATCTCAATCAGCCCCAGGAGCGCATATATTTCTTCTTAGAAGTTTTCTTGAGAAGGCGTTTTCTTTAGGTCCTCATAAAACTTTTCCTCCTTTACCCGTGATAGCCTTAACCAGTTTGCAGCGAGAAAGCAAAGCGTACATACTGAGTAAATCAAATGGAATTATTAAAAATTGCTACATTATATATATTATTTCGACGCAAACATAAGTATTATAAGGTTAAGTCCCATTAACATTGTCATAGAAGAACGGACAAGGAATATGCTGGAAATGAATTGGACGATGATATCATCCAAATGATTGACCAGAATAAGGAATAAGTCGCGCCGGATTTCCAAGCTCCGCCGGAGTTTTAGCTAGCGGAGAAGAATTGCTGTTCTACACATGATAATAGAAATCTTTTGGCCCTAAAACTATAAAAAATACGACCCCCCAAAATATAACCTAACTATGAAACCTCACCGATTACTACAAATTCACCGATGAAGACTCAAATCTACCGATGAACAACGAAATTTACCGAAGAAGACATCCACGAAAAAACAAAAAACACAAATTACACATACTACAAGATATACGAAAAAACAAAGACTCTAAGCAAAACAATAAAGTAATTAATAAAGCAATTATTACCACAACAGCAAATGCGCATATCATATCCTAAGACATTAATTGATTTGGAAGACAAATGATGGCTTGAACGCCATACTTTCTATATATATACATATATATATATATATATATATATATATATATATATATATATATATATATATATATATATAAACTAACTCAAAGACAACAAAGAGACTACAAAACTAAAAATACTTAAAAGCGATAGGCCTGATCACCAGGCTCTAGGATCTCTTTGCACCCTTCCGCACTTCTTTCTCTTATCACCACTGGTCTAGTCTCCGCTATCTGTCCACGCACCCTAACTTAATCCCCCCCCCCCTACCTACATCTACTCTTACAACACATCTGAATATTTGTCACTCTGATCTAGTTCTCTGGCAAAGGAGGCAAAGGAAAATGAAGTTTGAAAACATGCTTCTTTAACGGAGGTCAACTCGGAGACGTCGAGATGTCGGGAGTATAGTTTCCGGCTGAAGTTTCCCCTTAATTGCCGGTTTCTTCATTTGAATAATAATGGCTTATGTGGTTTTGGAGTCTCAGGATGATGTAGGTGTCCTGATTAATTTTTTCAAGGGTTAGAGTAGTGCCATGAGAGTGGGCGTGTTTTTTAATAGCGCCATCTTGAAGGTGAGCTGTCATTCGCCTTGACAGGGTTGTGCAGGTTACGCCGATGTACTTTGAATTGCGGTGTTCACAGTTACCGACTTTGCTTGAATATTCGTACACGACGTTAGTCTCCTGGAGTTTGCTCGTTGGAGGGAGACAGCTATTCTTTATGATGCAACTACTTGTTTTCTTGGTTTTTTAATATATAATTAGATTAATATCCGTATTAGGGTCGGTTGAGGTCATGTTACGATGGAGAAGGGCTTTGAGAGCCTTTTCGTCTTCACGGTAGCCGGTGTTCATATTAGCTTTGTAATAAAGGTCGATATTACTCTTCTTCGGAGTAGACCTGGCGCCAGGGCCAGCAGCCAAGTTTATTTTCTCTTTCATGGTGTCATTGATGGATTCTTGTGGGTAACCGTTCTTAACGAGAACTCAAGAAACCCTCTTAAGTTCGTGATCAACAGCCGTCCACGAGGAGGAATGAGAAATTGCGCTTTTAACTAAGGCATTGATGACTGAACTCTTGTAAAGTTTAGGACACTCAGAAGAACCATTTAAGCAGAAGCCCAACTTCCTGACCTTAACATATACTTGGGTCACAAATTTAGACTCCTGGGCACTAATGAGGATATCAAGGAAGGAATGAGATCCTTCATATTCAATTTTGTGGGTGAAGTTCAGACACGAGTTGTTTTTAAATGTTTCAACTAGGCCGTTTACTTGTTCGAGGTTATTCGTATTCAAAATTATGTCATCGATATAGCACGCGTAGATGGGAGGCTTTGGCACTCTATATATATTGTAGAAATTTTTGAATAATTCCATTTCTGTTCATTCCCTGGAATGTCATTTGCGGATGTTTTTCTGGCCTCGAAGACCCTGTTAAAAAACTTGTAAGAAATATGAAGAAAATACAAGTTAAAATTAATAACGCTGCCACAGCTGTGGACTTCAATAGAACCTGCATATATATATATATATATATATATATATATATATATATATATATATATATATATATATATATATATATATATATATATATATATATATATATATATATATATATATATAAATAATGAAAAAACTCACAAAGTGGCACGTGAGGAAAGCAATAATATGAAAATTAACCCACAGGAAAATGAAAAAAAGATGAATCCAAGCACTTTCGAACTATATTTGCAAGTTCATTTTCAAGGAACTTGAAAATGCTTGAATTAATCTTTTCATTTTCCTGTGGGTTAATTTTCATATATATATATATATATATATATATATATATATATATATATATATATATATATATATATATATATATATATATATATATATATATATATATATATATATATATTATATATATATATATATATATATTTATATATATATATATATATATATATATATATATATATATATATATATATATATATATATATATATGTGTGTGTGTGTGTGTGTGTGTGTGTCTATTTATAGGGCCAAATAAATGAAAATTGATATCACAACACTAAGGACGGTAGAAAGTAACTATTGAAAGCTTAAGAAATAAAATTGGAGATATAGAAACGGAGAAAATCAGGAAGACTATTATTAACTGTTATATGAAAATGAATAAAAGAAATGGATTCGAACCCCTGTGTCATCAAGCGCTCATCGACTGAGCTACCAGTTGATGAGCGTCGTGGTCATAATTGCGATAAGCGCTTGATGACACAGGTTCAAATCCAACTCCATTATTCATTTTCATATATCAGTTAAAAATAATTTCCTGATTTTCTCCGTTTCTACATACAGGTATATCTCCAAATTTCTTTCGTAAGCTTTCAATAGTTACTTTCTACCTTCCTTAGTGTTGTGGTGCCAACTTTAATTTCTTTGGGCCTATGAATACATCTATTATAACACGTGTCATGGGATTTCAGATATATATATATATATATATATATATATATATATATATATATATATATATATATATATATATATATATATATATATATATATATATATTTATATTTATATATATATATATATTACCATAGTTCTTATTTATATGTTATTTTTTTTTTAGGAAATATAAACTTCTCACCCTCTCATTTATTTCTTTATTGGTAGTAATTAATATATGCAAAATATCAGCATGATACATTATCATTTAAGGTGTGCTTAATTCAGAAGTGTTTTTTATGCATTGCCGCGGGTGAAAAAAGCTGCCGCGGGTTTTGGCCATGCTGTTTTCTGTGTTAAATAGGCTACATTTAGTTTATTTCTTGATAAAATTAGAGTTGCTTTTTCATTGAGAGGAAGAAAGGGGCATCCCGCATCATCAGAGGAGCATAGATGCTCTTAAATACATCGGAAATTTCAGCTGTACCGTATGTCTGCGGGTTTTGGCCAATTTTGTAAATATTTGGCAACCCTGAGCTCCAGAGACGCGATTTTAAAGTTATAAGGTAAGGCTTTTACGCCCTTTTAAACATCATACTACTCATGCAGTTTTGAAAAACTATCTATTTATGACGTTACTGCAGATTGCCAATTTGGCACATTAATGCGACATTTTATAGCACTTATACATAAGAAAAAATCCACTATTCTAACATGCTTCAACATAGAGCTCTAACGCTTACACACATTTAGTTAGCCTGTTGGTCAATTACGGTAGTGGATGGAAAATTTCTGTTGTGAAGTATGTATATCTTTCAGGAGGGCGATATTTATTCAACTGTAAATTTTGGTATCCAAAAAAGTAATATTTTTATGTATTTGTGATATAGAAAACATTTGACATAACTCACATTTGCTCATAATGTCCTCGTAGATACAGCCAGAAACATTTTTTAACTATTTCGAAAGATGTATCACACAAGTAATTTGGAAAAAGTATGCGGTTTTAATAGACTTTTTAATTATGAGAGGTTAAAGCTCAAATTTTGCCAGGTGAGAGTGGATCAAAATAGGTGGTCTCTATCAAGTTAAATCATAAACACTTGTCTTTTTCAGATATAACATGACTAATTTATGGAAACAACAACATATATTTGCTGCGAAACAAGAAGTCTCAGTGGGGCTGCAAGCTTCCATCCAAAGGCGACGTACTCCGAGTATATCTGCATCGCATGGGCGAAAAGGGAATGGTGAAGCATAATGCAGCAGTGCGTGTATGAAAGAGGTCAAAGTTTTGGGGGGAAATGCACGCATTGCCAATCAGGCTTTTCACCATGCTGTGAAAAATCTCGAAGGCTTGTGTCAGAATGGGTAACCTTGAAGTAAAATAAGGGGTGAAGGAGTGAAACACAGGAGAAGAACAAAGAGAAATTTTACGACACCTTGAATGATCTTTTCGATATAGCCCACCAAAATGCTCGAAAGATGACTATGATCACAGAGGATAAAGCATTTCTGAAGGCACAGCGGGAGAAGGGAAAGCGAGGAAACATGGCAGCAGGAGTTGACACTAAGCTGGCAATGAAGGAAAAGGAGAAATCAAAACAAGAAGAGATGAAGCAACGGAGGATTGCAAAGTAGCAGGACGAAGCTTGTCAGTATGAGAGAAGTGTCACCCTGGAGGAGTCTTCTTGTAACTCCTCAGCCGGAGATATTAAGACAGAAGGAGCCACTGAAGAAGCAGGGCCAAGCACAGCGGGGAAGCGTAAAAAAGGAAAGAAAAGCATTCTATGTCCAGATATCCTTTCAGCCCTGGATCAAACCAAGACAAGTGATCATCACGCGGTACACACTCTTTCTGATGTGCTCCATGCTTTTGCTCAACTGCCTGACGAGATCAAAGTCAGCTGATCTACCATTATCCATGCTCATCAGCAACACCGTAAGGATCGCTCTGCAGATTTCAAGCAGAGGTTTTCTTGTTAACGGCCCTTAACACTGCATTGGGAAGGAAAGCGATGGCTGCACTGGCAGGAAACGAGAAAGTAGACAGACTCCCCATCATTATGTCTGGAAAATGCGTAGATCAGTTGCTTTGCGTAACCAAGTTGCTAGCTGGAACTGGTCAAGCGATGGCGGAATCAATATCTTAAGCGGTAGCAGATTGGGGTTTGGAGAAGTGGATTCATTCCATTGGCTTCGAACAACTTCGATCCGCACAGGCAGAAAGAATGGTTCCTGCATTTTGTTTCAGCGATGATGGAGAAGAACCTGCTGTAATTAGCATGGCACCATCATATTCACGAGATACTGCTGGAAGAGATTTTTCTCGTCACCATTGGTCTATCATCCGGTCCAGGCATTGGTATCTTTAAAAGATTTAAGAGTCACTGGCACCAAATGTCCTTGGCTAAATACAAGCCAGGAATCAATGACGCTGATGTTGCCAGTGCTTTGAAGAATATGAAAGGCAACATAATTGAGTTCTGTTCACAACAACTGGAGGAGGTTCATCCTAGAGAGGATTACTGGGAGCTGTTGGAACTCACCACCAATTTCCTTGAGGGAGTTCCAACTAGAAGGGTTGACTTTGTCAAACCATGGGCAATGTATTGCGCGAGCTTAATGGCACGTCTAATTTATGCTCTGAAGATTTTTTTCTTCCGTGATGTATTCAGTTTAACTGCTCGCGAACTGGGGAGCATGAAGGAACTCTGTGTCTTTGGAGTGAAGCCCTATGTGAAGTATTAGTTCTGCTGCCATCTCTCAACAGCTGAGCCAAAACGCGATCAGGAACTCCTGAAGTCGTTGGCTTCTGCTGATGACAGTGCTGCAAAAGGTGCCCTCAAGAAGTTGTCCAACCACATCCGGTACCTTAGTGAAGAGCTGGTGGCACTGGCCTTCTTTGATACAGCTGTCACTGTGGCTGAGAAGAAGGTGATGGTCGCTGCCATGGATAACGGAGGAGACCAGGAGACCTGAAAAGTGAGGATGTGAATCTGCTAAGCGTTGGAATGAAGAATTGGAGCGATTTTGCCACAAAGAACACTCGGAAGTTTTTTTCTATATTCTAGATCTCAGTCAGGAGTTCTTAACTAAAGAACCTAGTACCTGGGCCCACAACAGAACATGAATCACTGCAGAGGAGATTGCAAAGAGCCTGACTGTGACTGATGACGCGGCAAAGAGAGGCATAGCGCTTATCCAAGAGTATAATAGACTCCTGTCAAAGACTGAAGAACAGACACAGTTCATTATGCAAGTCGTCAGAGAGCACAGAAAGATGTTTCCTGGGATCCAAAAGATTATTGTTGTTGAAGGACTGGTCAGACTGTAGTGAAGATTTGCCACATTAGACCATATTTTATTGTTAAAATTTCACATGAACGGCAGTGTCCTAGTTTTGTTTTAATCAGTATTATAACTGTTTACAGTGCTCTATGTTCTGCTATTAACCAGTGTCCACTGTCCATTCCTGTAATTGGTGAAATGTAATGTGGATAATGTTGTGAGTTTAAGTTATCAATAATTAGCACTGGGTTTCATCGCATTATGACAGTTAGGAACAAAATTCAGTTTCATTGAGCACACTCTAAGCGTAATCCTTTCTTAATAAAATTTGGACTACTTCGTCTTTTCATGAAATGGAATAGATTAAAGGGGTGAGAGGTAAATATTTTGAAAGTCAAAAAATAAGAACCACCCATATATATATATATATATATATATATATATATATATATATATATATATATATATATATATATATATATATATATATATATATATATATTACTGTGTATTCGTATATTTGATTTTTTTACAGTGGATGAATCTAGTTACATTTTGTCTCAGAAAGAGTCTACCTAAATAAAACATTGGTTTGCTACCATTTTCTTTTATATAGTGACAGAGACACCTTTGAAATTTAAGCGCAAACCACGAATCCCTCAGGAGAGAACTTAAGAATAAACGAATTTGTTTTATATTCACAGAAAATGTTAATAATATAATATATTCATTACCCTTACGTCTTTAGGTCTTGAAAAAGGTTGGAAGATAAAGTGTTTAGTGAGAATAGTGTACAGTAGGTGTTAAGGTAACGTGGTGAAAAGGAATGATTAAGAGTTAGTGTTGTTTGATGGGTGACCAGCCATCTCCTGGTTGCTTCTTATTGGTTACTTGGGGACATGGTCATTTTAGTGGGAAAATAATCATAATTATCATTGATTTCATTGATCTCAATGAATTCTGGGGTAGTCTATAACATGGCATCATGAATGTCAGGTTTGACATTCAGACGATTTCTATTTATAGTTTTTCTGTTGAAAGAGCTGAAAATCGTGACCAAGAAGTGAGTGGTTGCAAAATTCAGAGCATCTATACCTTGCTTTGCATGATGTGGAGAGGCTTCGGTCGATGAATACAAATACTCATCTATAGACTTTGAGTATAATCCTTCTCGGAGCATTTCCGTTTCATAGGTAAACTAGCTTATTTTTTATGAAGTTTGCATTAACAATAGATTAATAGCAGCAAAGAAAATATTCCGAATCCACGTCTAAAAAGTGATATCAACTGAAGATATACAATTCAGGTTACAAAAAATTATATTTAGCTTTGCTTCTCGATTACTTACGACACCAAAACTTCGAGCATGTAAACATATGCATAGTTAACTCCTTTCAGTCTACTCTTCCTTAGTGGTGGTGGTGGTTTAGCAACAAAAGATTTCAACTTTTAGCAACATCTAGTGCAAACGACACGGCATTAGATTAAAACTTTATTTCATTTATAAGTCAAAAACATCATTCTAATATGCCTAACCTTGTGGTAATCCTCACTTTCAAAATGCATTGCGAGAATAGCCGTGGTCAAAAGTGCTGACAGAGAAAAATTTTGTTGTTTCTAAGCAATATTTCCTTAAATTATTTAACTACTGTAAATAATTCATATGTGCTTGGAGCATATTCCAGGGTAATCAATATGATATCTATAAGTTTCATAGGATTTATGACCACTCCTGAAAAAAGATAAATTGAATGAATTCTTTAATGCGGTATGAGTGGATATCAACTTCAGGGACAAAATCAGAAGTATGGTTCTCCATTTTTTAATAAATAAAGGGTGGAGGTTGTCATAATTTATCAGCTTCCGCTTCTCATTGTTCCTCGATCAGATAAATGTCTACTGAGTTTTCCGGCCATGAACCCAAATGTCTGTCGGTGCTGTTTGAGCCACTTCGTCGCTCGTGTTAAATGAATTTAGCTTAATATCATTAGCCAAAACAAGAAACGGCAAAGCCCCAGCACTAATAAAGTCAACAACTATCGCAGAATGAGACAAAACTTAAATCTTTAAAGGCAACTCATGATTGTATAAAAACACTGAGTTAAGGTATCATGGAGCTCCAAAGTATTACAACTATTACATCTTCGTATAAATTATAAAAGTTTTGCTTCCAGGCTATATTTGGTTGATCAAAACTTATTTTCACCCTAAATGGAAGTTATGCCTTCCAAAAGTATTCATGTAATAAAAACTTTTCTCAAGTATCATTGACGTGGGGATTGCTGATGAAAATGCAGCTTGATAATTATCTAAAGAGAATTTTTTTTTTTTTCTTGAAACTGTGTAACCTTTTTCCAACTATTTAAAAGTGTATTAACTATCCTATAATGCCCGATATATTTGACGAAAGGTATGATTGAATTTTAATCCTTGATTCTAATCCACAACGCATTGCCTTGCGAAAGGCGGCAATTGTATGTACATAGCTATTTCCTTTTAGCACTGCGATATCTGCAATTCCTTTTAGTATTTAAAACAAGTCTTTCATGCTGGAGAAAACCCGGCTTATGGTAAAATAACATTCTTATTACATCTAGCATTCTTTGCAGGGAATTATTAATACACTGTTTTGCAATTTTCTCTCTGAACAAATCTATCTTCTTTAGTTCTGATGTGTTTGGGTTGATACATAAAAAACACATGGTCTACTCTATCTTATCACGTCCTTTAATGGAAGCAAAAACATCGATATTTATGTTAATTAGCATTCTCTTTACTTTGATACTTAGAACATAATCTTTGTGTTCAAGTAAAAAAAACAATTATTTAATCATTAAATACTAAAGTTGATAAGAACCTCAAGAACAATATTGTCCTAAAATAAACAGAATGGACTGAGGTGACAAAAGATACAATACTTTGTCGTCATAATTACTTGTATAAGCAAGTCAAATATACGTTCAATATGTAATATAAAGTGACGGAAATTAAGTGCTTGTCATCCGTTAGGAAAAGGCTTGTTTTGCTGCATCATTCAGTTTTTCAGTCGATACCATATTCTCCTTGGATCCCGTCTTTTCAGAATACTGAAATCAAAAAAGAGGTTTTAATAATTGGGTATGCCTAAAATGTCTATTTAAAATAGAAAATAGGTTTTTTATATCCTGAAAAATGGTTTTATCTGAAGTCATAGTGTACTATTGCAGTCTCAAGAGGCGCCAACCAGAAAATTGAGTTTAGAAAACAAGTAGAAGACTAAATGTGTCCTAAACAATATCTACCCATCAAATCTTTAGAATTTTAACAGCATTAAATCTAAACATGAACTCTGATTTGGTCCAAACCTAAGAAATAGTACTTTATTCCTTGCCCGTCTAGAAGGCAATGCTATTGCACTTCGAACTTGAAGGATCTGCATATTCTTCTGGACTGAGTACAAATTATGGGAGACCTGTTACATTGGGTTGACAGGACTCTCTGATGGGGCCAAGAAAAGCTGTAGGTACGCTTCCCCCTCACTCCATCCTACGCTACCTTTTCCATTTCTTTTTTTATTCTACGACTATCCACTTAAAACTTTTTCTATCTACACTTGGTACCAGAAGAAACTGTTTTTAGCTGGAACGAGCGCAAATTAGGGATACCCCGCCAATGGTTTAAATAGAACTCATTGACGTGGGTGGGGTAAGTTATTGGTACTTTTCCTACTAGCCCTCTCTCATCATCCCATTTTCTCTACAACTATCCCGTCACCCCCATTCAGAAACAACCTGGCGTTTCTGAGCCCGCTGGCTTCAATCACCTCTTAGTTATTCGCTTCACAGATGGTTTTATGTTAACCAAAGGCAACATGATCCATTAGAGAAGAACATTAGCCAGGTTTACTTGTAGAGAGCCGAAGCTTATCCTTTCTCTGAAGGGAGCCTTCTGGTCGATGAATTGGACCCTTCTGAGGTGGCCATGATTACTGCTTTCGTTCACTTAATGACGCGTCAGTGAGTGTGATGCCGCACTCTACCATGAACTTAACGAAAGGAGTAGTTTATCCGAAGAAACTGTGGACTACTCCTTAGAAGACGATCCTAGATCTGGCCGACCACGGGGCAGTCAAATTCTAACGTGAGAGGAGAAAACAGGTATGCGCCTCGAGACCAATCCATGCACCATTCGTAAGGTTAGGTTTGACCGTGACAGGTTCCATGAGTCCGCTTGTGTCGGTTTATATCGCCAACGCGTGAGAGCATTCGTGCCACTGCCGTGTAGGTAATACTACTGCCATCGATTTCGACATAAAAGTCAATCATGACGCTGTGCAAATTCTGGTTTAACTGAATTTTCTGTAACTTCCTACAAAACTATACACGATAAGTCAAAATAGTGTATGGCCAAGGGTGTCAATTGCGAAGAGTTACACCCGGCTTCCTCAGAGCAATGTGGTTGGTGCCTATATTTTGGAAAAGTAAATCCGGGCCGTTAAGGCCTCTGATCTTCTCTCATTACGCGCCCCTTCGGAAACCTTCTGTGCCTTTTTCCATCCCTCAGGGTGCTCCCCTAGTAGAACTGACGGCACAAAAGGCCCACAACCAGCCTGGCAAAGAAGATAGGAGAGGGTCGATGGCAACTTAAAGTTGCGTGTCATTGCGCCGCGATTGTTCCCATGGATCTACGTTCAATGCTGCGACGGATTCAGGTCGCTTTCAGTTGTGTTCGAATTGGGCACACTCGCGGGATGCTACGCCATTTGATAGAATGCTCTACTGCACTTTACTGCGCCAATTGCGCTGTCTCCATACCTTTCAGCACAACTTTTTGAATATTCGAATCTGAGTAATTTTCGTGCATGTTACCTGTCCTGGTACCGGGACGAGCAGGGTCGCTACCTCTTATCCCTCATCTTAGGAACCAGTTCGTGCACTCAAACCTGTGGACTATCTTAGTATTTGGAAGCGCTGACCTCCTCCATTTATTGGACTATTCGGTATTGGTCGCATGTTCCAGCGCAGGGTGGAGGCAGATCTCTCCCTTACGACGGAGTGTGCTTCCTTCTTCCTCATGCTTTTATTCTTTTTACTGATTTGTTTTTCTATTTTTACATGGCCTAGTATTAGGCAGGTAGTCACCAGATAGGGGTTTATAAAATCGAAGAAAATAGTAAAAACAAGTCTTTATAGTCATTTAGCTAAAAGAAAACCAAACTTAAAATAAAGGAAAAAGAAAAGCTCAATCTCAATTGACCGAGCACATAAATTTGGACTTTATGTATATCTCACTATGTCGGTCGGTCCGTCAGTGCCTGGTTTGCTTCTTCCATTTTTTTGTAATAATATTGTAACTATTCGGCCGAGTCTAGCCAAGTTTGAAAGCCTTATGTTGTTTAACATTCTCTTTCGAAAGATATATAAGCCAAGGTCTTCCCAAGTTTAGTTCGGGAATTAATGAAAGTTTTGAAGGTCTTAAGGACATAAATGAGAACAAGTGAGAGCACGCGACTTTGGTCAGCAGACCTTGTTTGAAATTCCTTGGCCCAGCAATGGGATGAAATGCATTGGTGATGAGGAATATATATATATATATATATATATATATATATATATATATATATATATATATATATATATATATATACGAGAGGCGGTCAATAGGTTTTGCGAATCGGTAGGGCAAAACAGAGGAAGTGGGATGGCTGTTTGTGGGGGTGTTAGGACAAGTTATGACAAGTCAGAACCTGCAGCCGCACGCTCCTGCCTCGTCTATTTAAGAAGCAGTAGCTGATCGCAGATCGTCAGTTACAAATATTTCAACAATGGAGAAGGTTGAGACACCGCGCAGTGATGAAATTTTTGACCAAGAAAGGCAAGAATGCAAAAGAGATCCATGAACACATGGTTGCAGTGTACACCGACGCCGCCCCTTCCTATGCAACCATTGCTCACTGGAATAGGGAGTTCCGCCATGGTCGTGAGTCCCTTGAAGATGAACCCCGTCCAAGACGCCCGTCAGACGTGACCAACGAGAACAATGTGGCCCGTGTGGAGAGGATGATCCTTGAAGATCGACGGGTGAAGGTCGAATAAATCAAGCGAGAACTTGGTAGTTATTTTGAAAAATAATAAAACACTTTTCCTCATATCTCATTTCCTTATATCTGAATTGCAAAACTTACTGACCACCCCTCGTATATATATATATATATATATATATATATATATATATATATATATATATATATATATATATATATATATATATATATATATATATATATATATATATATATATATATATATATATATATATATATATGTAGTTGTCATGTACACAAAGATTGTGAGCTTCATTCATCTCCTCTTAAACTCCGTCGGCACAAGACCCTATAACCACTATTTATTGACCCTTGACCTCTAACTCCAATAATTCTTTTCTTAATTGCTTGAGTCTGCCTTAGGTTCACACGACCTCCCTCTCTCTCTATCTATCTATCTATCTCTCTCCTGTTCGCGCCCACTTTTTCTACATATTGGGTTGAGGAATAAGTTCTTGCGGTTTTATCAAATGTATTCAATACCAATAACAATTTAAGAAAAACTTCATTTTTAATTGATAAAAATATGCAATTTAATCAATAATGTATTCTCCGTTGTTATTTACGACTTTTTCCCAACGTTCAACTAGTTTTTCGATGCTTCTGCAATAGAAATCTTTGGATTTTGACTCGAAGAATTCGTCAGTTCTTAATTCCACATCAATATTGAACGAAACCCCGTGCAAATTGTTAGAAAGCGATCGGAACAGATGGAAATTCGATGGATCCAAGTCTGACGAATATGGAGGATGCAGCAGGGTTTTCCAATTAAGCGTTTGGATGGCGTCTTTTGTTATATTGGCAATGTGAGGACGAGCCTTTTCGTGTTTTGCGCCACTGCGCCTTTATTTACATACATTAAACAATCATTTGAGGGCTATGAACGAGTTATTATAAAAGTGAAGCCGCTTACAAAATAAAGTAAAACATACATGAAATGTTAATCAAAAGTTTACCAGAGGCAGGCGGAGCACGAGTAACGGCCGAGCCACGAGTCCTCGCTTAGATACTCCGAGCACGTGACGTCAGCGCCAGCCAGGAACGTCATGGATTTATCGTGACGTCATGAATGACGTCACGGCAAAATCGCATACGCTAACTAGCGCTTAATCCACGCGACGGAGGATCAGTGAGGTTCGCCTCGGATGGAACCCAAGTGGCCGCCGGCCTATGGGAAATGAATAGAAAATGGTACATCACAAGTGTCACAAAACTTATGAAAGATAATAAAGAAGCCAGAAGGGCCCCCTTATTGAGCAAAATAACACTGGCTGTGGAGTCAGAAAACAGAATATAATTAGGACGACATAGATACAATATGAATAGGGCCGCGAACTCGGCCTTAACGGAGTGGGTAGGGGCCGACAAAGTTAGGGAAGCCTGCCTCTGGTCAAAGACCCACCCCATCATCCCAGGTGTGGCGTCGCTGAAAGCGTCGGGGAGTGAGGGAGGGGCCCACCTGACTCGTGCTTCGACCCAGGGGACCCAACCAGAAGGGAGGAAGACCGCCAGAAGGGCGACCCTGGAACAAAAATGCCTTCACAATCCCACTATACACACAGCTTCCTCTTTCGTGGATGAAGTCCTTGCTTTAATCGCGGAAGTGTTTTTTTTATTGGGGCTAAGCCATTGTTTTCGATGGTTCATGTTGACATAAACACACCACCTTTCGTCGCCAGTGCTGCTACGGTGAAGAAACCTGTCCTTATATCCACGAGTAGCCTTGTGACGAGCAAGCAAACCTGCGGCAATCGTGGAGCGTTGAAGTTTGTTGCTTTCGTTCAATCGTGTGGAATCTATGCACCGAGTTTTTTACCTTTGCCTTAAAATAAAGGTGATTCACTACAGTTTTCTGATCACACGCCAATTGTACAGCCAATTCTCTAGTCGATTGACGAGGATTTTAATCAAGAAGGTTGTTCAATCAATCTTCATCCAACTTAATGGGGCGACCAGAACATTCTTCATCATTAAGATCGAAATGAGCGTTTTTAGAACGTGAAAACCATCATTGAGCTGTCGTCCTTTCTGATAAAGCATTTTCTCCGTACACAGCACAAATATCGCGACGAGCTTTGGCTGCGTTTGCATTGTTCCCGTCTCGATTGAAAATGAAAACCAACAAGTGTCGAAAATGCGCCTTTCTTTCAACTTGGCATTCAATTTTGAGGGTATAGAACAAAAATTAAATTAACACAACTTTTAACTAACCGCAATGACTTATTACTCAACTTCAAGACGTAGCCTAAGCAAAAGTCTAATAGTCTACGCTGTTAAGAGACGTAGCCTAACTTTTGCAAATTTTGCTCTCATTATTTATTATTGTTTCTTAATATGTGCTCAAATCACGCCAGCAAAACTTAAATCAACAGAACATTAAAAAAAAACCGCAAGAACTTATTCCCTAACCTAATATATAAACAAGAGACCTTATTCTCATGGACCAGATTTGCATTCGAAACAATTGAGGACACTTCTTCATCGTTGTGATCCGTTCCACTTCGCTGGATTGATTCACCAAGCTGCAGCTGGTCATTATAACAATAAATCTCAAATTCCGAAATAAAGTTTCTTTTATCTAGTTTTTAATAAAAATCTAAGTACGAATTTATTTGGCCCGACAACCACAAGAAAGAAAAGAGCCTTCTCGCTACTAATATATATATATATATATATATATATATATATATATATATATATATATATATATATATATATATATATATATATATATATATATATATATATATGGGAAATATCACGAAAGTTAGCACGTGATAACTATAAATATGAATATGTACCACGGAAGGAAACTGAATAAAAGGCGGATTGGAGTTAGTACTTTTGTCTATTCGAGTAACTCCAATCCGCTTTTTGTTCAGTTTTCTTCCGTGGTACATATTCTTATATATATATATATATATATATATATATATATATATATATATATATATATATATATATATATATATATATATATCCAAATATATTATCGGTCCTTACATGAGCAGCCTTTTTTATCATTATTTTATGGATAGAAATACTCAAAAGCTGTTTTGTTCAATTATAGCCTTGTCTACTAAATTCAAAGCCTAAGTACTTGTATATCTTAGCCGAGCACAAAGCTTATTTCCGTTTATGTATAACTTGGTCATCATTTTCTGAGTTATTAATTCGGTATTAATATTGGTAAATTAATTTTCATTATCGTGAAACTCTGAATATTATGGAAGTATCAAGAGAGCACATTCGCACCGTTATAGTTTGGGAGTTTAAAAAGCCAACGCTGCTAAGTTAACAACCGTAAGTATGAGTCAAGTGTACAGTAAAAAAACAATTCGTGAGAGACAGTGACATAGGTTTTGGCAGAATCTAAGCTCGAGGAACGTTATTCTACAAGATGAACCTCGTTCAAGACGACCAGGGGAATTTGAGCACGATGTTTTAAAAATACAGTGGACGATAATTCGATTGTAACTGTTGAAGAATTGGTTGAAAACCTACACTTACTACATTCCACTGTATTTCGTCATGTAAATGAGATTGGCAAAGTTTCACTATTAGGGTAATGGATTACTCACGTCTTGTTTTAGTATATTTGTATAATAATTTCAAATTTGAAGTATACAAAAATTCGTTGTACTGATTTGAGTTTCCTCTTGTGTTCACTGCACGTGGAATATACCCTAAAGTGGGATCATTCCACTCGCTTCACCGACTAGAAGCAACATACCACGAGTAGCACGGCGCCCAGACCCACTAAAAGTAGAGTATAGTGAATCCTGGAAGGAAGCACTGCTAGGAGGTGTGTTTCTTAAAACAACCACGAAAGGAAATTCTGTGAATGCGCCTAATACTTTACATGGGTCTATATTGACAGGTTGGTCATGAAGTGATTGTTACAGGTAGGGTCTCATAGGCTGGTAGCCAATTGAGGAACACTTTTATTGTCTTTCATTTTATTTTTTTACGTGAAGCCAGGAAACATTACTTCCAGAAGAAGGATCACTACAATATCGCCTATAGGCTTGCAAACAAGATGACGAGGGACCACCCCAGTAGGAAAGAGTGACATCCTAGAATGCCTCAGAGTAACAATAAGCATCATAAACAAGAACAAGAAACCCGAAAGGGAAGATCTGTGAACCTCTATACGGAAATCTTAAGGTGGCTCTAGAAAAGCTAATCGCAATTTAAAGTGGCTATAACGCGATATGCAACGCAGAGAAAGAAGCCGAAAAGGTACATATTATCGGGATCAAAGGTCTGAAATGCTGAAATTTCACCCCTTCACACCCAGCTCACATCAAAGAGAAGTGTGAATGGTAGATATCTAGGGACGATCGCAGGATGAAGACGAAATAATAAAAAAAAGATGAAACAGAAACCGAGCGAATCATACTCAAGGAAACAAAAAAATTGGACACCACACACACCGTCAGGTATTCATGATAGTATGCTTCATTACGGAACTGGCAACCAAAATCAACCAAACAGGACTATTCATGTTTAACATAAGAGTCCCAGTCCCTCGAATACATGGAACGCGGGTATATATAAAAATTCAATATACTTTAAATATTCTAAAATGGAGGATCACCTAACTAGATAATGTACCGAAATGCAGACAAAAGAGGAAAATTATGTAAAGAATGGAAAAGAAACAAAAGACGAAGAGTAAAAGAAACCCAACTTAAGTGAAGGTACCAAAAGCCACGCTCAAGCAAATGAATGAAGCACCAACTCACCTGATATTGCCCCATGGAAAATCACCTGAACTATTGCCGTTTATTTTCCACTCGCACGTTATGGACATACTTAGATCAGGGTCGTTCGCAACAACACTCAATACTATGCTAGAGAAGAACGTGATGAAGAAAAGATGGCTCTCAGAAATCCTAAAAGACAACGTAGCAAAACAAGTGATTTTCCAGGAAGGCACAAATGAAGATAAAACAAGAAAAAAGGAAGTAACTCTAGGAGAATCAAGAGAAGATGAGAAAAAAAACGAGAAGAAATTATACGTGAACGAAGCATTCCTCCCCCCAACGAGGAAAAAAAAAGAAGACATCTCCAAGGCACTGAAGGAGGGCAAGTGAGAATTGAAAGGAGAAAGATTGATAAGAAGATGGACGAACTTTTACTCTACGACCAGATAAGAATCTATCGTAGAGACTGCGTTACTCTCTGCCATGGAACCTCCAATGAAATAAAGTATGACAAATTCAGAAACAGGTCCGAAGGAACAAATCACCCATCCATCAAGACGCTAAGGCCAACTAAGAACACCAAACCAATTAAACTATGTAAGATGAAAAGATACGAAAGCTCAGCATACAGCAAAAAAAAAACACAAGACTGTATCGGCAAAAGGACAATACTCGGAACCATATTCAGAGAGAGTGATCCAGATATAATACTAATATTAGACCACAGCGTAAACTTATAAAAAATATAAATAAAGTTGTTAAATTACACCGTCATTACTGCTAACTTTTTAATTGAGCATAATTACGGGGCAGCCATAGCAATAAGAAAAGGCCTAAAAATCACTGAGATCAATAGCCTTGAAACATTAATGATCCCAATAAAGGTTGCCACAAGCTAACAAGTGCCTAGAAAAACCTCTCCCTGCACAACTTAATGACATCTTGGGCCCAGATATCCCTAAAATTCTTATGGTAGACCTCATGTCTGGTGCTGAGCACATGGCTACCACACAATTAACAATAGAGGAGATAGTTTGGAAATGATATTGGAAAGTAATATTTTCAAGAGAATAGGACCACACTTTACAAAATATGCCACACACACTGCTGCGACGAACTCAGACGTTAATTTAAACAGCCACAACATGCTATCTAACTTCCATATGCAACCGATCTCCAATGGATGTAATGATCATGTTGTAAAATTACTGCTCATGAACCAATATCCAATTCAAGTGCCAGATCCGGAGAGGAAAGACTAAAGAAGAGCTAACTGGGAAAGTTACAAAGAAGAACTCTTTGAAAAATCAAATTGGCGGACGAAAGAATCATCTCGAGAACGGGATTCTGTACTCTCTCTCCTTCAACCTCAGGGGACGGAAGAAATTTAGAGAATAAATAAAAGTTAAGGGTATATTACGACCTAATAGAAACAAATGAAAAATAGCCTCAAGAAAAAAACAAAAACCTTGAAAACAAAGGCTCCTATGTTATTAAATATAAATAATATAACCAAAAAGCAAAACACAATGTAAAGTGAAAGCGTAAGTCAGGCAAACCGGCACATATCAGCGTCGCCCTCATTAAGAATCGTTTATCACAATCAAAACCTGTCATCATTCATATCATCAACACCACTCATCACACACTTCCACAATCTTTCCTACCTTTTTCTATCTCTCTCCCACACTTTTACCTCTTATTTTATCCCTCTCCTATCCCTAAGACCTAATAAAGCCCATCAACTGAAAATAGAAAGATTTACTGCGCTTATGAGGCATCTCATAGAAGAGCAGCAAAGGCATAAGAGAAAAATTCAACCTAGAGAAAAGTTCTAAGGAAAACTGGGGACTAATAAACGAAGAGGAAAATAGTAATAAAAACGAAGGAGAGAAAATGAAAAAATACAGGACAACAGATGAACTCTTTCGCGCCCACTGGAAGTCTGTGTTCTCCATATCACGAGAAGAAAAGAAATAATTCATCCCAGATATAGATGAAATGGTCCCAACTTACTTACAAAACAATATAGAATAAATATCTCCAGTACCAACAGTAGCACAAGAGTGAACAATTCATGGGTACGGGAGCCAGCATAACAAAAGAAATAAAAAAAAGAGCAATCTATTCATTCAAGCAAAATGGTCCAAGCCCCACAGGAATTACCAGAAGAATTACAGAAACGAACAATTTCACGCTAAAACAACAGCACTAGAAATTAGCAATATCAAAAACTTCGAAATGGACAGGAAGGAAAGTAAGAACTAACGGAAGAACATTTTTGATAGTCCTATTTTCCAGGAAGAAGGAAGCAGGTAACGAAATAGAGTATCCAGAACTACAGATACTAATTGGAGGCTAAAGTCTTAGGAATCAAAATAACACCATGAGGCTATAAATATGTTTTATACAGCCTAATGGGTTAAGCAAGAAAATAAAAAGGAAATTCATATGGCACAAGGGAGAGTGGGGGTTACGTGAAGAGTCGACCGGGGCACCTCTCTACTATCCTCTGCCACATAAAGAAGAAAGTAAGAAGCTGTCTATGTCGGTGATGAATCTTTCTCTCCTATTATCCCAAAAAGGGAAGGCGCAAAGGAAGGAGTAAGTAGCCTTGAATTATTCTAGTCAGGTTGTAGTGTGTTTTTCATCTCTTACCATACATATACTATCTATACATTGTTTTTAGTTCAGTAGGTGCAAAGGGGGATAAGTTATTTCTTGTAATTTTTTTTCAGTGTATTGCCCGATTATTGTGTTGATAAATATTTATTGGCCTGTGCAAAGTTTAGAAGGTTTTGCACGTCAATTGTCGCCATAAGGATTGCATTTGCTATTAAGAGTTTATAAAAGCCTTATAATATTAACCGGGTGATGTTAGTGAAAACTATGCTTGCTCAGACCAGTGTGAATGATGCGTGCTAAGAGATATTTAGTCGGTTTATTGTTTCATTTTGTTGAGTACTTGACATTTTGCGATTTCGGAAGAGCTATAAACTAGTGAGCTATGGTGGTATAGCCATTATCAATGGTTGTATTGCTTGGTTTGACGACCTTTTTTGTATGTGGATTTCCACATATGTTTAGAACAAAGGGCAGAAAGTAGAATAATCATTGATGAAGATTTATGAGAGTAATTCTACTTAAGGGCGCACTATGAACCAAATGGTACTAATAAAACAGATATTCCGAAGTGCAAACCTGAATCACTTTGGCGAATTATTTTCCTATTGATTCCCACTAATCACTGATCAGCGAGGATTATTCCACGTTTCAATGTCGTATCCTTGTTCGGATTGTCGGCTTTGCTTGATTTCGGTATGTGTATCTGAATTCCATATATTGGAGTCTCTTACTTACAGTCTCTGTGTAAGTTTCGCCTGTCCACCAGTGTGTGGTTGAGTCTTTGCCTCATGTATTTATATTTATGTGCATGTTGAATTTGAGCTTTCTCCTTTGCTATCTTGCATAAATTCAAATCATTTCATTCCGGTACTTAATAAAAGGGACCCTTTCATGTCTTGGACAAGGTTCTGAGGTTTTCTTGTTGGACATAATCCTCACATGATCTCTTACGTGTTTGTTCTTTCGGGTCCTTTGTGTTCATATGAAGTACTTTGTTTAGAAGAAAGCCATTTAGAAATGTATTTACAAAATTCGTAGAATAATTCTTTATTTTTTTGTTTCTTGTTTAATCTTCACTTCAATATTTCTCTTTCTGTATGAAGATACTTACATTTTTTAGTCCTAAATAGGTACATTTTCCTTGAACCTCAATACTGCAGTTCAAATATGCATTCCTGCTCCCTAAACGAGAAGTCTCCAGTAAGGTATTAAACCCTCAAGAAAATGCTGAAATGCACCTCTGATCCATCAGAGATATGGTAAATTCTTCCTGTATCTTTTTAATCTCTTATTTCCCTTTTAAATATCTTTTACACGCAGTTAATTCCCTTTCTCTTGTTTTACCCATCATCATTTAACTAATGAATGCACTCAGCAAATTCACTGTCAGTTATATTTTTCCCTTCAAAAAGCAAACTCTCAAAGAATTATCCCTCATTTCTCGTTTCTCGTTTACATATTGCAATGCAGGTGTTGATATAAGGAGACATTATTCACCTGGCCATTTCTCAGCGTTTATCTCTCCTTCCAATTATGGACGAACAGAATGCAAAATGCCTATGTATCTACATACACACTTCGCACCTGCAACACTTCTTATCTTTTTTTATGTTATTTTTTCATTACTTGAGCGCCAATAGATTTGACAGCTGCTGATATGTCGTTGAAGGTGGTCGATAACGCGAGTGACTTGAAGTGACAGCTGCAGTAAAGAGACCCCCCCAGATAATGCCACCTCAGGTTACGAACGCGCATTCAACTCGAAATTGTCTAGCTCAATGGCGAACCTTTTAAAGGATTAGTACCATAATTGGTGACCTCTTCTTTAAAAACGTTCCTCGGATACCGTTCAAAATTGTGTAAAATCTAGTCATTATTAACGATTTTATTTTGGGGGGTTGGGGGGCAAAAACAAAGTAAAAAAGTGAAACAAATATTATTTTATATTAAACTACAATAAAGTGACAAAAAATATAACTTTAGCTCCCATTTTCATTAGTAAATAAAAGATCTGTTATAATCTTGTAATCATAAGAATTCAGAGTACAGAAAATATGTACTCTCACACATTAGGCAAACTTCCATTACTCCCTCATCTACCATAGTTAATGGAGCTTTTCAGACCTCTGCAGCATCCTGACTTTCATCCCTAAGTTTATTATTATAATTACCAAAAACTACGAGGCAACAACCAGCGAGGGCATATCCACGAGAAAATTCGTAAAGAGAACTCAGTAAAAAAAGAGGTGAAGAGGGAATAAGTACAAATGTGTAGAAGTTATTGTGAAGAACCACCTCTGGGTGTTAGGCTCTTGAACACACTTAATCCTTAGATGTAATATGCATCACGGTCGCCAAAGCAACCCCCCTCCCTTTCTGAGGGGGATCATCTGTAGGTCTCTCTTACGACAAAACAACTAAATTTACTACTCATAATGACCAGTCACATTATAGTTAATTCCCCCCCACCCCCGACCCATTTCAATCGCAGACGGGATCCCCATAGCTAATAATGAAATTCTCCCTGTATAGATCCTTATATCAGCCATTGTATTGCATCAGGTAAGATAAAAACGAAAGAAAGAAGAAAAACATGTTGGGGAAACAAAAAAGGAAAGAGTGACAGAGTGGGAAATAATATTAAAAAGGAAAATTATTACGGTTTGCTTATTCAGCATTTTGAAAATGAGTGATGTGAGTGAAATTCCTGAACCATCAACCCAGTTTACGTCGTAATTCATCACTACAAACTCGAACCCTCTCGCCTTCATGGGGGAAAACTCAGCATGGGGATGCTGCCAGAGCCCTGAAATTTAGAGTTCGACTAATTAAAACACGTTAAGTGCCCAGCAATAGACACCCTTAGCCAAAAGTATAAAGCACTCATAGATATATATATTTAACCGATTTAATCTAACTTTTTAGAATTTACCATACTTACTATTCCTAAATATTCATGATAATAATGTGTATTTTGGTAATATGTTTGAATATCTTCTTAATATTTTAGAATTACTTAGTGTTTTAACAATTGGTGTGTAATTAATAAAATGGTACGTTTCATAAATTCAGAATTTAACCAATATTTCCTAGGTTTCAGCATATATTTATAACTATTGTGCATTTAATATCGTTCTAAATAAGTAATATTACTAAGTCCAACTTCTCCATCGCCAAGGATTATCATAAGTAGAAATTGCTAAAAAAATAAAATGTTTAAAATATGGTGCCCAAACTCCTGCAAAACGAGGTGAAGAGCCCAAGAGTTTTGTATCAAGGGAAAGAAACCGCAGAAGGCGTCTTACAACGCCTAAATAAGAGAGCGCTATCTTCCGTGCTTCACTACACACTTGCAGAGAAACGTCTTCGGAACTCGCTAGACATTTTAATGAAGCTTAAAATTTAAAAAATATGGCACGAAACAGTTAGACGGAGGTAAGATCAATGGCTACAAGGATGCAAGGCGAGAAGAAAGCCATAGGTATCTATGAAATAGTTTAATGAGTGCCAGCGAATAATTTTTTTCCACTAATACTCCTTCGTACACCAACTATACTCCATTCAATTGATGTGGAATTTGCTATAAAGTGAATGGTAAAGTAAAATTACAATCATGGCTGCAATTTGTAGCGTCCCTCAATTCATAATCCACTAATACCTATTATTGGATGATGATCAACAACCTATGATGCAGAATTATTTAACTAAACCGGCATTTCCTTCTAATCATACTATTTATTAGCTACAGCTGTTTTCTTTATATTATAATCTCTATACATGCCTGCAAATTGAAGGAACATGTGGGGTTCATGAACCATCACAGCATCATAGAACTTGTGATGAAGTTCAAGATTCCCCTTTTTCAAGGCGATTCTTGATTTATAAGAGCCAAAATAATGCAAGTGTGCCACTTTGACAACTCCTGCCATAGCTTCGTCATTCTGTCTTAATGCATGTTATGAGAGAAAATAAAATTGTGACTGTTTTTATGTAAAAGGGACGAAACTGTAGTCAATGAGGAGGTAACTAATTGGAAAATGAATAGTGTTAAATTACCTGAAGTAACAAACGATACATTCGATCTAAGAAAATTAACCTAACCTAACCTAACCTTTCAAATTTAATAGGTTGTAGAAACCTGATAGAAGGCAACAGTATTATGTTACCTCTGTGAGAAATGAATAAATTGAAGAGCATAGTAAAGGGCGAGAATAACAGAAAATAAACGAGTAAAATATGCTTTAAAAGCGGTAAACAAGTCTTGTTTACGAGTAGCACAGAACCACAAAACAAAAGAATTATATTTAGTTCAACACCTCTACAGAAAAGGTATGACTCAAAAGGGGGATCTAAGAAACATTCTGAAACACCACATGGTAATATGTGGCTCCAAACATTTGTATCAGTTAAAAACTACATGTAGAACTTTTATTTGAGGGGAAATAATTATAATTTTTTCATAGTCACTTCAAATATTTTAAGTGCAGGTGTACATGAGCTTTGTTGGAACGGAATACATATATTTGTTTACATGCAGAAGATTTTGAATTGAAAAAACACAAAGGGACCAATAAGCGAGCCATGACTGGGATTGCAACCGCATTGGAGTCTATGCTATGACATAATCAGCTTGCTTTTGGCAAATGATTCCCCAAATTTCTTTTTGTGTAAGTAAATAATTCACAGCAATTCAAGTGTTACTGAACATCAACAGTAGAAAGAGGGATTTAGATTCCCAGATGCCGAGCTTACAGGAAAAGTAAATTCACTTGCCTTTGTTTGTTTTCATACGATCTATTTCTAAGTTCAGAAATTAATTTCGGCGCTGGACCTACTAAATATTAAAATAGCTTTGGTCATATATAGATATAAAAACTGCATCGCATACTCCAAATAACGACTTCCAAGCGACATATATTAGAGAAAAGTAGTTTATTGATTTAAATGCAAAATGTCCAAATTTTTTATTAGAATTAATCGATACTAGAAAGATAAAATACAAAATGTGGAACACAATGAAAAAGACGGTGAGAAGTAGAGTCGAGGAGATTTGGGGAAAATAAGCCGTTTTAAGGCCATGGCCGTAGAAATATCGACAAATCATTTAAATAAAAGGCAAAAAAACGAAGGGTAAGGAATTGAAAGATCTAAAAGGTTGAAAGCTTGGGCAGACTGAAATATGGATGCTATACACAACATAACGGCAAAAATGAGAGTTAGTTTTCTTAAAGTAATGGGAGAAATACAATACTTGGGTTCCAGTTTAAGGTTGAATTTGATATAGCCGAAAAAAATTTAAAACAAAAATGAATGACAGTGAATCAGGAGCAAGAATGGTATAGTTCTTTTGTTGTGGTTGTGTAAAAATGCAGGATGGGGAACTAAACATGAGAAGGGTAGTATTATCCAGGAATTGAGAGAGGAGGACAATGGGCGTGTTGAGGTAGTGGCCATCAAGATTTGTCAGCACTACTGGGAATGAAGAGGTGGCGAAAGAGAGGATCAGATAGCGAAGGAATATCTTGGAAGGGACAAAGAATGCCAGGTATACTGGTAGGAACATCGAGGGAAAAAGATAAAATGTCAGAGATCTCCCTTTAGATCAAAGGTCCTCATGCAATCAAATGTCTTCTTACAATCAAATTTCTTCCTTTAATAAAAGGACATCCCTCAATTAAAAGTCTCCCTTTAATAAAAGGTTTTCCTTCAATAAAAGTTTCCCCATAATCAAAGGTCCTTTTGAATCAAATTTCTTCCTTAAATCAAAGATCTTCCTTCAATCAAAGGTCTTCAGTCAATCACAGGTCACTTTTTGATCCAAGATTTTCCTTCAATCAAAGTTTATTCTACTATTAATGGTCTCCATTTGATAAAAGGTCTTCCTTCGATTAAAGGTTTCCATTCAATCAAAGGTCTTCATACAATCAAAAGTCTTCTTATAATCCAAGTTTTTACTGTAATCAAATGTCTTTCTTCTTTCAAAAGTCTTCCTTAAATAAAATGTATTTCACCAATCAAAGGTTTTACTTCAATCTTAGATCTCCCTTTGATAAAAGTTCTTCCTTCAAACAAAGGTGTCGTAGAATGGACTCTCGACGATATACCATATGTAACTATTCGTTGAGGGAACTTATTTAATTATCTTAAGAGTGCGTGGATGTCTGGGTTGGCCGATATTATGTATCTTCGATATACTTAAGAAGTGGAACTGAGCTCAAGGATAATAATATGGCTAGCATTAATAAAATAGAGTTTAATTAATAAAAACTATCAATAACACACAAAACGGAAAATATTGACATAAACAGAGAATGGAAAGGGTCGTGGGGAATTTAGCTAATCCGAGGATTAAGATAGATTTAAAAAGGTAAAACAAATATAACGTTAAAGGGATGGGATGGTTTGCTAAACCATTTAAAGCACAGGATAGGGTTGACAAAAGAGTTAAATACTCAAAGGTAACGTTCAGCTTACGTAAATACACTTGTTGTGCAGAGGAACGCGACGTGAAGGAATTTTCGGTCCGCTGGCGAGTTCCAGCCGAAAGGGGGGAATTAAATGATCCTGACGTGGCGTCTTGGGAATGAGAACCGTTTCTTGACGAACGGGCTTGAAGAACAATGGCTGTTCTACGTTGTTCTCTTCTGAACAACAGGGGAAGTGAGAACCGTCTCTTTTCTACGGGCTCGAGAACAATGGCTGTTCTAATTTTGTTCTCTTTTGAACAACAAAGGGGAATGGTGAGAACCGTTTCTTGGCGAACGGGCTGAAAGAACAATGGTTGTTCTACGTTGCTCTCTTCTAAACAACAGGGGGGGGGGGGGTGAGAACCGTTTCTTGTCAACAAGATCAAAAGAACAATGGCTGTTCTAAAGTTATTCGCTTTCTGAACAACAGGGGAAGCCTAGTGGACTTGGCGTCATGGAGGCTCGAACCTTGGCACTCAAGGGATATTGTCCTTCTTCTGGACAAGTGATGGTGGATCTCGAGGTCGAGGGCCCTTTGGTGCACAAGGTGAGACTGGACCGTAGTGATGTCTCGCAAAGAAAATCTGGATCTCTAATCTGATCTTAGTGGTTAAGTTTCCATATAAATAGTCGGGACATCCCCTTGCGTAGGGGAAAATGGAGTGGGGGCTTCGAGGGAATGCACAGCCGAGCCTGAGAACAATACCTTATCTGCCCATAAGCCTAACTCAATCTGGCGAGGTCGGTGCATGGGGCGACGGTGGAAGATAAACCTCCTTGTTTAAACATTGACTTAGGTGGCGGCTTTGATGCGCCCGGCTTCAAAGCGAAGAATGCACGTTGGTAGCCTCGTGTTTTTAAAAAGCATGTGATAACGGTTGAAATTAAGCGGCCTCAAACCGTTCTATCACAAAAGGTTTCCCTTTGCTCAAAGCTCTTCTTTTAATCAGAGGTCTCCCATCATTCAAAGATCTTCCTTCAACCTAATATCTTCGTCTAATCACATGTCTTCCTACAATAAAAGCTCCTCCTTCACTCAAATGTCTTCTTTCTTATCAGTGGTCTTCCTGACAAACGTTTTTCTTCAATCAAATGTCCTCCCTCAATCTGAGGTCTTCCTACAATTAAAAGCCTTCTTTTAATCACCGGTTTTCCTTCAATCAAATTTTACCCTTTAATCAAAGATCTGTCTTCATTCAAATTCTACATTTAATAAAGGATGAAGAGGTGGTATATGTTGATAAAGAGGCAGAATTGTTGGTCTTTTTTAATATGCTGCTCGGAAAGAACAGGTAGTTGTGCTTGCCTCTCATATGGAACGGGTTGTGCATGTTACTCGGTACCAACAAAATGTGCATGCTACTGAGAAGAGAGAATTATTTCATGTCACTCTAAGAAACCACGTAGTGGTGAATGTATACAGATATAACTGGTAGTACATGTTTCTCAGGAGGAAGAGGCCGTTTTGCATGAGCTCAAAATAATTAAGTCGCCAATGTTACAAGGAAGAACTATACTATGCCTTTTGTTCGAAAAGAACAACTGATAAATGTTTCTCAAAAGGAACATGGGGTCTCTTCCTTGTCATTGAATTTTATTCTTCTCCTGTTTGTTCGTACCATTTTTATATTTGACAATGATCAATCCTCTTTGGACTAAACGAAAGGCAAGATGGGGCAAAACTAATCCAATGAAAGCAGGAACACATTCCCTGACCCAACACCTGTTTAACATTAAATATTTGACTTTCAGGGTGATATTATCCTTCCCTTCCCCAGATTTGGGTTAAAGAGTCCTGGATAAATGGAGTCAAATGCAATGGTTTTATTTCTCAATCTCGAAAATCAAACGAAGCTATTGGTCCCGAATTCTATTTCCACCACTTTGTGGCTTACGTTTAACTCCTAAGATTCACTCAAATGACCGAGCAGGAAGCATCCTACGCATTAATAGTCCGGTCCGAATGGGCTAAAGTCATTCCTTCTCTAGTGATCGCTAACCCGCAGAGTATCGCGGACCGCATCGAAAAGTCCGAGAGGGTCCGAGGGCCGCACTAATAAAAAACTGAAAACCACATATTCTACATAACAAAAGATTTCAAAGAATTTATTAAGGAGACAACTTGTGATATTTATCAGCTCAAAGCTTTTCAAAATCATCGGTAATGGAACTAACACTCAGCAAGAGAACCTCTTCCAATTTGTCAGCTTCATCATCTTGCAACACAGCTGTTCGCGCAAGTATGTTGATCAAAACATCGATGACACTTTCATCGCATTCTGTACCAGGACCAACAAATGACGTGTGAGAACTAGAGATTGCCAGAGGGAGAAGGGGGAGAATCCGTTGAACTTTGAGCGCAGGTCGTCGGAACACTGGAGCTCAATCTTCTAGAACTGGAGGTTGCCGGCCGCATGTGGCCAAGGGTTGGGTCCTCATGTCGTACTCCCTTGTTGTTGGTTGTCTTATTTCCCACAATATGTAAAGTATTCATTTTCCCCTATGACTGTTTTTCTTTCCAAAACAGTCTAAATTTCTTCCACACCTACATAGTCTGATTATTTCATTTCCTCACTGAGTCTTGTCATTTTTTGGCTACTGAATCTTGATTGCATCTTTTCTCACTAAGTTTGTTTTTACTTTTTCTTAAGCATTCTGGTTATAAAATTTCCCATAATTCGGGTTCTTATTTTTTGCAACTGACAAACATCCTCTTTGGATGTTTCCTTTTAGACAACAATTATGTTGCGCCTCGTAAATTGCCACAAAAACAAAAGAAAATCCTACAAACTCCTCCTCCTTCTGCCAAACAATGATTCCTGGAAATGACCTAAATCTAAGTACAGTACCGCCTTCTTTTTACGTCGTTGCCAGAAGGGAACATTGCATACATTTATTAGGAAAAAGTGTTGAACGCGGAAGTAGCGCCAAATGTACATGGGCTACCAGGTAGCAGTTAACATCTGGAGGCGTACGTGATCTCGCTTCCCATGCCTGGAGTTTTGTGCCACTCAGGCCTTAATGGCCATAAGATAATCTGTGGCTATTTATCTCCCCTGCATTTGTATTTTCTCCATCTTACCTTTTTTGCAGATCTCTTCTTACCTAGTTTCTGCAGAACATTGCTTCGTTAGTTTCGCTTAAAATATCCTAATTATTCTCAAGTTGCTGTAATTTTGTGATTCACTATAAAAATAACTGTCGTTTGGCACATGCTTATGAGGTTCGGAGGGTTGACACCGATTAAAGAGGATGAAATAGTCCATCGCCTCGATTCCAGCTATTTAATGCTTAAATAACTGACTATATAATTAATCTTGTGGAGGCCAAATTTACAGCGAAAGTAGACAATCTTCTAAATAATAAGCGAAAAAGGGGAATGAAATTAGATCAGAATAAGAAAGAATGCAGTAAACGGAATATTAACTCGAAATATGAAGTGAAGGTAATTACCTTTCTCTCCTTCCAGGAAGAAAACATTTGCAGTGAAAAAAGACATATAGTGACAGGCAGCTCCTCCAAGTCGAATTATTTGAACCACCATTCTCGGAAGACGACAGGTTTGGAGCAATATCGTTTGGGAAGCGTGTAGCAATGTGAGTGGCACTCATCAAAGTTCTTGTGTGAGTTTAAATTGTTCAGGAACACATTTAATCGCAATGCTTTTCATGTTTTTGGTTTCAAATTTATGCACAATCACGCCCTCTCAAACGCTCGGAAGAACTAGATAAACCCCATCCCAACCCACCCCGTAGCGCCAGTTTTATTATGATTGCTGCCTTAGAAAATATTACAAATTCTTTTCCTTTCACTCTTTGCTCCGATGTGATGAAGGACTTCAATCTTGGATAAAATTTATTCTTGATTTAGCAGCGCCACTAAAAAATCATTTAGTATTGTTGTCATTACTAATAACTAAACTTTAAACGTGAGACATGGCGTTAGGTTTTGACTGAGGGGATACTAGTAGAGATTAAATCGGAAAATGTAAGAAGAAAGGAGATCTGTCGAAAAAGAAAGAGATGTCAGACGAATATTGAGATTCAAACCATTAAATTTTTGTTGATCTTTTTGACTATCGCTGAGCATTAAAAAAAGGACTCCTCACATATCTTGAAGTGAATTACATTGGGTGGTGAATGGAGGTGGCGTGAGACATGTATGGATGCGTAAATTTATGTATGCATAAATTTACTTTAATTGAAAATGTTTTTAGTCTTCCAATAAATTCGTAATTCTAATTTAATAATAGTAATCAAATTCCTTTGATTGAATCTTTACTCGACATAATTTTGTTGTAACTAAGTGAAAAATAATTAATTAAACTTTAAATTTCTAATTCCATAAAGGAAATAGTTTTAATCTCAATCGAGCTTATTTTATTAAATAAAATACTCTAGAAAAGAGGAAATGAAGAGAAGTATGTTTAGTTGAGGATCATAATCTTTATATTTTTTATTTATAGTTGCGCTTTGAGATTATTTTAATGTTTTTTGTGTTATTTTATGTTTGGTTTTGATTGATACATTGACACAACAAATGTTTCATTAGTTTGTTTTGTTATTATTTAATAATTTATTTCACTGTCACGTTTATATTTGTCGCTGTATTTTCTTGCCGCATTCATACATGGTGCAAAAGTAAGACATAGAACGGAGTTTGAAGGTTGCAAGTTCATATCTTTTAGAGGAAATTTCACCCTGGGAGTTAAATACACATTTACTGGCGATGGTTTTAGTCATGTTGTGTCTCTTCTCATTTTATCTTTCAATTTCTTTTATACTGTCATGAGGAGACAGAGAAAAACTTTCTCTCACTCGCACAGAGAGAGAGCAACTGTTCTAGCGCTCAAATTGTATCATATTCAGCTGAGGAGACATTCCAACTTTAGCTTCCATTTCGTGTCCTTTGGCGGCATCTCCATCTATTTGTCTTCTACAAATTTTCACTTATCCTACATTCACCATTTACTTTACGGTCCTCTTACAAAATGACTGACAAAAATTAGGTGATTGTTGACATGTATCCTGATGTACCTATATTAGAACTCACCAATTTTGCACAACTTTTTTATTTAGAATTCTGTAAGGAAGCTGGTATAGATTTAGGAAGTGGCCGGAGTGTGCAGCAGAGTAAGGAAATATCCAATTAAGTGCCGGGAAACAGCCGGACTGGGTGGGAACAAAAGGAATTTGATATTCATTGGAGAAAGTATATTAATAAACCGAGTGTGAGAGGTTAAAAAGATTCGGTGGAGATAAAATAAAAACAATCCTCATTAAGTAAAAAGAAAAAATGATTAGTTGAGAAAAAGTATGTTTATACTTAGAAAGGAAAAGAGAAACAAACGCCAGTCAGTGGGTGAAAAACAGACCTAGTGAGAAAAATGAAAAACATTCATTAGGTGAAAAGAAAACGAGACTCGATAAAAAGAAAACAGCGGTGACTGGTGTAATTGTTGTCTTAAAAGAAACATCTAAAAAGGGCATGAATTTGTCAGCTGCACTGAATTTGTTAGTAAAATGTGAATAAATGGTGAAGATAGGAAAGTGTAAATAATGCCGAGATAAGTTCCAGCGTAAACCAAAGAGGGCACGAGCATTTGAGGAGGACGAAATGAATGTGCCAAGTGGTAAAATTAGGGAAAGTGAAATGTGTTGAATATACCTTAAAATGAGCCTACTGACTGATCTTGGGACTGATTGGGCGCGCAACCCTGTTCAAAAGGCCAAACTTTCTGAATAAAGGCTAATGGATAACCATGTTGCAGCTAACATATTAAGGATCTCGTGGCCCCCTGGCCCCTTCCCAACATGGATATCTGCTCGGATGTTAGCAAGCTCTGGATACTTGCGTTTCAACTTAGCTCCGAGCGCCAGGCAGTAGAAATTTCTTTCATACACTTTCATTTTCCTGAACTTCACCACTTTGGGATCCTCTCACCACCAACCTCAGGCTAAGACTTCTCTCGATGATTGTCGCATCTTACTTTGAGGTAAATAACCAAATCTATTTTGAAGATAAATAAAATGCACAAAGCGCCATAACGGCTTAGTACGCTATATATATATATATATATATATATATACAACCTTCACTAGGAAGGAATATTAACGAAAACAGTTAAACAGTTAGAAGCATGCATTATATAATGGCTTCAATCATCGGCTAAACCTCGTCAGGAAAAATGCTTGACACAAAAGAGGTAAAGCTTGCTCTATAGACCTCAACGAAGTGTACAACTTCATCTTTTTCTCAGATATACGCTAGGAGGTTTGCTGAGCTCTTGAAAGGCCACGCAGCTGAAATAGCTAGTCAGCCTCTGTTATTAGATGGATGAGCGACACGATCTAGTAATTGTGTTGATCGAATTCTTGCCAGTTATTGCCATCTTCTTCAAAGATGAGAGAATTTATGAGACAATGGCCTGACTCTTACTAATCGCAATCTGATTGGCCTCGTAGTCGCTGAGTTGGTTCTATCTCACAACGTGTAGCCATGCTGAGTCCTGCAGTCTCCTACAGTCGATCTCGTCTCAGTATACGCTACAATCAGTGAAATGGATACGTATCTTAATAAGTCCCTGGAAGCTGCACTGACCAGCTTCGACGAAGTCCTCAAGAAGGCAAAGTAGCTCCTCAAAGAGATTTGCTCATCACATGACACCATCTCTGTGCCTCAAGCTTGTAGGTCGCAAACGAATCGAGCGAACGTAACCTATCAGACAGCGTAGGAATATTACTGCCGATCTGTCTATATCCCGTTCATTGAACACGGGTGTTTACTGAGCTGCAAAGCTGGTTCGGAGACGAGAGTATTCCGGTGGATTTCAATATCAAACATATAGTCTGAGCGGCCTCCACGGAGAAGTTCCTTTTTTACTGAAGGCAGCAAAAGTCGGCAAGGCTCTCATCGACGCCTTGAGCCTCGTCAAGGCGGAAGTAGAGCGCTGGTTTTCGTCGATAATTAAGTTTGATTCCGTTGGAGATGCTCTTGCCCACGGACAAACCCGAATGTATCCGGACCTTGCAAGTTCTGATTATTCTCCCAGACTCGAATGTAGGAGGCAAGCGTTCATTTTTGGGCCTCAAGTGACTGAAAACGTACTTAAGGAATAGCATGGGTCAAAAACGTATCACAATGATATTGATGTCATAATATACAGCTTAATAAATGTATTTGCCGAAACAAAAAGGACTTTGAAGTTTATGGGAAATACTGTGACCAATGTTGTGTGTTAGATGCTGTCATTAACCCTTCCAGACCCGTTTAGGTTTATATCTCTTTTTAAGCCATACTTGTATTGTTATTCCGACACAGTTATGTAATAATCTATAATAACAATACCCGTCGTGTATTTATTTATACATTTTTTTTCAGTAACACTTGAACTACTTATTTTGAAAAAAAAATTGTAATTTAAATTTAAACGACTTGGTATTATCTGTTGTAATATTATCTATAATAATTAAATATAGCTCTAACTTATAAATAATGCCGTCATTTTTGACGGCACAGGTACACTAGTATATGTATAATACATATAAAAACAGTTTTTAAAACCGTTGTGATTTCATGTACCTTATATATGGATAGGAATCATGTCTAAAATACAGGTAAATCTCAAAAATAAATATTAAATTAAGTATTATTTATACCTTAGATGACTTTCTAAACTACAAGAAATGACAATTCCTAATTTTATGATATGTGGAAAAAACAATCGGATTTGAGAGAGTTAGTGCTCATTCCAGTGAGAGATATTTATTATCAATATTGTGAAAGATAACCATAATTATTAAAATTAGCAATGCCCTTTTCTCAAACTACTCAGAAGAAGGACTTCAGGGTAGCTCCCTCCCAATTTTTATTCTGGGTCCGCCACTGAAAGGAGAGATAACACTCGAAAAATAATATAAACCCTTTTATTCGTTGAATAAAGTGGAATAATAGGGTTGGTTTGAACCTATGCTATCAAGCCTAGGGCTAGTGTGGTGGCGTAGGTTCAAACTGCAACTATTATTTCACTTTCTTTAACATGTCAAAGAAGTTATGCTGTTATGTATGCAAATTTCTCCCCACAATTTCAAAGAATGTTGCAAAAAATGTTGCGCTAGACGTCAACCTTAGCGTAACGATGAACAAAGTTGATAGAGATACTCAGAATTATCTATGGTCTTCATATATGAAGACTGACTGCATGGTTCGACCTAGATCGTATGAGCAGATGCCGCTAGAATACTGTTGCCCGGATCATTTTTAGGCCACGCATTCGTGGGGAGAGAGTAAGTTTACCTTGGTATCCTGATGAGTTGTTAGAGTCCCTGCCCATCCAAAAGATTAATTGAGGACAATAATCTGCAAAAGATTTAGCTTTAAGTGAGAAATGAGCAAAGTAAACTACTCAGACATTCTCGATCCGGGGCGTGCACGACTTTAGTAAAGAGGGAATTCATGGAGGAAGTGCAACCCCCACAAATCAGTTTTACATTTACGCCACCCAGATTTTAGTTAGTGAGCGTAACCGGCCAAAATATTTAGTATTTTGGAAGGATAGAATTTTATTTGGAATTGCGTAGTGCTGTTTATCTCGTAAATTGCTCCATTGTCGGAAATTACGAGGTTTTCAATTAATATGGTTTTAGATTTCTTTAAAAGGAACACGTGGGTATTTGACTCAACAGGAAACACAGTTCACTGTAAAGGGAACGGACAAACTCCTTGGTCCCTGTGGATGATACACGGCCTTTTAAGAGTAGACATAATGCAAACGAGGAGATCTGTGATACGGATACGCGAGAAGAGTTTTTTTAAGTCAAAGGATGAACCAAAGGGTTTCATTCTTAGAAGACATGGGTAAAGGTAGAGCGCTTGACGCAGGTTGCTCCAAGGAATTTAGGTTAAAAGGTTAAGAGACTGATGCAGGTTGTCCCAATGAATTTTAATTTAAAAGAGATGATCTAAAAGAATGCTGCTCCAAGGATTTTAGTTGTACGGGAGAGAACCAAAAGAGAGCTGTTTCAAGGAACCTTAGTTTAAGGATGGAGCCAAGAAATGGCCGCTCCAAAGAGTCTTCCTTTATAACAAGGAACAGCCAACTAAATGCTGCTCCAAGACATTTATATATGGTAGGGACTGACGGAAGTGGTGCCGCTCCCAAAGCTTTATTAGTCGCCAGGTCGGTGATGACCGGATAACCATTTTGGTTAAGAAAGTATACCCCGACAGCCATGATAAATCTCTCTGACAGATATTGTAAGCAGTGGTTTTTCTTTATGTGACCACAATGCTTCACCTTTGCAGGATTTAGGATTAAATTCCATTCGTCCATTATTTATGTATACTCCCAATGATGAATTTTCAGTACCTACTTTTCTTGTGCTCACGTGAACTGTACAGAAGTAAAAAAGGAATTGTTTCCCTGAAAATCTGATGTTTTTCACTGTCTACTTTTCTATCATTTTCACTTTCTAATAGTTTTGGCTAGGTTAATTAATCTCTCTTACACGAGGAATTTATCATTCTTTTATTTTTAGGTTCACTTTCTTTATTTTTTAGACATTTTTGTCTGAGAAGAACTACAGGTTTCGCTCGATCTAAATATATGATTTGAAATTATCTTGCAGTGTGAAGAAGAGCCTAATTCTATATTAAGGTAGTCCACGCGTCAACATTTTTCTCTTTCTCTTTGTTGTGGCCCTTTCTCTATGAGTTAATTCCCTAATACAATTTCTTATTTTACAACCATTATCCCTAATTACTCGTTGTCTACAAAACGAATTATCTCAGTTTTTATTATTCCCATGAACACAATCGCTGTTTATTAATTTCGCCTCGTTCATAGCATATTTGTATTTCTCCTTTGCTTTTGTTTCTTCTTTTGTTATTTGGTTCTTTCTTTAATACTTGCCTTTTATATAGTCATTTTAACATATCCGTATATTCTAGTTATAGTACGTGCTTTTATATATATATGATTCTTTTTCCCTATTCCTTTCCAACCATTTTATATACACCTCTTCGTTTATTATTCCCTCTATGCATCACCCGTTGCTGGTTCAGGACATGTCCCAAAGTTCATACTTATTCCTTTCTGATTCAATTTCCCTCCTCCACTTCGTTTTTATATTCATTCTATGTATCAATTCCACCCAGCTTACGCCATTAAAGGCTTTCCAAGTACAATAAGTAGGGCATTTTCATCTTTGCCACTCCTCTTAATAATTTCACCCTTACAAACTCATTTTTCATCCCAAATCATCCTATTCATATTATTCTGGATTTTTCTTATTCCTATTTAATCCGCCCTTGCTCATCTTGCGTCTATTATACATAAAAAAAGCGTGGATCCCTTAAACCCTTACACAGCTCACCTACAATTCTTTATCCATTTGCCTAATTTATCATAAACCATCTTACCTAACTAGTGCCAAGCCCTGGGTTCTTTGATTACCAGGTTTCCCTTCCTCCTTACCCCCGAATAACTACTCTCTCCAACAGCAGAAATGAATGTACTTGATTTAACAATCCTTTTGCTAATGTATTTCCTATTAATAGAGTCCTCACACTCTGCCAATATGCGTCAATCCACCGGGTGATTCTTCCAGACCCCGCGAGGTTAGGGGGTTACACTGATATTTGTGTAAATCTGCGCGACCCAGCTCGAGTTAGGAAACTCTTAGTAAATTATATCTCCATAATTGCCCTGATGGTACATTCAAAAGCCGATTGAGCACAGTACCATATGGATGATATTGTATTTGAGTTAACCAAACATGCCAATGAACCGACGCAGTCAATCCTGCTTGGAAAGAGTCTTTTCATTCTAGGGAGGGAACAATGTAACTGTGTTCCATATAAGAGTGGTTACTGATGAATTAATCTTCCCAAAACAACGTTTTGATAACTGGTAACCTGAGATTCTCGATCAAGAGTCAGCTGCTCTTCTTTGTTGTTCATCCCCCAAGTACAGCTGTTTCAGGCAGTCTGCCCCTTATTCCAAAGACCGACGCGGTTTATTATGACAAAATAAAGAAAATCGGGAATATATTTAGGCATCCAGAAAGGAAGAAGTAATAACTAAATCCGACGACGTCTATTCAAAGTGAAGAGATTTAATGCATATTGAGGGAGCAAAAAAGTGTGAACTAATAGACCTTATAGAGGAAGTCAAATAATATTTAGGATAAAAGGAATTCAAAATTTATCCTTCCAATACAGCGTTCATATAAATAGTGCGGGAACTCGAAAGTGCGAACTGCGCGTCTTAATTGTGAGGGAAGAGACGAAAACTAACAAGGGCATCTTACGAGCGAGTTTTTGAAAAGATTTTCGTAATGGATGGAGAGTAAATAGGCCGAGTAGGTTAAAGAGGATACTATTTGGTGTGCATGGGCCGAGAGGGGTCGTTCCGTAAAGTAGAATGGAAATTGAAGGAATATGGAAGGAAAAGGCCATCAAGGACCCTGGATGAAAAATACACCTAATAAACCAAACAATTCTAACGGAAGTGAGCAAAGGATGGCACTCATATAACTAACGAGTGCCTTTGTATTTTCATTCTCCTTAATACTTCATCTCTTATTAATTCTCCTCGAAATTTATTCTCACAACCGGAATAATTTCAGACTACACGCCTCTTAATAAAAAAAAACACATAGGATGGATAGTTTTTCACAGGCCAGTACGAATTTTGCAATTTCAACTACTACGGCCACACCTCCTTCGTCTGTGCAAGCATGCCTCTGTTTTTCGACTTAATCAACGAGTATCTCGCCGGCGGTAATTAGCCATCCAGGGGTTAGCAACCAGGATGTTAGCTCCCGAGGCACCAACCACCCTCTTATCATGATTCCCGCTTTTGATGCGTCCAGCTCTATCACTTGGTTGGAAATCTACGAAGTTTTTATGGCTCATTAACCAATATCCGACCAAGAGCGCATAATATACATCCTGCAAAGAGTCCCCATGAGTATTTTTAATTTGTTTCGCGGGATATTGCTCAAAGTTGGAGGAGGGGTGTATGGGAAGATTTGAAGCATGCATTTAAGGTGGAGTTCGGAAGATCTCGAGTTGAGGATTTATGCGAGCTCTTAAATACGCAAGAGATGGGTGCCCACCGCCGCACGCGTTTGCTCGAACACCTAAAGGAGTTAATCAGAGCTAAAGGTACGAACAGCGAGCAATGTGGACCAATTGGCGGCATCTGCCGAAATTATATATCTAAATCCCTACGTTAATTGGGGGACTGTCTCACAAACCAAATCCCCCTAATCTAAACATTTCACAGGTCAGGTCATCTACGGAGTCTGCAGACAACCGGCCGGAGTCTTGTAACGCTTCTTTCCCTCCGGCGCGGGATTTAGCTGCCACGTTGGAGAGGATTGAAAGGGAGCTAAAACATCTAAAACTCCAATGTGGGACCGCGCGAGAGCAGAGTCACAAGGGTGAAGGGAACGACAGGCGCCGTTCGTCCTCTCGAACATTCCAGCATAAAAGGTGAGGTGAGGCGCGGCATTCATTTACTCATCATCCTTCCTCCTATCCCTCTCCACCTTATCTTCTTCACTCTCAACCAAAGAGTCTATGCTGGTACCATGAGAAGTTTGGTGGTAACGCCGTATACTGTATACAGCCTTGCCAATATTACCACTCATCCTATTCTCAATCACATTCTCGTTCTTCACAATTTCGTCCTTATCACTGTCGCACTACTCCTAGTGTTACCTTCATTCAACCAACTAATTGGTGGTAGTACCACAACAAATAAGGTGCACAAGCCTTAAAGTGCTAATGCTCATCAATTCCTTTTATCTCCTCAACAACCAATTCACTTTTCTCAATCTAATGCTCCATTCCAACCTCAATCTTTTCATCTTGATAATTCCAATTCTACTTTAAACTGAAAACGCAAGTGATCAATGGGTTTATCACCTCTGCCCTTCCTTCACTTACTCAGGTTGATCCACCGTTACGCATTTACGACCCACTTTCTGGCTTTTCATATTTAGTAGACACTGGTGCTCAATGTAGTGTTATTCCAGCGTCACTGTATGATAAAGCTTGTTCCTCCTCTGATCTTGTTGTTAAAGCCGCTAATTCCTCGGATATAAGGACCTATTCAAGGCGTATCCTTTAATTGTCTCTCAGCCTCCGTAGAGTTTTTCGATAGACGTTTATTATTGCTGATTTTAACGTTCCTATTTTGGGACTCAATTTTCTATATGCCCACGACCTTTTGGTCGATTCTCGTAACCACAAGCTTATCGATCTCAATACCTCACTCACAGTTTCGGGTTAATTTTTCCCGTCGCACAGCTCTCTCCTCTCTGTCCGTTTTCTATCAACGATCCCCAAATTCAGCACCTTCTACAGGAATTTCCTGGCCTTAGTATTCCTTCCTCAAAAGACAAGCCTATTAAACAAGGCGTTGTTCACCGGATAGAGATGACTGGGCGTCCTGTATTCTCCTGCCCCCGTCGTCTAGCCCCAGATAAACTCGCTTTAATGAAGCAAGAGATCACCTTCATGGGCAAAGCTGGCATAGTTGCCCCTCTACTCCTCCTTGGGCTTCTCCGCTTCATATAGTACCCAAATCCACCTCAGGTGATTAGAGAGCTGTAGGAGATTACAGGCGACTAAATGCCTGTACTATCGCCGAAAGATATCCTCTCCCCTACCTATCTAACTTAAACTCTGCTCTCTTCGGTTGCTCAATCTTTTCTCGACTCGATCTGGTTCGTGCTTTCAATCAGATCCCTATTCACCCAGATGACATCCCAAAGACAGCTATCACCACGCCATTTGGGTGGGTCATCATGCACCGAATGCCTTATGGTCTTCGCAACAGTGAGCCGACCTTCCAACATTTTATGGATCAGGTTCTGAGAGGCCTTTCTTTCGTATTTTGCTACATAGACGACCTCCTGATAGCATCTTCGTCTTTAAAGGAACATCTATCTCACCTTCGTCAGGTTTTTGGCTCGACTTAAAGAGTATGGTATCATACTCAACACTTCTAAGTGCCTATTTGGTGTCGCACAACTCTCCTTTCTTGTACATCATGTTTCTCCTGATGGAACTCGTCTTCTCGAGTATAAAGTTGCTTTTATTCGTGAATTCCCTCGACCTTCTTCACTAAAGCAACTTCATCGGTTTTGTGGGATGGTTAACTTTTACCATAGATTTATTCCCAACGTTTCCAAAATAATACAACCAATCTCGTCTCAATCACCATAAAGAACACTTCACTATCACTCGACTTAAAAAGTATGGTATCATACTCAACACTTCTAAGTGCCTATTTGGTGTCGCACAACTCTCCTTTCTTGGACATCATTTTTCTCATGATTGAATTCGTCTTCTCGAGTATAAAGTTGCTTCTATTCGTGACTTCCCTCGACCTTCTTCACTAAAGCAACTTCGTCGGTTTTGTGGGATAGTTAACTTTTACCATAGATTTATTCACAACGTTTCAAAAATAATACAACCACTCTCGTCTTAATCATCATAAAGAACACTCCACTATCATGGTTTTCAGAGGCGTGCGAATCTTTTTCTCGCACCAAAGAGGCTATGGCCTCCGCTGTTGTACTGACCCATCCTTGCCCAGGGGCCCATATAAGCCTTGCCTCGGATGCATCAGTCACCAATGTAGGTGCAACCTTGCAAAAATGTTTAGCGACTCATGGCAACCTCTCGTGTTCTTCTCAACATGATCGACCGTTTCACTCGTTGGCCAGAGGTTGTCGCTATTCCGGACATCCGAGCATACACCGTTGCTCAAGCCTTTATCTCAGGCTGGGTTGCTCGTTTTGGTGTCCCTTCCACAATCATGACTGACCGTGGTATTTAATTTGAGTCCCACCAATGGGATGTACTCGTGGCAGTTCTTGGTTCCTTTCCCTTTCGTACCACGAGCTACCACCCTCAAAGCAACACGGCCTTCGAACGTTTAAATCGGACGCTTAAAGCAAGCTTAAGCTCCACCGATCCAAATATCACTTGGGTGGATAAGCTACATTTGATTCTTTTGGACATTCGTTCGTCCTTTAAAGAGGATTTGGCATGTTCTACAGCGGAACTAGTTTACGGTACTCAACTTGGTCTTCCTGGCAAATTCTTTTCTTCTACTGACCACGCTCTACCTTCCTATCTCGATCCTGCTTCATACGTACACAATTTTGTACGTGTGATGGCTGAAGTTAGGCTTACCGCCCCAAGAGTGCCTGCTTCCCAGAAACCTCACGTGTCAAAAGAGATGTCAACCTGTTCGCACGTCTTTGTCCGCTGCGATTCAACTCGCTCTTTCTTAAAACTCGCTTATGAGGGATCCTTTTTCGTCATCTCTAGGAAGCCGAAATTCTTTGTCCTTCCTTTTGGCACCAAGCAGGATACTGTTACTCTGGATCGCTTGAAACCCGCCTTTATTGATGCTGTTTACTCTGAAGAGCCATCTTTTTCTTCTACAATTATCTCTCAAAATGGTCTAGTGATTCCCCTAACTTTCCATCATTCAACCTTACCCACAATCACCTCTACCCTGCGCATATCTCCTTCACGATTGCTGCCGCCTCCTCTTTTGTCGCGGGAAACCTCGTCGGCAGAGCTGCAAAGTCAGGAGTCCGTCTCTCCATCTCTAGTCACCCCGCAACTATCAGGCCAGTCTCAAAACGTCCTACGATCACTGGACGCCAGCTCAGAGAGGACAACCAAGCGGATTAACATCGATCCGTCCACTTTCGCTTGTGACAGTACCTCGCCAGCAATTGGTGGCATTTCCCATAAACGTAGCCAGCCTAGCGGCGTCATAACACGGTCTGGTCCCGTTGTAAGGAAACCTCGGAGATATCCAAATTAACCCTTTTTGTAACAGGAGGGGCAACTATCTTAGGGGGAAGTAATGTAGCGGCTAACATCCTTGCTAGCTCCTACAAATGGTATGGGGACTAATCTATGTTGCTGATCCTGGTCCACCTATTTGCCTACAATGGACTGTCAATGCTGAAATTTACAAGCAGGCTTTTAGACAGAATGCCCTTCCACACCTCTTATCCTCGTTAGTTTAATCTCCTATCTTCGTGCAGGACAACGGTCCCTATCACACAGCGAAGAGAGCCAAAGATATTTTGAGTGATAAAAGGGTTAATCTCATGGACTGGCCACCTCAAAGTGCCAATCTCCACCCTATAGAAAACGTTTGGAAGATTATTGGAGATGGGACGCAAAGAAGAAATACAAAGAACCAAAATGAACTCTGGGAACTATTAAAAAATGAATGGAACAATATTATCCCATCACTTTGCAATAAATTAATTCAGTTCTGGTACCAGATGTCGATGGGTTATTGCTAGAAAAGTAATGTTCACAAAATATTAATAGTAAGGGTTACTTTTTTGTTCTTGTTCCATTTTAAATTGTTTTTCTAAGTCACCCTTAACATTTGGCCGCTTCAATTTGGAAGATAGTTTGTTTATTTTCTCATAACTTGCTCAATATTTATTCCATTCACTTGAAATTTTCACAAAAGATAGATATTAGATATATGTAAATATATTTATAATATATAGTGTCAATGTTTTGTTAAACCACTGTAAGAAATATTTAAATACACTAGTTCTTAGTGACCATTATATTATGGCCACTACTCTATTAATTTATCATCATTTCCTATGTAAATAAAGCCTATTTACATCTTTGATGGTAGTAATTGTCATTCTCCTTTTCATAATTTAAATAAATTCATAATTATTGTCGATAAAGTAAAACCAAAATAAAGAATTGATTAAATAGTATAAGCAGTGAAATGCTGAACCATTTCCATAAAAACTTCTACTTAAACAGATTCTGAAGCAGGATCAAGCGAAATTTTGGCATTGCGCAATAGTCATTTGTATAATTAAATAATTTTTTGTTTTAGTTAAGCGTGAATAGATTTTCTACCTATCGATATTAATTGGGAAGTTAAATATTTTAAATACCTGTGATATTTTGGTTATTATTCAAAGATAGCTGAAAGGAAAAAGCCGGGCTGGCGACAAAGTTGCTGTTTTCATTTATGAATATTAAAACAATTCACTGAGGAAGGAGTTTTAAATAATTTGCAGCATTTAAAGAATAGCAGTCCTATTTGTCCAAGGGGCCGGTATTATTCCAATAGCAAAAAAACTGTAACCCCTATTTTACAAATGGAGCAATTTGAAAATGACCCTATAAAAATGGGTGGGCCACCTAACATAATTAGGTTATGTTTACCTACTTTAATCGAGCTATTTTTAAATTGGCTAATTTCCAGAAAATGGATGCTGCAAATTATTTAACAAAAATTGAAATAGTTTTTTACGCGATGATCATCTCTTCCTATTCACTCTAAAAATGAGAAAGCGGACCGAAAAGTTCTGAACAGAAGAAGTTCATAAAACTGTTACCCATTCACTGAATTTGAAAGCCTAAGACTTCGGCTTCGTTGATGAAGGAAGAATTTTAATTTTCCAACGTTAACTTTTATATTTCCTGTTTTGAAACTCCTATTCTTCAAATAAGCACGATTCTCACCCCTATGGTTTAAATACGTTAAAAGAGAAGACTAATCTTTAAAAGCTGGTTAATTCTAGTAAGCAAGTCCATACCCCCTTGTGGCGAGGTATGAACACCAGTGTTGGAGCAACAGCTGCAGTTCGTATTTAGCCTTAAATGGTCATATACTGGGTTAGCATACTGGGTGAGCCCAGCTTGCCTTAAGGGGTCTAACCAGGGTATCTTTCTTCAGCTGAAACCTTTAGAATTGTTTTCCCTTCCAGTCCTATTGTATCGAAGAAGGTCTACGGTTATTTATCATTCACACAATTTCACATCATCTTTGTTTACCTCTTCTTTTGGAGATCACCCCTACATACCTTCCTTGGATATCTCTTTATATTATATAAAAAAATCAACTTTATTCAAAATTTCATCCCTTTCCTACTCCTCTTTTTCCCAGCAATAACAGACTTGGGCGACCAAATTGTGATGATGATTAAATCAATTACCCATACCATTTAACCATATTTGTGACTGACCAAATTATATTTTTCCACAGGTTAAATTTTCATTTAATAAATATAAATTTTGGTTTCTTCGAATCCTTGCAAAACTCAGCTTATTTCTTCGTTTTTTATATTTAATTACCTGCTCCATGTTGCAACCTATTTTTCTTCATAGTTTTAATATAATTTGTTCTTCAATATTGCAAATTAGTTTTCTTCTTATTTTTTCAAACCTAATTTCCTTGTCGGATTTTGCAACCAGGTTTTCCTCTTCACTTCTACACCGGAAAACCGCCCTCATACACAATCTTACTATTCAGGATTTTCTTCGTCGGCAGAGTGGCTTGGCGTGACTCCGGCAAGAGTTCGACCTCGTCCGTGAGCGATTCTTCCATTTCCTTCAGCAGAGATGAACCCGACGGTGAAGCCACTCCTATGCATGTACCACTTCTTCCTCTCCTTTTGGTGGAAAGGCGACTCCATTAACTTCCAGCCAAGGGGTCCCCCAGTCGATCCCTCAACTAATCGGTGCAGGGCTATTTTGCAGAGCATCTCACCAGTTTTCAACGGAATTAGGAATCCTAAAACCCCAAAAGTGAGTAATCACTCTCCGGGTGGCGCTCAATCCCTACGGTTAAGGTAATTTATGTCGGTAAAAATGCATGCTGTAAAATGTTAAAGATAGCCTAAAAATGGTATCAAAAGAATTGAATTGAATGCAAAAGAATAAAAAAAGAAAAATCGAATTCCTTTCAATGAAAAATGAAAAAAAAATGAGTGAACAGAAACTAACAAAAAATATTAACCAAATACAACTTTATTAATATTTTGCTTTTTTATAGCGTGAAATTGTCTCTTATGCTCTGATCACATCAGGAACACCCATTTAGTTGGGTCCTTTTCTTCCCACCTACTCTCTCTTACCCATTATGTAGGCAAGATGTTTCACAGGAATCTTTATCTCTCTGTTGCATCTGTTATTATTATTACAGAAGATGATACAGGTAGAACAGGAAGAGTGCATGCACTATAGAGTGCAATTAGCAATGTTCTGGTAGTAGGAACATTGCTCGTGTGCTTTGATCACGCAGGCATTTCAGCCTTCCTCATCACAACTGGTAATGTGACACTTGCAAGTCAAAATACCAAATAGCTTGGCCAACTTAACAGTGAACCTTTCTTTGACATTAAGTTCATCCTTTCCTAGAAAAAACTTCACTGCTGGATTTCAGACGTCATTGAGCTTGGACAAGATCCTCATCTTTGAATTGATTACAGGTGACTCAAAAGAGTAATGACTTTTCTCCATTGACCAATCAGACCATGGTAGATGTCATTACTCAGCTGTTCCACTGGATAGTTTCTCTTGTCATCTTTACTTTCTTCCCTCGAATAAATGACTGTTCAGACACCAACAGCTCCCTCCTAGTGCCGAGATTACTCAAATGAGAATTTTATTTCATCCTCGTTTTGACTTGAGCCATTATAACTATATTACACACAAAGAACAATAATACATATAGGTATGAGCCTGTAGATAGGATACTTTCTAAATAAAATGTATTTTAATTTGATGTTTTTCCTATAATGCCATGCCAAAAATTGGGATGTTAGGCATTATATTATTTAATACTTAATTATTACAGAAAATGATGAAAATATTTACGACAACAGTCTCTATATTACTTGAAAGATAAATTATTTTAACAATGGTTAAATAAACATATAATTATACACATAAAACTCCAATAGAAAGTTACAAAATAACACCTAACTTGAAAATAAAAGCCACACCACATACTCTCTTTCTTACAAAGAAATTGTACAAAAAATATGATAATATTCATCCGAAAATTTATGTAGGTATGGTTTCCCCTATCGGTAATTGATTTAATATTTTAATTCATCATAAGAAAACCCTCACTATGTTTGATTTAGAAAATAAATTGGTATGACCCTCCTTACCATCACATGTAAGACCAATAGCCTCGGCCACGAAACACGGACAAAACTCCAACGGCACGATACACAGAGATACTTTGACACCTCTCAATCAGGTGGTCATAACTGACAAAACAATAGACGCAACAGTCAGATCAGATATCGTCTAAGAAGCAACATACATCCCACTTCATGGTTGGGTAATCCTAGCAGGTCCCTGATGCAGAAACCATTTAAACATAAACACAACCACCAAAACCGTCCCGGCTATCATAGACATCTGCAAGGGCTGCACTGAAAAACCATACAGTTCAACTCGAATTAAAAAAAATCCATACTTGCGATACACAGAGTGTCAGGTCGCTGGGAAAACGCCTTGCCGTTAGTGGAATATTTCAACGCCACTGACCTCGGGGACAGGCACTAGCCTGGAGAAACGGACGTTAGCCAAGAGAAATGGCCTGAATCCTGGAGAAACGGACGCTAACCATGAGAAACGGACGCAAGCCAGTAGAAACGAAGGATAACCTAGAGAAAATGAAGCTATCCAAGAGAAAGGGACGCTAGCCAGTAAAAACAGATGCTATCCAAGAGAAATGGTCACTATCCAGGAGAAACAGAGGATATCCATGAGAAAATGACGTTAGCCAGGACAAACAGCCTCAAGCCGGAAGAAGCGGACGCTAACTATGAGAAACGTAAGCTAGTCGGAAGAAACGGACGTCAGCCATGAAAAACGGACGCTAGCCTTGAGAAACTTAAGTAAGTAAAACAAAGGAAATTAGAAGGAATTGGAAACCGAAGACATCGTTCAATTGGTATCGAGACAACAGAGAAAATGGGATCAACCAAATAAAAATAAACAGAGCCATAAAATGAACATAGCAACAAGGATGAACAAAAAGGATACCCCTCCCGATTCTTTATCTCCCATCATCAAAAAGTCTTCACTCACCATTTTAATGCTAAATGACCGATCCCCCATAGCGATGGGTTTTTTGTGCTGTAGCATCTCTCCACTCAGGGATTATCCATGGCAGAAAGCACCAACCACTCACCCCCACAAATCTGCTAAATGCACATCAATCTTACAAACTGTAATCTACTTGCTCCTCCTTGCTAAGCCCTTTCTCTTTCCAAAATTCATCCACAAAATAAACCTTGCTTTTATGTTATCTACAACCCTTAGATAAACATGACTCATATTATATGTCCCTACAAATTAAGAGCAATTTTAGTCACGCGATCGTTCAGTCCCTTTATGCAACCTTTGCACACCGAACAACTCTCTTAAGTTTCCCATTTGAACTGCTCTCACTCAAGATTTTTCCCTTCTCCTTCCATATCATAGCCTCATTCCCATACACTGGAATTGGCACTACCACACTTTAATTCTGGTTGTTGGACACATTTGGCAATCAAACTCTTAGTATTCACTAACGCTCTGATCACCCTAGGGACTTTTATATACCATTTATCACCTTTCAGTCACAATCTGCTTCATCGGCACCGCTATCATTTACGATACACAATAGATACCTAAAATTTCGCTCTTGTTCCAGGCAACCACACAGACTCTAATATCCATCCTCACATCTAAGCAACATTACTTGACCTAATTCTGCATTTACTTCTATCCAAATCCTCACACATACCCTATCAAAGTCTTTGATCAATAGTTCAAATTCTCTTTCACTCTGAGCAACTACCAGCAGCATATATAACAATAGAATCTCGCATATCAATCTCGCATCCATTTCCTTCATTCGCAATCTTACTTCTCTCCACTTTCACTCCATAAAAATATTATTACACAGTCCTGGCGACGACATCACACATTTAGCCCACCCTCCCCCGTATATCGGATCAATCACTCCAGTCATGTTTAAACACGAAAACAACTCTTTCACCCAACGAAAATAGTCTTCACTCAATCCAGCACTTAACCACTTACTCCATCTATTTTTAGAACTTGCAGGAATGCCTCAATGTGTAAGCGCTCGAAGGCTTTCTCCCATTCTACGCACACAGCATAAACTTAAATTTGTTAGTCCTTGATTTTTTCTACTAGAACTCTGAGGGCAATTACATGATCCATACACACCATACCCACTATAAACCCAGCCTGTATATTCCCTATCACACCTTAAGTTATACTTATTCCACGCCCAATCTGAAATTCCACATACACATTGCCTACAACATTCAACAGATTTAGTCCCTTGTAGGTACTTCTGCATCCGCCTTTCTCTCGTTTCCTCATACAACAGGAATAGTACAACATTCTTCCTTTAGTAAGGTACTTTTTCACTTTCAAATACCTCACATATCGTTCGCCAAACCCATTCCCTAAGATAATTAATTACTACGACCATTTTGCATCACAGCATCGTCTGCTCCAGGTGCCACCTCAATTTTTCAGACATCTTTCTGCACTAATAACCTCTTTGTCGAGGTATACCTGTGGATACTAGCTCGGCGCTCAGAGTCTTACACAAGTACGGGCAGACAGCTGGCCACAGACCACTTGAGTTATGTCTGGGCGATAAATAAAGAGTGCGAATTACGGTTGACCGTGTTCAGATTAATGGCTTGCCAAGTTGCAGTTCAAAGGATATATAAAGACAATACCCCCAAATATAATTTTAATATATAGGAAAAAAGGGGCAGTTTATATATATATATATATATATATATATATATATATATATATATATATATATATATATATATATATATATACACAAAAGAGGGGCAACAAATTACTTATGGTAGTTAAATGAATTAAGTGAAGATTAACGAGATAATCTGGGGATGACCATAGATGATCGGTTTACCTTCAAGCGCGGGAAAATTGGATGGGGGTGGAAGACACGGCGCAAGTCTTCAAGAAGATACTTCGGGGAGTCCTGACTAGGAGGACTTGAAGATGGGGTTGGATTACTTCGTGATGAGGAATGAGATTTTCTCTGCTCCAGAGAGACGTAATCTCAACTTGAGAAGATTATGCTGATTGGCAGGGAGTCTCAGTCTCGAAAGAACGGGAATCTTAAAGTGGTGGTGAAGATGAGAGGGCCGCACAACTCTCCGGGAAGAAGGGGGCTCGATAGCTTTCGTATGAACAGGGGCCAAAACTTAACGAAGGTAGATCTGCTGACGAGAACTTCGACGACGTACGACAACGAGTTACAGGGGGTCACGGGAATCAGATGGCATTCTGGGCAGAGTGAAGGCGGGCTTTCAATCTTCTCGAGAGATCGTGAGCTTCGGGTTAAATACCCGGGTGGCTGCTGTTCTATACGCATCAGGGCCATGCAGTCCCTAAGGGATACTTGGCGCCAGTCTAAGCAAACACAATTCATGATAACGCGTCGTTACATACCATCAAACTCGCGCACGGTGTTCTCGCAGGGTAATGGGGAACGATCGGGTGATTAAGCGAGTAACGGATTCTTCCTCGCCTTTCTCAAATTCTTACGCTCGCTCACGTGGTCTTGAAAGAATGGAGGGGTATCGCCAAGGGGCTTCCTCCATCGGTATATATTCGAGGACATTCCCTCACACTTTTACACGATTATCTTTCACATACCTTCCTAATACACCACCCTGTTTACTCACACATTGTCAATCATATTCACATTTGCTCTACTTTTTTTCAAACATATTCTTATGTAAGCACATCTTTGTGCTAAACTAACGTGATTGCCACATACGTTTCTTTCAACACAAAACACTACCTTCTTTCTATTTTCATTCTCTAAAGGTATATCAACAGCTCTAGTTACTCCTCTTTTCATTCGGTCACATATTTGTCCATTCATATCTTCTACAATAATCAACCGATATCCATGTTGATTTATATCTGTCGCTTGTCCCACCTTATTCAAGAATCTATCTTTCAAGCCTCACTTCTATCATTAACAGCGTCCATACATTGCAACGACGCAAAGTTTCTCCATTGCAAATCTCAGCTTCACTCTCATTATTCGTGAGGCCACTAATTCATACGAACATTGTAACCACGCTAGGGATGGTCAGTATTGACATTCTTTCTTCCGCACCTAAGTGTAAAACAAGATCCTGGTGACCATGAGTGACACATAGAAGGAAAGGTCCTAGGAATCAGAATTAAAAGAAATGGTTACAGCACGCAAGTAATTAAGAGAATTAGCTCTACTAAGGCAAACGTAAATAGATTGTTTCAACATAGGAACTGATGTAGGAATAATAAAATTAAATTATAAAATGTATTATGCAAATCTATACTGTTGTATCCCACTGGTCCACTAAAGAGACTGCCAAAAATGAACATCGTAAGACTGCAGAGAGTCCCGAATAATGGAGTATTGATAATTACAAATACAAGAAGAAGCGAAAGACGACGACAGGGAGACCTACATGGAGAAATAGATATGAAACCGATTAACATGGTATTACATAAAAGAGCAGTAAAGATATGGAATAGATTAGAGGAAATAATTAACGAGGATGAGATATACCATTAGATTATAGAAAGAGAAGCAGAGGAAACTTCCGAAGTGAAAAACCACTTGGAGAACCAGAACCATTATATAGATCTAAAGATATTACTGTATAGATAACAATAGAAGAAAGGATGTAAAACTTAACTGCAAAAAGAACCAAATATTAAAAAAGTTAAAACAAAAGAAAAATAGAGGCGTGAGAGCCTTTAATAATATTACCAATTAGGAAGATCTGAACGACACAAAAGAAGAAACTCCAGAGACGGATGGTCACCTAACGACTACATAAACACTCACCATTTTTCATTTTGACCCCTTTGCCTAACAAATTCTATCCACTCTATTACTACTTTATGCTTTATTTCTAACTTTATCAAGACGCAAGACTACGTATGGCACATAGAAAGGGGAGAAAGGTTGGAGCCCCAGAAGTCAACACTGAGATCAGATTTTCATAAGAAAGCTAATCATTAGGAATGCGAGAAGGAATATTTTTATATCCTCAGATTATTACTACTAGTTCTATCAACTAAATTGATAAAGTTAGCAGTGACATGTCTTTTAAGGAAGCTCTCAGAATAGACTGACTCACACTGCACATCCATTCCCTTACATTAACTCCCATATCTCTTTCTTCCCCTTCACCATGGCTTTTAGGGAATCCATGATGACAACCTCGTCATACAAGCCTTGGTACTCTCCACTATCGCGTGACGACTCTAATCGAGGGACTTATGACGTTATGGATAGTAGAGGCCCAAATGAATTGTTTATGGACTCCTCCTCTCGAAATGGGAGCAACACCTCCGTCACTAAACAAGAGCAGCGAAAACGGCCTGAAGGTGAGGAATCCGCCAATAGGGTGCAGTTGGTCTATCGTGAACGTGAAAAGGATAAAATCAAAATAAATTTACTGAACGGACTATTCAGGACGTGAAAACAAGCAATAAAATAGGAAATCTGAACATCCCTTCCTGCTCTAATTAGTGGGATGTAACAGGGACTCTATTACGCAAATGAGGGTTCATGGGTCATTCAGGTACTACTAATATTTATTTACAACCTTTGCTAAGACCCAAATAATTATACGCATAGGGTATGATCTTACTCTTGAGGATATTTGATAGGGCGAGGGGTTAAAACTCGTCTATAAATGATGAGTTCCCTGCCCAACTCCTGGTACCAGAAATGGCGGGCGAGTTTCTTCTTTTAGCAATTTAACCGCCGTTTGGGGAGCATGTAGTACCCCCAAACGGTTCCAAATGTACTCATATTATATTGAGAGTCACCTTGGTTAAATTAGGGCCCATTTATTTCAGTCGTTCAATAAAAATTGAGAGCCCATCAAAGCGCCATCTCTACTTAAAAATTATTTTATCAAGGAAATATTGTTGTTTTATTGAAAGGAAAACATTTAATTAAATAACAACTTTAATTAAAATAGTAACTATAATTGTTAATAACTCTCTACGCCACTTAAATGATCAGTGGCTGCCAGACTTAATAAAATCAGCTGGGTTTGTAAAATTATTATTACAGCTCGTGCTCCTCTTCCCGTGTTTCCTTTAATTAAAATGTTCATTTTGGAATTTCAGCCCCTCAACCTGTGCTGAATATTTTTGCTTTATACTTTTAATCTACTTTTATTAATGCATTTTCTTTCCTGCCTGTGCATGTTGTCTTCTTTTATCCCCTCTGCATCTCATCGCATACCGCTTCATCTCTCTGCGCATTTAATTTATGATTGATATATATTTTTTATTTTCCCACCCATTCTCTATGTTCCGTTCCTACTTGTTCTCTTACTACGCCTACCTGGTATCTCTAACGCCTCCCTGTCGCAAGGTGAGGTGCATTTTGACTTTAAATATGCTGATGGCTGTCCGATCTTAGAAAAAACAAAATATTTATCCCAATAATCCTTCAAATTATCGTTCTATCTCTCAACTTCCGTTCCTATCAAAAGGTCTTTAGAAGCTAGTAGCTGCCCGTAACACTGAACACATCTTCTCCTCCAGCATCGACGAAACCTTCCAATCAGGTTTCGAGGTACGTTTGTTAGAGCTTTGAATCGGCTCTCCTACATGTGATTGACCGACTCCGCCACGAGGATGACGCTGTGAAGCCGTCAATTCTGGTGCTTCTCGATCTCTCGGCATCATTTGACACCGTTGACCACTGTTAATCTCCACCATTTTCGTGGCTTCTTGAGTATCTCTGAGACTGCTCTAAACTGGTTTCGTTCTTTTTTATCATCTCATTCTGTCCACATCGGGTGTGACGTCTTTCGGGACGCTGCTGTGTCCTATGGGTTTCTTCAGGGCTCTGTCCATGGCGCGCTCCTTTATTGTATCTACCTCCTTACTCAAAGCCTTCTTCTGCTTCACCTTGGTCTATTTTCCCATTTCTTAGTTGATGACACTCAATTATTTCTATCTTCCTCTCCAACATAGTTAGCCATGACCGTCGCTAATTTTTTATCTGCATATAGAATGATTACTGAATGACTATTGGATAACCTGGGCTCTTTTACCTGGCACCTCGGCGGATTTCCTTGGCTGTAAAAATGTAGCCTTGTTGCTCAATATCGTTGGCTCTCCGATCGCGTTCTCTGAAAACGTTAGAAATTTGGGCGTTTCGTTTGACAATCAACTCGATTTTAAGTGGCATGTTTCTAATGTCAGCAAATCGTCTCTCTGCCTTCTTCGTAAATTCATTCTAATTCGGTCACACTTTAACCGAGACAGTTTCAAGATAACCATCCAGGCCTTTGTTACCTCTCGCCTTGATTACTGTAACTCTCTTCTCACTGGAGCCCCCAACAATACAATTTGTCCCCTTCAACTTCTCCAAAACTTTGCGCCACGAGTTCTCCCCCGCCAGGGGTGGTTCTCTAGTCCCCCCTCCCCTTCCTCCGTTAAGTGCACTGGTTGTCCATTAAATTTTGAATTACTTTTAAAATCTTCCTTCTCACATTTAAAATCCTAAATACCGCACCTCGCGCTTTACCTCTCTTCTTCATTGGCTATAACCCAGACAACAAAGAGCCATTCGTTCGGAAAGTGTTCTCCTGCTTTCTGTTCCTCGCCCTCGTCGATGTTCCATGGGTTAACTGGTCTTCTTTGTAGTTGCTCCGAAGCTTTGGAATCATCTGCAATTTGGGATGCGACCTTCATGCCGCACCAGGCGCTTTCCTAGTCCATGGACAAGCTCCTTACGAAGGTTTCAGTGCCAAGGAGGGCGCCATATATAACAACTATTATTATTACATAAGTAATTTTATCAATCTCCATTTAATTTACATCATAGTACATTTTCCAGGTAACTGATGTTGCAGTGATCAGTAGAGAAATGATAACACTTTACAACAAAGAAAATTAAAACAAACGGAAATGAGAATACCATTTCTAGGGATATTCTTTTGCATAAATCTCGAATATAATATCAGACTCTTTCTATGACCCTCCAGGTTCTCGGAAATTACCATTTTACTTATCTTAAATACACTGATAGTTCCGAAGGGATTAGTTACACACAGGATTGGGCCGAAACTGACCACTCTAAAAGTTATAAACAGATTTTGATATAATTTTTAGGGTATTTTTCTAAGGTATTTGTCAACCTAACCTATGAAATTTATGAAGGTATACTCAATATTTGTTTTTGTTATATGGGTCTAAATCCGTGGTAACTCTTACGTAACGCTTGGTAATTTTGTAACATACTATAAATGCTTCCTATTTTTATTTTGTATTTAATATTTGTTGCTGTTACTATTTATATTATTTTTCACATGCCAGTGTTTTTTCTTTACAGGAGTCAGAGAATGCAAAAATTCCACCCACAGTTTTTCTTATATATCAGTTACATTAAGACAATAAAAGAGACAGTTAACTAAATATGTGAAGAAACTTTATGAGCTGTACTTTGGATGTAAAGTGAGTGACCAGGACAAACGCTGGGCACCTCACATATGCTGTGTCAGGTGTACAAGTTCCCTTTCTGCCTTGGGTTAAGGGCAAAGGGCCTGGTCTTATGTTTGGCGTAAGAATGGTCTGGAGGGAGCCAAAGAACCTTTCAACGGTTTGCTACTTCTGATTAACAGATATTAAAGGCTGGTATTTAATGTGCTTTCTTTCCTGGTCTTTAATATATCTTCAAAGATGTATCAATTAAAAAGATTAAAATACATACTATGTTGTACTGCCACTATTTTTGCGTGACCACAACCAGCAATATCCATTTTTAGTTTGATTTTATTTTATTTCACTGCAGGTCACAACAGAAAAGGCAAAATATTTATCATGTATCCATCTCAATCATTGTGCCGCCACTGCATATAAAACTAGGCCTAATGAAGCAATTTACCAAAGCACTGCAATATAACAAGCCATGTTTCCAGTACTTCAAAGCGAGCTTCCATAAAATAATTGATACCTAGATCAAAGAAGGCACATTCGTAGGCCTTCAGATTTGTCAACATATAGATGGTGAGGGTTTCGAGGCGATAATGCATATATTCCAATAAGTATGCAAAGGACTACTAGGAAAGTACCAATGGGCCCAGCGAGAGCGCATAGTGGAGAGCCTAATCAAGTGCTACCAAGATCTTGGATGCATTATGCCACTGAAGATACACTTTCTTTACTCTCATCTGTCCTTCTTCCTAGAGAATAGAGGAGATGTGAGATATGATATTGGAGTGAAGTTCCATCAATAGAAAACAGGAATAAGGGAAAAGAGAGCCCTGATATGCTGGCTAATTTGCATACGAAGTAAACACAGAAATGTAGGTTAATATATTATATAATGCTACCAAACATGCTGATTCATAATATATCATAAATTAATTACAATGGACAAATTTAATCTGACTTTTAGAGCGAAATACATTTATGGTATCGTGGAATTTTGTATCAATTGCATAATTATTAAATCGGCAATTTTCATGTTATCAAATTAGAATTCAAGACTCTCAACTACATAATAAAATGCACATGAGATCTATGTTTTTTCTTGAAACTCACATTTGTTGTACAATGTATAATTAATCAATGCAAGGATAGGGATAATGTGGGACAAGTTTCCAACATAACTATATGTAGCGTTACTTCGATCACTCATGCCCCGTCTGGACGTACATTGTAACCTTTCGACCAGTGATACACCGTCCGAGCAATTTAAAGTTAAAAAATATGCTATATTTTATTAGTTTCTTTGTCTTTATTATCCTTAAAAGCACTTTTAAACCTCATATTCAAAACGACCTTCAATAGCACATTAAAACTCTCAGATGCATTTGTAAATTTCATTTTCATTATTTATGGTACTATTCACTCAGACAGAGCATAAATATTTCCAGAAAAATAAATAATTAAAGGAAATGTTTTATGAGATGAAAAAAAAGTGAATGGTTTGTACTGGTAATTAACATGGATGTCAGAATCTTGCACACTGATTACTAACTTTTCTTGCTGAATTCCTCTGTAGGCTTGAATTTTCTCTCCTTTACGATTCTCACAACCAAGCGTTGCATTGCATACTCCAATGCGCAAAGGTATGTTTATTTGTATGTGCATAGACGCTTTTTGCATTGAACTAGCAGAGTCTCTTTGGAAATTCCAAGTGAATGGTATTTAGCCTAACAAAAGAGTAACAATATTAGGGATAAATAGAGAATGGAGGCGGGAAAGAGAACCCGAATAAAATCAACTGTCTAAATTATTTCCATTGCATATTTTGACATTCACACTTTCAGATATAGGATCAGATGGGCTTTCTCCCAGCCCTAGAACTATCTATATGATAAAACCGTTAGTTAAGTTGCAATGAACGCAGCCATGGATGCAGTCACTATACCATTGGTAAGCCTCATTAATGCTGCATCAGGAATGCCAGGTGGCCGCTTTTCATCGAAGCAAAACAAGTGAATATTTTCAACAGAACATTCTAACATCCCTTAAAAGAAGTTTCAATCGTCTATTCTAGCATTAACGCTTGCCGTCATAGGACACTGGGTTTTTTCAGCCACTCGTAGGGTCATGCTCGATCCAGTGTCAAAGAGGCTCATCGTTACCATAGTAATCGCAAATCATGACAACGTTTATTGCAGTTTAACTGGCAGTTTTATTATAAAACGGTAAAATTAATGTAGATCAGCTTCGAGAATACAACAACGAAACAGGAGGCCCCAGAGGTGTTGGACCTTGGCCCACTAACGTGTGGACACTCACTGCTCCCTCACCAACTCCTGACCCGCTGTCTTATGGATGTCCTTAACTGGAAAAAGACTATGGGAGTCAATCCCAAATGCAAAATATGCTGTGGCGACCCGCACTAGGCGAGCGTTATTAGACCGACGACTCGGCAGTCTCCTGCAACACTCCACAATAGCTGATCGTCTCGAACCACCTTACCACCAGCCCAACTATGGAATGCCGAGATAGTGGGCTGAGGAATGCACACCCTCCTTCCAACTCTAAGCATCTTTTGTGTAAGTTTCTCTTTATCTCTAACTTTTTCTATTTAAGGGCATGAAGGGACGTCATCACCGAAATCGACGGACAACTAACTACTATACCCACGTTGGGTGAAACGGTACAGTAACCTGTGATTGAAAGAGCGAAGGTTTTAAATATATAATTAGAATAGGTTTTTATCAATTCCCTGTAATTATTTTTTAATTTATTAGCTTGTCTTAATATTTTTATATGGCTATTTTATTTTCTGGTATTTAATTACATATATTTGTGACTTTCTAAGTTGCCGTTTCACACCTACTTTCATAGTTTCATACTTTCTGTACCTAGTTGTGATCCTACCGGAAATGAGTACCCCTTCGGTTTTACATTACCACCGTAAATCGACTACTTAAGACCAAAAATAGAAATTTGGTTCATTCATTGAAGAAGAGCGTTTTGAAATTGGATTGGCCATTTTAGCAGTACGACAGTGGAAGGAAAAGATTCTGCCCACATAACATCCATCTGCTAACTTTCACGACAAAGAAACAAATTAATTGAAGTTGGTGGGATAAGGCTCTCCCCACCATAGAGAGTTCAACTCAATGAAGTGTCATATTGTACAAGTACTTCTAGCCACACTACTATGACGAACTCAAGGTTATTATGCATTTTTTTCAGATACAGAACGAGTCAAAAGCGAGTTTCGCTGTGTTATGGGAGTTCTGCACGGTCCTTGAAAGGTTCATCAACAGTCCGTCCACCTACACTGTATTGTACTATATGCATTAGGATGTAGAAAACCTTGTCACCGAGAAATCAAGGTTATCACCGAAAAAATTAACTTGAGGACTTCCCCCACCTTCCCTGAGGTAGTCAAATAACAAACAATCATCTGATGCCGCCTCGAGCAGATCTTCATTGCCAACAGTCTATATGAAATTATTTATAAATTCGAATGTAGAAATTCGAAAGAAACTACAATATAGCTATCTAAGGTTTTAAGAACTCCGAGATTTGGTCCAATGCTCGAATCCTTGGCATAGTTGGTCTGTATAAAAATAGCCCAGGACCAGATAGAGAGGGACGAGATCTTCCCGATCAACCTCTGTTTTAATTAAGTCATATAATATCAAAGATCAGCACAGACAAAAAGTAGCAAAGAGAGAGGTAAAGTTTGTTTCCAGTGTTCAGGTTAACACTATTACTAGAAATAATATACCAGAGACTCTAAGATAATATATGAACTGTGCAGAAGATCAAAAGACTCTTGCCATGAAGGGCTTACTGCAGAAAGACATCCTAAACAATAAAAGGAAACGAGAAAGAAAAGAAGAACTACACACCCACGATCAAACCAAAAGGAACATGAATCAAATAGTCTCTTTCATAAGGGTAGTGAAAGCGAAAACAGTGCTGATGTACATAATGTGCACGCATATGGAAAATCTCACCGGTTCACGATATTTCATTCAATTTCTTAATACTCTGGTAAAGAGAAATGAATAAAAATAACCTATTGTTTAGCCCCCTCTACCCAAGCGGCCGATATCCCATAAGTGAAATTTGTTGATTAACATAGGAAAAAGTGAGGAAGAACAAAGATTAACACTCATAAAACTAAAATTTCCAATTCTTCACTTCAAAAGAGAAACGAGAGTAAAGAAAGAAAACCACGAATGCAAATGTACAAAGTGTTATAGCATTGTCCATTTCCCTATCTTTTCTTAGTAATTTCTCAGTCTCAGTGAATTATCCCTACGAAAACTATAGCAAAGTCTTAAATCAAAATAATAAAACCGCATAAATTCTCCTACTGTCGTATAAAGTTGCCAAAAGGTTATCTCCAAAATTACTATCCACGAAAGGTAATACACAATCCCTATTATCTTTGAAAAATACGCTCCAGTAAGTCTTTTAACGCCAATTATTTAAACTTAGTGCAGAAGCCATACCAAAATTATAGTTGCATTTCCCACAGGTTACTTAATCCAATTAAGACCAAAGACAAATAACCCTTTCAAAACTTAACGAACTACACTGAGGACTTATAAGTTTTTAACAATTTTTCAAATATAGACTTACAGGATACATTTTTCTAATTCTTCAGTGAACCAAGCTGCGTGGAGAAGAGTGCAAAGGTCACTTCACTTGGTTTGTTTGAGTAGGTGGAGTATGTAGTGATAACTAAGAGATTTCACAACAGTTTTACCAGTATATAAACAACATTTTGATATATCTAGATTCAATTTTATCCTACAAACTTCGTCTTAATTCCCTCTTAGCATTCGATAGGGCGGAGTATCCCATCCCTACCAGTTTTATGGCGATACTCGTCGCGTTCCACTCACAATCTAACAGGAAATCTTCTAGAAATATTCATGCGTTAAAGTTAATCACCAAATACATTAACGATATGCGACACATTTAGAGTACAGAGAATCCTAGTGATGCTCTTTCTTGAACCCTTATCACTATGATTGTCGCTGAAATCTCCCTACCATTGTTATCGTCTTCGGTTAAAATCAACAATTTAATCTCTTCTCGTTAGGTATTTGCCTCCAGTATAACTTCATACACTAAAATTGACTATAAAGTGATAGAGAATTTTCAGTCAGTACCTTCTGAACTGATATTGTTACAATTTTACCCTCTTCTAACTTCTCAATCAAGCATAGTTTTTTTTGTCCAAAGTTCTCGCTTGCGTTTACCTCACTTCAAGTTTCCTAAGTTATCTATATAATCAGTACTATAATTAAGACTATTTGGGACACATCAATCCTTAAAATCAATTTAAAATAGGTTTCTATGTAAAAATTGGAAGGGATGTACTATACTGGGTTAAAAATTGCATGGGTTGCTGCTTTACCAAATTTTTCGACTGAAAAAAGTTGTTTGTCTGCAGCAAACATTGATGTATTGGTAAGATTTACTCCCACTATTAAGGGCTAAAGATTATTTTAACAGTTACTTTAGCTTAAAGATGTTTATATAGGCCTTGCCCTTAAAGATCGTCATGCCGAATCCATGTTGGAAATTTTTTCCACAACTATGCAGCCCGATTGGTTTCGCACGCTCAAATAATCTCAAAAAATGCACTGCAATTCCAAGTGAGATTATTCAATCAATTGTTGCCCCCCCCCCTACAATGAGATTATTTACATCATTCCTGCAAACACACAAGAAAATTAAATAAGAGACATACTTATAGTGTCCTTACGGCTAGCCTACTCGTAAAGGCCACCATCTAAGTGTCAAAATATCTTATCAGTCTACACTTTCTTGGTTACTTCTTCTTCACTCTAGATTACGAGTTTGTCTTATATCTACAGGATCTGATTAACTCGATTAAGCTTCTACTTTTAAGGAAATTGGTTGACCTAGATTCTCTTTGCTAAAGTCATCGAGGATTGCACCCATGTCTGTGTTCGAGACACAAGTGGAAGCTAGTAATTCCACAACCAATAAGTGTCCTTCCAAAATATTTCATAGGAACAAACACTCCTTCTTTCTACAAATAAAAGAGGGGTGGCGAAAATTCGGGCCCATATCAAAAATCTAAAACGTCACAATATAGCAGACCTTCACTTCTCACTTCACTACTAAGAAAGACGAAGCTATGGGATTTGAGGACGAACAAGACAATTTTCATTCCAAAAAGCAACTCTATAATTCAACACTCTACTCTCGAGGAATTTCCGATTGGTGAAGGGAAATCCCTCCAAAAACAGCTCCTTTCGCTCAAGAGTCAGTCCCGGGGCAATTAAAAACCAAGGCATAGTGCCAACCAAGAAGGAAGTTTAATTATTGTTATGGCCCATTGCATTATTAAAAAATAGGAACCAAAGAGGTTTTCGCTTAGTATTTTGGCTCCCATGACTATGAAGTGCACAATATTTTTTGTATATCGATTGCTTGTAAAATTATTTTGTTAATTATGCGTCATGTAATCTACAAAATAATGATTTCAGTGATTTCATCAGTAAGTCTAAATTGCAATATTCCTCAAAGTGATTGAGTCCTTTCACATATAATGCCAGCTATTATTCAATTGACTCGAAAAAAAATGCGCGACATCTGACGCTTTCAAAAGACAGATTTTACTGAAGCAAGCCCATTCTCCTCATGTACAAATATCACAACCTGATAAAACTCTTTCTCCAGACCGAGAGAACAAGCCCAAAAATCCGTAATGCGAGATAAGGTTAAACCTTATAAAAAACCAACAGGTACAAGGGGTATACAATGAGGGGTATCAACCAACAATCGTACCGACTTATGGATTTGTGAACGAATAATAATGGTCCTTCGTATAGTCTCACGTCCCACAATTTAAAGTAGCAAAAATGCAAAATCGGTCGGTCGACTTAACAAAAGTAGAAGCATAAAACAATAGTTATTAGAAGAAGAAAAATGGTAAAGTTAAAAAAAATAATCGTAATTGTCTAAATGTTGATAATTATTTCGTCAGCAGTTTTTCGACAATGGCGAGGCGCTGTCTGAGTAAACACAATGTCGAAACGAAAGAACCATCTAACACCAGAATCGGCAATAATTTTATGCAACGGGACACATCAAAGCTAATGTTAAGCTTTGCGGGCCGCACGTAAAAAGCTGAATGTAAATTTCGAATACAAATAAGTAACTGCAATTACCTTTGTGCTTTTGTTTTCATATACTACATAGTCATAGATATACTCGTAGCTACACATTAATAACTAAGGGTAATTGTTTGGGGCATACCCCCTTGAAACAGATTAACGTGGAATTCAAACTACTATTTACAATTCTATATCATGTGATTAGTGATGCTAAAATAACGAAGTTGCCAAGTACCAATATCAATACCGAATTTTTTTATTAATACCGGTATCAACACCGGTATTAAGAAAATTATGCATTTAGTCACTGGTTCAAAGGTAAAAATTAAAGTGATATACTTTAATTCTTAAAGATTTAGTCATAATTTTCCTTCATCTCTTCCTAAGCTTTAATAAATATGAAATAACTGAAAATATCTATATCTTTTTCAAGTTAGTAAAGTATATCCATAATGAAAATAAACCCTCCTCAAGCAAAAACATTCAAACTATAGAAAAACTAGTTGAAAAAAGTATATAATGCTTTTTTCCGCGATGACAATAGATTTTTAAGGAAAACATTTTTTCAACTAAAATATTATTATATTATGGTAATAAAATGTGAATTTCCTAATTCAATACAAAAATAAGTAATGAAAATAAAGATTTATTGAATAAAATCAATACTTTCCTAATACAATAAAAATAAAAACCTCTTAATGCAAATCAAACTAATCAGATTATTTTTCCTTTTGGAATACAGACTTGAAAAACAATACTATTCATAGAATTTCCTGAAGGATTTGATCTCAGTTTCGTGAGGTACTACCGTGCTACCGAGAATGTCCTTTCAGATTCTACACTTGCTGGCTTGACTGAAAGTAATGCTTTATAAAACTTGTCTAGTTTTTTTCTGGGTTTTTTTAACGATACTTCAAAGCTCTTAAATTCCATGTTTACATCTGAATGTGCTGAAGGTCCTTCATCACTGCAATTGTCTCTAACTCTTCTATTTCTTGCAAAATTTCAGCAAGCAATGGGATATCACTTGCCCCTTTTCCACCTTTTATTCCAACTGCAACTTATACTTTCTTTTTCGTGCTGATCCAACTGTACACTGTTTTCGGATAAAATGCCTTTAAAAGTGATGCTGCAGTTTTTCGAGTAAATCTTTAGAAGGCGGGGAAAAAAGCTCATCATCCTGAGTTTTCAAAGTTCTAGGGCCATTCCGATATTTAAGCAAGCCTACAATTTCTGGCTGTCTTCCTGGGAAATAGTATTTAATCCTGCTTTCTTTAACTAACTTTCCTAGTATTCCTCTCTGAAAGTTTCTCTATAATGAACTTGAAAGAGACTTCAGCAGTAAAAAGTGTTGTACCTTTTGAACACCGGCCTTTAAGAGCTATTTTAAGGTAACTAAGCATATTACTGATATCTTTCAAAATTTCCCATTCATTTGAAGTGATTGTCTCAGTGATACGAATTACTCTCAATGATTTGTGAATGCATTATTTTAGCTTAAGAAACCTTTCTATCATGCTTAAACGACTATTCCATCTCGTCTTTTAGTCCATGATTAGCTTGAGTTCTTTCCCATTATACTGGTCTTTTACAAAATCTTGGAGCTTCTCGTTTTTTAGGGGGCATTTCTGGAAAATTCGACATATTCTTCGAACTTTATTTATCATAAAAGAGAAGCTGTTTTGAAGTAATTGAACTCCCAGATTATTTTGCAGTTCTACCTGCAAAACATTAGAAAAAGTACTTTATAATGCTTCATCTGCATCCTCTTTATTTTCACTTGACATTTCATTAGGTATCACAATTGATCTATCTTCCTCCTATCCCTTTTTTCCCTTTCACTATCTTATACTAATTCTTCAGTTTTTCACTGCCATCCTTTTCACAGTATTTACTTTCCAATCTCTTATTGTAAAAAACTGAAGAAATGGCTGGATGTATTGCTTACCAAAATCAGGATCGAAATCAGCTAACATATATTTACCATCTCGACAGTTTTGGCATTACGTTTGGCTTCCAAGGACTTTAACTAAACCCAAGGACCAATACTTGTCTTTGTGGTGCACATAAATATTCATGTATCTCGCATACTTATGGATATATATTCATCAAGAGTGCCACGAAATCGGACACCTTCACTAATCAAAGTTTTGGAAAGATATACCAGCTCATTCTTTATTCTATCATATAAACTGCTCACCATTTTACGCACAGACTGTCTCATAGTTGGAGGGAACTTATTATATTTGTTTTTAGGCCAAACTCTCTTGAATGAACATACTTGAAGCAATAGAATTGAAGCTAAATCCATCGAGGGCGGCAAATTTTGCAATTTCTTTTTCAATAGAATTGAGAGTGATAAATGATGTTAATATCTTTTATCTTTTAATTGTTTCTCATTTAAGGTTTGATTTAAAGTCAATAATCTTATGTACAGATTTCAAATGAGCAAAGAATCCTGTTTTTGAACCTCAAGCTAACTTAGGCACTTTCTTACACTTTAAGCATTCGGCTTCGTTATTACCTTTTCTACTGAAATAATTCAAAGCACTTGATTTCTTCGACATTCTATGTAAGAAGCCACAGTGATAATTAATTTAAATGCAAAAAATTATTATCTTTATAAAATTAAAATTGTTCTGCGCGCTTGTGAAGGCCAGTAAGCTGAATAAAGATATAAAGATATGAGCGTATCATTCAGGAAGAGGACAGCAACAGGGCGTCGAGCAGCACGAGCAAAAATGTTTTCAGGTTTTCAGAGTTGTACTGAAACGATTTTATACATATCAAACTTATTTTCTTTAAATTTCTTTAGATATAAAACTCTACTAGGATAGTAAATTTTTATATTGCCTAATTATTGCTTTAGTGTATAATATTTAACCAATTCCTACGAGGATAATTACTTTAATATATAAATACATAAATATATATATATATATACATATATATATATATATATATATATATATATATATATATATATATATATATATATATATATATATATATATATATATATATATATATATATATATATATATATATATATATATATATATATATATATATATTATATATATAAAGAGTAAAGCCAACAGGACGAATTGGAACATTTAATAGAGATATCTAAAGATTTTGTACATCGGCTGTGTATATCCTCAATAGAGTATTCTATCAATTTTACAAAAAAATAGAATAAAAATTAAAAAATACAGATTTAAGATATAACATAGTGTAAATGAAAAGGGACGTCAAGAAGAATACCCCCTTCTTTTGTTTCTTGAATTCCTTCCCTCCCTATGTATCCTAACTATAAATCCACGTGCATTAAAGCTCTGTATCCAAGGAGAAAATAAAAGAAGAAAGAATTTGAATATGAGTTAAGCTGAGCGCTAAAAGATTTCACCTCGCCGATGAAATGCTAATCTCCGTAGTTGGAAAAAGGATAGCCTAAAGTTCCCACCCACATCGTTAGAGACGATTAAGACCGGTGTCGGGGCAACAAAAGCTAATCCTTCTAGGCGGCTGAAGCTTTCCTCTCAGACGTATTTTCCTTCCAGCGATTGAGCATCAAAAAACTGGCCGTCATATAAATACCCTGGGTTTTTCAAATATCGAAGGATTGAGTTTGATATCGCATCGCCTTCGGTTCAGATCGTGTGTCTGTTTCCCCAAGTCCCTGGTTTTCACGTATAACATCGAGATTGGATCTCACTAGGCAGATCCATCTCTTTTGTGAAGGCTTACTCTGTTCAGAGCAAGCTGCGAATCGTTTTGTACCCGAAAGACTTGCCGGGATTCTTCTCGTTTTATCAGGACCATGCCCCCCCTAACGGATCTCCAGTTTTCTGTGTGAGATTTCGCGCCGAGCCACGACATGGGCTCGATTTTTGGAGGGTGCACTTCTCTAGAGTAGAGGTGCCTTCGTCCGTCTTCAAGAAGGATCGTGAACTCGTCTTCTGGTCCCCCCCTCCTTCATCCTCGTCACCATCAGGATATTCGGCCGAGAATCATGACCATTTTCCGTCTCCATTCTCCCACGCCGACTTGCTAAAGGAGTCCCCTTCCTCGAGGACTCCTTTAAGGTAAAACGATGGCATCTCCCGTTAATCGACCCGCTTTCCGATTTTTAAATATTCCTTCTGTATAACAGATTTATAGAATCCCCTTTAAAAGCTAATTAAAAGTAATTAACGTTACCCGATTGCCAATTTTTTATAGTCTGTAAATATTATCCTTATTTACATTTCAAATATTTCCCGTATGTATATATATGTTAACTAGTGACTTATTAAAATTATATTTTTTGTTTTCACTCTTTAAATATATCCTAGAACTGCAACTTTGTAAACTCATTAAACGCTATCGGCCCCTGTCTTAAAATCGCACTCTTATACCTCGTAATCAAGGGATTACTTTTACGAAGTGTACTTGTACGTAGCGAAGGACGCGTACGTACATTAGAGGATATATGTGTCTATAACTGTATATATACATATTCTCGTGGCTTTTATCTCTTTCCTCCCAACCAATAGATACATATATGTATATATAGGCGTATTGTCTGGGGAGGTAACCTATTCCTCGACATATATTTGATTGGACAAAATTAGAAAAAAGTACATTTTTTTACGAAAACAAAGGCAAACACAAACACTATAACAAAAAACAATTAAATAAGTAAATTGGCTTACCAGGCAGCCGTCCCTCTGTAAGATGGTGTTCCTGAGCAGAGTGTGATGAATGTGGGGAAATTTGACCTAAATATATATTGGTGGCGTGTCAGTTGGTTGTTTATCAAGGTAAAAGTTGGTTGTATTTCAAATAATTAATAAAGGAGTTAAAGATTGTTGGTAGTTAGGTTTATGGGTGAGTTTAGAAATATATAATGACTCCAGAATATCTACATCATGACTATTACGACTAGAATCCAAAATAAAGAATTCAGTCTGAAATTTGTGAATTGCAAGACATTGATTGATGGTTTCAAATGGAAGAAAATTCAGGCGTAATTGATGGTGTGTTAGTAGAGTAAGAAAAACCTCGATGCTTACTAATCCTTAATCGGAGTTAGAGAGTGGTTTTACCCACGTAGCAAGCCTGGCAACCTGGACACAAAAATTGGTAAACCAATGAGAACGAAGCATTTGGGAGAGTTTTTCTTTATGGTTGAGAAAAGTATAACAACTTTTCAACGTTAAAGACAAAATACCAAGGCTCTTGGATCCTCCATCATATATGAATTCAACTGCTCGAGATGTAATTCTGAGGTGTATTTGGGACCGACACAGCGCACACTACATACCCTATTTGTGCACATTTAGGCATCAGCAATAGAACTGATGCCACACTCACTACTCCCGAGTTCTTTCTTATCCGAATACACTACAAAAACAGACATCCACACCATAAACCAAACTTAAATAATCTTTCAATTAAAGACACAGCAAACAACGAAAACCAACTATGTACACTGGAATCTCTTTTTATTAGATTTAAAAACCCCACTTTAAACTCTGACACAAGCTCATTTCCACTTTTACTACAACTATAATCACCCACGAATTACACACGCCAAATCCACTTCCCCTAAAACAACCCCTATCTTTTAAATATATCTATTATCTCCCCTTTTTACAATGAAGACAGCCAAAACTAATTAATCTTAGTTTTATTTAAAAACAAAAACATATTTCCTATTCCCTAATATTTAAAAGCCCTGAATTTTTATAATTTGAATATTACCACCTCTGCTTCTTCCCATTTACCATATAATTAATTTATAAATATCTGATAACTTATCTAAAAAATTCTTATGTTTGTATATATTTATAATGTCATATCCTTGAGGATGGGTTCCTACATGAAACGTCGGTACTATAAAGTAATAATATAATAATGAACTTCCTAAATTTAGCCTGCTTATTTATCCTAAAAATATATATATATATATATATATATATATATATATATATATATATATATATATATATATATATATATACAGTGGGGTGAAATAAGTATTTGTACAACTTAAAAGTTGACCTATAATAGACTTCCAACCCATCAGACTTCATTAAATTTACACAATAGACACATAGTAAAGTTAAAAGTTATGTGCACAAAATGGCATGAAACAGAATTAATATCCAATAGAATTGAAATTAATGAAAACAGGGGTGAAAAAAATATTTGTACAGAAACATAAACCTAATGAAATTCCTTTTGAAGAGGACATGAGAGATATAATATTAGTTGTGAAGGTGCAAAGAAGCTTCTAGAGGGTTTCAATAATATGTGCTGCAGTCAACAAGAGCTCAGGAAAGATTGGAATGCCATTCAGCAGTCGACGTCCCCGCAGTAAAGACATTATCATGGCGAAGAATAAAGAAATCTCCAATGACCACAAAAAGGCGATCCTGAAGCTCCATATTTATGGGCTGTGCTACCGGGAGATATCCGAGCAGCAGAAAATATCTTTCAGCATTATTGATCCTCTCATTCTGAAATGGGAAAAGGTGGGAACTATCGACAAGCATCAACGTTCAGGTGCTCCTTGGAAGATTTCCCACAAAGCTTCTCCAGTATAGATTTAGGGCCATCTTGGTATGAACCTAGATAGATACTTCACAACAAACCGATATCTATAAGTTTTTGAGAAGAGTTATTGAATCGTAAAGAAGGTTCGCGTGGCCTAGCTTATGACGAAGTTAGGCTTAATGGTTGGACGCGAAATTGTTAAGGAATGGATGAAATGCGAGGATACATCAAAATATATATTATTATAGATTAACAAGAATGGAACATATTTAAAATTATATTGGTTGAATTTGAATTTAATTATACAAAATGAACATGAGTTTAACACTGAATTTTTGTCGGGACTAAACTTGGCGTAAGGTAGATGGGTAATGGTAGGTTTGTAACAAGGTAATGGTAATAAGTAACAAAGTAATGGTAAATAGTAATAGGTAACAAGGTAATGGTAAATATGTAACAGAGGTAATGGTATCAAGGTAACTAATTAAAATATATTTGTAACTAATTGAAATGTATTTGTAACTAATTGAAATCATGATTTGTAGCTAAATGTAGTTGAAATCACGATGGTTAAAAGGGAAAATGTATTTAATAAAAATTATATTAAATTTTCAGTTATATATATATATATATATATATATATATATATATTGTAACTGCAGAGCAGATACACAAGTAATACTCAAGAAGGTTAGCGCTGCCGAAAAGATGACCCGTAAGACAATTCAGAATGATCTACTGGCGGTAGGAACGTCGTTCACAAAACGAATCACCAGTAATGAACTGAACCGGCATGATTTTAAGCCTCGCAGGCTAAAGAAGACACTTCGGCTGCTGAAAAGACACAGAGCTGCAATGTTGAAGTTTGCGCTTGAACATTTTGAGAAAAGAGCTGAGTTCTGGGATAATGTCTTGTGGTCAGACGATGTGGTGGATGAATGTGAGAGTGTTTGAAGGGCCATTCTCGCACCCCTTTTCCAATACCTTCTCCCTCCCTCTGTAAGAATGTGTGTGCGAATAGTGAGAAGTTTAGATATATAATATATTTATTTGATTTCATGTTTTGTCTAAAATGTTTTTTTCTCTTCCTCAGCTAATTACTTTTGAGATTTTTTGCCACCACTTTATTAAATTTCAATAAATAAATATTACTTTTCTTTGTAAAAAGTGCTGACATTATAAGATTAGGAAGTAATAAAATTGAAATTGCCATCATCCTTGACTGGTTAAAGATTGGTTGGACAGGAGTTTTTGCTTGTTATATAGCCTCAATATCGAGACAAGATCGCTTTATATTATATCGAGCTCGGAGGCACCAGCCCTTTTTTTTGGTAAGACCTAGGCAACATTGTGAACACTCGAGTGGCAGTCGGCAGGACTTTTCACCGGGTGTAGCACGTGAGGCTTTTTCTTTGTTGTTAGGTACAAGTGTGGTTGTTAGGCGTCCTTGTACGATTTCATATTATTTTGTGTGCTTGGTTTTTATCAAACACATTCATTTATAACAGAGATGAATACTGGATAAGTAATTCACCATCTACAAGATGGAATAAACCAGATAGTTAGAACGTGTTAGAAGAAAAGAAAGTTGCCAAAGGAAATTAATTAAGGCAAAATACGCAATGGTCTTCAACAAAATTTGCATATATATATATATATATATATATATCATCACTAACTCTATAATTTAAGAAGGAGATTTTCTGGAGTATTTGAGTAATAATTTCATCTTAGTTTGGTTATGATTTAAGTATATTTCAAATTTTTATCAAGGTAATTTTTAAGAATTTCTTTAGAGTTTGAAAAAACAAAAAGTTTAGTTCATAAAAAATAAATATGATTATCCAATGCTTTATAATGTTTGAAAAGAAAATGAATTAGAATTGGGGAAGTTCAGAAAATTTATTTAAATTTAAGCAAGGCTGCTTTTTTATTTTATCTATAACTATATTTTAGTAACGTGATTTTTTGAAAGTGGAGAACATAGTTTAGAGTTCATTTATAGGATTATTATAATTGGCGAAGCTCATAAAATTTATAAAAATTTAACCATGGCTGCTTTTTTTTAGATTTTAGATTTTAATCTTAGTAGCGAAGCGCAAGCTCCCCTAGTAGGAATTAGAGGTCAAACCATTGCCTGGTATATATATATATATATATATAGAGGACCAAAGAAATGGAAATTGGTAACACAACCCGGGAAAACGCTAAGGAGAATATTACCTGAACCAATGGAAGCTTAAGAAGGAAAATGGGAGATGTAAAAACGGAAAGATACGGCAAACTATTTTAATTGTTATATGAAAATGAATAAAGAAGTTGGATTAGCGCACATCGCTTATATGACCACGACGTTGATCGCCGGAGCTACCATCCTCAACCCCCTTGCTCTGGCGATCAGCGTCGTGATCATATAAGCGATGAGCGCTTAATGACAGGTTCAAATAAAACTTCTTTATTCATTTTCATATAACGGTTAAAATAGTTTGCCCTATCTTTCCGTTTTTACATCTCCCATTTTGGGGCCTTTAAATAGATCTATATATCACGTGTCATGTGATTTTCAATTATATATATATATATATATATATATATATATATATATATATATATATATATATATATATATATATATATATATATATATATATTATTCATGTGTGTGAATAAACAAATGTCACATATGAGCCCACTTTCGATACCGGTATTCGTCCCTCCATGATATGATTATTACTCACGGCCCAGGTTTCTCCCATCCATGTACTAACCACGTTCAACGTAGCTTAACCTCCGCAAGCAAAGGAGAGCGTGTAGTTGAAAAGGGTAATGAGAATAAGTATTTATAGATTATTGTATTTTATCAAATTCTTTGGGTCTTTTCTGTTTGGCGGTAGGCGGATTTTTTGTACCAAATTTTCACCAAAAATGTAATTTTGAGTCAGGAATACGAATATATCATTTATTTTGGGGAGAAATGAAAGGAAGTATCTAAAAGGAGAAATTTCAAACGGTAAATTTTTGAAAATAGGAAAGGGAAATGAAATGCACTTAAACTGCCATATGATTTCCCAATATTACTGTTCAGTCCCTTCATTATTTGTTCAAACATACATTTGTATTTAGATATATGTATCCCATAGTATTTTTTATTTAATTTTCAATTTTCTTCTCATTGATTTTGATCGTCAATCCCGGTCCTGCGATAACCATAGTCGTGGCAAGTAGTGATGAGGAGCATATCTAAAAATAAAACAGATTATGTTAGGTAAGGTTAGGTTAGGTTATATTAGGTAAGGTTAGGCCTATATTATGCATTTCTTACTTCTAGGTTAGGTTAGATTAGGCAGGATCGATTAGGCCTATATTATGCATTTTTTACGTCTAGGTTAGTTAAGACTATATTATGCATTTCTTCCTCTCGTAAGTAGTTTTTGATACTTCCTTTCATTTCTTAAAAAAATAAATGTTATAATTGTATTCCTCACTCAAAACTGTATTACTAGTGGAAATTTGGTACAAAAAAGCCGTCTGCAGCCAAATAGAAAAGATGCAATCCTTTTATCTACGAATAAAATATATTTAAAAATGCTGATTAATTTTCAAATTTTGTCGAATTCTGAAATGAAACGCGGGCCACATGAAAAGCCTCCAAGGGCCGCAGTTTACCCACCTTTCATTGTAACGAGGTAAAAACAGTGATGCCAGGAGGTAAAACAGTACTAAACCGGAAAAACAATCAACCACCAGATGATTTACACAAATCATCAGTATGTATATAAGACACACCTATTCTAGCAATCACGATGAAAAATTGGTATATCTACAGATGAAGTGTCACAAATGCTATTTTGTGTTAAAATTTAAACAGGAATATTACCTCTACAAGGGGGACGCTCAGAGATTCATTCATCCACCCGTTCATTCGTGCAAAGAGTTTCAAAGACATTTATATTCACAGTTCTAGTTAACTCAATTTCCCCTGTATCCTTAGTGCAACTTAATCTTAGTTCAACACATTCGAACTCCAATTCAAGCCACCTTACCAGTTTTTCCCATCATTTCTCTTCCTCTCAAACCTTCTCTTAGTTTCAATTCAACAACAGGGCTGAATGACATTCAACTTTTCCAGCTGTATCTAACAAATAAATAGCAATTTTATAATAAAGGTTCTATCAAAGACATCGGAGTCAGAGTATTTGATCACCCAGCGTTCGTACTCATAAGAGGTATTAATGAGGACGTCAGAGAAAGAACACTAGGCTATATTCTGTATATCTATCCTCTTAGGTAGGATGATGGATCGTATTCAAACGACAAATTATAAAATTTCATAGTAACTTTTCATTAAACTTTCTCAATTATCTCAACACTTTATTAATTAATAGTTCGTGGCCTAAAAATTTATCGTTGTATCCAACGCCCTAAATAGAGTTGAAATTGCTTCGGGTTGTTAATTCGTTTCCATTTTACTAAACTTTAATAATTTCCTCCTAACAACATTTCGACATTAATTGCTTCGCCAACAACATATCATTCAAATTCAGTTCAAAACATAAGCCATGAAAAGCACCTGCAAAGTTCGTATTCCCTATGAATGCGAGGTTAAGGACGCTCAATGGAAGATATTCAAGGCGAGTTTTTAATTTTTCAGTTCTCTTACCATTTTGCCGCGGCAAAATAACATGGACCTATTGGGGTCAATTCCCAATCAATAGAAACATCCACTTCAGAGTATCCCTTGTGAATATGCATAAGTGGATAGATAGAATAATCCAGTTCAGACGTCCTGTTTTGAATATGTATAAGTGGATGAATATACGAAGGGGAGTCAAAAGGTTCTCAGACAAATGGCATAAAATTTTTATTTGTAATAATACTGTAATCATTTTTCTACATAAGCTCCATTAACATCTATACACTTTCTTAACTTATGAATCCAACGGTAAAGACCATCTTTGTAGAATTCACGGGGTTGTCTCTGGCACCAAGTAATGACCTGCTTTTTTGCTTCATCTAATGATTGAAACCGGGTTCCTTTTAGGTGTCCCTTTAAATTTGGTTAGGTTAGGTAACCTAACCTAACCTAACCTAACCTAACCTAACCTAACCTAACCAAATTTAAAGGGACACCTAAAAGGAACCCGGTTTCAATCATTAGATGAAGCAAAAAAGCAGGTCATTACTTGGTGCCAGAGACAACCCCGTGAATTCTACAAAGATGGTCTTTACCGTTGGATTCATAGATTAAGAAAGTGTATAGATGTTAATGGAGCTTATGTAGAAAAATGATTACAGTATTATTACAAATAAAAATTTTATGCCATTTGTCTGAGAACTTTTTGACTCACCTACGTATATATAACTATAGCTATAAAGGTGACCAAAAAGGTTGTACAGTTCTGACAATTGATGAAATACCAGTTAAATAATTATAGAAAGGATTGATGAAAGGCTATTACTAAAATTCTCATTAAAATTTACTACATATTTTTTGCATGTAGCTTTAAGGGATCAGAAATTTGCGAGGTAGAGCTAAAATGTAAATCGAGTCATCAAAGCTTGTTTACACTTTAGGGTGCAGCATTCTCTCGACAGTCCTAGAATTTTGCGTATTTGAGTTCAAAGATACCTTCCATGTTGTGGTGGTAGATGTCTCAAAGATGCAATTTTGAACCACACGATTATTCAGACCATTGCAAAATTTTCATATCCTCAGGGTCCATTAAATGTTTTTTATTCAAAATTCAAATTCATAGATGGAAACATTCAAAATTAATTTGAAATGTGCTATGAGAATCCCATTTTTATTGAGGTACCTTTCATTTTATTAGTTATTTGGTAGGGACCTGTATAAATCAACATGACGGGAGCACTTCAGTCCTATTGTTATTTAAAAGGTCACATTGAACTCAAATACACAAATTCTAGGTCTATTTTGGTTATCTGCAAAAGCGATAGAAATATACTGGATAGGAAGATAGACGTTTCTTAGTCTCTATTTGTGATATTTAATTATATAAATTGATATAGATTGGGAAATAATAACAGTATATACATAACACCAAAAACGTATAAGAAACTATACGACTACTTTATATATATATATATATATATATATATATATATATATATATATATATATATATATATATATATTGTCGAATTCTGAATTATGTATACTATTATACTGTTTTGACACCTTTAACCATCCATCTCACTAATGTCGTTATCATCACTCACACTTTTATTCCTCCATAACAGGAACTGCATCAGCTTGACAATGGCTCCTCGATTCACCCTTGCGTCAAATGTGCATCTTTTCCAACCACACACACTAGTTTATTTTTTCATGTTATTTTAATATTATGAACGAACTTTTCCTCTCATCCAATTTTGTAGAAGAAAATGGGTCATTCTCTTAATAAGAGGCAGAATTTTAAAGGCGGTTGTGTGCGTGCAAATGATGATCACTTTTCAGGAGTTTGTGGTATGTCTGTGTCTACATTAATCGTATAGGATAGTCGTTTTGTGTTTCCTTTGTACGATCGTATCTATATCTAACTTATATCTATTGCCATTGACGAGGTACTAGTTAAGAAATCATTAAATGTGGCCTCTTGTTACCACTTTTTAATGTTATGAAATTTTACTTCTGTTCTTCTTCATATATTTGAGCCAATTCATCTTTCTTATTATTCCCATTTATTCATTTTTCTTATCCTGTCTTTTTTTCCGTCATTATTTATTATGTATACCATATTTTACGCAAATGTACACATATTTGCAGGTGCAGATTGGTCTACTTTGCAAAATGAGCCAGGCATGTATACATATTAGGGCGTACACCCTTTTTCGTGGCGTCCCTGGACTGAAATTAAAAAGGCAAACTATGTGCGCATTCATCAAGTTTTACAACTATGTGAGTTGGGAACACTCATAATTATTCAGGCTGGCATGTGTAACGTGTTTAGCTATGTGTACGCAACTGTTACTTCGCCATTAATAATTTACACCCTAATTGCTGGATGTTCATGGGATTATTAGAGGAAGGTTTCTGAGCTTTAATTTTGTCCGGATTGAGCTTTGATTGATTTTTCTGGGAAAGGGAAAGTGGCAAAATTAAAATCCTAGTAGCAATAAAAAATTAAAAGTATCATTTTCCTGGCAAGGAAACCAAGTTTCTATTCAGAAGGTTTACATTCACAGGAGAGTTGCGTGCCCACCTTCCGATGGCGTTTTAGGTTGTATACTTCTGATAACTGCTTTTAGGATATGTTCCTTTCCCTAATTTCTTCACTTTTGTTACCTCTTTTTAAAACTTTTTGTCGGTCGTTCCTTCGTTGGTTTCCTCTTACTATCATAGACATCCAAAATTGCAGCCCACATCTGGAAGATTAACTTCCCTTCCGACCCCCGCGGCTCCAACGCCTCAACTCATGCCCCCTCAAGCTCCAAATTTTCGAAGGAGGATTTGCTGTTCTATATCTTTTACTTCCACCAACTTCAACACTTTCTTTATGATCTGCCCTTACAAACTTGGGCTTCTTAGTAATAATCACTGTTCATCAGCGCAAAATGGTTCACCTATGAGATTATGCTCACACAACTAATTTCATATTGCTGAATTTGAATCTGATATTCGTTTTCTTCTATCAGACGAGGTTTAGAAAAAAAATCACTTGGTAAAAATATTCAATATTCGGTCACTTGTGTCATGCAACAGATATTTAACCCAAAACACACCAACTTGTCTCTTATATGACTGTGCTTACATGACTAATTTCACATTGTTGAGTATGATTTAGATCTTTTATTCTACTTTCTTATCCAATCAGAAAAATAGTAAATATAAGGACATTAATTGGCTCACGCAAGATAACGATATTAAACACGTCACAGATAAGCTAATAAGAAATTGTACCAGAAAGCATAAGTTCAAATCCTTTATAATTGACAGAACATGAGGCACTAAACGTGCTTCTGAACATTGATTGCCCTTTCATTTATACAGCTCGATCTCTTCTCATTGCATCGTCCAGCAATAGTTGCCCATCATGTTAGTACTGAATTATCCTTGATATCTGCTGTCCATTAAGGCGATGTTTTGATGAAATCTTTCACCGTATTTATCACTAATGTCTCCAAGTTTATCTGATAAAAAATCAATATGAGAGTGGAAAAAATGCAATTTCAAGGACCTCCTTTCTCCGAATGCATGATAATTCTGCAACATGTTTGTAACGATTTCTTTGTAGTTGTCAGCACGATAGTTTCCAAGAAAAAGTTTGGACACTGACAAAAGATTCACATGAGTTTTTTCTCCATTGAGTTCAGGAACTTGGTGAATTCGCAATCATGAACTAGTATGCCAATCTGTGGTCCATTCAAGACACCTGCTTTTACCTTGGCTTCAGAAACCACACCACCTAGTTTCTGACATAAGTATCGAAACCCAGTACCGGATTTATCCATAGCTTTGATGAAACTTTTAACTATACCAAGCTTTAAATACAGTGGAAGCAAAAATATAATTTCTGGATCTACAAGAGGATTGTGAACACAATTTAACCTTCCAGGCGCATCTCTTAGTCTTGTCGGCAATTCCTTTCTTACATAGTGCTCTGCATCAGCTCTGCTATCTCACAAACATAAAAGGAATATGTGCTTTGTATTGCACCTCTGAAGGCCCAGTAGTAAAGATATGACTTTGAGATCCCAACATATCTTCCACTGGTGTTTCTCGTACTCTATAGCGGCTAAAAAAATCTTCATTGTTTCATAGCTCGCAGCCATCTTTTCTGCGTATGCTATTGGGACAAATGGAAACTGATTACTATTGAGTAAAAGAACAGCTTTCAGACTCTTTTCGAGAGTCTATAAACAGCCTCCAATTATCTGACTTGTATGGTTCAGACTTGCAGAATTCGTGCATAAGAGATACTGCGTCCTCACAGTAGCAAAGGTTGTTTGCCATCTTGGAAAATGTAGACAGCATTGTATGTCGGTAAAAAGAATGATATGCACTCTAGCTTCCAGCAGGTTACGCTGCTTTAGTCTGGATTCCAGAACTTCGGCCTTTTCTTTGGACAAGTTATATGAGGTGCCCATTTCTTGTCTTGGTCACCCAAAGGACATTTGAAGTAACTTTTGTAGTTCAGTCGAACAGCATTTGCGATTGGTTTCTTGAGGCTACCAAGAGTGAAGGCGCCACATTTGTAACAAAAAAGATTAGCATCGTTCACGCAATTGCCACGTCCCATGTTTTGTTAAATTCAGTGTAATTGGAAATCAGGCAGTTGTAGATATGCACTATCATGAACCAGCAATCTGAAACAAACAAAAAAGTACAAATTACGAAAATATTATTGCATAAGTGGAACCAATGAACATATAAATTAGTGTATGAATACATACATGGTGCACCAAATATGCTGATTCTGGAAAACTGAGCTCTATACAGCTATATGAATGTCATTATTGAATTCAACACATACAAATACCCTAGTATCAGACTATTTTGATACTATATCTCACACATGTGTGATTTTAAAGGCGCTGTAGATCCCTGTAGGTTTTAGGAGCTAGTGTCAGTCCTACGCTTACAGGCTAATGTAGGTCTATGTTAATGATCTGAAGTTAAGAAGGGTTTTCACTCACTTTCACAGCACTTTCCTGCTTTTAAGAGATTGCCACCCTGTAGATATCCTTATTTTAAATAAATTATAAAAACAACAAAGAATTTATACCAAAGAAATGGTTGTTATTTTAACCAAAATGGACTAGAAGTAAACAACAAGAACATTTCCATTTACTGGAAAAATAATGAAAAGAGATACATAGAGATAAAGGAAAAGTACAAATCAAAGTAATGAACAGAAACAAAAGCAAACTTCGTTAACCATAAATACTGCGCCAAGAAATGAAAATTGACTATGGGTTCCTTATAAGAGATCAAACGGCGTGATAGATTTTATTGCTCTGTAGTACTTTGCAGAGGTAACTGCAACAAACGTGACGTAGAAATGATAAGAAGTACTTAATTTAATTCCACATAAACTCCGGAGGTCGCTGTAACATACTCGTATTTAGAAACCTCAATTTCAAGCCTATTTAAACCAACCTATAACAAAGAGAGTAGAGTATCGCCCTCTATCCTACTATGAAAAGTACAAAACTATAAAGAAAAAGAGTAAAAGAAAGTGAATCCTGAAAATAAAGGGATAACAAATTCCTAATAAAGAACTGCCAACCTCACTAAAAAGAGTTACAAAATGAAACGGCGCATTTCAATAATTCCTGCATCAAGTGCGATCGAAAATGTAATGTACATTAGATATACGAATCATTTTCTATCCAAGATTCAATACTTTACTATTCCTTAACTTTTGGAGAAGGAGAGAATACGACTAATTGCAAGAGAATAGCAAGAACACAGGGAGTGGTATTAAAAGGGATCCTATTTTAGTAATTACATCTCCTTTATCATTAACATCACTAACTTTATAATTTAAGAAAGGGATTTTTTTTAGTATTTGGATAATAATTTCATCTTAGTTTGGTTATGACTTATGTTTTTTTTATCAAAGTTATTTCTAATAATTCTTTTATAATATCAAAAAACAAAATGGTGAAGTTTAGAAATAAATATAAGTATCGAAATTTTGTGAATTTTTTTAAAACCCAAAGAATTACAAATAGTGAAGTGTAGAGAATTTATTTTTATATATCTTCTTCTATTCTTCTCTATAACTCTATATTTTACCAACGTGATATTTTGAAAGGGGGGAAATTTAGTTTAATTAGTTCTTTTTTAAATTTATTATAATTGGCGAAGTTCAGAAAATTTATAAAAATTTAACCATGGCTGCATTTATTTAGATTTTAAATTTTAATTTTAGTAGTAAAGCGCAAGCTCCCCCCATAGGGGGGAGTGGCGAAGCCATTGTCTGCTAAACATATGAAATAGTTTGTTAATTTGACTAGAAAATTCTAAAAAAAACAAACTTAACTAGTGTTACGGTATTTCTAGATTCCACCTTTATTTTCTGTTCTATGTTGCTAAAGATAGATGTTTAAATTTGTTACATACACACATTCACTAAAGATCCCACTCTACTCACTCCCTTGGGGAGGAGGAAAAGGCAATATGAACAAAGCAACGCAAAAGATAATCAGGTTTCCTTTGTTGGTCTTTATCCATAGATTGCCTGGTGCGTTGAAAGGATTAAGAGGCCGGTTTCATTTCGAGTTCAATGGATTAAGTGCAAGTGCCCTGCGACAACTATAGTGAGGTATATGTATGTATTTGACATAGATGAGTTTCAAAATTCCTGAAGTTCTTAAGCTTGGGTGTATTAATAAGTGGAGTGAATATGAAAGTTGACTCTTACGTGCAAGGTTATTTATTCTCCAGGATGGCGCAACCTCGGAAGAGAATAAATCAAATTTCCTTTCAATGGATTGCATCTTTGAAACGAGTTAAAGTCGTTCGTTTCTGTGAGAATTTGGTCGTATCTTTCACTTGATGGATTCATCATATTTTTATAGAATGTCTACAATTTTTGCCAAACAAAATTCGCATCTCCCTCGAATACGCAGCAATAATGTACAGTATCATCAAAAATTAGAGAACAAAAGGCCAAAATCTAAATATTCCTGAAAGCACTCGTTTAATTAACATAAAAATTGCGCAGAATATTCTTTGAAGTTTACATCTGATAGTTTCCAAGTTTCATTCATAAAACAATGGATAAAAAATATGAGGAAAGTGATGTGCAATGGAAGAAAGGAATGCGTCCGACACTAGAAGACGATAACTATACATACGATGATGACCAAAACACATCTTCGGCTGCAGGACTTCTTTAATTTGTAGGATTGTCCGTCTGTGGTTATATTTCTTTCGTCTTCTAATCTTTACTCGAGATCTTCAACATTCGTTGGTTTCTGAGTCATAACTTTCTAACTGAAGATCATCAATATGTAGGGTTTCTATCGCGATTAAATCATGGTTCAGCGCAGGATAGTTCATCATGTCGATAGTTTCAGCATACAAGAGCTACTTCTTTGTCTTTGTTGTGTTGCAAGTAGACAGTCTTACGTTGCCTGAAGCAGATTCTTGCATATCGTAATGTTTACTTTGCAGCGTAAGCGGGCGAACGGACAGACTACAGTGCTTGAAAACATGTCCCACACCAAATCTAACCGCCATTTTCGTATGTATGGAATTTGGTCTTTCATCTATACGACACGTTACTTACTGCTTTCCATCCGATCTGTACAAACTAAATTTGTTTCCTTGTTGAAAAATCTTTCTCTCTTTTTAGTTCACCACTGGACATGGTGAGTTGCCAAGCAACACGAGCTATATATACTGTCGAGACGCATTCATGCTGAGGTTCTCGGTAACTCGATGTAAAATATCTGCTGCATTTCAAATATTCATTCATTGACATCTGTTGCATCAGGAAAACTCTCTTTGGAGATTTTTTATGAAAGCGACCTGTTTTCTTCGTCGAATCGCAGGAACATTATCCCAATTGGGCTTTATTAGGAATCAAATCACTGTCTTTGATCAGTGCCGAAGTCTCGAAATCTGAGTGTCATTTTTTCCTTCACCCCTCTGTATTACCTTAAAAATGAGTGATACAGTCAGTAGCAGTTTAGAATACACGTGGAAGGGTGGTACCATACATACCTTACAGATTTTTAATTATGAACCTTAAATTTATGTTATCATTCTCTAGTTCTGGATGCTTTCTTTCTGCTAGTATACATTTCTTTTGCCATAACTTTTTTATATCTACTGTTATATCAAATGAAACGTAGGCTCTATCAAATGCAAATTTCCAACAATTGTTCAATTTTCGTGGAAATAAACCGTTTCAAAAATTCAGATTTGGGAATTTTGTTCCCTAGTTTTGGATGCTACTATAGTTATTGGTAGGGGAGTATAATACCTGAAGTTTTTATATATAAATATTTTGCGTACTTCATGTAGTGTGCAATCTATTTATGTGAATTAAATGTGTAAGTTTATAGCAGACGATATATTTTGAACTTCATTAATTTTCTTTTGATATTGGCATCCAAAATAATTTTCATAAAGAGATTGATTCTAAAGAGTTTATGTTTCATTACATCTCTTCGACGCATCACCTAACGCAGTCAGCGTATGTTTACGGAAATGATATAGAAATAGAAACACAGAGATCTATAGCAATGGTAAAATCATTCAATTATTATACAAAGTAGAAGGTTCCAATTTAATATTTCTGTCTATTTATGCTACTGAGATGGAAGACTTAGGCGCCTTATAGATAGCTGTCTGGCTGATACTACAGTGGAATTTATTCATCAAATATCGAATAATCGCACAAGAATAACCGCAAATTCTGAAAGAAATCAAAGATAGAGAGATACGCTATATACGTTACACAGGAAAACTTAATGTTTGTAGCAATATGGTACCCTAAATCTCTCATATTTAAAGTTTTCACAAAAATAATATACATAGAAATATAATTAAAGCAGTTAAGTAAAGAGGTCATTTTAGCAGATTAATATGTGAAACCTTTGAGTACCATAGAGCTGCCTACAGATTTCCTATCTTTGAATGCGGCTTTATTTTGAGGTGGTGAATTAGTTGAATACTTTTTTTCTCTTTTTCTATAGAGACACATTTTCCTTTATCTCAGTTTTTCTTTTGATTCATCTACACACATCCTTTTACACAAGGGTGAATTTGGTAAAGATCATCAGTTTAAAAGAATTCTTTACTATAGGGTAAAAATGTACCAATTGCCACGTAAAATCTAAGTTTGCAAATCAATACGGTCACCTAAATATTTTCTATGCATTGTTCTTTCTTATGTTTTAGTTACTTTAAAACAAAAATAAAACAAGTTTTGTTTTTATTTACTAATATAAATAGTAATAAAAGAGTATAAAGCATCTCATAAGTTCTAAGTCCTTAGGGGTCTTATACAGAAACCTATTAACAACCAATGCACCACACATACTTATAAAAAACAATTTAGATTTTAAAGAGAAGAAATTAGAATATAAATTTAACATATTTTAACTCTCTAATTTTAGCAACTACGATAGATAAATTCACAAGATTGCAATCGACTTTAATTCCTTTATTAAGCCATGGAGACATTCCTCGTTATGCTCATTTAACCCTAGGGAGTTTTCACGCGGATTCCGTTGCCTCATTTGAAAGACGTCGTTAAATGGCATTAGTCTTTGTGTATTCTAATTTTCAGATTCCCCAAACATCTTTTTCGACTCCCAACAAAAATACCAAATGAACTAAACGAAAAGGGGATCGAAATAATTGGAATTAAATAAATTGATCTGGCAAAACTTGCTAAACAGGAATTCCGATTGGTTAATTTTAAAAATTCCTTATAAATCTAATGGAGGTTTAATTAAATCCTACACAAGGAGAAAAACATAAAGAAATTCTCGAAGTTTTAAGTAGTAAAGTAAATTTTTCCTTTTTCTCGCTTCTATTATTTCCATATTTATTTAAGATTAATTACATCACAAAAGTTTTCCTTATTTTCACAAGAGGATACGTTAAAAAGCATCAATTAGGAATAAGTTAAAAAAGTAAACGAATAAGAACATCAATAGCCAGAAGCAAAGCGCTTGTTTATCATCACTGTACTGTGAATGCCAAACATTAATACTGCATTTATAGAGTGGCACATGAGCAGCAACATACTAGACTTTTCATTTAACTACGAAACTGTAAGATCATTCGCTCTTACTGGCGCAATAAAGGTATTTTCTTCTCTCAATCTGTTTCCTCTTCCATTTAATTTCCCAGATTAAATTACGGAATCCAACCAACGGGGAAATTGTTGCTCTTCTCGTATCAGTTTTCTCATTTGAAATCTTAATAAATTTGCGAACAAAGCAAGAAGCAAACTAAAAACAAATAGATACGGCTGAAAACGAGCCTAAAATTAAATCCAGAAGCAAAGGTAAGACGCAAAGGTTAAACTTGAACCTGAGATGCCGTTTTATAACGATGTGGAAAAGGATAGAAGTTATGGTGAATTTCAAGCAAGACCTCAGGGCAAGATTTAAAGTTATAATCGGGAAGAAAGGGACAAATCATTAAGTAAAATCAGCGTTAGACACAAAAGCAAGTTGCCAAATAATGAGCAAGAAAAGCAACTAAAAGCTTAAAAATCATAGCAAGATGAAAATTAGTAACTAAAACAAGAGACAAAAGATTAAATAAAACAAGAAAAAGACATCAAGTAAAAAGGTCAAGTTTAATGTAAATTTTAAATCGAGATGAAATAGAAGAAATATTAAGTAAAGTATAAATATATCAATGACAAATGTAAAATGATTGAGACATTCTAGGCAACGTTTTTGACGACAAGATTTGGTCCGTCTGAACCCAAGTGTCGATTTACAGTTTAACCTGGACGAAAAGAATCTCGTAGGTAGCTTCCTATGGGAGGATGGAGAAATATCCTGATATTCCTCTTACATTTACCATCGATGAGATACAAGTTTGTACGTTCGAGTAATTGGACGTCTAAGTATTTGTACGTTTGAGTGTTTTTAGGTCTGTGTTTGTGCATCTGAGTGTTTGTACTGTATTAAACTAACTCGTTTATCGTCACTTTTGTAGGGATGCGTGATAGGATGATGCTAAATTGTAAAGCATAGTAGTGTAAGGTAACGAATGATATTTGGGGGTGATAATAGAGCGTGGGTGGGATATTTGAGCCTGTTATGTCACCTTTGAATGAGTGTAAAAGTTTAAGTCTTTTAATTTCATTGTAAATCATAGTGGTACTGATGGAAACATTGGGACCACAAGGTTTTAAAGGTTGGTGAAAGCTTTGTGGCACTTAGGGCGTTAGTAAATAGTGATGGTGTGAGTGTGAACTCTACCAGGAAACTGCATGAGAGTATGCTGTTACCAACGTTGTTGTATGGGAGTGAAATTATGGTATGGAAGGCGAAAGAAAGGTCTTGGATGAGAGAAGTGTATAGGGGCAGTTTGCAAGGGATGTTTGGTGTGCAAAAAGCGGATAGAGTGAGAAACGACTGGATAAAAGATGGTAGTGGTTTAAAGAACGGGGTGAAAGAAATTGTGACTGGCAGGGTTGTTGGGTAGAGTAAAAACATGGTTTCAATTGGATATGTGAAAGGAATGTGTGAGAGGGAGTGTCAGGGTGTGCACGACAGCATAAGAGATGGGTCGGTTATGTAAATGTCTGAGATAGAAAGGGCTGAATGAGGATGAAGGGAAAGCTATTGTGGTATTATAGGTATGCTTGAAGGGTTTTTTTTAAGGATGGGGCTAGGGGGGTCTTCTGTTCAGGGATGAAATTGTGCAGACGAGATGCGAGAGCGCATAGCTCCCCACCATTATTAAAAGGATTTGGCGGTTATAAAGAGGGAGTGACGGGGGTGGTAGTAGTGGTGGTGGTGGTTGGGTTATAAGGTTTAAAGTGCGCGACCCCACTATGTGAAAAAGCAATTAATGATGATGATGTTACTTCACATCTTCTGAGCCCCTGCCTTCATGCCTCGTCAGTCATCATCACTTGACTCTGTTTATCTTCCATCTCTTCCTTCATCCTTTTACTTCTACTTGTCCACTGACCTTGATAGGGCTAGAATCTAGCAAGGGTAAAGGCAGGTTGCCACCATGATTAAAGTTAAACCACATCAGTTTGGTTTGGAGTCGGAATTAGGGTTGGCTTTGTAAGGGTTGCTATGGTTTGGTGAGATCGGTGGTTAGGAATTAAGCTAAACTGGAGGTGGATGATAAAAGTATTCCCTCGAATGACGTCAAAGGTTAAATTAAATATTTTTTTAATAACTAAAATGTGAACTTAAACAAGTAAATGTGTATATTAATACGTAAGAAAACGTATATGTACGTTTGTGTGTACATGTAATTCTAAAGGACTGTATGTTAATGTTTTGATTCCTCAGCGTGTAGATGTGTGAACATGTGTGTCGGGAGAGCTGGGTCTGTGTAGGCGTGTGTGGATGTATGAACACTCCCGAGGGATTCATTCTCCTGCCAAAAGTGATGGAAAGTGAATGTTGATAGAAGAGAAAAGGGAATGAGGGAAAAAATTAAGTAGATGAGAAAAGGGATTGAGAGAAAGAAATAAAGTGGAAGAGAAAAGGGAATAGGCCAAATATATGAAGAAGAAGAGAAACTGGAATGAAAGAAAGAAATGAAGTGGAAGAGAGAAAGAAATGAAGTGGAAAACTGAATGAATGGGGGAAATTAATAGATTGCTTCTTGCAAGGAAATCAAAATGAATAAATGCAATTGATTAACAAAATAATAAAATTATTGAACATAAATTTAGAAAAATGATTAATATAATTAATTCAGAATGAGATCCAAAATGTTTTATTTTCAATTATTGTTCCTTTCTATTCCTTCTATGCAAGTAGCCTGCTATTTTCTCTGCTAAAGTATTGTTCAGAATTTTTTCCTATCACATTTTTCACAATCTATCTTTATCTTTCTCTCTTTAATAATTTTTAATGTCTCCTAGGTTTCCTTTCAGATATATATATATATATATATATATATATATATATATATATATATATATATATATATACACTCGTATATATATATAGCATCTCTCATTTAATTGATATTTGTTCTTTTTTTAGATTAAGTATTTCTATTATCCTAATTTTATCTCCAAACATTTTTTAGATAGTTCTCCTTTTTTCTTTTTATGTTTACTAACTCCGCCCATCTTTTTTGCAGTCAAACAAACTGATGAGCAAAGTGGTGTCTAAAAGTATCAACCCGGAATTCAACGAGACGCTTACCTACCACGGCATCAGCAACCAAGATTTGGCCAAGAAGACCCTAAGACTCACCGTTGTTGGTAAGAGCAGTTGATTTTTCCCATTCGCTGATCCACAAGAATTTAAGGCCAAAAAATGAATATATTGATTCATTATATTGGTCATTAGTGACCGCGGTCCTCGCGAGGTGCTTTTAATTTAATTTTTCATAGATCTTGCGAACTCCTCAGAGAAGCATTTGCTGCTTGCATTTTCCACGTAGTATAATTCCTTTGGGCATCAATATGAGTGTATTTGCAGATCTTGCAGACTCCGGTAATCTATATACATCGTAGCATTTGTGCATCACGAAATCGAGGCCCTTAAGCCTCAAGTATCGGGGTTTCATCCGATTGAGTGTAATTTTTAGGTTTAATAGGCAATTTGGCGCACAAATCGGCGAACTCAAATTTCTCGCTTGGAATGTTGATTTTTCTAGATATACAATCTTGGAAATTATCTGCCATGTAGGATACTTTATTGAAAGCCACTGTTTCCATTATAGGTAAATATTTTATTTTCTATCTCCAGTGTCATCTAACAGATTTCTATTCATCGAGTCTGTTTCATATTATCTCTTACTCTTTCCCGTATTTTTACAAGTCAACCCCTCGAAAGACCTGTGTGCCCATCTTCTGACCATTTTCCCCTCTGCCATAGGTGCAATCTTTTTTAAATTTCAAGTTGAAGCAATTTTTCCTATACCTGTATTTAGAGAAGGAAGAATCTTCATATAGTCTTCGGTCTACATTTAATTTTTCATTATTCTCATTAGTATTCCTTCGGCTTTTATTCCTGCCATATTTATTTAACCTCAATTAGAGATCACACAAGTTTTGTTAGTTTCTCTTCAAGATGCGTTATTAATGAGCTTAACTTAGACATTGAAAAACAGTAAATGAATGAAAATATGAACCCTGCAGTTGGGGTTAAATTTTATGAACATTGGTACTTTAAATGCCAAACATTACCACTGTATTTACAGTGTCACATGAGAAGCAACATACAAGCCCTTTCATTTAATGAGGAAATTGTAGGATCATTCGCTCTTAACTGCCACTATAAATGGATTTTGGTCTTTCAATCTCTTGCCTCTTCCATTTTACTTCCCAGATTAGATTACGGAATTGAGCCTTCGGCGAAATGGTTCTTCTTCTCTCTCGTATCAGTTTTCTTAATTAAAATCGTAATAGATTCGCGAACAAGGCAAGACGCCAAGTAACAAACGTAAATTGAGGGATGAAGGCTTAGGTAAAAGTAAATCCAGATCCAAAGGACAAAAGCCTTGAGCTATCGTCAAAAAGGCGAGTAAACCTGGATAGATGGTGCTGGGCGGAGAAAACGCGAGCGTTATTCACAATGGCTAGAGTTGATGCACGACAACCAGCTTTGTGGGAAAGGGGTTGATGATGATAGTTATCTTATTATTGGATTGTATCTTTGGAGTAAATTTTAAAAAATTGCAAAGGATAATCTTGTTAACGAGATGTATGGAAAAAATGGTTTTAGAATCACTGCTTTAGGAGAAAAAATGAGGAAAAAGTAACGAAAGTGGCGATGTGAAAGCTGAACTCTTAATTGCTCACAATTAAACCTCATTGTTACAGTGACCTATTTTTCCGGTTTGTGAACTTCCGGGTCTTGTTGCAAACCTCTATGTTTTTTTAGTAAATAAACGAAGGCTTTAATTATGTCTAAGCTAAGCTTCCATCATACATAAATGTATGGCAGCGCCATAGAATTTAATTTTTTAACGTCTTACAAACGACTTTATATAGGCAATTAAAAGAGGTATGAGGGCAAGATGAAGGGATTGGTCATGGGTCGGTCTTGAAATTAAACTTTAAGACTGGCAATCATCTAAGATTGTTAAGTACCTGATATATGAATCTGTACAGGATTCTTTAGGACATATAAAAATGGATTGAAAATAATAATAAACAAAACATTTGACGAAAATATTGAAAGAAATTCAACGTAATTCTGATTTACTCATCTCACCCTTCTCCTCATGTATATGAATTTGATACAAGGTGTATCTTTCTCTCTCGACCACCATATTTAAATTCCGAAACCCATCCACACATTAATGAGAATTTTGCTTTCGTTCCTCGTGCCCACCACGAAATATATATATATATATATATATATATATATATATATATATATATATATATATATATATATATATATATATATATATATATATATATATATATATATATATATATATATATTTATATATATAATGCGATCATTAGTCGGAATTGCCTAGCTTGGATGAAAAGGTGCCCGGTCGATGAATTTACGGTCCTCTTTTATAAAGTCCAAGACAAGTGCGATTGATTAAATTCTCGAGTCTTTAATAATTGCTGAAATTGAAACAGATAACCAGAAATCAAAGGCGAATTTTATTGAAATTTTACAAATGGCCACCGGAATAGAAGATTTTTCATCTTCCATTTGGTCTCTTCTAAAATATCCGCTAATTAAAATGGCTGCTAGCTCGCCTACATACGCCTACTTTCAGAAGATATGAAACATGCATATATTTTTACCAGACGCGAATCGCCACACTCGTATGGTTAATTTTGAATTTTGAGGCCATAGATCCTAAAAGTTCCCAGATTAGACTCACAAACAGATGTAATACATATATGTATGGGAAATGAGGAATCCAGGCAGAAATCAATGAATAGACCGCTGTACGAAAGAATCTTGTGACGTGGATTTTATAAATTTAGGAAGGTTGAATTATCGAGCAACGGAGAGACGAGTTGAATACGCATCTGTTGGGAGGGGGGCAATGAACGGCTGTTTAAGAGATAGCTACCTATCAGAGCTGAGCCTATTAAAGGATTTGATTGTGATATAAACCTTTACGAGGGAGTTAAAAGAGAATAATTTACATAGTTAAGATTGAGTTGCTGAGTAGGTAGTAAAAAGCAAGCGATTTCCATATTTTCGAAGAACAATACGAAGTGATTCCATAAAAGATTTTAGATATAATAAATGAATGTCTAGTGTAAAATTGTTCTGTTAAGGCAATTGATAAGAAATTCTTTTAAAGTTGTTGTTGAGTATTGCATGTTGGTGCGTAACTTTAGTCTACTATTAATGCGAACACCCAGGAATTTAGTATAGGAAGAACGATTGAAAGTTTGGTCGTTTATTATTATGGGAGGTAAGTTGATTTAACTATTGAAGGAAAATATCATATAGGTGGTTTTATTGATGTTCAGAGATAGCCTGTTGTGGTAAACCACCGATAAATATTTGCAAGGTAACTGTTATGGGCTGTAATTAATGTCTGATGCTATTATGAGTTCTAGATACATTCATGTCTGAATGTTTTGAAAATAATATCTAATTTTATCTTTTCATTCGATTTTAAATATACGTGATAGAAATAATTATTCTAATATGTAAATTATTGCAGGTTTATTAAAAAGTCAGCATTTCAAAGAATAATAAGATAAAAACAGTGCATGCCTTTGCTAAATCAGAATCACACTCTGGTGCTTTTGCTGTTATATTTTTTACAAAAATAAATGTTCAAATCTTTTTAATTAAAGAAATGGTTTTTCAAATAAAAGCGTGCAACCATTGTTGTTCTGCACAAAAGTCACTTGAACTGCAAAGATATAGTTGCGAAGGGGATTATATCTTGAAAAAGCATCTTTAGGATCATAAATGATTTTAAAAAGACTGGTTACACTCGTGTAAAAATGTCCTATGTACACACAAAACCTTTAAATGAACGCCAAGTTATCCTACTGGTAAGGTCCCTGCTCAAGGATCTAGGTACATCTAGTACCAAGCTTGCTCATAATTTGAAAGAGCCAGGTGTGAACGCTTCAACGCCCACAGTGAGGAAAAAACTATCCGACCACTTTCTCAAGTCAAGAAGGGCCTCGAAGAAACCTCTTTTAACCAAGGAGAACCTTACGGATAGGCTTCACTCTTGTAGGAAATATAAAAAATGGACTGTTGAAGAATAGGACGAAGTGATATTCTCTGATGAAGCTCCCTTTAACTTGTTTGGAGCTTCTGGAATATCCCTCTTTAGGAGGAGAAAAGGGGAGAGTTTTCAAGAGGCCTGTGTTGTGGTCCCAGTGAAGCATCCATGCACTTTCGATATTTAGGGCTGCTTCTCATCTAAGGAAACTGGAGCACTAACGATTTTGCCCATGAACACTGCCAGGATCTCAAAATGGTAACAAAACTTGCTTCATTAGCACATATTTTAAGCAACTCAGGACCAATTTGGGGAGGATAGGGTTATTCTTTGTGAAAGGAGGCTTCTTCTGAGCCTCCACGACTTGATACCTTTGTAAAAATAGTCTCTGTCTAACACAGCACGCTGAAACGTTCTCACCTGCCTCTTTCTAATCGTGAGCAAGATTAACAATGGAAACCACCAGGAAGTGATTTTTGGATTTCCTTTCAAGCTTTTGTACACCTATAGAACTTCTTTACAGGAGGATAACCGGTCTTTTTAAAGTCATTAATGATCCTTAAGATGATGCGCTTTGATGCAATACATTAGCAACTATCTATTTGCATTTCAGGTCACTTTGGTACAGAGCAACAATTGTTGCATCCTTTTCTTTGTAACAAACCATTTCTGGAATTGAAAAGATTCAAAAGTTTTTATTATCAAATAGATTATAATTTCACAACATCATTTATTTAACCAAGTGGTTTCCAAGCTTTTTTCACCTGACGCTCTCCTTAGCACTACCGTCAAGAGTCATCGCCCCACTACTTGTGCCATCTACAAATCCATCTATAAATCAAGTTATATTTTCAATGCACCCTAACGTACTCTTCAGAGTTCATTACACGTACTCTATTACATATAATTATATGACAATTAAAGGTATTAAAGAAATAACATTACATATAGGGTGAAAACCTATATAAAGTGAGAAAAGAAAAGTGAAGTATTTAATTTAGAAGTGACAATTAAATAACAGAAAACATTTTGTTACCCACAACAAACGTTTATTTATTTTTAGAAAGCAGAATAATTTTTAACGCAAAGTAATTTAGTGTAATTTTGTATTAGATTCAACATTAATTTAGTTTGAGAAACATTATAATGTAAGGTTTGAATATGGTTTTTTTACTTGTGAACTATAAATTTTTAGGTTTTATGTCACTTAGGAAAAAGCTTTAAATCACCTCCTTTGGTAATTTAAAGTCAGTTTCTTTGCTTGGAAAGAAATTAAGTCACGACCTTGAAGCCCCATTCCACGAGATATGGGATGAAGAAAGCTATGAAAAAGTTATACTTTCTTCCAAAGCATTAAATATCGTTCTGAAATTTCTCTTGGAAGCCGAAATTTATGCTATTTTATAGAGTGGCTTTAATTCAATATCATTTCATAGAGCAATTAGCTCTTCCTCCATCTCCAAATCTATAAATCTGTGCAAATGATCAAAAACCGCATTATTTGCTAGTCATGGAAATTGATTATAATAAGACCCTGAAACCTTACATTTATCTCCCTGATCTGCCTTACGATAGGGTCCCAATGCACTCATAGTCCTTCGGATGAGATATTGCTCTTTAAATTAGTAAGGTTTGGAAACTGACCTAGCTCTCAATGTCCGATATTGCGTAAAAGTAGAAATGATTGGTTTTACTTATATAAGATTTGGGTCACTACCTTTTAATTGCAAATTTAATTAGGTAATCAAAGTTTTCCCTCATCATATACCCCCCCCCCTCACACAAGGTAATTGACGATCATGAAGGCAAAATCAACGTAGAGAGGTGTTTATATAACAGTCTAACATAAAAGCAATATTTTGGTCAATACAAATAAATTGAAAAGGTTACTAATAAGCCAGAAGGTGGTTGATGGTAACCGCCATGGTCCCCACCACTACAAAGACAAAACAACTAAAAAGCTTCCCGGACAGGAAATCCGGAAAGAGGAAAAGTGTTCTATGTTGCATATGGGACTTTGAACAGAGCCATAGTAAGATTAATCGAGTTCGCAACAGGGTACGTAACAATCTGAAAGAATGAAAGAGATGTAGAATCCACCATGAAAGTGGAAGAATTGGCATCACCTAAAACGATTAACTTGCAGTCAGCCATCCCACTCAAATTTTCACCCACCGGACAGTCATTTTACGCAGATTAGATCCCTGGGTGAGGCCTCACTCAAAAGACGAGATCAGGAAGAACTTATGAGAGACCAGATGGGCCAAACCCTCCAGGATCGTGAAATTAAAAAAAAAGAAGGAGAACAGTGATTACACCTATGTTTTCAAAATCCTTTTCACGAAAACGACAATAGAGCATAAAGGCAAAAAAGGTGGGCTATTGCTCTTAAAGTTAGAGTTGGAAGTGAACAAATCGAAAGGGAGGATTTGATTTCCATTCAGATTTGCTTTCGTTAATTCAAATTCGAGTATCATATTATAAGAGAATGTCAACAAGAAGAGGAAATTTGTTTAAGGTGCTTAGAATTCGAGCATAACTGGAGAGGATGCACATTCGCCTAGGAAGAATGCGCTAAATGCAAGATGGGTCACTGAGAATGGCCATCCATAATCGGGCCGGTTAAAAACGAAATACTAAAAGGCGGAAACAGAAGACAAGGTTCCTAAAAGGTTGGACCCGCGTATAGAAGAAATAAAAACAACAACGGGAATTGAGACAAAACCTAATAAGGCAGAGAATAGAACAAAAAAAGAAGACACTACGATTGACACAGACAGCTTAGACAACGAGCATCAAACATAAATGAAAAAAAAACGCTACGAACTGAAAGATAGTAAAGCACAGGCGTAGATTTGAAGGGAAAAAAAATTAACCTCAACATATATGCTATTAAGCACGCATCCTTTCCAACGAAAATAATACGATCAGGCCTTCAACAAGGAATAAGGACTGTTAAATATAAAATAAATTGCGACGCCAAAGGAGCAAAGATAGTTAAAGAGACTCTCTTCATCAAGGACATCGATCTCTGCAAAAAACATGCGGAAAACTGACCACATTGGAATAAAAAAAAAACCGGAATGGAGTGTTCAAAACTAAACCAAATAAGAGAGCTTAAACAGAAGCAAACATAACACAAAACATGGAAAACACGAATAACAAAATGAGAATATGACAATAACTCTAAACGGAAGGACAACCGAAGAGAAAATATATGGAAACATATTGAGAAGAACAGACCCATGTATATTTCAAATAACATAACATGGACTAGACACAAGAACAAAAAGAGAAATCTAAAGTTTAAACTTCTCCCTGAACTTGAGGAATTCTTTGTTCCGATCGAGATCCCAACTCTCGGGAGGGCACTCATGATGAAGGTATCATACGAGATACCAAGAATTCGGTACCTCTCATATAACAACTTCCATACGTTATTTGGACACCAAAGAGTAATTTACCACAGATCTAAACTAAATCCAATCCTATAGGATCAGGTTAGAAGAGGACAAACGTGAGAGGAAGAAACCTGAAACTCTTACTAGGCTGACAGAAATTCTAGATAATTGCCCTAGAATTCGCAACGTACGTGTCTCACCACATAGCGACAGGCCTGGTCAATTTACTAACTAACAGCGACCTCCATTTCAATCATTACAGCCTACAAGGGCAAATAGTCCCAAGTGACTATATCCCTATTCTAACAATCATCTACCTCGCGACCATTCAAGTGCCGATACCCTAACGAAAGTCCCACGCCCAGTATACCTGGGAACAGTACAAACAACTGCTAGTAGCTATTAGCCATAAGACCTAAGTGAGGCAAATCTAGAAGTTATAGAGTCTGTGTTAAAGACCAATACCAGCATAATCATCAGGGAAGACAAGGAGAGCGTTCCGGGAAGCAACCTACAAAACGCTCCGTCAGACCAGATGGACAAAAGATATGAAAGAGATAGCGAAAGAGCATAGGTGATTGTACAACCAACCACGATAAACGAAGTAAGCAGAAGAATAGTCAACAGGATGCGCCAACTAGAGTCAGAACTGACACAAAGAATACGAGAAGGGTACTGATCTTATTGCATGCGTTTTTTACTGTCTCTGGAAAGATCTTTACACCTACTTGATCTTAGCCGCCAGCTCTTTCTTAGTGTTGCAATCACAGCGGTTGGTGGTTGTCTCAATCGCGCCCTACACATAGTAATCCATGGGATTAAAATTAGGCGAATTTGACTGCCAGAAAATGGCGCTGGCTGATGAAGGCGTAGAAATTCCCCGACAAATACTTCTGACTTTTTCCGGAGGTATGGCCTTCCAGCAGCACCCCTTTCCAGCCAAAGTTGAACCACAGTTTTCAGAAGCTCCACTTATCTTTCTGAATTGTGCCTGTGACCTGAGAAAAGATTTAGGGCAGACTTCACCATGACAGGAGACTCGCCAAAAGACCAAATTTGGGGGAGAACTTGATCATGATACATGCGACGTCGCATGGATTGTAGGCAAACAACTCATTGTTCTGGGTGTTGTGTAACTGCTTTGTCTTGGAAGAAGTTCTTTTAGTTTAAGAAGAACCAGATCGTCCCCGGCTCAACAGGATGCTTCAGCTTGTTTAGAATCTTGTTTGACATCGCTAAACGGTTCTTCTTGGCCTTGGAAATAAGAATTTGTCCCTTGCAAGTCTTGTAGGAGTCGTAGCGATAATCCTCACTCGAGATCAGCTTCATAGTGGCAACTACAACACTTATCTCTATCCCCAGCACCCGAATTCTTTTGCTCGGGTCTTCTATTACTTTCTCCCGCAATTGTTGGATGAACTCCGGTGTGAATACTTAGTCTTAAAGCCTGTTAAGTCTCTTTATTTTGGCTACGGCTTCGTAGTCTCCGTTTCAGCTGTCCATGTCACGTGTTACAGCCTTTACAGTGTTCACATTGCAATGGTCAGCAGTCATAACTTCGGAATTTTGATACGCGGCGTGAATTATTACAATACAGTTAACTTTGTTCTAAAATTCAGATAGCTTCCAGTCCTCCATGTTAATTCACTTTTTCCCTAACAAAGTTTTACTCTGTATGCTCTGCAACGCCATTGACTGTTCAACATTACGTCAACCTGTCTCTCAAAAAAATGAGACATTAAAATCATTAAATTTAGCGAGAATACCCTTTTGTATATTATCAAAACAAAGAGAATATAAAAAAGTTCATCAATGAACTAAAACAAAGGCTTGGAAGCCTAAACCAGTCAAAAAGCAAAATACACTAAAAATCAAAACGAAAAATATAGAAAAAAACAAAAATAGTTAACTAAACTTAACATATATAAAAGAAAATCAATCAACGGGATAGACTGAGATGCCTCCATCATATCCTTTTGTTCTCCCACTATCTCTTTCTTTCAAACTACTCTTTTCTAATAATTATCAAAGACCAGTCATCCTGGGCGCGCCATTTGCCCAACACGCAATAATACTTTCATAGGTATTTTTTGTTCATTGAAAAACTGTTCCACAACAGAAATAAATAATTTGCCCTTGTTGTTAGTCTCAAGGTCCTTTGAAAACAGCAACTTTTGAAAAACATTCCTTGCTCTAACAAATGGCACGTGACCTAGAAGTAATACTTCGTTTCCAAGCAACGTAGACTCATCCACTTGTAACCAAAATATATATATCTTCCGTAGGTTGCATAAAGTTTGCTCAATATCTTCAGCCATTTTATCAATTCCCCTCTGAAAAGAATTATTGCTCAGCGAGATTGTTTTTATATCATCCCCTGAGGTTTCTGGTAAATTACAATGCAACTGGCTTCCTCTATTGATGACCTAAATAAATTCATCTCCAATTGTATGAAATTTACCTGACTTGGCAATTATCAATGAAATATTGGGTGAAGCTGTTAATCTATCACCAACTAGCTGTGACTTATGATTGCACATAGTTCGTATGGATGTATATATCGGCGATTTGGAAAAGGTGCGAAGAAAAAGATAAAGAAGGAAAGTAGCGTAGCGATTTGTGAACAGCTACTCGCGTCGTCGGACCACTGTTAGCAAGAGGAGAATCATCTCGTCATCCAGAATCTAAAAAAAGACTGATTCACGCGAAGCTTTTAAACCACTCGCTTGCACTTTGATGCACCCTTTATAGCCAGCCCCTAGAAACAGAGCGTGTTTTGAAAAAATGAAGATGATGAAAGCAGCTTGGAAACGTTATCGAAGGGCTGCGCCCCTCCTTCCTAGTCTGGGTAACATTGTCGATAGAAGGGCGTAAAGAAAAGGGAGAAGAAAAGATAAAGAATGAAAGTAGCGTAGCGATTTGTGAACAGCTTCCCTCATCCTCGGACCAGTGAGAGCGAGCTGCGAATCCACTGTGGCATCCTTAGTCTAAAAAAAGACTCATTCAAGCGAAGCTTTTCAACCGCTCGCTTGCACTCGGCACCGTACATGGTTTTCCTATTCTGAAACTTGTCTTGAAGAGCCTGGAAAATGAGAGATTTTTCTACTTGACAAGAGTGGATCTTTTTTATATGATCAGACAGACTGGACGGTTTAATGGCCTGATTTGAAAATATCTTCTCAGATGGTAGACACTTTGGTTGCTTTTGGTCACTTAGTGAAGGAATAAATTCATATTCTAAGTAATTGCTAATTTTTCTTCATTATTCTGGAGTTTGATTCAGAGAATAAATGATTTATAAGCATATATATCTATAAAATTACTTAAATATATACGAGGGGCGGTCAATAAGTTTCGCAATTCGGATATAAGGGAACGAGATATGAGGAAAAGTGTTTTATTATTTTTCAATATAACTACCCTCGACTTCAATGCACTTGCACCACTTGTCCCTGAGGCTTCGAATTCCCTAAAAACCAAAAATCTCCCGACTGCTGCTCAATCCACTCCTAGACGGTGAGCTGGACATCTTCATCGTTCCCAAACTGGCGTCCACGCCTTGAGCTGGCAGAATAAAAAGTAGTGGCTGGAGGCCAGATCTGGACTGTAGGGGGGATGGTTGAGCTCCTCGAATCCGCAGTCGCGCAAGGCAACTTGTGCAACTCTGGACTTGTGGACTTTGACGACATCCAATTCGATGATGGGGCGTGAGGTTTCATGAGGTTTCTAGGGACCCAACGGGCAGAGACCTTGGTCATGGCCAAATTGTTGGAGATGATGTTGATAACACTCCCATGTGATATTCCAAGTTATCGCTCGATTTCTTTGACCTTCACCCGTCGATTTTCGAGGATCATCCTCTCCACACGGGCCACATAGTCGTCGTTGGTCACGTCTGACGGGTGTCCTGGACGGGAATCATCTTCAAGCGACTCACGACCATGGCGAAACTCCCTATTCCAGCGAGCAATGATTGCATAGGAAGGAGCGGTGTCGGTGTACACTGCAACCATGCGTTCATGGATCTCTTTTGCATTCTTGCCTCCCTGTCAAAAATTTCATCACTGCGCGGTGCTCAACATTCTCCATTCTTGAACAATTTGTGACTGACGATCTGCGATCAGCTACTGCTTCTTAAATAGACGAGACAGGAGCGTCCGGCTGTAGGTCCTCACTTGTCATAACTTGTCCTAACACCATCACAAACAGCCATGCCCTTTCCTCTGTTTTGCCCTACCGATTCGCAAAACTTATTGACCGCCCCTCGTATATCTAAATACACATGAATGTTTGAAGAAATAATAAAGGGAGTAAACAATAATATTGAGAAATCATATGGCAGTTTAAGTGCCTTTCATTTCCATTTTGGTTTTCTTTCAAAATGTATCGGACAAACCAAAATTTACAGTTTGAAATCTCTTTTTTTTTAGATACTTCCCTTCATTTCTCTAAAAAAGAAATATTATATTCGTATTCAGAACTCAAAACTGCATTATTTTCAAAAATTTGGTACAAAATATCCGCCTGCCGCCAAACAGAAAAGACCCCAAATTTGAATGCAGATTAGATTAAAAGTAAACTCTGTTGAGAGAAACGTGGTTGCAACGAACCGAAAAATAGACGAACTGGCAAAAGGTGTTCGGGCATCTGTTGATGAATTGCGAGGTGAGGAAAATCGCGTTCAAAGCCGCAGATCGAGCTGTATAGAGATAAAGACCCACAAGGGATTATAAATGAACAAGTGCGTATCTTAAATTCATATAGACCCATGGATTTACAATTTAGGCAGGTTAGACACGGTAGTAGACTTAATCATTAATTATCGCCTCCATCCTAAAAGAAATCAGAGGAGGTACTACTCTTTCAATGCCTTTCATCTATAGCAAGGAAATGAAAAATCATAATTTAAGGGGATTTCAATTACCCTAATATTAACTATTCAAACTATACTTCGGATAAAGTAGGTGAGAGATTGTTTATTTTCATTCAGGATAATTTACTTATTAAAAAAATAGAGGAACCTACGCGTGATCAAAATATACTTGATTTAATTATCACAACAGAAGAGAATTTAGTGGTTGAGTATTTGGTGACGAGTGACCCTAATGTAAATAGTTTCGAAGTTAATACAACCGTAGAGGTAAAGGAGAGTATACAACTAATCCCACGATTTCGCAGCTGCAAATTTGAAACCTTTCGTGACCGGATTAGAAGAGGATAAACTGGGAAAGTTGTTTATGTAATAGGACAGTACAAGGCATGTACTCAGAGCGACAGTAAACTGTGCTCACCGTGGGTTAACCCTTTAATAATAAACATAATTCAGGAGCGTAATAAAGACTATCAAATTAAAAAAAAAACATCCAAACGATAGCAAATCGCGAAATACACGTACACTCATTAAGGCTGGTTAAGCTGGCCGTTTATGAAGCTAAGATGAAATATGAAAAAGATCTTGCATTAAATTCGAAGCACGAACCGAAATGGTTAAATAGTTACGTAAGCAGTAGAAAGCCCATAAAGGGTTCAATAGGTCTGATCAGAGGTAAAGATAGTGTTATGACATAAGACTGAGAACATATTGCTAAAATATTAAATGAGCACTTCGCAAGGGTCTTTACTGTGGAGGATGTAACAAAATTAACAAACCTAGGCGAGGAAATAAATCTTGAAAGAGAAAATATTCTATCCACCATAAGTAGCAATGAAGAGGAGACTATCCCATACATTAATAAAATGAAAAAATCGAAGCCATCCAGGCCCGATGGGGTGTATCCAACTGATCTTAAAGAACTACAAAATGAATTACCGAGGACGCTCTGCACGATTTTCAATCGATCAATCTGGAAGACTTAGTTCCAATAGAGTTCAAATGTGCAAATAAGACACTTATATTATAAAAAGGAGAGAAATCTGAGCTTACTAATTTCCGTCCCATTAGCCTAACTTCTGTAATTGGGAAGCTCTTGGAGTCGATAATTAGAGATAGATTGGTGAGTCATCTTGAGGCGAATAATTTAATCGTAGACACCAAGCATGGATTCGGGAGAGGGCGCTCGTGTAATCCATTTACTCGATTTTTTTCAGAACATGATTTGTATCCACGATGGAACTAAAACAGTAGATATAATTTACCTTGCCTTTAAAAAGACCTTTGGTACAGTCCGACACAAAAGGATATCGATGAAACTTAGAGCGATTAAATTGAGGGAAACATACTCAAATGGAGTTTAAACTGGCTCTCAAATCGTTCACAGCCTGTTGTTGTAAATGGGGCGTCTTCAAAGTGGGCTTCAGTCCCCAGCGGGGTTCTACAAAGGTCAGTCATGGGTCCATTATTATTTATTGTTTACATTAATTACCTGGATAATGTAGTGATTAGTAGGATCTTTAAATTTGCTGATGACACGAAGCTAGGAAGCCGAGACATTTCTCGATCCAATGTAGAGCAAATCAGAGAGACCCTGATAAAATTGTCAAATTGGCAGACAAATGGCAGATGGGTTTCAACATAGGTAAATGTAAGGTCATGCATTTAGGATGTCATAACTTAAAAGTAGAATAACATATGAAAGGCCAAATCCTCGTCTCCGTTAACTTAAAATATGACCTGGGGATTTTAATCTCAGATGACTTTAAAGTATTGAAACAATGCGCAGAAGATTTTAAGAAAACATACTAAATCCTAAGATATATTGCTTGGAATTTCACTTTCAAATCGAAAGATATAATCGTGCCACTATACAAAGCGCTCACCACACCTCGAATATGCGGTTCAATTTTGGGCTCCCTACCTAAACAAGGATATACCGCAGTTAGAAAGAGGGCAACGAAGGTATACTAAACTAGTTCCTGGAATTCGAAAGAAACCGTACGAAGAGATACTCAGTTTATTAAACCTACTATCCCTCGAAAGTAGACGATTACGTTGGCAGTTGATTGAGGTATTCAAAATCTTAAAAGGATTTAACAATATAAATTACAGACTATTGTTCGAGATTGACGAAAGGGCCAACACACGCCAAAACGGTTTCAAATTAGTGAATAAGCGCTTTAACTCTAGTATATCACAAAATTATTTTGCTTTTAAGATCAAGCAAACCTGGAATAGCCTCCCTCCCCCACCCTGTATTAGAAAATATAACATAGTAGGAGCATAGATGAAAACGTCATACATAATAAAGAGTTAAGGAATAAAATGAAATAATCAGTAAAAAGATGCCAGCAACGTTCCCCTACATAGAGGAGTGTTTGTTAACTCCCTCTTTCCTTTTCTGTCTGCCCTATACCTATATTATTTTCATCACTAGCAGGCAAAGACTGCGGGAGAAGAGAGTACTGTCCTATCACCACCAACCCTCGGGTGAGAGAAGCGTGTTCGTGCATTTGAGGGACAATTGAATCTTCATGCCAAAGGGTACACAAGTAGATTAGTGTATATCGTAGAATTGAAATAGTTAAAAAAAACGTGTAAATAAAAGGATAAAGAAATCATGATATACTATCATTAGATAGTGGTAGTTTATCACCGTCTGTGTAAGCGGACTGGCCTTCAGCGGAACTTAGATTCTTTGCTGGTCTATGTTTCTGTAGTTCTTTAAAAAATAATCGTATTGTTTGAGTGAAGAACGCTGGTTGTTATGGTAGATGAACTGAAAGAGTCTTTGCGCTTGCTATTTTCAAAGATTCCTAGTCTGAAAAGTGAGATATGTTAATAATTCGCTTCAAATAATTTGATCGCTTAGATAATATAAAATTGTATTGTTCTTGTTTGCATATACATAACGTCTTTCTGCGCTTGTTTTTAAAGGTAACTATATCAGTATTGTGGCCGCTGGCTATCCTGGCAAGTGGCTCACGCGCCTTTGCGTAATACGCACTATCGGTTGCCAACTTTGGTATTTCGCATCAGCGAGTGAACCAAGCAGAGGTGAGTGATGTAAGAGGCATATTTGATAAATGAGACAGGAAAAAGGTAGTGAATGGTATTGGGAAGAAGTAAATTGCAGATCCTTATATGTGACAAACATGAAAGTGAAAAAATAAATTGTGTGGTTGGAGTAAATGGAGTTCGATCAAGTAGTGAGGGTAAATACGGTGAAGCAGTGCTTTGGGCTGAGTGGCAAGATACAATAGTTGGAGCTATCGTCTGAAAGCGAGAGTATAATGAATATGTTTGTGGATAGGGATGGAATTGATAGAGTATGGCATTTTAGAGCCGATGGTGTGCACTCAAACCAATGCGATATTAGAATATTATAGAATATGTGTGTAAGATAGTAGTTCACACGAATCCGATGTCACTAAAAGTTTGAATGTAAAATGCGCCAATAAGTTGCAGGAGGGTATGGTGGTTCCAAGCTGGGTATATCAGAGTGAGAATATAGTATGGAAGCAGATGGAATGGTGTAGAGTGTGAATGGTGGAAACAAACACCTTTAGATGGATATTGGGTATTTAGTGAGTGATATAGGTGTAGTTGTGATTGTTATTTAATGTCCTTCCGTGGTATAGTTATGTAGAATGGATGGGGATGAAAGTCTGAAGATAGTATATGTACGAGAGTAAGTGGCAGTTTGAAAGAATGGTTGTGAGACGGCTTAAAAGAAGTGATTAGTGTTTAGGAGAGAAAAGGTTGTCGAGAAATGTATGATAATTATGCGTGGAGGTAGGGCATTTGTGAATGGCGTCCTTGGGCCATCTTCCGCACAGAGATGAACACTTACTTCAACAGAATCTACCGCACATTTCACCTCATTGTTATAAAGGGCCAGTCTGGGGTGAACAAAATAATTAAAGAGGGGTTCTTAGTGCCCCCAACCCCACGTTTGTGTAAAATCATTTGATAAGGTTGGTACAATAGAGGAATATGTACAAACTCTTTACTGGTAGAAAGACGTCTGGTTTTTCAAGCTATTTTACCACAAATATAGATTAGATACAAACAAAAACCTCATTCGTGTGGTAAAACGCCTTTGAAAAAGGTATAAGATGTAAAAACAAAATCGATTTAAGTTTGTTGTACCAAATGGCTTGGTGATGGGTTTCCCGATTGGTCCTCACTTTGCTGACATCCTTACACAACAATTTCGAATAAATCACTCTTCGTGATTGTCCCGCTCACTTTAAGCCAATCTTCCACCGCTGGTTTGTTGATGATACGAATTTTGTCTTTAGATCCGAAGACCATTCTTCTCATTTGTTAAAACTAATTCAACCATCTTTATCCTAACACTTAATTAAACAAAGAAAAACACAGTAAACTTCCATTCCATGATATTCTCCTTTCTCGCATATTCATTAACTCCACCGCATTTGCCATAGGAAACCGACATTCACAGGTAATTTTATGATTTTTTATGGCTTTTTTGACCTGACCTACAAACTTAGTAATAAAAAAACTTTCCTTCGCTATGGCTTTAACTCTCCTCAAACTATTTACTTGTGCACAAAGAATTTTAATTTATTAAAGGTTATATTATAAGGAAGACATTCAGTTAACTCTGATTGAAAAGTGTATGGGTCAGTTTTGAGATAAGGTATACAGTCCCTGTCTCCCAGTTGCCACTGTCCCCAAGAAACTGCAATTTGCCTCCTCCCTGAGAGCGTCCCCCTTAAAATTGATTGACGTCGCAAACTCATTTTGCTTCTTCAAAGATACTTCACACATACCACCTTTTTAAAGACAGTATTAAAAAATAACTCATTTATGCAAATTGTTTCATTATAAGGAGAGGCTTTCTCCTGAAACTAGCTCCTCGTGGTGTATAAATTTACTTGCCCCAGGTGCTAGAGAGGGACTTATATTTGAAACACTGTTGTCATTTAGGAGTGAGCCCACGTACCAGCAACACATTCACTAATAATGGAAAGTCTCCCGTCAGAAATCTTTCGATTTTATGTAAAACAGACCTTTGCCACCAAAACTTTGAAATATTAGGTCACTCTACTTCCATTCGGACCCCTGAATTCAGTTTTATCAAACATTTAAACCTCACACTAAAGGCGATGCCTCAGCCATTCTCCTGTTAGTCACATAATTTTAAAGTATGCAACTAATCAAAATCATACCGATATGTTTAGCAGTAAATTCCTTAGTTATCTAGTTTTACCCTTTGCAAAAGATTAGTGTGCTCTCCTTCTTGTGTTTAAGGGATAAATTTGACCTTAGCTCTGAACATTCAGGTTTAATAGTGTTGTGCAAACGCCCTACTTTGCGATTATTTAATCATTTTATTTGTTTATAATTCAAAATTGCATTTACAATCTTACTTTTTATTGATGTTTAATTTATATTTATAGAACAAGAAGGTGGGTAGAATACCCGAAACGTTGTTCATTAAATGAGAATTCCTGGTCTTTTTTCTTTAGTTTCATCTATTATAATCTATTTATCTCTCTATCTCTCTCTCTCTCTCTCTCTCTCTCTCTCTCTCTCTCTCTATATATATATATATATATATATATATATATATATATATATATATATATATAATAACAAGGTTTGCTGACCAAATTCGCGTGCTCTCTCTTATTCTAATTTATGACCTTATGCCCTTAAAACTTTCAATACTTGCCAGACTAACTTAGGGAGGATCTCGGCAATTATATCGTTCGAAAGAGAATGTAAAAATAACATAAGGTTTTCAGATTTCGTTAGAATCGGCTAAATAGTTATGATGTTATTGCCTAATAATTTCCAGGCAAAACATGGGAGGATTTGTCAATTACATCATTCGAAATAGAATGTAAAACAACATTAGTGTTTCAAACTTCGTAAGAATCGGCCGAATAGTTATGATTTTATTATTTGTTTGAACTTTTGTCCTGTTTTTTTTTTTACTTTCATGAGCTTTAATGTTTTTCTAATTGTCTTTTTTTCAAATGATTTTGGTACTTATATTTGGTCTAAATATTCAGCTTTTAAGCCTTTGTTAGCCTTATTTGCCAACAATTTTCCTCTTGATTCTTAATTGTATGGTTTGCTGTTTCATTTATTTATATATTGATGAAATTTTGTTTATAGTCATTGATTCTTACATGTTGTATTGTGTTTCGTCTATGAATATATTGGTGTAATGTTATCTTGTGAGCATAATTTTATGCTCGGGAACTAACGTCAGCGTGAGACTTTTGCCCGAAGCCTCGCCGTCCAGAAGTGGATTGAACAGCAGTCGGGAATTTGAAGCCTCAGGGACAAGTGGCGAAAGTGCATTGCAGTCGAGGGTAGTTATATTGAAAAATAATAAAACATTTTTCCTCTTATCTCGTTTCCTTATATCCTAATTGCAAAACTTATTGACCGCCCCTCGTATGTTAAGCTTGCCGCCTGTTCCCTGTAGCTCCGGAATGACACCATTCGTTAGTGTAGACCAGACCTTTTTCCAATTGGACATTGGACATATAAAGTGGGGAATATAGCAGTAGATGGTTTTAGTATAAGAAATAGTGAAGGAAAATATGGAAATTGATAAAAAAGCGAAAATGAAAAATAGAATGAAAGACAGGTCCCTTGTGATAGGGCATCTCTGGCTTTCTTTGCGTTTTGGAATATATTTTTTGTTATATATATAAATATATAAAAGGCATTCAAACCTTTGTAGCAGCGGGTTTTTTATCCCTACTGCTTTTGGTGAAGACTTTTTATCTTCTTATCTGGGTTGTTCACAACCTGATTTTGAATTGTCTTTTATTATTTTGTTTATTTTGTACCTTTTTGTTGTTTTTCATATTTTTGGCGAGTTAATCGCGCTAAAATTTTGGGGGGAAATTTAGAAAATTAGTACTTGACTAATTAAATGAAAAGTGATTTTGTTTGGCTTTGTGTTTTAGGGGTATTGTGAAAATCTAAGTGAACCTTGGGTCTACGTCGTCGTCAATGAGTAGTCTGCTGCTTTAAAAAGGTTTTGCGCGTCCTATGTCATCAAAGTCCATGGGCTTGAGTACAAACTCGACAGGGATATGACGGTGTGTGTACTTTGTCCCAGATCTTTCTTGCTCTCAAGTGAAGCTCCACGTCTATGGGGTTTATCCCCAGTTCACCATGGAGCTCACTCTGCCTTCTCCGCTCTCTCCTTCGGGTTCTCGTTATAATATAGACAGCCTTATTTTGGACCTTTTCCAAAACTTGGCTCTTGTGAATCGCGTTCATAGGGACCGGCGGATACAGGGGTTTTGATCGAATGCATGCATTATAGATCTTTAGTTTGTTACAGGTACTCAGGTTTAGGAACTTGAAAAGTTCCACCAAGTCCCTCCGTGCATTCGATGTAGTTTTAGCTACATGACTCCCATATCCACGAGTCGTAATACGGAGTCCCCCCCCCCACCCCCCACCCCCACACACACAGATGTCTGCGAGGGCCCGTCGGAATACTAGAATTACACGGAACTTTGGAGCATTGGTAAATATCTTCCATCCTCTCTCGAAAGAGTTGATGTTTTCATTTCTACCTCCTTACTCTATGTCATGTAATTTACATTCCAATAAGGTGTCGTACAGATCATCGTTATATCGTCCGCAAATTAGACGTATAACGAGCCTCCAGTCAGAGGTTGAAGAAGGACGATGGTTTATATGTTTTATAGCAAGGGGCTTATACACCCGCCTTGTGGCACCCCTGCCTCGAGCTCGAACTCGGGGCCATTGAAATCTTTAATGTTTAGAAACGCCCTCCTCTCCATTACGTAGACGCATAGAATCCTTTCAAGAATGGGTGCGAGGCCAATTTGTAAGATTTTTTATTGCATGCCTCTCCTCCATACTTTGTCAAAGGCCTTTTTGACGTCGCAGAGTACCAGATTTGCTTGGCGTCTTTCAGCTTTTACCTTTGCCAACTTCTCGGTAATCACGGCTAGCGCCGTGTCCATTCCTCGCATTCTTCGGAAGCTATGTTGTTGGTTGTTGGGAGAATTATTTGTCTCGAGGAACGTATTCACCCTGTTGGCCATTAGCTTTTCCAAGACTTTCCCTAAAAATTCTAAAAGAGATATAGGCCTAAATTTAGCGAGACTGTCCGTTTGTTTACCGGCTTTGGGAATGAATATCATTTTTGCTACCTTTCAGTGGTCAGGGAAGTAACCCACCTTCAGGCAAGCATTCATGATATTCATGAGCCCCAATAAGATGTTAAGCGGGGCTCGAATAAAATTCTCCCTGGTCAGTCCTGTACGCTCTGTTGCTCGTTGACGAAAGGAATTTAAGGTTTTTGAGAATTCTTCGGCAGTAATTCTACCGCCGAGTCCCTCCATGTCCTTTTCCTGTGATACATAATGTTGAGGATGGGTTCTGTGCATCTGGTCGTTCAAATCGTTTATTATTCCGTCTTCAAAGTATAAATCAAAGTTATCATTCTATGCCGGGGATATCTTAAATATAGATGCCCCAAATAGTCTGAATTCCTCTTCGATTTCTTCCACGTCCGTAATTTCAGGATTGTCACGTGTAAGTTTTATGGTATTTTGTGTCTGTCCGCCTCTTATTCTTTTTGCTGCCTGCCAGAATGTACGTGAGTCGTTTTCTATATTTAGTCCGTCTATTAAATTGTTCCAAAATACATTCTGTTAGTCCCTAATAAGAGTCATTAATTCGTCACGTATCTGTCGTGTTCGTCTGTGCGTAGTGTGTTGGGGCCAGTGAGGTTTACTTCATTGATCTTTCTCCCGTATTCCCTTGCGAGGGATTTTATTCTAGGGGTCCAAGATGGGGCAGGAAGAGTTTTACATTTAACTCGGGGAATGGCTTCCTTATCGGCTTTTAATAAATTATGATTAATTTTATCAAACTCCTCGTCAATCTATTCTAGAGTGGCATTAATTAAGGGGTCAGGGTTGTAATTTTCGAGGAGTTTCTTATAAGAATCCCATTTGGCTCGACCGTAGCTCTTGCGTTCTGGCATAGGGACTTGAATTGGGAAGGTTGAAATTTTAATAAGGATAGTCTGGTGGTCGATGGGAATAGGAGGGCCCGGTTAAATGAAGTAGTTGTAGGGGAATACAGTGTTAGTGAGCACTATGTCTGGTTTTGTGGCTCCTCTGTGTGGGGAAGTTTGGTCCAATTTTTGTCATAATTTGCCTTTCAATAAGTGTCTCAAGATTCCTGCCTGCTGGGTTGGTCGACGTCTAATCTAAGGCAGCATTCCTCGCATTGAGGTCACCAGCAAAAAGAACGGTTCTGCCGTGACCACAAAATTGCAGAAAGTTGTGAAGAGGTAAGTACCCTCTCCTTGGGGGCTGGTACCCTGTTGCCAGGACCAGGGGGCCCAGTGCCGTAGAGACTTCAACAGCGAGGTATGACTCATCGAGTCTACTTATTGATCTGAAGACAAGACTTCCTTTCACAACTATCGCGCATCCGTCGAAACGTTCTCCGCTGTGATTTTCGGTTAAGAATTCGTAGGGGAAATTTTTATCCTGTCTGTGTCATTCATCCCATGTCCTGAGCTAAATATAACGTCTGGGTCGCATTGTCGTATTTCGTTACCGTATAGTATTTTTTTGTTCATCCAACCGTCTGAGTTAACATGTGATATTTTTAATGTCTACACTGTCTTGTTCACTAAAGATTCCTGTGTGTGGTCGTGTTGTTTTTTGGACTTATTCTCTTACGAGCTTAGGTCCTTGTGGAGTGTTTGGTGGCGTGATTGTTTTTACTATACGTTTTTTTTCTGAATTCGCCGTCCGTTAGAATAATAAAGGTTTCGGGTGCCACTTTGATCAAGCCTTTGTGTAAAGCCTCCTCGACTTGTTTTTCGCTGCAGTCGTCCGAGGTGAATTCCCATTTGTATCTTCCGGATATTACTCCTTCTGATACATCAAGGACATCCATCTCTTTAGGAAAAGGGCACTTTTCGGCAGCGAATACATTAAAGTTAATTTTTCTCGAATGGTAAGCGGGCCTAGATTCCCTATTACAAGAAGAGGACGATCTCGAATGTCTCTGAGACTGAGGTTTTCCGTGAGCGGGCCGAGCGTGCCGCCTTACCCTCCCCCTCAGGTCTTGCTGTCTCAGTCACCGTAACCTCATTATCCATCTGTGTGTGTGATTGAGATTGTTTGTTGTATAATTTGTCTGTTGGTCTGCTCTTCAGTGCGTATTTTTGTCTCCTTAGCTGCTTGAGCCTGGGTCCTAGGATACTGCAATCTTTGCTTGACATCTATTGCCGCTCCGTCGTGTGTTTCTCCTGAAGGATTTGTGTTAATAACATTGTAGATCCATATCTTTAATATCTCGTTTTCTATTTCTTTCATGTTTCTATATTAGTATAGCATTTGTGTCAATCTTTCTAAATAAGTTTCCGTACATAATTTTCTTGTCCTTCAATCCGCATGTGTTAATTTGTAGTATTTTTAATTTCTTAATATCCATAATTAAATTATCCATTTCCGTTCGTTTATTCGTCTTCCGTTTTGTTTGTCCTACCTGTTAAGTTATCGGTGTTTCTTCAAACTTATCTGGTTCTTCTTTCGCTTCTCCTCGGTTCCTCCTCTGCTGACTGCATTGGAGGGTCCTTCTGGTAATTTATCTCTGTGTGATGGACCCCTTTTACTTGCGGATTTAGATCTGTTAATTCTTTGTACAGTCTTGCTCTGTGTCGTCAGAGGAATTTTTAGTCTCTGAGTCACCGCTGTTTGTGTCCTCTTCTGTTTCTGCTGCCTGTTGGTGTTCTTTCGACCCTTCGATTAACTCATGTATTGTCTTTTCTGTGACATTGATTTTGAAAATGGCCGATGAGTCGACTTCTTTGGGGTATTTCATCGGTTCAAGCCCGTTTTCCGGTATCATCCTGTTGACTGTTGTTGCGTAACTTCTAGGCTTAGTTATGTTCATCACGTGGGTATGTAAGATACAAGTAAGTATTTTTACGTTGAGAGTACCATCTAAACTCATCTGTGTTGCCGGTCCTTGTTGATTACTTTTTGCTATTGATGTGTATAAGTTTTTATTTATGTTAGCATTCCTTCTGTTTATTTTCTTTTATAATTTCTCTTCTTCTGGGACAGATCATGGCCATAGTTCTGTATCCCCCTTGGCAATTAATGCATCGCTTATCTGTGTTGTTGCAGTAACGCCAAGAATGACCTTCAGTTCCAAATTCAGAACAGATGATTAGGTCGTTTGGGGGAAAATTTTCAGTCGTATGTTCCTCTAAAGCATAACATCTGAAGCATATCTGTATGCTTGTGGGCGGATGGGATTCTCATGTTGAAAGCGAGAAGTCCCTGTTGGATGATCCTTGAAGCCATTTCGGTAGATTGACAAATGACCTTGAAAACGTAGGTGTGATCTTTAAATTTGGCCACCTCTGCTATCTTGAGCCATTTCTCCCTCTCCTGAAGTTCTTCTTTTATTTCTTAGCATGAATGCTCTCCTACCCAGCACTCGATTTTTCGGCAGATGACACTTCTGTTAGCCGTGATTTGTGGGGTACTCTTTCTTCCAAATACAACTTCCTTAGCGCATTGCTCCCAGCAAATGATAGTAGCTGCTCTATGTCTTTATTTTCTGGGCAAATAATTGTGAATTCAGATAGTGTGTCAAAACATTTGATTAGTGGTGTTTCCAGATTAGTAAATATGCATTGCACTACTTCTTGGGGTGATATTTTCCTTCCGTTGGGTATGAGTTTAAGGGAAATCCCTTTGAATTCCGGTAGGTACATCTTGCCTGAGAGTCGTGCCCTCTCCGAAGAGAGGGGTTCTTCTGTCGATCTTCAGCTGTGGAGCCTTTTCCAGTCTTCACTTGTGGGAGGAGCCCCTCTATCTGTCCTAGTTCTATCTCGCCTACCGTCCAATTTTCGCACTCTCCTTGGTCAACCCTACCTATCTGGGCCTAGCCCTAACAACGGTCCACTGTTGGGTTCTGGCTCGTAACCACGAATCGGCCCCCCTTTTAAGGCACCCTAAGAGGGTCTCCTTCAGGGGTTCACTATACCTTACTACCAACTGTAACTCAGACCTTGCCGTTGACCAAGTTATGTAGTGCTAGTGAGAAGTAAGTTTAAGGTAAAAAGTATGAATAAAGAGCCAATAATTTAGAATAAGAAGAGCAACCCCTTCAGGGGGGGGGCACTTCGCTCAAGAGAAAAAAGGAGGAATCTATACCAACCCTAGGAACACATATATTTCTTTTTAGAAGTTTTCTTCAGAAATGCGTTTTTAGGTCCTTCCTAAAATCTTTCCTCCTTTACCTGAGATAGCCTTTACCAATTCGCAGCGAGAGAGCAAGCATACAGACTGAGTAAATCCCTGGAGGGAGCGAAATAAATGAATTATGTAGATGAAAAGAACAGAGAGGGATCACTGTGTAACACAGACGATCAGGTAGTCGTAGAAGAAAAGGGTACGGAAATAATTTGAGGGAGGATAGAAAGAAGTGGTAGGTGGGTGGCTAGACACTGATGCGTGGTGTAGTTCGGTGAGTCTCGGAGTGTTCGTTACTGGACGACGGTTGGGCGGTGGTCAGGAAGGAGATCGTGTCTGCTTAGTCTGAAACGCACTATCCATGATGCTCTAACTTATGCGTAGAACGGCATGGGTTGCGTGTGGTCATGGGCTACGGGGTATCGCAGTGCCATCGCAACATACTGTCCTGCGTGTACTGCGAGTGTACTATCACTCGCAGCTACGAGTGATAGTGGGGCGTAAGTGCGAAGAGGTCGAACGAGTGTTTTATATAGGTGTAACTGTAGTTTCTTGCCCACAGAGGCTGCGCTTGACGCTTAGATTGTTTTCTTATATACTCGTTGTACGGTAAAGTTAAATTCTCTGAAATTTGGACTGGATTTCATTCGAATGAGGTTGATTGAATACCATTTTGTTGTGCGTGACCGGATATTCCACTAGCAGTGATACGTTTCGAAGTAGCTGTTTTCTCCTTGACTTGCCTTGATGGAGGCTAGTTTGGGGAAAGGAAGAAGGAATCCTCTGCGCTGCCTGAAGGTAAAGTTGCCTTATGTTCATTGGACATTTTTCCACCTTCTCCACACCACTCTTCCATATTTTCATAATGGATCCCTAAAACTACCTACACACTCAGTTATACACACCCAATTACACACACCTACATAGTCTAGTCCCCTCCAGATTTCCTCTCAAATTCGCCCTTAGGTGTAATGGCGAAGAGATGAAGGAGACGCGGCGTATTGCCCTGAGGACTTTTCCAGGCCGGCAAAAACCGGACAGGAGCAAGGTCTTTGAGAGAATTTACGGTGATCTTACTATTGCATTCATATGGCTAATTAATTTGCCAAATGGCTACGCCACTATTTGTTCGAGAGAGGCTGACATCCAAGCTTTCTCCTACCCCATGTGCCTCAGACTCCCTTTGGAAAATCGATCTTGCACCTCAGACACCGCCACAAATACGCACACATAGATGTGTGATCTGCCGACGCCTCGACCCCTGGGTTGGAGGCCACTCAATCAACCATATCATGGACAAGATCCTTTGGAAGTAGCCGAAGTAATCAAATTTAAAGACTACACCCAAGTTTTTAAAGTTGTCTTTATGGAAACTACAATGGCGATTAAGGCAAACGAAAACGGCCTCAACCTCTTTAAAGTCAGCATCTGTCCAGATCAGATTTAGCGTAAGGAGTTCCTTGGACCTGAAAATGTGCTTCAGGTGCTACATGTACAACGAACACACCACCGCCACTTGACCCAACGCTACACTTACAGTTTGTTCTTTGTGCGCCGGCCAAGACCATTCCTGGAGTGAATGTAAAAGTTCTTTCCAGAAATGCCTCAATTGTGGTGGCCCGGACAGCACCATGGCAATGACCTGTCCCATAAAGAAGGAACAAATACAAAAAGTAAAGGACAATAGCAGAAAAGATGAAGAAAGAAAGGTTAACACCACCTACGCGAAGGTTGTCAATGCAACGGTCGCAGAGAGTAATGTTGCCACTGCACATACGTACCTGCAAATCGAGAACGAGATATCAACAAAAATAATGTGTTGCATATATTATGCACATATTGCTAACCTGACCAAGCCTGGCACCTTCGCGAAGGAACTGAACACCATGCTCGGTAATAATGGCATGAAAATAATGTGGTTCTCGGAAAATCCTCCGTCAAATGAGGTTCTTCAAGTGAGCCTCCAACCGCACACCGAGAAGAGGGGCCAAAAAGCTCCGGATACGAGTAATGCTCTTTCACCGGGCATTACGAACTCACACACACAATTAACTACCCCAACAAATGCACAAGTCGAGCTTAATGAAGCTGTTGCTGTGAGATCAGAGTATGTGGAGCATTCGCCTCGCCCCATAAAGGCCTCGCAGTCACGTTGACCGAGTAGGTCCTCGTCTTCAAAGAATTCGGCTACCAGGTACATGTACTACTCTAGGATGATAAACTTCAGAGTATATGCTGCCGAAGAGAACCAGTTTTCTGACAACGCAGGCCCAGAGATATTGTCGATGACCTTAGGGCCGGACAATACAAATATGACTACGAGTCTGACATCCCTGAAGATCTGGTAAAGCAGGCTCACTTCCGCGACCTTGTCCAATTCTCAACCGAAACCTATGTTGTTCTCACGGACCCAGAGTTCCGTAAGAAGAGATCCGGCAAGGGAAAAAATCCTCCGTCCTCCCCTCAAGGAGCAAAAGTCAACCAAGAATAGAACACTCCTCGCCATAACATCTACGCTACATTGCGAGCGTAGTATCTAGAGCTAGCCTAAAAATTTACAGAAAATCTTACCCAAACGGTAACATCAACCCAAACATGTAACACTCTTACCGATTATGACAACCCAATTTATGACAACTTTTCACCTAAATTTGACTCACCGTAGTAGCGAGTTTTACTAGCTACTACATAAGCTTGAATGCCAACCTAATTCGACACCCAAAAAACACAAAACGAGACTAACATTGCCAGAGCTACCTTTTGACCAGGGATCTATCTATACATCCCTGCTCTTACGTGCTTTATTTTTACTATACTACCTACTTTTGCTGGAGATACCCTTCCACCAGGGAAATATATCCACTTATAACTTATACTAAACTTACCTTTGCTATCCTTGTCAAAACCCTTTCACCACTATAGTCTCTTACATTTGTTCTAATAATCTATACTTCCAAAATTGTTATGTCCAATGGACAATGTCCAATGCCCGAAGGGTAGAACCTGCACAGCATTTTGTTTGTGCGTGCGGCTCTTGTTGTATTATGTGCTGGTGTATATTGAACCTAAGGGACTTATCAAAAGTTACCACTACGATTTTTGTCTGTTGTGTGTAGTCAAGCCTTGTTGGGTTTAGGTGGTTCATGTCTGGTGTGTGTGAGAAAATTTTTAGGTTACATCTGAAGGGATCTCTTGCGCCAAAGAGTGTCATCTGTGTCTTCTGAGGATTTATGGCAATCAGCCATTTATCCTATTTACGTCTAGTATTATTTGTGCTTGGTGCGCGATCTTGTCTGGTCCACTGCTACTGACGAGAATGGTCTCGTCATCGGCGTAAGACACTGTGTATGTTTGACAGCAATTTTCGGGTGGGCTTGGGGTGTCGTTTGTGTATATTATGTAAAGTGTGGGTGCCATTGCGCTTTATTGGGAGACGCCTGAGCGTGGTGTGAAAGGTTGTGAGAAGGTATTGTTGTAATTTATGTTGCATTTTCGTTCAGTGAGGTAGTGCGAGAGGAGTCTTCTGGCGCAGAGAGGTAACTCCGTATTGTTGGCGAGTTTCTAACGGAGTTCCTCGACCACAGCCTACCAAAGGACTTCTCCACGTCATTGCCGATGGAGAGTATCTTTTGCCGTACCTGGCGTTTTTTTATTCTGTCGTGAACGATGGTCATAGCCACCAGAGTGAACCGGCCCTTCCTAATGAACCAGTCCCTCTCTTTCAGGTAGTCCTGTAGGCAGCAGTTGATCATACGATCGAGTATTTTGCCTAAGTGTTCTAATAGAGCAATAGCCTTATAATTGTTTGGGTGTTTGAGGTCTTTGTTCGTTTTGTGTAGAAGTATGTTGTGAAAGACTTTGAATATTTTGAGGAAGTGGCGTGAAGCTAGTGAGGTGTTGAATAGGTGTGTAAGTGTAGGGTATATGTTTGCGGGGAGGTTGGGGTTCAATACGGCTGGTAGTCCGGAAGGGCCGAATGCGCGTTTTGTTGTGGTTTTAATATGGTATTTTGTTTCCTCGACGGTGATAGGAGTGGGCAGTGTAGATGTGTGGTCGAGCAGCTCCATTCGTTTCAGCCGTGTTTATGTGCAAACGATTTAACCGTTAACTTTTTAAATCTATCATCGTGCTGATTGGACAATTATTGCAGTGCTTATGTCTAAAAGCTGATTGGTCAATTTGTTAACACTAAGGTCTGTTATTCCAAAAATGAACATAACTATGACGATTAAATGTATCTCGATCCTGATTGGTTGAATTTTGTAGTATTATGAGTAGATGAAATGACTATTTATATAGGTGTACTTTTGGGGAAAAATGGCGGATGGGAAGCAAAACTCTTGTCATACGGAAAAATACTCCTCGTGCTTGACCCCGACATCATACTAATCATGGAGCACGGTATCGATACTACTACCAGTCAACTAAAGATACCGGGTTACAGAGTAGTTCCAAATAACGATTCTCAGGAGGGGTCAGACGGTGCTGCCGTTGCCGTCAAAAAGAATCTCTCGTTCAGGCACATTCCAGAACTAGACGAGTCCTTTGTGCCGGTAGAGTTGCACACACTAGTGGGCAATCTCTTAATCGCGGTGGCATACCAACCACCTCGACGAACGTACATGCCCCTCACAAACTACTAGAACTTGTTCGGCCATGGCAGAATGATATTCTTCGGGGAAAACCTCAATGTCAGATGCAGAACGGCTGGCTCTGTGAACACACATAACAGAGGCCACAACTTGGAAATGATTATGCGTCGAAAAAACATACAAAGGATAGGACCTGACTTTCCCACCTATATCACCTCTCGGGCAGCAACAAAGCCCGATGTAATCATGACAAGTGACGACTTCCACTTCAACTACCATAGCCTGCAGGGCCCAACAGTTACCAACGACCACATAGCGATCTTGACGACCATCACACTCGTGCCGATCCAGCTTCCAAACACCCTCTGCAAAAGTTACGCTTCTGCCAAAGGGGATCGCTACAGGGTAATCCTTGCCAGATACAAACCACTGGGCCTAAGCAAAGCAATACTAGAGGAGATCGACGAGGAACTGAGGAAAATAACTGCCCACATCATCCAAGCAGATCGCCAGTGTGTACCAATGAAAAGGTATAATACTCTTCCACAATCCAGATGGACCGAGGAAATGAGTGATACCGCTAGGGTGCACAGAGAGGTGTACGAAGAAACCAGAAGAGAAGATACAAATTATGAAAGAAGTTTGCTGTTAAGTCGCCTGTGTAAAGAGCTGAAGCAGACCATAAACCAGCAACAGGCTGTGATCTGGGACAGCCTGATTGAACAAGTAGACAGCGAGGTGAGACCCGACAAGTTCTGGCGACTAGTGAGAAAGTTTAAAGGCCTACCGGGTAGAGAAATGACCCGCATTAATGCGGGCAATGACTATTTGGAGGATCCGGCGGTTTTGGAAGAGAGATTCCGCACGTTCTGGAAGGATGTCTTCACAATTACACCTGAGGACGATGCGGAATTCGACCTGGAATTCGAAGGCCAGCTGATTGAAGATCTTAATCAAAGAATACATCGAACGCAACCATAGGCCTATGGCAGTGAAGGAAGGGTGATGGCAGACCATGGCAGACCAATTATAACAGAAGATATCATGGAAACTGTGAAACTCTCTCGAGAGAAGGCACCAGGATGGACGGGCATCACCAAAAACAACCTGGTACATGCCCCCCGACAGATCATTCGGGGAATCGCGAATATCTATAACGCTTCCCTGAATACGGGTTACTTCTCCGACCCTCTAAAAGTGGCAACAATCATTTTTATACCTAAAGGAAAGAAAGCCCCCCCGATCAACTGGTGGATTACAGGCCAATATTCCTCTTCGAGTTAATAGGAAAAGTCTACGAGAAGCTTCTACCTAATAGGCTACAAGACCAGCTAAAAGAGATAGAAGCTCACAACCCTCAGCAACACGGGTTCCGTAGGGAAAGGGGGACTGATACAGACCATGCTCTCTTCACCGAGAATCTCGCCCCATGTAAAGCTGAAGGGAAATATGTAGACGTGGTGTTGCGAGATGTCCAAAACGCCTTTGACAAGGTTTGGCTGAGAGGTCTTCAATTCAAGATCTTAGGCCTCCAGCTAAATCCGATCCTAAAGAGGGTCCTCTGTGACTACGCCATGGAAAGAAGAGCCAAAATATCGATTGAGGGCTACAATGGACCCAAATTCGAACTTGAGGCGAGTGTTTCATAGGGTAGCTACCTGAGTCCACTGCTATACATAGTGTACACATTAGACCTACCTGCTCCAGTAGGGCAGGATGTGATGTATCTGCAGTTTGCAGATGAGATCACTCAAATCTTCCCCAGTACCTAAAAAAATGCTGGAATTCAAGCAAGGCAGACAGCCACCGAAATCGACAACATCAATCGATACGAAAGAAAGTTCCAAATCCTTCCAATAAACAGCCGGAAACCTGACGATGTGTTAGTGAACGACGAAGTGTACAAGTACACCAACGAGGGCAAAGTCCTAGGTCTGCGCATTACCTCAAAAGGGTTCAGAGTGCACATAAAGAACAGAATCATCTTAGCTAAAACACAGCTTGAGAAACTATATAGATTCTGAAGCCTCAGCTCCAACAATCTCAAGAAGCTGTACATTGCTCTGGTATGCTCGGCATTAATGTACCCGGCAGTCCAAAGAAAAGAAGAGGCAAATGAGACAATATAAGAAAAAAGAAGTACCATATAGATGCCCTCTACACCAAAGCAAAAACTCACTATCTATTTTCCTATATTTATCTTCTACACTTTTTCACTCTTTATGTATCAATCAATCAAACGATCGAAAAGGGAGGTAGACAAAGAGCTATCATTATTATTCAAGAAGAAATGTTGTCATTACTGTCCGCTATTTCAAGACTTATTCAAGCTATTTACCTAGGAATAAAGAATCCAGCTATATATATATATATATATATATATATATATATATATATATATATATATATATATATATATATATATATATATATATATATATATATATATATATATATATATATATATATATATATATATATATATATATATATATATATATATATATATATATATATATATATATATATTCCTTTATCCCAAGGAAGCGTTTGATCATCTAACCCAGCCTACAAATCTACAAGAGTACAAAAGAGAATTCGTTACAGAGACCCTATAACTTGTGACCCTGTTTCCTCGAACGAAACGTGATCATACAACAAAATGGATTCGCTGCCGACGCATCAAGCCATCAACAAGCTGCTCATTTTCCACACCATGAAGTGGAGCGTGCCAACTCAATCACAATCAGACCTCCTGTCTTCAATAATGCAGCGGTGGCGGGATTCAAAATTGTGGAAGCACAATTCCGCCTTTCAAGGATAATTCGGGAAGACGCAAAATTCTACGATATCTTTGCTGCATTACCTCCCGAGACGGTCGATCTACTTCAAGCTGCAGTCCTTTCATCGGAGGCCTACTCTCTCCTTCGGACAGAAGTTCAGTGTTTAAAAATTGATAATACCATAATAGTGTAAAAATCCCAGTATAAATACTGAAAAATCAAGGGTCCAGTAATCAGAAGATATATAGTAATTTTGGGTGTGTAAAAAAAAATTAATGTAGACATCAATATAAAGTTAATTCTGTTTAATTAGGAAAAGTGGTATAGTGCCTACACACAAAGTAACGTACATAAAAGAGGTTTAGTTCGCGACGAGAAACTGCAGCTACTTTATGCGGAACGCTTTAATCAATGTTGTTACATGACTTGGCATAACATATTATACAAAGATTCCCAGGACTGCGGACCCCTCTGAAATCTATGTTATGTAGTCAAGAATAACAAATGAAATACGCAGGTATATAATTTTGTGAGCGCTCACACAAAGCTGTAGGAATGCTTAGAAATATAATGAACTTATACTGCAGCCAATAATTGAAGTGGCGCGCATACACGCACGCAAACATAAAGTATTTAAAGTAACTCTATGATTATTCACGATATGTTACCACACTCCACGTTCTCGCGGCGAACTCGTGTGGTGCTGAAACCACATTATAGAATCGAATATGACTCAAAAAAACCTCAAAGATGAGCATTTTGAAGTCTTAGGAAATTCTATAATTGGTTCACAGGAAACCATAGCATATTAAAATATATTTGTATATATATATATATATATATATATATTTTCGTGGTATGACATTATATTATCTCAATACCATATTATATCTATGGGGGAAGGGACTATAACTTAAAGGCGAACCAACAAAGGGAGGGGGAGACGCTACGAGTCTTGATACGCAGAGCAGCGAGAAAAGAGTGTAACACGAGGTCAGGTAAAATTTGGACAGTGGTAAAGGTCAAGGTTATTTAAAGAGGCATGTACAAAAATATATCTTTATTTACAAAAGATAAGAGAATCAATGGATAAAATTAAATTGCTAAATGAGGGGCGGAATTGGAGACTTATGCATCAGACTCTGAAGTTAGAAATTAATGCGTACAGAAGGAGACTATTCAAATGGGGAGGATTAACTTAAATGGGTTGCTGAAGGGGGAGAGTGGTTGTCTTACGGAGGATTCCGGGTGAGACGTCAGGGTTAGGCTCACGGATGTCTTCTGCAGGTAATAAACGTGTGGACGAGGGCTCTCGGAGCTTCTGAGCGGGAAGTTAGCGTGATGGCGGTTCTCCAAAGAAAGGGGGAGGTAACGTCCGGTCCAGGGGAAAGTATTTTGGCCACCCGAAAACGAGGAGAAAACGAGGAGGGCTTCGAAAGCAGTTGACGAGTGGAGTCAGAAAAATTGCTTAGTGGTGATCGTCAAATGGAATTTCCTCACTGGCTGAGCTAATTCCAACACACGAAATGTTCAGCCGTCACTTTGCTTTTTTGTTAGCATCTGAATTTAAACTAGGAGAATGCTTCTTGGTCCTGGCGGGACTCCTCAACTCTGTGTCTCCCACCTGGAAGACGAGCCCTATATATCCGAGGCTCCCCCCGAAGGTGTGGGGGGAAACAGCGCTACTCTCGAATGGCCTCGAATCTTCACGTCGAGGCGATTCTAACCCGCGAAAAGGTGGTCCGAGGTGGACGCGGTTTGAAGCTACTGCTTGTAGATGGGGGAGAGCGGCTTACCAATTTAAGCCTAACCAAATTCTAGAACCTTCTCCAGCGCATGGACGTCACTTCCGTGCTGGAAAAGAAATTCCACGTGGAATTTCCCCACATATATATATATATATATATATATATATATATATATATATATATATATATTCACTTAGATTTATTCTACAAAGCTTGAGTCTGATATTCAGTAAGAAGGACAAAACGAAGAAGGCGGGTCCCATCATTAATTCCAACGTTTCGGGTTATTACAAAAACTATCTTCAGGAGCTTATTTAACTTCCTTCGGGAATTCTCTAAGCAAGGGTAAATTTGCCGACCTTCTTGTCCATAGCGAGATAATATGTATTCACCTAGATTTCTTTTACACAGCTTAAGTCTTATATTCAGTAAGAAGGAATATTGACAATTTCCCTCCCAAACTCTAGCTGTGACATCTTGTGAACTTTCTGTAGATAATCCACCCCTTTAAAATTGAGCCATTTAGGAGGGAGTGGAAAAGAGAAAAGTACTACAATTGCTTTTTAAATGAAACTCTATACTTTCGCCTAAACTGATTAAACAGTTCATATCCTCCCATTTCTTTGCATTAAAGCGTCACAATGTTTGGCTGAGGGATTACTACCACCTCTTTCTTCTTTTTTGACCACCGCTTGCATTTGCCCATCGAAAGAGATGCACTGACACTTCTGTGTGTTGCCACCCTAACATTGCAGTTTTCATTCCATGCACAAAGAAACAGCTCAGCTCTGCCTCCTCTGTCTCTTTTTGCCTGATGCCTAACACTGTCACATCCTTGACTCTGCCATTACGAATTGTACCTGTAAGACTAATATTAGCTTCCTGTAAAGACTGGAGAAGAGGTTCTGCTCTTTTGGCCAGTGAATGGAAAACAGATTCACCTACAGGTTTTCCTTCCTCAAACCCTGAGTATTTTCTTTTATACAAGCGGAAGTTCATTCACACTCTTTCATGAGAGCATAGCCACCAAAACTTGTAGCCTAATCTCACGGGCTTTCCCCTGATGAATTGTTTGAATCCATGTTACCAAATAATATGGTTCTATGGCTTCATCAATAGCCCATATCATAGGACGTGGTTGAGTGATATCCATGAAGAGTTTGTTTAAATGTTAAAAAAGACTGTGAATCTTAAAGATTTTATTATCCTAAGGCTTCTTTGAGTTGTCTACAAAGTGCAGGCTTCGCACGATCTCATCAAATCGTTTTTTTGTCATTACTTTGTCCTAAAAGTACCTGGATACATCAAAAAGCTGTACACTGCCCAGGTGCGCTCAACACTGGTGTACCCAGCAGTAGTGATGCAGGCAGCTAGTTCAACCTCTTACAGACTAGTACCGAAAGTCCATAAAAGTGCTAACCTGCTTATAGCTGGCGCGAGCAGAATGGACTATATTCTGCAGACGGAACTGCACGCAAGAGCAGGACTTAAGCCACTGAATATGGTCCTCCAAAGGCTAAAGAGAAAGACCTGGGAAAAGATCGAAAATGAAATACTCCCACAACAGGAGGCAAACCTAGTCATACCACAACCCATAATTGGACGTATCACCAGGAGAGCCCTATTCCCAAGTGGAAGACTGTAGACTGTGCTCTCGGGAAGACCAAGCCGTTATGTACACATAACCAAGACAATATGATCTCACTCAGCAAAAGGACTTACCGAAAAGACTCCACGATACGAGAAAACCAATCACAAAGAGAGAAAAGAAAATTCAAAAGAGGCGAAGTGGCCAAATGAAAAATACCAGACCAACAAATAAATTAAAAGAAGCAAAAGGCATCCAAAATAACAAATTAACACTAAATGGAAACAAGAAGAAATAATTATAAAGAGGCGAAGTACCCAACATAATCAAGATAAAATAAGTATAATAATTAAACAAATAATTAAATCGAATATTAAAAAAAAATTATATAACAAAACGAGTCAAAGTACCCACAGCAGGCGAAACAAAAAAGAAAACCCAACAAAATTAAAAATAAAAATGAAAGCTAACGAGTTAACAGAAAGATAATTGAAAGGCTTGAATGCCTAAAGACGGAGGATATAGATTATATATATATATATATATATATATATATATATATATATATATATATATATATATATACCAGGCAATGGCTTCGCCACTTCCCTCTACGTGGGGAGCTTGCGCTTCGCTATTAAGATTAAAATTTAAAATCCAAAAAAAAAGCAGCCATTGCTAAATTTTTTTAAATTTTCTGAACTTCGCCAATTATAATAATTTTCTGAACATCACCATTCGTAATTCTTTGGATTTTAGAAAATTCACAAAATTTCGATACTTATATTTATTTCTGGACTTCATCATTTTGTTTTTTGATATTATAAAAGAATTATTAGAAATAACTTTAATAAAAAAAACACAAGTCATAACCATCGTATATATTTAAAAAAAGAAATAGATAAAAAGGGAGATATCAATAAATAAGTAAACAAATAAAAGCAAGGTAAAATATATGAGAAAACAGTAACAAAAGAGTCAGCTAAATAACTGACACTATCGAAAGAGGAAGAAAAAAAAAGAAGTAGAAAAAGAAAGAAGCTTGAGATGCCCTCTACACCAAGACAAACTATAAATATTATTCACCACTATCTATACCTACAACACATTTCCCCCTTGTTGGATCATCATCATCATGAAGTGTTTGTTGAATTGTTCAAAAAGACTGCGAATCTTAAAGATTTTATTATCCTAAGTTTTCTTTGAGTTGTCCACAAAGTGTAGGCTTTGCACGATCTCATCAAATCGGTTTATTGCCATTCCGTTGTCCCCAAAGTACCTGAATATGGCCACAGATGTGAATTCTTTATCTGCCCATTTTTCTACAATAGATTGTTTATGTACTTCATGCAAGCTTAGGTCATCACCTTCATCCATCACAAATCTGAAATTCACATTTCTTCCAATCATAAACAGGCTTCGAGCGTTTTTTATTCTTTCTCATCGGTGGGCCAAGGTCTGCTCCCCATGCAGAAGAAGGCTCAATGCGACTGTTTCAGTTTGTCAGATTCATATGGGAAGGGGGGTTATGCCAGAAGTCTAGCTCCCAGCAATCGGACATTTTCTTGCTCCACAACAGCTATATCCTCACTAGCGTCGTCTACATCGGATTCTTGCTCATCTTCTTGAGGCTCCTAGCAATTTTGATGCCTGTTCTATTTTCCTTGTTAGGTAATGAAAACAGGTTGTTTACTGCCTCTTCAACATCTCTTAGACATCTGAAAGAGAAAACAAATGTCCATAAAAAAGAAAGCAAGAAAAAGAATCAGGTGTTTTACTTAAGAATGCATTGTAATATTGAGAAAACACCCAGTTATTATTATTATGATATATATATATATATATATATGTATATATATATATATATATATATATATATATATATATATATTATTAACCAGCATCCTCTTAGGATCCTAAATATAAAATAAATATATAATATAATTAATATTAATAAAGTAACACAAGCATTGGAGTGAACAAGTATTTTTTTCAGTTATTTCTCTTGGGTTGCAGTGCCCTGACGGAGTTCCATAAAGCCCATTTAAATGGTCATCATATTTTAACTGATAATAAAAGTGACAGAATGTGGTATTTCCTCAAATCAATAATTTCACACATTAAAACAAGTCTTTGTGTAATTTTTACTATCACTCACTATGAGAAGTTCCATATGGAGCAATATATAGACAATAACTTTATCTCAGTCAAGATATTTTTGTAGAAGCAATGAAGTAGGTCTCCTTCCTTCCTTCAATTACTTGTTCTTTACAAAGTGTGTTAGAATATTAATCATTAGTTGAGAAAAGGTACGTTTTCTTTACATCCTGCAACAAAAATAACGTAAATTCTCTCGTAAACTTAGACGAAATTAGTGTTTCTAAAAGGTAAAATTTCCGTCCATTTAAATGGGCTCTAGGCGTTCATGGAATAATTGTGTTTGGCGGCTTTTAGAGCTGCTATTTTCCTAGGCCTTGTTTTAATAAGTCTGGTGATTTCAACTTGAGCATGTCTTCCTTTAATGGGCCCCCATCATCTCATGCACATCAACAACTATCTGCAAAATTCGTAACGTGCATCTAGTTCGGTACGATCTTGTACGGTAAGACGTCCAACCATGATTGTAGGGCTTCCAATTTTCCCCCAAAAATAATCGATCAGAAAATATAAACAACATAGATTTAATTCCCACACATCCAAGAACATACAAAATTTTGTTTTTTAAATTGAAAAGACAAAAGTGGAGTTGATAGAAGAACTTTTTAACAAGATCGACAGAAAGAAGGCTGGAGATCACATCGACATTTCCTAAGTAATGTAACAATAATGGATCGAGAAGTGGCATAAATATTTACATGCATAGGCAAATAGGACTATGGAAATCAAAGCAAAAGTAAAAACCAATTCTACCAATGAGTTGAGCCCTAAGTCGTATGTTGAACCAAAATATGACCGGGACAGAAAATCAGGACAACCGAAAATGAACTACGCATATTAATTCAAATGACGAATGAAATAAAACAGGAACGGACTAAGACAGAAAAGAATTTAAGTATCAACCCAATTTAAACTCAGAAATATCCAAAGAAGATTTTTCAAGGTAAAAACGATTATATTCATATCTAAATTAAAATGAATTAACATAAAAATACAAGAAGTTACGAAAGAAAATTAAGTAAACAAGAGGAAATACCAAACCTTAGTAATATACAAATACGAAAAACGGCTTGAAGGCCGGAACAAATACCAACATAACTACAGCACAAAAAAAAACACAAATTAAATAAATAAAACCTTTGAAGTTTAAACTCAAATATCTAATCAAATTACAGAGATTAGTCTGAGCACTAGGCAACTTAGCAACCCTTTGTGAACCTCTTATTTCCTTCAATTTCAACCCCGAAACTTTCTTTCTTTCTCAACTCACACTCACTTAAATAAGTCACAAGGGACAGTGAGAGAAAAAGATGAATAGAAAGTAGATAGGAGAAGATACACACCGTGGTTCGGATTCCACGTTAAGCTGTAGGTCAATTGACTGCCTAGATCACCTAGTTCACTCCTACTTTACTTCTAGCTTCTCTATCTTGAATATTTCTTACTCCGCACTCTCTAACTCAAACCATCAGAAACCTATCTGCTCTGAATCTACTGAGGATCTGATGGAAAAAGTTTGAACGACAAACAGGAGGGCTGGGACCTCACCCCCACAACCCAAACTGACCACCCTGATGAGTGCTTTTTCATTTTATCATTTACTTTCATCATTTCATACTCTTAGATTGTAATTTATTACATTCCCATGTAGATAACCTTTTTATTAGACAGTCAAGTTCTTAGAAATCTTTTATGAAATCCTCAACAAAAGTGCACAAAATTGCAAACCAGAAATAATTACCGACAGGCCCAGCAGATAATTAGAATCTTTATTTATTAGGAGATAATACAGCTTGTACCACAAGGGATAATACTCTCATTTTCTTCTGAACAATTACAGCTTCTAAAAAGGGTGTCAGAAAAGTTACTAGATAAGGATCACAATGAAAGAAGTGCAATTCTTACGGGGTCTACAAGAGATCCAGTTTAGTAACTTTTCAGAAACCCTGTATATGAAAATAGCAGCGGATCTTTCAGCGATTTCCAAGCTGGATCCCTTGCAGGCCCCCTAAGAGTTGCTTTTTCTTCACTGTAATCCTGGTGGGACTATTTATTTCCAGTGCACAGTAACTTTTCAGACACCCTGTATTATTCACATGGGAACAAATTTCAACTTTTTTGTTTATTTACTTAGATTTGAGAGATAATTATACGTAATTTGGGTGCGCTGAGCACGAATTTTTCTCCGTTTTGTTTGCTCTAACAGGTCCTGATTTTGTCCAACACACTTCTTCTTTCATTATATTCATAAAAAGGATATTTTCTTAATACTTGCTAAGTCTTTTTGCAGTCGCACATTATAATTATAATTATCTATTAGTACCTAATTTAAACGAATGTTTTTTTTTATATTTCAGATTTTGAAGATGAGGAATTGAAATACCTTTACAAATTGACAAAACAATCAAGTAATAGTCATCAAGCACTAGAAAGTTCATATGCAAAAACTCTCCTGATCCATTTTGCTACATATGTGGAAACTTTACGCTTCCACATCAACGAGGAAATATGATGGACTTCGTGAAAATAGCTTACTTAGCTTATTTTGGCATAAAACTGGAGGATCAAGATAAAGCATGTGTTGTTCCACATAAAGCATGCACTGTATGCATTGAAAGACTGTGACATTGGACGAAGGCTTCGGAGTCAAAAATACCTTTTTGAGTTCAGATGGTAAGTTTATAATTTAATAAAACTAGGTAACTTAGTCATTTCTTTACTGTAAATTACCTAAGTTTAATTGTAACTTAGGTAAATGGACAACCTTTGATTAAATTCGCTTTTGTTAACGCTTCACAAATTCTTTTCCATTTCAGGTGTGGTGAGAGCCTACTAACTATGGATTGCTTGCTACTTCTGCTTTATCAAGACTTCGGGCTTCACTAAGAAAAATAGACATTAAATCGAATACACAAATTTCGAGACCGTAATACAACCTGTGCTGCATTCAGATGAATTTCTCACTCCAAAAATTTAAGTCTGCCATCTCAGGAATTAGTTTAAGATGTTTCTGAAAATATTGTTATGCACTCTGAGGGGGAAGACACGGAATTCTACCCCAGCGTAGTTGTAAGTGAAAGTGATCAGCAAAGGTGTAACCAAGCTGAGTTGAATGATCTTGTAAGGGATCTTAATTTACCAAAAATGACTGCGGAAATTTTAGCTTCAAGACTTAAACAGAAAAACATGCTTAGTTCAAACACACATTTCATTTTACAAAAACAGAGAAAAAGAACTTCTTAAATATTTTATGACAGAGTATAGTTTAGTATATTGCTGTGACATATCAGGTTTGTTGAAGGAGATGGGGGTTGAGTCTTACAATGCAAGTGATTGGCGTTTGTTTTCAGACAGTTCCAAAGGAAGTGTGTGTTGCTGCATAATGGCAATTTATACAGCTCGATACCAATTGGGCACCCAACAACATTAAAAAAAATATATGAGCATATATGTAGAAACTGTTTTAAAACTTATCAAATATAGGGAGCACTAGTGGATCATATGTGTTGACTTAAAAATGGTCAATTTTCTGCTAGGGCAACAAGCAGGGTATACTAAATATACCTGCTTCTTTTGCTTATGAGACACCAGAGCTAAGGAAGAACATTATCCCAAACAAATCTGGCCAGCACGAACATCCACTTTTAGTAAGCAGAGATAAAATCATATTTCCTCCTCTGCATATCAAACTAGGTCTCATAAAACCATATGTAAAAGCTTTAGATACAAACGGTAAATGTCTCCAACAGATAATTTAAATTTCCCAAGTTAGGGGATTAGATAGAGCTAGGTTGCAATATGAGCATAAAAGTGCATTTTTTGAATAGCCATCTTGACCAATTTCCAAGTAATTTAGGTGCTGTAAGTGACAAACAAGGAGAGAGATTCCACCAAGATATTAAAATTATGGAGGAACGTTATCAAGGACGCTGGGATTGCTACATGATGGCTGGTTATTGCTGGTGCTTGAAAAGAGACCTGCTGTCAACAACCAAATACTCTAGAAAGTCCTTTAAAAGAAAGATTTACCAGAGTGAAAGCTTCATATCTCTTTGTTTCTTTTATTTTGTCATTTCTCTCGTTATAATATAATTTTAAAATAGTTTGAACTGCATTTATTTATGAAAATGAAATAAATGTTAACGCATGACTTAGTTTTAGTCCTAATTTTGAAAAACTGGCAAATGGTGCATGAGCTGTTTACAAGAATTAGGACCTTTAAGAGCCAAACCGAGGTGAAATTCCTTTCAGCGCACAAAAATTACTTGCAATGAAGCGTCAGATATCATTCAATAAAATAAGTGTTCCCCATTATAAAATCCGTTAGAGTAAGATGCGCAGATCCTATGAGGTAAGTGTGATAACTTATAATTACAGGTAATTATGCATTATTTTCAGCATGTTTGATAAATGGGATAAACTTTCGCAAATTATCCTTATTAACCGGTCATTTTACAAAGTTTAAAACTACATAATCTAAATGAAAAAAATCAGCCGTTAATTTGAATATTATTTTAGCTTTTATCACGTTTATCAAGCATGCTGTTAATTATACATAATTACTTGAAAATTATTTATAATTTCCAATTTACCAGTCCCTCTATTATTTTAGGCTGTTAAGAGATTAATATTGTTTTCATTTAAGGTAAGAAAAATCATTATAAAATAGAAAAATTAAATTTATTAAGCAAAGTAGATTTCATCATTATTGAAAATTGCCATCGTTTAACGAATCTTGAAAGGTGATGCATCACAAGGTTTTTTCGACCCTAATCTAACCTAAACCTAACTTTACCTAGCCTAGCCTAACCTACCCTCATTTTGAATAGGCTAGGTTAGGTGAAGTTAAGTTAGGTTAGGTTATATTAAGGTCGAAACAACTTTGGAATACCTCACCTTTACATGATCCCGTATAATTAAGCAGCGGAAACCTTTCGGTGACGCTGTAGCGCGTGTTCTACAGACCAGTGTTTTTCTTTAGCATGGATTCTAACAGGATATTGCTAGGTTTGGTTTTGGGTATAATTAGCTTTGGTTTAGGTTAGGTTTGTATTTAGTTTAGGCACTCAACAAGAAAGCATAAACTAGCCTAATCTAACCTAACCATTTTTTTTTATAATATGTAAGAGTACGACCAAATACTTCAAAATTCAATGTCAAAAATAAGTAAATGTTTAAGTCTTTTTAATTTTCAATTATAATATTTCATGATTTTAGTGAAGCAACATCATTTTTAACCAGTTAAGCGTCACTTCGTGAGCCGCGACTTCTCTCACGCCTTCACTTATTTTGCACAATTAGCGGTCATTAGACCTCAGGCAGTTTTTACGCTACATATTAGTTGTTTTCTTGTTCATTTATTTTTTTATTGTAGCATGTTATAATATCTAAAAAATAGGATAAAAAATACAAATAATATATTTATATTTTTAAGTTCCAAACTTTACATATTTGAAAAGATTACACATTTCCAATGGCCAAATATTACATATGTGAAAAGATTACAAAATTTATACATGATAAAAATTATAACTTTGTGCCATTATTTGAAGCACAATCTTTGCACCAGTATGAGCTTTCCTTTCTGATGTTATTTTTACAGCCTTGAGAGAGTGGTTTTTATTTGGATTAGGAGGACAATAATCAAGAAAATACTGGCCAAGTAGCCTGAAGGTTTCGCTGCAAGCTCTGGGGGTCTAGCTATTGATAAATAAGATAAGGAACAGGCCTTTGTTCTGCATATGTAGATATTAAGCTTTCTCTAAGCATAAGAATAAACACCCGTCTCACCATCTTGCAACCAATGCTTTTATATTTTATAAAAGCATTTAGGACACACATGTCTAACATATGCCTAAAATTTTTCTTAGAATATATTTTCATCCTGTTTCTTTCAGTTGAAAAATAACACAAAGGATTATCAGATATGTCAACACCTTTCTCTTTGAATTATAATCTACAATTGATTTGGCTTCACTATTTCCTTTCCTCGCCTCGACTTTACTTTCACCCTAGAATCATCATGAATCGTATTCAGCACATCTTTCTTATCCTTCCATTTCACTATCTGTGATTTCTTACGGTAAGTGCCTACTTTTTCACCTTTTTTTTCAATTTAGCTTCTTTTATTTTTCTTCGTATTCCTTCACTATTTATTCTCAAAGTTCCAATACAGTCAGTTTATTTATCAACGAGGCATCCGCTAAAAATTACACTGTGTAAGACGATTTTTGTCTCTGGGTAGCAACTGTTATTTTCTATTTGCTTGTGTCAATAATACATAAAAAACACTGTTATTTATTTCATACTTTGCTTTTGTGTCCAGGAAAATAATATTTATATTAAATTTACCTATTCTGTCTGAAAAGAAGTGGCGAATTTGAACTTTCATTTACATAAGGTAAAAACAAAACGACATGATACAAAAATAGCATTTATTTATTCTAGAATTACATAAGTGAGACAATTGAAATATTAGAAATGAGTAGTTTCCCGCGATTTACTCTCATACTGTAAATTACTTTAACGAATCAGCGCCCAAATGTATTCTCCCATCAGATTTGCATTATACGATCCTTGATAGCGGCGTTCAAAGTCCAGAAGATCATGGTAAAAGCGCTCGCCATGCTTATCGAAGTACGCTCCCATGTTCTCCTTAACTTTATCAAGATGAGCGTCAAGAATATGGACGTTCAGGGACATCCTGCAACCTATCTTGCCGTAGTTTCTCATCACGTTCTCAATAATCTCTACATAGTTTTCAGCAATGTGATTACAGAGGAAGCCCAGAACCACTGCGATAAAGCTGTCCCACACTGCTTTTTCAGTTCTAGTGAGCTTCTCGGGAAACTCATGGCACTCCATGATTTTTTTTTATTCGTGGCCGACGAAGACCCCGGTTTCCACCTTTGCCGCAGATAGCTTAGGAAAGAAATCTTAGAGATACTTGAAAGCTGCAGACTCCTTATCTAGAGCTCTGACGAATTGTTTCATAAGGCCCAAATTTAAGTGCAGAGGAGGAAACAGTACTTTTCGGGGGTCCAATAAAGGGTCCATATGACGTTGTTTCTCCCCACACTAAACTCGGTCCGTTCGGGCCAATCGCGCTGATGATAGTGTGCCACAATGTCCATGTTTTCCCAAAGGTAAAGATTAAAAGGAACTTGGTAAAACCACCTTAGAGACCCATCAAGAAGGCCACCATTTTGAAGTCTCCGATAACCTCCCAACCGTACTCTTCATATTTCAATGCATCTAGCAAGATCTTGACACTGCTGTATTCCTGTTTGAGCTGGTCTGAGTGAGCAAGGGGAAGAGATGGATACATGTTTTAGCTATGAAGCAGCACTGTTTTGAGGCTCCTGAACGAGCTGTTAATGAAGATGTGTCACTTGTTGCGATTACGGCGATTCAGATTGCCTCAAACAGACCGGTCACATTGTAAGAAAAGCAAAGCTCATCTTAAAGTGTAAAAAAGCTTGGAAAACACGCTTTTTCCGATGTGATATTTGCACACTGTCACCTAAAAAATCTCACTGCTTGAGTTTCGAAGTTAAAAGCTTGGGATTGGACTTTCTGATACCAAGATATCTGACAAGGTCGTCGAGATCTTTTTGGTTGAGGTAGCATAGGTTTCTCTCCTCAGTTGCACCTCTGTAATCTAGATCATTGACTTCATCCTCTTCTGAAGTGCTTGTTCCTTTCTAAAAACTGCACTCTATATTTGGAGGAATGGGTACCTGGAGGTCAGAACTGTGTGGTACTGGCGCAATAGATGACTGAAGGCCTGGATACATGATAACATAGGCACATATTTGACTGTTTGGCGTTTGGAAGGGTTCACAATGCAGAATAAACAATTGCTTGAGTGGCCAGTTGGTTCCCTCCAAATTCGTGGGATTGTGAAATCAATAGCTCTTTTTTCTCCTCTGCACCATCCTGTACAAAAACAAAATGATAACATAATACTTTTCACTTATTAGTGTTATTAGAAATGTTTATAAAAATCCAGTATCCAAATAAACAAAACACATTAAATATATATATATATATATATATATATATATATATATATATATATATACAGGGTGGGGCAGAGAGGACGGACGTTTTTGAAATGTCTATTACTCAACCCCAGGGGGAGGGAAATATGTCTGGCAGGTACCATTCTGCCCGTTATGTCTTAGCATTTTTTTTCCTTTCTTTTCAGGCGAACTCATGGCGCTGTGGACGATAGAGCATCGAGTGTTTGCCTACGACAGTTACGTGAATAATAACGAGTCTGTTACAGCAGTTCTGCGTGAATTCCGGCGCCACTTCAACATTCACCGAAATTAGGTTGTTCCGAACCGTAACAAAATCTTACGCTGGGTAATGCACTTCGTACATGAGGTGCACTAATGAATAGGAGATCAGTGTGGGCCCTACGAACGGTACGGACCCCAGAAAATGTGGAACATGTCAGACAAGCTTTGCTGCGGAGTCCGAATCGCTCTGCTCCTAGGCATTCCTCTGAACTTGGCATCGGTAATAGATTGGTAAGGCGTATTTTGCATGAAGACCTGCATTTCCACGTCTACAAATTGGTCAGTGGGCAACAGTTGCAACCAGAAGACTATGAACAGCGGCTTAAGTTCGCACGTCCGATGGAAACAATTTTTGAAACAAATGACAACCTCATTTTGTTAATGAGTGATGAAGCTCATTTTCATCTCAATGGCATGGTGAATCAACTGAACTGTCGTTATTGGGCTCTTCAAAATCCGAGAGAACTGCATGAAAGACCACTGCACAGCCCCAAAGTGACAGTATATTGTGCTGTTAGAAAAGCTGCCGTCATTGGTCCTTACCTTTTTGAAGACAATAATGGAAATGTTTTTATTGTGAACTCAGAGCGTTACATCGAGGTGCTAAACAACTCCTTTTTGCCTGAATTACTAAGAAAACGTATGCTCATCCGACGTGTGTGGTTTCAGGAGGATGGGGCGACGGCCCACACAGCCAGAGAATCAATGGACGTTTTTCGCCCTCTCTTCGGTGACAGCTTCATTTCCAGGTTTGCTGACACTTCTTGGTCCCATCGGTCCCCTGATTTGTCCATGTGTGATTATTTCTTGTGAGAAAACCTCAAAGCACGTATCTATGAGCATAAGCCCCGTACATTGGATGATTTGAAGTAAGCGATTCGTGTGGAAGTCGCCAAAAGCAACAGAGCAATGCTGGAAAATGGAAGCCAACTTCAAAGAACGCCTTCAGAAATGCATCAATGAAAACGGACACCACATGATGGATGTTGTTTTCCACATTTGATTTTCTCAAATGCTAATTTAATACGAACACATTGATGTCAATAAAATTTGTTTGAAGCTAAAGTTAATGATTTTGTGAATTTTTCCAAAACGTCCGTGATCACTGCCCCCACCTTTTGTATATATATATATATATATATATATATATATATATATATATATATATATATTACCTTCCAGAGTTCTTTTGCAGAGCTCGCAGATGAAATTAGGTGCCCAAGGTTTGTCTTGATCTCCGACTGGCATGCCGAAATATGCCTTGTAGGCCTCACATGTTTTCGCAGATCTCTCTACAGAGTACTTTTTCGCTCTTCTCTTAATAAATTCCCCGCAGACATAGCAAAATGCGTCTGTCAGATACTTACAACCTCTTTATGCTATGTGCGACGAATGCTTCTAACAATGACGAGTAACGATGTCTGCACTGTGTCGGCTAGAGTTAAACTGATCTATTGAGTAGACATTTTTTGTATTTATACAGTAATCTACGTGGCCAGAATGCTCTAGAAATTCTTCAAATATATAAAAAATTCTGGAAAATTCTAGAAAGCTCTACAGTTTATTTTTTACCAAATTAGTGCTTAATCCATGTAGAATGTAAGAGAACTGCCATTCCTGTTCAGGTCGCAAAAAACAAAATATAAGGTAAATAATAGCTATTATTACTGTATTACTCTTTCTATAACTTTTTAAATACAGTATATCATGTTTATATTATAACTGAAAAAAAACATAACCCTTGAAACTTTTGATCGGTTTTTACTATTTGAATCAAAATAATGTTATTTACAAGAAATGGGCTAATTTAAAAATTCGATGTCATAGCCACAAAATCAAAGTTTGGGGATTAAAATTGACCTTTTTATTTAATATAGCCACAAACAATTGGGAAATAAGACTTTTAACCCGAGGACAAGACAAAAGTAAAATTTAGTTACACAGTGTTATCAATATATAAACAATAGCTCTTCCCTTAAAGAGGGCCTATGAGAGTAAAAACAATCTTAGCAGACACGAGGAGATCCATATAGTTTATTACAATGTGCATATTGTGCGTCAATTCCTGCATAAATGAAAAAGTCCCAAATGTACCCGCTGCTATTTTCACAAAGTTCTTAAAATTTAATTAAAACCGTTTTTCAGTTAGTTGTTATCGACTGTAGCCATGATAGGTTTCCATTCCACCCTAACATTCATCAATAGTAATATATTTGTCTAGTATATAATTGTTTATGAACTTTTTCAAGATGAGATCAGTGAATAGTTTGATCTTTGCTAATTTTCTTCCAGGTCCATTGGTAATGGTACTATCATCAACCAAATGTAAAAACTTTTGAATCAAATCAAATCCGCGCCCACTCTTCTTTTTTTAAAGAGAAGCAACACGTTCACGTCTCGAGAAATATATAGAATTCTTTGACATGGAACTAATACCCTGCAAATTCATTCGACCTATGAAAACCTTTATAACACTAGTACTAGTATCGTAACATTTCTGTACTTGTGAAAGTTTAGGCAGTTTCTACATTCTCAATTACCTTGTCATTAAAAAACTCCGGTGCATCTTCCTTATTCTCGACAGTAAACTTGATCCCATTAAGTGAACGGAAAGTAAAGCAATGTCATCATTAGAGCTATCGGTATCTTCATCATCATCAGCAGCAGCAGCAGCATCATCATCATTATCATCAGTAACTCTATAATTTAAGAAAGGGATTTTTTTGAGTATTTGAATAATTATTTCATCTTAGTTTGATTATGACTTATGTTTTTTATCAAAGTTATTTCTAATAATTCTTTTATAATATCAAAAAACAAAATAATGAAGTTCAGAAATAAATATAAGTATCGAAATTTTGTGATTTTTTATAAAACCAAAGAATTACAAATGGTGAAGTTCAGAAAATTTATTTTTATATATCTTCTTCTTCTATAACTATATTTTAGCAACGTGATATTTTGAAAGGGAGGAAATTTAGTTTATTTCTTTTTTAAAATGTTAGAATTGGCGAAGTTCAGAAATTTTTTAAAATTTCAACCATAGGTGCTTCTTTTGAGATTTTAAATTTTAATCTTAGTGTCGAAGCCATTGCCTGGTTTTTAGATAATTCTCTTTAACTGAAGTCTGAACTGCTACTTTCTTCCTCCAAGTCATTGTCAATATTGTTCTCTTCATCAAAAGATATTTCATCTTGCAAGAGACTTCTCATTTGCTTTGGTGTGCTCATTATAGCAAGGGATGAAAGAAACATAAAAATGTCCTTCATTCATGAATGCTGGTAGCCCTCTGTTTAATTGTTCAGACTCCTGACTTCCGTTCACATTCCCCTCGGAACAAAAGTTGCTAGTTATTTATATAATAATAAAGATCAAAGTGTTGTCAGATGATGTTCGTACAATTTCTATACGAGAAAACGAGATTTTCCCGGAGAAAGCACTCACAGGTTAAAGCAGATTTTAAAAAGTCTAAACTTTTTAATCAAAAATGACTAATCTAATTTTTTATGTTTACCCGAATACAGATATGTACAAAGGTAGGACACACGTTAAAGCGGCACCAACCTTTCTTTAAGAAATGATGAAATACATGATTTGCTATCCTCCTTTTACACCTCCTTTATATCAGAGTAAACTTTGCCTATAGGGGATGTTGCAATGACTTTAATAAATGGTAATCGCAGTTGAAAGGTCCGGTGAAGATTGAAAAAATCTCCCAACAACTTAATAATTTTTTTCTAGGGGTCAACCATGCCGCATGTGGGAATGCATTGCCATGAAGGACAAGGCCACCCTTTTGGTTGACCAATGCAGGACGTTTTTGTTCGAGAGCTCTATTTAAACGGTTCAATGGTCTTACATAGAGGCTTGCAATAACTGTTTGCTTAGGAATGAGGAGCTCATAATGAATATCTCCCTTTTAGTGATCACATCTAGGAGTAGGAATAATGGGTTTGTATCTTCAATCAGACATTGATTTTTGCAAATACTATTGAGGGAAATAACCCGATTTATATCTCCCGTAACAATTCTCTACAGATGTGGCTCACTGGAATTTCGAAGTGAAGCAATATTTACACCTTGTGAACGTAGTTCTTTAGACAGTACATGAGCCATGTTTAAGAACTGGTTCATGAATGACATTTAACACGTTCCCATTTTACATATATCTTGTCAAAGATTATGTTCCACACTAGCCTCATGATCATCAAGATCAATTACAGTTCGGTAGTCTGCACCTTGGGAATCTTCTACTCCGAAATCATCACAACGTAATTTTTTTAACCTAGGCTGGCATTCAAGAAAATTCAAAATATTTCCATTTACTTCTATAATGTTCTTTCACTTCTAATTTGACACCATTTCCTTTACTTCTATTCATATAATTAATAATATAGTTAATGTGTTAAACTTAGTGCCTTCAATAATGAAAGGTTCTATCAAAATATAGCTGAAAGAAAGACCTAGACCTTACTAGCTCAAAATGGCATACGCATTGCTAATATAGCTTATATAAAGACTCGATATTACTACAAGATAAGAAGGTTAGATAATAGCTTTAAATAAACCTCTACGCATAACTGAAGGTTAAAAACAGCCTAGGTATTTAGTACATTTATCTCTAAAGATTTTGCAGCAAATTTAGAATAGAAACAACTCAATAAAGCATTTGATATGCCTTAAAAATACATTAATTTCATGAGAACCTAATATTTTAGGACATCCGTCAAATTTGGTCTCTGAATCATGTTTATTTGTTTGCCCCAATCATTCCATTTTGTCTCTGTATTGCTGGTGGAAGATATTTTAAATTTCCCCCTCATTCGAATGAACAGAAACGATGGAATAACGACTACCGAGGTTTCTCTATCAGCGCTCTTTCCATCCCAATGTTTTTCCTTCCACTGTTTTATTCCTTAAGTGCCATTTCCCTGATTTATCGACATGTTTAATCTGAAATTTTCAACCCTAACACAGAGGAGGAGAGATCCAAGGCAGACGTGTTTGGGGAGATTCGCCTTCCCTTGAAGACCTTGATTCCACACGAGTCCCGCAAATTTACGAAGAACTTGGAGCAGAAAGTTAACGTAAGTGCCAAAGAGCATGATTTGAAGGAGATAGAACCCCGCTGGTTTATTTTGAACAAATATAAGAAAGTTTTAATGAGTGAGGTCAGTTTAAAGAGGAAAAAATGAGGGAAAGATAGAAATATGGAGGAAAAATGTGGAAGAATAAGGGACGTTAATCAAGGTTAGGGTGACAGAGATGGTGAAGAAAAATCCTCACTGAGTCCAAAAGGATGAATTATAAACCACTTTAAACAAGTTGGTACAAAGCACAAGTACAAACTTAAACGATCCTTAAGGGCCTTCAACTACTCACCAAATAAGTACTTATTAAACCACTTATTATCGAGAAATCAATTATTGGCATCAATTAAAAATGTGTTGCCCAGTAAAGATTACAGACTGTCCATTCTGGTTATTATGATCCTTTTTCGCTTTTACGTGATATCGCCATAGTATCATTAACCCTGCTAACCAGGCAGCTAGTCACGCAGTTTTAGTCATGAATTCTTCTTCTTGTCGTAAATATTCACAGTCTCTTCTACTGGTAAAAAAGTTACCTATAAAATAGATCAGTAACATTATTTCTGGACTTTAATTGTTAATAACAAAGACAAAATAGAATAAGCAGCGGCTTAGCTGTTACTGTTTGGACACACTTAATATACATAGCAATAAATACTCATTTTCGGCTTGATACTGAATGTATAGAAGGTCTTCTATTATATTGCAAGTCTTAAAGTAACTAGTTAAATCGGGTCTTCGATGTTGATAAATTGAGTCTCGAGTTATAGGGCGCGAGAGTTAATAGAGGCACTGAAATTTCTAGTGGTAGAATTTGGTGTAGAGGGGATTTCGCTTGACCGAGGCTTGAGATTAGGTAGGCTGGGCTTAAAGGGTCGAGGTGGATTACCTGTAACAAGGAAATCACAAACGGAGGAATCTCGGACGTTTTATTAAGGCGTAGAACTCGGGTAGCTTTGGCGTAAGAAGGATTCGAGACGGGCGTGTAGTGCGTTTAATCGGCCCTATTACTCCAGTGACGTCTCTCTGACTGACTAGCTCTGTCTGACTCCTGATTGAATTGGCCTCTTTCTGACTGACTGACTTACTCTCTCTTACATTACTGACTTCTGACTTTGAGTATGTGAATATATATTAGCGTCAGAAACAATGGGCAAGGCCTATTATTATCCAATGATGTTTAGATGGAGCCAATTCTACTCCCTGTTAATTCGTGTCCATGGCCAGATAGAGATTTATTTCAGGTCAAAATCACAAAGAGGCAACTTAAGTTTCACAGTTTTTTGCTAGGAAACAATGACCACTGCTATCGTGTTTTCAGTTCTGCACCTGCATCCTAAGCTTGCCCAAACAGCCGACCTTCCATCGCGGCTGTGGGAACCACTTTTTTATGTGTTTCTGTACATGTGCATATGTTTGCTGCCGTGTGAATGTCTCGAATTCATTCATTCTTCTCACCTCGAGCAAAATACATATATTTTTTATATTCTTGTTTTCTTAACACATGTCCATTTTTACTATAAGAGCTTCGCTCTATTCTAGATCGTTAGAGAACCAAATTTAAATCTATAACTACATTAAGAGATGCATTAAGTCAATACGACAAAGACACAACATGCTCACCCAAATGTAAATGGTTCCAAATGAACACGTTCGACGAGGGGATAAAACCTCTTACTGGTTGCCGATTGCCAGAACACTGCAACGAACGATGTATTCAGGAATGAACGAAAGAAAATGTAGCTGTAAAGCTTGATTTTATCATGTATTTAACCATTTGCCCTATGCCTAAAGGATTTTTCTCGATATTTTAAAGTAAATATGTACAAAAAACATGGAAATTTAGGAATATGTATGGTATAGTTAAAATAATTAGTAATAATCTGAGTAATTGCAAATAAATGCCAGTACTCAAATGTTCTACTTTGACGAGCCTACCACTATTGCTCAAAAGCTAAAATCGCAATATTCTAAATCTCGATGAAAATATAATTATTTTAAAGAAAAAATAACCTATCGAACTATACAAGAGGTAGGCTTATGCTCACGTGTCATTACAGTGGTATGCGCTCTTTTCAGCGTCTAACAAATAATAGTTGATTTTAGGCTAGTTTTTCGCGTTGAATCCGAAAAGCATGCTCATTTTAACTAATCAGAGCAAGGTTTTGAGATGTAAGCAAATGCCAGAAATTTCTATATTCCGATCTATTTGTATACTTTAAACTGATTTATAAACAGAAAGTTGACAGAATGTTCTAATTGATGCTATGAAGAGGACAACACACGAAAAAAACTACTCATGTATGAATGGTCTCTTCAGGGAATTCCGATTGTGCCTAGCAGACACCAAATCCCTTTACCTCTCCTAGCAGTAGTCAGCCAGAAAGTTGACATACCAACGCCATTGGTAGCGTTCCTCCATCACAGAGATATCTTGATGAAAGCGCTCACCGTGTTCTTCACCGAAGTTTCCACAATTCTCTGGAAAATATTCTAGGTAGAACCGAAGGACGTGCATTTTTTCTGACATGTGCGCACCAAGTTTGAGAGAATTTTTCCCTAACTCAGCAACCTCCTTTTCATACTGGGGACTTCTGTTGTTATCAAGGAAGTTTGCAATGACTAACTTAAGGGAAAACTAGGCAGATAGTACAGCAGGATTCAGTGCTTCAAGACTATCAAATAGTTTTTCCATACAGACTCGTGAAAACCTCTGAGGGAGGAAAGCAAATCATCTACCTTTCCTGTCCATTTCCTTGATAAAGTTCTTCATCAAACCTAGTTTGATGTGCATGAGTGGAAACAATATCTTGCTCAGTTTAACCAGAGGGTCGGACAGAAGGTAGTGTGAACCGGGTTATAATCCTTGTTTTGACGGCCATTCTTGTCTGGCCCAATGCTGGTCGTCATCCCGTTTGTCTCACAAGCACATAAAACATGTATACTTTATGTACTCACCTTGAAGGCCGAGAATGAGTCCAACAACTTTAAGATTTCCACATTACAGCTAATTGTGTTCTTGCTAGTTGAGAGTAGACAACAGACGGTCCATGCTGTTGCAGGTTTCTTTCATTGCAGTTAGGTGTCTAATAGGGATCGATTAAACTTATTGATGTTATTAAGAAGAACTGCATTGAGACTTCTGTTAAATGAGTCAATTAAAATTCTTGATTTGTTAGCATCATACTTCAGGCCCATTAAGTTGAGCAGGTCAGCTATGTTGTTAGAGTAGACCAGTAAAAAGGATTCCTCAAACGTGAAAAATATCCTAAATTCTTTCTCGCGGTCCCGATAACAATAGAATGTTGTCTCTGGTGCCGCATACATCTCTCTCAAAGACGTGAACCAAATAGCTGAGCAGATTCTTTGGAAAAGTTCAGGTCTCGTGTCAGGGCGTTGAGTTCGGCTTGCGTAAATAAATGGCACCAGTTTCTCTCCCTCTTCTGGCTCCTATGTATCAAACTCAGCTGTATCGGTAGTGACACTAGTCTCTAAATAAGAGCTGGAACCCATGGTAAAATCAGGTCAAGACGTCGAGGATAGGGGCCATGTGGGACTGGTTTTATAGCAGAAGGAACAGTGGAGTATTGAACATTGTGTTTGTTTTTGCGATTGATACCTTTCAAATTTGTCATGCACAAGTGGCAGTTGGCGACGTGATCTTTGCTTTCTCTGCACACTATTAGGACACCAATTGGCATACTCTTCCTTTTCTCATTACTCCAACCAGGTAAATTATCCACATATGCTTTACAACCAATATTCAGAGTAAATGGTTTATCCTGGCCCCCTAGTTTCAATCCAAATTAAGCATGATATGCCTATTTTAAAAAATCCGTGATTTTTGCTTGACTGTCTAGAAAGGCGACATGTCTGCATATGTAACAAAACCTATTCGGACGATTCTTACAGGTACGATCCATTGTAATGCAAATCTAGACAAGAAAAGATTAATAAAATAGGTTATGTATGTGACAAAACAAAAGAAATAAACGGTTGGATGATAGCGCAATTTTTCAAAATACGTTCTAATATAAATCGAGCATATCTTAAAAACCAGACCTGACCAAAGATAACTAATTATATTCTTAAATTCAGTATGCAAATATGATTCTAAATTTGTGAAAAACCTTTTAGAAAAAGATTTGAAATGCAGGCCAGTGTTATACACAGGACAGGTCATCAGGTACTCCAGGCGAAAATGTGGACCACCCCCACAACGACAACAGTACAAGTTTACCCACTGTTCCCACAATTATAGCTCAGGTCAGGCTTACTGCTTTACTGTTTACTTTTTAATTAAATGTACAGTCCAACTGCGTAGAATGGAAACGCTCTTACAAATACATATGTAACACTCAGAAATGAGAGTGGAAACTCCACAAAGACTTAAAATTAAATAACCATAATACAATAATAACACTTTGGAGTTTAGTGCAACAACCCTGACTAGGAGAAAACAAAACATAACAATATTGCACATCCAAAAATATGTAAAACAGTGCAATCAAAAAATTAAAACACTAAAAAGAATACATACCAATACACTAATTAGAAATATAATAAAATAAAGAACACTTCTAAGTTTAGTGCAAAATCCCTGGCTGGAAAAAAAACAAATACTGCGATTCAAAAACAATGCAAAAAATGCGATAAATAAAAGCACACCCTAAATTATACACACCATTATAATAATTAGAAATAAAATAAATAACACTTCCAAGTATAGTGCAAGAGTCCTTGCTGGGAAAACGAAGTTGTGCAAATACATAAACTTCTCTCTATATTCCAAAATGGTAATGCAATAGACTTTACTTCTGTGAACAAATAAAACCAACATAGCAATCTAAAGATATAAAATAACAATACCCCTTTCTTCAATGTTTTTGTTTAAAACGTGACACATCTTGACTTACGAGCAGCAAAAGCATCTATAGTTTCATCATATGAAACCTGTCCGGACATTTTCTGATTAATACTCATAATTGCAAGTCCATTAAGGCGCTCTTGTGACATTGTAGACCTTAAATAATTTTTAATCAGCTTAATCTCAGAAAAGCTTCGCCCTGCGATGCCACAGTCACAAGGGTAGTGACAGCAATTCTCAATGCCAACCACATGTTTAGATACACCTCTTTCGGATCTTTCTCATCCAGAAAAACTAGAAGTTCAAATGTTGTCATCTTTTGTTTTGGCCATTGTGGAAAATAATGCATCTTCACAATCAGTTCCTCGTCATTCAAGTCATCCTGATCTCTAGATGTGAGAGTCATATACAAACCTATGGCCTGCTTTTCAAGCTCACTAACTGGCAGACCGGGGAAGTTGTTGAGAACACTAAACTTCTCAAATTTACTCATAATTTTAGTTCTCTCTCTCAGTGATGAAATGTCCACATCCATAACTGCATTAAAAAATAAAACCTCCATTTTCTTCAAAGCATCAGCCAGAGGCTCATCAGGAGCCTCGTGGGAGAACTTTCGTTTAGCAGTACTGAGTCTTTTCTGGGCTGCAGCAAAGTCAGTGTTTCTGTAACTACCAATGGAAGCTTCAGCTTTTTTGAGGGGGTCAACAGCTATATCCAGGTGCAAATTAAAAACCGGTATGTTTTAACCTCTCTGCTAAAGATTGTGCTTCAATCTTTATGGCTGGATCTGCAGTGCTCTCTCTGACCTCTAAAAGGGCATTTCTCACATTTGTAGCCTGGAATCTTACAGCCGCCACACTATTGATTCGACTCTTCCATCGTGTGTCTGCTCAGGATTTTAAAGTTGTCGTCACATGTTTTTTTTTAATGGACCACTTTTGAGTGGACAAAATAGAGATTAAAAAGTTTCTGCAGGTAGCCAAAATAGGCAGTTGCATCTCCAGAGGTCTTTGTTGCATCAGATATTAGTAGATTAACAGTGTGTGCTCCACATGGCACAAATAAAGCTCCTGGGTTAATGTGAAGAAATCTGGCTTGGACTCCCTTGTTCTCTTCCTTCATGTTTGCTCCATTGTCATAAGATTGCTCTCTACAGTCTTCAAGTGGGATCTTTTTTAGGATGAGTGCTGAGACGCTTTCTCCTCTTGTTTTTTCCGCCTCAAAGAATCTCAAGAAATGTTCCTTAATTTGTGGACTGCCACAACTGCAACAATTTTAATTATCCCTGATAATTGCTCTATGTGACTCAAGTCTGAAGTGCAGTCTAAAATGTTTGAAAAGTATTTGGACTGCATAATTTTCCACGCAATTGACTCTATAATCCTTTCACTTATGTAGTCAATCAGTTTATTTTGAATGGTCTTTCCGAGGTAGGATGCATGATTGGCACCTTCTTCCACCTTATCAACATGCTTCTTGGGCACAAGGTCAAACTGAGCAATGAGCTATACTTTTTTTTAAATAAATCCATTATTGGGTTGGCTAAGTGTGTCTGTGTACACCCTAAGAGCAATATTTCGTTCTGCCCGTGACTGAATAATTGCCACGAAGCTGGTAAGAACTTTTCGACACCTTCCCCTTTCATTATTTATTAGAACCAGTTCAACTTTGTCAAATGTTTGTTCCTTTTTAATACGACTCTCAAGCTTTTTCCATGACCCCATGCTCTTTGTATGTTCAGGACTGTTCTCATTCATTGTGAGTGTCACTGCAGTTTTCCCAGTCATTAAAACTATGCCTACTTAGTTTAATCGTTGCTGGGAAAAGAGCTTGCAACAGAAACAGTATAAACTATCTTTTTTCAATACATCAGCCATATTATTTTGATTTTATCCCCATTCACTAATTGTGTGTAGAAGTAGAGGTGATGGCAACTCCTTTCATCTTGTTTTGGGCGGAACATGGTCTGATTTTATTACATATGGCCCTCGACCTACTAACTCAGTACTATATGGATTAGACAGGTAGGGTTACCAGTCAGTGAGATCAATGGGAGCTGCTGTAACAGACTCACATACACCTGTTGAAGTTGATGATGAAGTATCTTCAGGCTGGTGGACTATAACATTGAGTCTGCTGGTGCTGGGTCCTTCTTCTGTAAGAGAATCAAACATACACAACAACCTATGAAGGAATCTATATAAGACATAAATATAATGGTTTCAGTTCAATCACAAGACACAAAATTTAAGCTTTTTACTGTGCTTCAATCGCTCATTACATATCGATGATTGCATATAAAATTAATAAGTAAACAGGGTAGGATATAATAGGTTACTGTGGCTACTGATGGCAGTAGTAGATTTATAATAACTATAACAAACTGCTAGCATTGGCATAATTGTTTGTTTCAAGGCATTAAATAAAGATAAAAATGATCATAAAAACTAGTGCATTATCTTAGTTGCAACTTTAAGTTATTTAATATCTTGTTTTCACCAATAAAAGACTTTAAAGCATACATCGAAATGCCGACAAAGTGGAAACTGCCAATAAAATGGACATGTTGTTTGTTTAAGTGATCAAAATGTGTGTAAGTATTTAATAATATATTTAATAATAATAATTGTTTGGTTCTACTTACTACACAAAATCTAATACTGTCATATTGACCTGGATCAACAGTTTGAAGCTGTGTCTCACCTGTTAGTGTTCTGCTGCTTGGCTAGTTGCTGATATGCAAAACACAAATCACAATCAATGACATTGTATTTATGAAGTGCTTTTCATATGTAAGTTATAACACAAACTTATCAAAATCATTCAGTCACGCCATTCCAAACACTGAGCTTACCACTCATAAATACGGACAGGTAATCTGTCTGTGTACAGCCGTCTTCATGACATTTCTGGATTGTTCAGTTTGTGTTCTTCATATATAGCTTAATACTACCGATACAAATATTATTTAGCCTATATAATAATAATTGTTACATAAAATACATATAATAAAAATTAAGTAATAGTACTGCAGTTCTAATCCTTAATTGATAAAACTTACATTTTTTATCACTGTCACTCAGGGCCTCAGGTGAAGAAGACAGCGAGACTGAGGCCTCCTCTGTAGCAGCTTCTACAGGTGCAAATATTTTCTCAGAGCATCTAAACAAAAAATATACATGCACATTAATTTATAGTAGTACTAATAGCACTAAATTTTAGTTTGCAACCCTTACAAAACATACAAATGCATGTCTGCATTGCAATTAGAGAATTATGACGTCGTGATGTACTCAACATAAGTTCATGTAATAACTTATAACATGTAAAGTTAACTCTGACATGCATGCATATTGCATAATAAAAATGGTGGTACTTATTATCGAAATTAATTGTTCCAGTAGCATTTACCTTAATGTCCAAATGAAAAGTCAACCAAAGCTGTCGCTAGTTAAAGGATAATTAACACACACACATACCTCTACTTTGGGTCCGTTTTCCCTCTTCTTCCTTTCTTCGCTTTTTGTAAGCTCCACCTGACACCTTGGGCTGCCTTTATATTGCAAAAGGTTAAGAAATCACTTGTTGACAGTGACACTGAAACACGACGACATCCATTACCATCCTCAAGGAAACTGCTGGGATGAGCTACCCATCCCCACCTCACCCTTGCACTGTAAACATAATAGCGTGAGGCGGCGGCGGCAACAGCAGGTCTTGAGAAGGCGCCAGGAGGTCAACATCACAGAATAGATTATCATAGATTTATATATTTTTAATTTTTATTTTATTTCTTTATGATTTAAGAGAAAACAAATGGCATATAAACTAGGCGTGAATACAGTATGTATTTAGTTTTTGTTATATACAAAATCAATTTTTGCGGAAAGTTCAGGCTTGAGTCCAACTATACAACTATTTGGCGCATTTATAAGTATACATCTCCGGTAAATAGAAATCGAAACAAGAAATTAGCTTATAAGAGTGGCACACTATACAATCGGCAAGCACATGGCTGCGAATATGTTTTAGGAAATTAAAAATAAAAAGGGATAATAAAGGTTGTATTATTCAGGGAGTAGTTTCATTCAGGATATTTACTGCATATAGAAATCAATACAAGAAGTAGGATTATGGGTTGTCGCACAATACAAGGATTAAACGCATGTATTACTATATACGCAAAATAGAGTTCTATACAAGTGGTAGGATTATAAGGGTGTCTCCGCATACAGTAAGTATGCTCACGCATGAGTATCTAAGGTATATACAAATCAATGCAAGTAGTAGGCTTATATTGGTTTTACACTATATAAGGGTATGTTCTGGCATGGGTTTATAATGTAAAAAGAAATCAATATAAGAATAGGTTTATAGTCGTGTCGCACTATACAAGAATTTTGTTCATGCCCGAGTATATACGGTAAATAGAAATTAATACGCAAAGTAGGCTTATATGGTGATCGGACTATACAGCGAGTAGTCTCATCCACCAGTATATTTGATAAATATAAATCAGGTAGGCATATATATGAGCTCCATTGTGCAATAACTGGGCTCATCCATGAGTATACGAGGTATAGATATCTATTCAATAAATAGGCTCATGCACAAGTATTTACGGCAAATACAAATCACTATATGTCGTTGGCTTATACACTATTCGCACTATACCAAAAGATTTTGAAGCGCAGATATATACGCCAAATAGAAATTCATACAAAAAGTAGGCTTAGGTACGAGTCGCTGTATACAAGTAGGCTTTATGCTCAAGCCGCTGTATACAAGTAGGCTTTATGCTCGAGCCGCGCTTATGCAAAAAGTAAGCTCATGAACGCATTTATAACTAAAATAGAATTCATTTAAAACACCATCATATCCAACGGCCAAGATCAACGGACCGTAAAATTCTCAATCGAGCAGCCGAGTGATTGTGTCGGAGGATTAATGTCACAATACTGTAAGTGAACACGTTTTGCCTGCACATTGTGGTTCAGATCCATGTTAATCCCTTAGTAGTATGACTGCCGAAGTCCACTTGGTGGTCTCCTACTATACTTCCTTCCTCGCTGTCTTATCCTGAAACTTGCTTGTTTCCTTCCCTTCATTCTCACTCCTACCCTATGTACCTATAGGGCCTAAAGCCTACTTAAGCTTTGAATAGTGAGGCTGCACAAGAGTACAAAGGAGTAATGGATCTCGCCTCTCCTCCATCCTCCTTGGTGTTACTCTTATGAAGGCCAAGGGGCAGGAGAAGGGGTTTGAGGATCTGTTCTTTGTCTCTGACTTTTCATTTCATTTCATTTCATTGCCTGTCACTCACGATTAGGTTCCACTCGTCGACTAAAGGCATCTTAATGTTAGGTGCAAATATGGGATTCCTTTGATATCGACAGCCTTCAATATTTTCAAATAAAGTGTGATTTTATGCTCGCTGAACGTCGCAATGGCTCTACAAAAAGTGAAAGAAGCCAATGAAAACTTCGAAAGAGAAGGAATTGTCCCTTAGGAAGGTGTGAAAAATTAGGTCATTCTTTGGGCAAGAACAGTGTTACTGGTGATGGTTGTGGTGAAATAATACTCACTTAACTTTTCGATTAAGTGTACCGAGAGGTGAAACACTTCATTGCGGAACTGGTACAACTAGGGAGACTTTTCGTCCTCCCCTTCTCGCATTCATGCTACAAGGTTGCTCCACCTTTTGGTTATTCGCACCCTCTTGCCTGCATTTTCCCCTCCACTTACTTTATCTCCCTCCTTACCAAACTCTTTTTCAAAATCATTGTACTGGAAACACTTTCGCTGTTTTTAACTTTTCCTAACAACAAAAAAATTATGGTTAAATTATTCCTGGAGAATACATTAGAAATCTTCACTTTCTTTCCTTACACCATGTTTATCATGCTACCACCCACTAGCCGATGGAAGCAACGTTTGCCACCATAGACAGTGAAGATACATGGGATATGGTGAATCAACACATCAGAACTCAATTCCTGTCGATTTATCTCCCCATGATTCGTTTCTCCCATTATCTGTATTCCGGCCACTGAAAATGGCACCAGAATGTAGACGATGGCAAAACCACAAGTATATAACATGTTCTGAAAAAATGTCTACTCTATCACCGAAGAAGAAAATGAAGAGTTCTACGAGGAATTCGAGGACAATCTGACTGACGATCTAAATCAGATAATACACCGCACGCATCCACACCACTACGCGAACATGGAAAGAGAGATAGTTGAACATGGTCGTCCAATAACAACGGAGGACGTCATGGTCATTGTAAAAACCTTTGAACAAAAGCCACAAGGATGGACGGGCATCACCAAAAACAACCTAGTGAATTCCCCACAACAGATAATTCAGTCGATCACTAACATCTTCAATGCTTCTCTGAACACGAGTTATTTCCCCGACGGTCTAAAGTTGGCCAATTTCATGTTTATACCCAGCGCTGGTAAGACCACAGATCAACTGAAAAATTACAAGCCAATCTCTCTTCTTGAATTCGTGGGTAAAATATACGAAAAGCTCCTAACTAACCGGCTTAGTGTTTCACAGGACCCGAATTTAAACTCGAGGCGGGAGTTCCACAAGGCTGCTGTATAAGTGCATTACTATACCTTGTGTACACAATAGACCTTCCGATTCCGATACGGGATTACACGATGTATCTGGAGTTTGCAGAGAACATCACTCAAATCGTCCCTAGTTCCTACAGGAACGCAGGAGTACAATCAAAAGAGATAGCTTCCGAAATCAACAATGTAGACAGATATGAGAAGTGAAAGATAAAAACTAACCCCTAGAAATTCCAGATAATCCCACTGAAACGTCGGAAGCTAGACAATGTCATCGTCAAGGACGACCTCTACCCGTACTCAGAAGAGGATAAAATCCTGGGTTTACGTATCATCAATTCTGGATACAAAGCCCGCGTCAACACTTTAGTCTCCCGAGCCAAAAAGAAACTACAGAAACTACAGGTTCGAGCTCTTAACGAGCTAAATAAGAGGAAACTATACACTGCCTCTGTACGTTACGTCTTAGTGTACCCGGCAGTGGTAACACAAATGGCCAGTTGTACCTCTCTCAGGACGATGCAGATCGGGCAAAATAAGGCCACCCTGGTAATAGCTGGTGCAAGAAAAAACGACCGTATTAGGCAAACAGTCCTGCACACGAGAGGAGCCTGAAGCCAATTAATATGGAAATCAAAAGGCTAGGGAGAAAAACAAGGTAAAAGCTGGAAAGAGCAATCATCCCTACACTTGAAAACGATAACATCATAATACCACAACAGGGGCAACACAAGGTTAACGGAATATCAAAGCGGAAGAATAGGCTAGAGAGACGATTTATTCAATCTATAAATGACCGAATTAGACGGAATACAAAATCAAGACGAGAAACAACCCGAAAAAGTAAAAAAAACAAAAATTGCAATACAAACAAAAACAAATAGGTAAAGTGGCGAAGTGCCCACAACAAATAAAAATAAAGTAAAGAAAACTCAGAACAATTACAAAACCAAACAAAAGATAAACAACAAAAGAGGCGAAGTGACAAGAAAAGGAAAAAGAAATAAAACAAAAACTAGACAAAAATAAAAATAGTCAAAAGAGGCGGAATGAACACGAAAATGAAATAAATAGAGGAAAAAATAAGGATAGCATATAAATTTACTTGAAAGATTTGAAAGCCACGACGGGGGATTAAATTAAATAAAACAAAAATATATATATATATATATATATATATATATATATATATATATATATATATATAAGGCTCTGTCGGTCAACATCGCCAACAGTGGAAACACTGGAGGCAACGTAGGAAAAATGAGAAAATGAAGAATACAGAGGAAGAAGGAAGGCGATGCCCTCAGAACCAGGATGACCGAAACTCTTACAATTGTTTCACCCTTATCACACCTACTACACATTTCCTTACTTATTTCATAAAGTATCAAGTATCACAACTTAACCTTATCCAGTGACCACTTAGTGAAGGTTTGAAATTGGAGGGAAAGCAATTCCCCCAAACCTGTCTTGCCTTTCCAAATAAGGCAGCTCCCTTTGCGGCATTTATTATGTTCCACAAAGTTCGTCTAATTTCATAAGAAGTGTTTAGTCTACCAAACCGGGCCCCAGAAAGGATGAATGAACTAAAGCTGGTCGGCGAGCAGCCTGCAAATGAGTCGTGGACCAAGAAAATGTGTAAGAAGAGAGTTGTGAATAAATTATCTAATTTAGGGTAAACTAGAAATGTCTAGAAGTAATAAAACCTAGAAACTCTCAATCTATTTTGAGCAGTGCGGAGGAGCGAGGTGGTCAGGGAAATAGGTCGTGCTAGGAGGCTAAGAGGATTATTTTATACATTAACGCCACCCACTAATTTTATTTGCGCAGGGTCCCCCGACCAGTTAATAAAACCACCATAACGATTAAAATAACAATCACTAACATACCCGAAGAGACCAAGAGCTGTCTCCCATTGGGGCGGAGGGAGGTGGGGGTATGTCTTTGTCATTAGCAAGGGGATTAGGAGAGTATGGAGAGTGGTGCGTTTTGTGTCTAGGCGAAGGAAAGATGTGAGAGTAGTGTTGTAAATCAGCTATGTGCATGCTTACTTATGCGGCTGAATCAACCTGCGCACGGAAGACTGCAATCCGCGATCCCCGGGATTCAAATCCAGTAACCGAGTTTTGAAAACCCACTCCCTTGTCTTCAAGGCCACGAGGAAACATCTTAAAGATGATTCTCAAGAGAGTGAAGAAAGGAAATGGCGCAAAAAGTAAACAAAGGGGCAAAACAGAGAAGATGCGAGGCAGTGATCAGGAGGGCTTGAATAAACCACATTAACAATAAAACCATAAACTATTTCGTTGGGGTTTATGTGAGAAAGATTTTGATGGGGAGGAGAAGAAAATGGATGGCCACAAGAATCATGGTAGATGCGGTCAATCTCACCGAGTCCCACTGGTGCCATTGTGTTTAATCTTGACTCGTCACCTTGCGTTCAATTTCTCGTCTTCCTATGGTATTCAATCTAGATAAAGTCGTACTGGAGCGTTCAAGCTCATCTCGTCCCATTTCGTTCAATCTCAGCTCGCCCCATTGCGTTCAATCTCACCTCATTTCATTTCGATTATCTCACCTCGTCCCATTGCGTTCAATCTCACGTCGTCCCATTTCGTGCAATCTCACTTCGTCCCATTTCTTCCAATCGCCCCTCGTGCCATTGCGGTCAATCTCACGTAGTCCAATTGCGTTCAATCTCACCTCGTCAAATTGCGTTCAATCTCACCTCCTCCCTTTGCGTTCAATCTCACCTCGTCTAATTGAGTTCAAACTCATATCATCCTATTGCATTCAATCACACCTCGTCCCATTGCGTTCAATCTCATCTCGTACCATTGCGTTAAATCTCATCTCAGACCACTGCATTCAATCTCACCATGGACCATATCGTCCAATCTCCTGGGTGGCATTGCGTTAAAACTTAGGTCATCCCACCTCCGTTCAATCTCACGTCGTTCGTTGCATTCAATCTCACCTGAACCATTGTGTTCAATCTCACCTCTTCCCAGTGCATTCAATCTTATTTCTTCCCATTACGTTTAATCTGATCTCCTCCAATTCCATTCAATCTCACCTCACTCCCATTGCGTTCAATCTTACTTCGTCGCATTCCGGTCAATCTCAAGTCGTCTCATTGCGTTGAATCTCACGTCGTCACATTGCGTTCAATCTCACCGCTTCCCATTCTGTTCAAATTCACCTCGTTCATTTGCGTTCAATCTCACCTCATCTGATTGCGTTCGATCTACCGTCGTCCTATTGCGTTTAATTTCACGTCTTTACATGACGCACAATCTCACCTCGTTTCATTGGGTTCAATCTCAGGTCATCATACTTCCTTTAATCTTACGTCGTCCCATTGCATTCAATCTCAACTCCTCCCATTGCGTTTAATCTCATTTCGTCCCATTGCGTTCAATCTGATCTCAGCCAATTGCATTCCATCTCACTACGCCTCATTGCGTTCAATCTCAGCTTGTCACATTGCGCTCAATCTCAAGTCGTCCCATTGCGATCAATCTCACGTCTTCACGATGCGTTCGATCTCATGTCGTTGCATTGCGTTCAATCTAACCTCGCCTCATTGCATTTAATCTCACCTCGTAATATTGCGTTCATTCTCACCTCATCCCATTGCGCGCAATCTGAAGTCGTCCAAATGGGGTAACTCTCACTTCCTCTCACTGCGTTCAATCTCACCTCATCCGATTGCGTTCAATCTCATTTATTCCAATTGCCTTCAAGCTCAACTCCTTCATTTGCGTTCAATCTCCAGGGACCAATTGAGTTCAATCTCACTTCATCCTATTGCATTCAATCTCACCTCCGCCCATTGCGTTGAATATATCCTCCTTCAATGGTGTTCAATCTGATTTCGTCCAATTGCATTCAATCTCACTACGTCCGTTTTCTTTTAACATCACCTTGTCGCATTGCGTTGAATCTCAAGTCGTACCATTGCGTTCAATCTCATGTATTCACATTGCGTTTAATTTGAGTTTTCCTATGACGTTCAATCTAATGTCGTACTAGAGCGTTCATTTCATCTCGTCCCATTTCGTTCAATCACACCGTCCCAATTCGTTTAATCAAGCCTCGCCCTATTTCATTAAACGTCAGGTCGTCCCATTGCGTGAAAGCTCACGTCGTCCCAGTGCGTTCAATCACACCTCGTTCTATTGCGTTAAATCTCACCTTGTCCAATTGCGTTCAATCTCACCTCATCCCATTACATTCAATCTTACCTCGTCCCATTGAGTTTAATCTCACTTCATCCCATTACGTTCAATCTCACCTCGTCAAATTGCTTTCAATCTCAACTCGTCTCATTATGTTTAATCGCAAGTCGTCTCATTGCGTTCAATCGGAGGTCGTTCCATCGCTGTCAATCTCATGTCTTCACATGGCGTTCAATCTCATGTCGTCCTATTGCGTTCACTCTCACTGCGTTCTATTAAGGTCAATCTCACATAGTCCCATTGCGTTCCTTTTCACCTCATCTCCTTATATTTAAACTCAAATCGTCCCACTGCGTTCAATCTTACGTCGTCTCATTACGTTCAATCCTATATCATCCCATGGTGCTAAATATCACCTGGTCCCAATGCGTTCAATAAAGCCTTGTTCCATTGCGTTAAACTTCATGTCGTGCTATTGTGTTAAATCTCACGTTGTCCCATTGCATTTAATCAAGCCTCGTCCCAATCCATTAAACCTCATGTCGTCCCATTGCGTTCAATCTTACGTCGTCTCATTACGTTCAATCCTATATCATCCCATGGTGCTAAATATCACCTGGTCCCAATGCGTTCAATAAAGCCTTGTCCCATTGCGTTAAACTTCCTGTCGTGCTATTGTGTTAAATCTCACGTTGTCCCATTGCATTCAATTTCACCTCGTCCCATTGCATTTAATCAAGCCTCGTCCCAATCCATTAAACCTCATGTCGTCCCATTGCGTCAAATCTCACGTCGTCCCATTGCATTCAATCTTACCTCATCCCACTAAGATCAATTGCGCGTGGTCCATTTCGTTCAATCTCACAAAGTCTTATTGCGGTCAATCTCACATAGTCCCATTGTGTTCAATCTCACCTCGTTCGATTGCGTTTAATCTCACCTCGTCCCATTGCGGTCAGCTCACCTTGTCCCATTACGTTTGATCTTAACTCATCTCATTATGTTCAAACTGAAGTCGTCCTAGTAAGTTCAATCATAGGTCGTCCCATTGCCTTAAATCTCACCTCGTCCCATTGCGGTAAATCTTACTACGTGCAATTGCATTCAATATCAAATCGTCGCTTTGCGGTAAAGCTTAGGTTGTCGCATAGTGGTCAATCTTACCTTACCCTTTGCGTTCAATCTCACCTAGTCCCATTGAATTAAATCTAAGATCATCCCATTGTGTTGAATATCACGGCGTCCCATTGCGTTCAATCCCACGTCTTCCCATGTTGTTCAATCTCACCTCATCCCAATGCTTTCATTCTCACCAAGTCCCATTGCATTCAATCTCAAATCGTCGCATTGCAGTCAATATTAAGTAGTCACAAAGCATTGAATCTCACCGAACCAATTGTGTTCAATCTCACCTTGTCGAAAGGCTTTAACTCTCAAGTCATCCCATTTCGTTGAATATCACGTCGTCCCATTGCGTTCAATCCCATGTCTTCCCAAAGCGTTTAATTTCAACTCGTTCGAATTCGTTCAATCAAGTCTCGTACAATTGCGTTAAACCTTATGTCGTCCCATTGCGTTAAATCTCACGTCGTTCGTCCCATTGCATTCAATTTCAACTCGTCCGAATGCGTTCACTCTCAACTCGTCACTTTGCTTTCCATATCATCTCGTCGTATTGCGTTCAATCTCATCTCATCCCATTGCGATCAATTTCAGGTCGTCCCATTGCGTTCAATCTTGACTCGTCTCATTATGTTCAAACTCAAGTCATCCTATTGCGTTCAATTGGAGATCATCCCATTGCTTTCATTCTTACGTCTTCCCATGACGTTCAATCTCATATCATCCTTTGCGTTGAATTTCACCTCGCCCCATTGCATTCAATCTCACATCATCGCATTGCGATCAATCTCAAGTGGTCGCATAGCATTCAATCTCACCTTACCAATTGTGTTCAATATCACTTCGTCTCTTTGCATTAAATCTCAAGTAGTCACATTGCGTTGAATATAACGTCGTCTCATTGCGTTCAATCTCACGTCTTCCCATGGCGTTTAATCTCACCTCGTGCCAATGCGTTCAATCAAGCCTCGTCTCATTGCGTTAAACCTTATTTCGTCCCATTGCGTTCAATCTCACATTGTCCGAGTGTGTTCAATTTCACTTCGTCCCATTGCGTTGAATCTCAACTCGTCTCATTATGTTCAAACTCAAGTCGTCCCATTGTGTTCAATCAGAGGTCGTCCCATTGCCATCAATCTCGCGTCTTCCCATGGCGTTCAAGCTTATGTCGTCCTATTGCGTTCAATCTAACCGCGTCTAATTGCATTCAATCTCATATCGTCCCATTGCGGTCAACCTTAAGTAGTCGCATAAGAGTCAATATCACCTCATCCATTGCGCTCAATTGCACCTCGTGCCATTATGTTAAATTTCAAGTCGTTCCAATGCGTAAAAAATATTAATTGGTCACATTGCGTTCAATCCCACGTCTTCCTATGTTGTTCTATCTCACATCCTCCCAAGGCGTTCGATTAAGCCTCTTAACTTTGCGTTAAACTTTATGTCGTCCCATTGCGTTCAATCTCATGTCGTCCTATTGGGTTCAATCTCAGCTCGCCCAATTGCATCCAATCTCATATCGTCGCATTGTGGTCAATCTTAAGTAGCCGCATAGTGGTCAATCCCACCTCACCCATTGCGTTCAATCTAACCTCGTCCCATTTTGTTAAATCTCAAGTCGTCCCATTGTATTGAATATCACGTCGTCCCATTGCGTTCAATCCAACATCATACCCATGGTGTTCAACTCATCTAGTCCCAATGCGTTCGATCAAGCCTCTTCTCAATGCTTTAAACCTTATTTTGTCCCAGTGCGTTCAATCTAAACCTCGTCAACTACGTTCAATCTCACCTTCTGCCCATTGCGTTAAATCTCACCTATACTCATGGCGTTCAATAGAATCTCCTCCAATTGCATTCACATCTCTTTACGTCCGTTTTCTTTCAATCTCACCTCGTCGCATTGAGTTTAATCTCAAGTAATCCCCTTGCGTTCAATCACCCGTTGTCCCATTGCGTTTGATCTAACGTCTTCCCATGACGGACATTCACACCACGTCCCATTGTGTTCAATCCAGGTCATCATAATCTGTTTAATCTCACGTCGTTCCATCCCATTCATTCTTACCTCCTCTTATTGCGTTCAATCTCATTTCATCCCATTGCGTTCAATCTAATCTCGCCCAATTGCATTCAATCTCAATACGTCCCCTTGCGTTCAATATCAGCTCGTCGCATTGCGTTCACTCTCAAGCCGTCCCATCCCATTCTGATCAATCTCACGTCTTCACATTGCGGGGATCTCACGTCGTCGCAATGCGTACAATCTAACCTTGTCTCATTACATTTAATCTCACCTCGTTCCATTTAGTTCAAACTCACCTAATCCCATTGCCTTCAATCTCACCTTGTTCCATTGCGTGCTATATCAAGACGTCCAATTGAGTTAACTCTTAGGGCGTTCCATTAAGTTCAACCTCATCTATTTCTATTTTGATGGCCTTCAATCTCACCTCGTCCCATTGCGTTCAATCTCACATCGTCTCATTGGTTCTATTTCATGTCGTCCCATTGCGTTTAATCGTATATTGTACCTTTGCGTTTAATCTTACCTTGGTCCACTGAGTTCAATCTCACCTCCTCCCATGGCGTACAATCTGATATCGTCCAAATGTATTTTAATCTCACTACGTCCGTTTTCTTTCAATCTCACCTCGTCGCATTGCGGTCAATCTCAAGTCGTCCAATTGCCTTTAATCTCACGTCTTCACATTGCATTTAACCTCACGTTTTCCAATGGCGTTCAATCCCATGTGGTACTAGAGCGTTCAAGCTCATCTCGTCCCATTTCGTTCAATCTTACCTCGTCCCATTGCTATCAATCTCATCTCATCCTATTACGTTCTATCTCACCTTGTCTTATTACGTTCACTCTCATAGCAGTCAATCTCACCTCACCCATTGCATTACATATCATCTCCTCCCATTGCATTAAATCTCAAGTCGTCCCATTGCGTTGAATATCACGTCGTCCCATTGCGTTCAATCCCACGTCTTCCCATGGCGTTCAACCTCACCTAGTCCCAATGTGTTCAATCAAGCCTCTTCCTATTGCATTAAACTTTATGTCCTCCCATTGCCTTCAATCTTGGGAGGGCGCGCTCGTACTGACCTCCCATCGTTTCCTGGTGTTTTCTTTTGCTGCAGATACATCGGTTTTGGTCAACGACGGCACGATCTCCTAGGATTCTGCGTGTTCTTAGGTTGGTATGTTCCTCTTCTTTCTCTGCAGTTCTTGATTGTAGCTGTGATTGTAGGCTCTGCAGGCTGTACCTGAGGTTTTGTTGCCGAGAGAACCTTTGCCGATTGCGGGTTGTCTAGGAACTTTATGGGTTCCAGCCCAGTTGCAGCCAGCATCTTTTTCACATTGATGTTGAATGTCCCTGGGTTTGGCAGATTCATTACGTGAGCATGCAGGGTGCTAGCTAGAATCTTAGCTGGCATCGATTCCCTGAGCTGCGGTTGTACGGGTTTCGAAATAGGTTGTTGGGTTGGCGTTAACTTTGCAGCTGACGCGTAGCTGGCTAGTGGTTTGTCCACTGCTGCCCTTTTCTTATTAAGTAGGTCTTTTCTGACTAGACATTGCATGCTAAGGTACCGGTGTGGCTACGCACGGTTTATACAGATTTTTATGGTGTGTAGAACAGTGCATCCAGTTATGTCGCAGCTGAGCGCATTCAGAGCGAATCTTCCGCACATCCTTGCTAGGAAAGACGCTGGTTGGGTTGTCTTCTGCCTGATAACATTTGAAGTTGGTTAGTAGCTGAAAGAATCTCTCTCTGCTGATTTGCTCTGTGGAGATTTTTCGGAAAAAGAGCTTCACTTACTTTGCCTATGCAGCCCTTTCTACCTCATCAAACACGATCTTAAATGCGTGAGTAAGGCTGCGGAACTTTACCACCTCCTAAACCTTTGTCTACTGCTGGTTACTTTCTATTTCCTACCTTATGTCCTCCACCGATCTTTCTCCAACCCAGGGCTCTACTCGCCTGCATATATGGCCTTTCCTTCATTAATAGCCGGTGAAGAATTGGGCTCAAGTCCTATTTTTTCTAACTTAATGATTCTTGAAGAAGAAGTAAGATTTCCCAGCCCCGCCTGATGTATCAGATTGCGGTATATCCTCGGGTGACTTCAAGTCGCCGTTTCAGACCGATTCCCAGCTTGCTGAATAAAGTTTCAAACACCACGGCCTTAGTTGGGATCTCCGTACCAGGTATGTTCATTGGGACCCGTAGGTCTAATGACTCCTCTGTGTCATTTATGGTTGGGACGTCTTGTCATTGGTTAGGACCAAGATCCAGCTTTATCCTCACCAGCAATTCTCTCCTTCCCCACAAGCGAGATAGAAACAGGAGGACTTTCCAATCAGTCTATCTCCACCTGTCTAGTTCCTGCCAGGCTGGTCAGAAAGAGGAGGTATCTCCAATCAGTCCGACGACCTGTTGATCAGGACCCGAGGTGTAGGGCTGACTAGACCTCGGAACCCGGGCGCAGCTTCTCCATCAAGCAGGAAAGATCTTCAATCAGTCTACATGAGCTTGATAACGCCCTAGGTAAGAACGGCAGAAACATGAGGTATTTCAAATCAGTCCGCCGCTCGGTAGAAAGGGTTGGTGGCAGAAGCAGTCCCTAAGCCTTCTAGGTCACTTTTAGCAGCTTATGGAGGAGAGTAGAGCTTTATATTCGCTGAGTAGAGGACATGCAAAAGAGGCGAGACTTTTCAGGGGTTTCCAGTTACCCCAAGGGGGGTATGAGGTTGGGCGTACACGTTGTGGCTATACTGTCGTGTATGACAGAACACATTTATTAACGCTAAAGTTGGAAAAGTCTCTTTCACCGTTTTCGGAAGCATCTTACTTTTGGCTTTGCCTCCTTTACCGTGTTGATGGTCATCTATATTATTACTTAATATGAATGAGATGAACCGATTTTCTCTCATATATATATATATATATATATATATATATATATATATATATATATATATAAACACTTAAAAGAACTCAATGACAAGTTATTGTATGTGATAGGGAAACCACTGTAAGGGGCCAAGAGTTTAATTTACGAAAGTCTATAAATAGCGTACAGATCAAAAAAGCAAAAAGAAAAAGACACAAAGAAACGCAAAATGAGGAAAAAAGGTCATTAATCAGGGAGTGTAAGTCTAAGATCGTTGACTAAGCTGTTTACGATAAGGTTACAGGAATGGGGCTGCATTTCAATTGCCCATCTCACAAATTAAAATTGAGAATTTCTCCTATTAATAAAGATTATACTATTTTTCCTTTACAGAAGTTTTTACAATTATATATTATTTGTGCCTTGGTATAATGAATTTGGTGGTTGAATTTGCTAATATGATTAATAATGTAGTACTGCCTCGTCTTACATCACATTTATGTTCATAAATTCGTCTTGGGGAAGGTTCTTCCGGTCTCTTCTATGTAAAATGAGGGACAGTTTGTAGAGCCACATGAGATTAAATATACACCTGCTTTATTTGGCTGATCCACGGGCTTGGCCGAAGGGAAAGATTTAAGGATAGAAAAAGGATATTTAAATGTGGTTAGGCCTCGAGAAATAACTTTGTTCACTCCTTAAAAAAGGGGAGAAAAAGGAAGGGATAGATACTTCGTATTACTAAATTTGTTTTTATTCTTGGGACGGTAATGGGTAGATTTTGCTTTAAATAAACTCTCATTGATCACGTGAAGGGGATATTTTAACTGCAGGTGATATATTTAATCTCGTCTTCTAGAAAGCAAGGGTCACATATCTTATTGCTCTCAAAAATATACCTGATGCGATGACTCGCTTAATGTTAATATCATATTGAGAAAAGAAATGTATATAAGAGTTAGAATCGGTTGGTTTTCGGTGCACAGTTAAGCTAATTTTGTCAATGAGTCTAACAATTTTTACATCAAGAAAGGATATACGATTATCTTTGTCCCACCCTACTTTAAAATTGATAGTGGGATGAAGGTCGTAGATGTGTTTAAGGAAATCGTCAAATAAGTTTAAACTATTTATAGGCCAAATCGATATGACATCATCTACATACCTATACCATACAAAATTATGATGGAGAATGACAAAAGGGAGTAATGATACTTCGAAATGCTCTATAAAATGGTTATATAATATAGGCAATAAAGGATTACCCATTCTAAGACCATATTTTTTACGGAAAAAACCCATATCGCTGATAAATACATTGTCAGTAACACAAAGTTTAACAAGATTTATAATTTTATTGTTGCCTAGAGGGAGGTTTATTTTGGATTACCTAATACCTTAGATAGAACATCAAGAGCTTCGTTAACTGGAAAATTTGTGAACAGGTTCTCTACATCTAAGTTAATTAAGCGGCTTCCTTTTATGTCGATTTTCTTAAATTTTTCAAGGAAATCAGAGGAATGGATTATGTGTAAAGGAGAGATCAATCCAATAGCGTAAGCAAGAAAGGAGGCTAACCGCTTTGAGAGTTTGTATGCAGGAGAGTCGATACACGATATAATACGTCGGAATGGCGTTCCTCTTTTGTGGCTTTTTGGCAGACCATACATACGGGCAAGTCATGGGTTGGTAGGTTTAAAACAATGAATATCAGAATTTACTCAATGATATGAACATTTACGAGAATTTATCTTCAAACTCATTGATAAATAAAACCGAGATCTTCACAAAAACTCTCACAAAATGGCTCAAACGATTTATCCCAGACCTTCTTCATAGTTTTAAGGAAGGTATGGTGAAACATCAAGCAAAAGAAAGCTGAATTTTTTCCAAAGGACAAGTACAGTCAATTATATGATGACATATTCGATAAAATACTCATTCAAATGAAAGAGCGTTTCAGTTCCATAGAAATTTAGAATTCATGAGCTTTTGAATTGCAAAACGTTTGAGATTTAGGTCGTTACCTTCTCATTAAAATCTTTTGAATCATTGAAAAAAAGCTAAAGTTCCTTTTTGAGTTTCCTCGCCTCCGTTCTGAATTGAGTGTCTTATAGTCAACAGATCTTTTGCGAAAAAGAATGTTACCAAGCTCCTTAAATTTCTACTTGAAAATGAAATGGAGAAATGTAATTAGAAAATATAGAAGTTAACAAATTTGATTCTAATTATGCCAATAACAACAGCAAAGTTGAGCGATCATTTTCTAAACTTAAAAGAATTAAAAGTTACCTATGAAGTTTGCAAAGTGAATCACACTTTCTAATCCTGCTATTATTTCAATTCATAAAAATTTTCTCATAAGACTTATGGAGAATTGATCAAACTTTTATGAAACAGTAATTGAATAACTTTGCAAGAAAACACGAGCAGAATTTATATATAAGTTGCGTTTCGTCATTATTTGGGTAAGTTTAAATCTTGTAATGCTTTTCGATATTTTTAAAAATTTTATAAACTATTAGTAAATTTTTATGTTTTGCCTTTTGTTTGATTACTAAACATGACATTGAATAAAATTCATCATAAACGTATCAAAATGTTTATGAAAGCTATTCTAACAATAAATTTTATATGTAACTATTATGCCAAGTTTGTCTAGGAACGTTATATCTTCTCTGTATTTCCTAAAATGGCCTGCCTAATCAAAATGTCACTAGTCGCCACTGATATATATATATATATATATATATATATATATATATATAGATATATATTAAGAAAAATTATTGCAGTAACGCAATTAATTATGCGGTTAAAAGGCTATTTTTTGGCAAACCAGTCTTCCTCTAAGCCTTGGGAAGGAGCTCTTCTCACATACAAGAAAAGGTAGCACTTAAAATAGGCGTTCTCTCAGATAGCCAAAAAACTATCTTTCGATTAGCGTTTTCAAGTGTCACCCTTGCTTTTCGGAGAGAATGGAAAATTTGTTTGATTCTCCAATTTCGCCACGCCTTATAAATTAAGAAAAATTATTGCAGTAACGCAATTAATTATGCGGTTAAAAGGATATTTTTTGGCAAACTAGTCTTCTTCTAAGCCTTCGGAAGGAGCTCTTCTCACATACACGAAAAGGTAGCACTTAAAATTGGCATTCTCTTAGATAGCCAAAAAAACAATCTTTCGATTAGCGTTTTCAAGTGTCACCCTTGCTTTTCGAAGAGAATGGAAAATTTGTTTGATTCTCTAATTTTGCGACGCCTTATAAATTAAGAAAAATTATTGCAGTAACGCAATTAATTATGCGGTTAAAAGGCTATTTTTTGGCAAACCAGTCTTCCTCTAAGCCTTCGGAAGGAGCTCTTCTCACATACAGGAAAAGGTAGCACTTAAAATAGGCGTTCTCTCAGATAGCCAAAAAACTATCTTTCGATTAGCGTTTTCAAAGCGTTATAAGGTGTGGCGAAATTGGAGAATCAAACAAAATTTTCCATTCTCTTCGAAAAGCAAGGGTGACACTTGAAAACGCTAATCGAAAGATAGTTTTTTGGCTATCTGAGAGAACGCCTATTTTAAGTGCTACCTTTTCCTGTATGTGAGAAGAGCTCCTTCCGAAGGCTTAGAGGAAGACTGGTTTGCCAAAAAATAGCCTTTTAACCGCATATATATATATATATATATATATATATATATATATATATATATATATATATATATATATATATATAAATATATATGTATATATATATATATATATATATATATATATATATATATATATATATATATATATATATATATATACATATATATATATATATATATATATATATATATATATATATATATATATATATATATATATATATATATATATATCAGTGAGTTTAGTAAGGCATAATAGCGCACCTCATGAACGATAGACAAAACAGCCTCCATTGGGAACTAACCCGTGATCTCATGTGTGCGAGGCGCGGGGGTTGACCACTTAATGACAATGGAGTCAATGTTACCTACACTCGGGTAGTGGGTGATATTTAATTCGAGAGTATCTACTGTAACCTTGAGTTTATTTTATCTTAGCCTTTCATGTTCCTGACTGCAAAATGCGTCTATCATTGATCGTAACAATTCCATCTCTTTAATTTTTCATTTTGTTTGTGGTTCAGCGCCGGAATGACCAAAGCAGAGCTTAATATTCCAGCTGAGGCATCTGAAATCACTACTTTAACAAATGGTCATAAAGTAAAAAGTTATCTGACTAAAATTGTAGGGAAAATTTTCGCCTATGTAATTGTTTCCATTTGCAACATTATCGTAGAGTCGAATGTCGATGCTAGCTAATTAGGATATAGATCCCAGTGCGAGGGTTAAATAATCAAAAACGAGTGCGGTTGGCCTAAATAATCAATTCTTAGAGCTTCTAGGTTTAGAGAAATTGATGGTAGAAAAATAACTTTACTATATACAAAGAAAATATTATTAGCAAAAGTAAATAAATGACAATATATAAGATGAGACCCGGGGTACCGAACGGGGAGGGGGGAGATACAAATGACTCGACAGGGACCAGAGTCCCAGAGAAGATGTACGGTGATTTGCTTCCAGGGAGAAAGGGGGGGGGAGTGCAAATGACGCGAAGACTCACTTAAAGCCTAATTAACTGGAGGCTTTGGATACAACGAGTAAGCGGGGCGCTGCAAAGTTCCACCTACAAAATTCCTTCTTCTTTAACCCAGCTGATAAATGAATGAGGGAGTACTCTAGACGAAAATGAATTCAATACACAAGTGATAGATGCCTGTCCATGTCTATCGTATGTTGAGCGGGAACTCTGGCCTTAAGTACGAGCGAGGCCGGGTAGAGGTAAGGCGTCACGTCTGTGGCTGGAAGCCGTTGGGAGGCAGAGTAGGCTATACGAAACTGTACGTGGATGCTAACAAAGACGGGTATGTATAGTGCTAATTTCTCAAACCTTTCCTCGAAGTATTTATACTGCCTCGGGAGAAGCATGTCACCGGAGGCCACAAAAGGGGGATGAGGATCTCAATAAACTTGGCGCGCCAGCCAAGGGGGTGGGGGGAGGATATTTTCATCGGTCATCGCAGCTTCGCGCGGAGTTATTCGACGCCGTTGGTCTGGCGCCGATCAGGGGTTGAAAGGGGGAAGAAAAAGAACCCAAACGGATCACGAGGTCGCGCGAAATTCTCGCTGCTCCCTTGCGGCTGTCTATCCGTGCAGGTGCATCTTTCGAAGGCGCCACGGGTAGACGTTGGGTTCTAGGAGGTGGGGGACTTTGTCTCTCTGACACACATTCTTCCAGGTAATGTGGATCAATGTACGCCAATCATCATGTTTAAAGACTACATAATACTAACCATAAGTTAACGCGCTACTTGCCTTCTACCCTTTGCATACGACTTACTATAGAGCGGATCTAAGTGTCTTTGCTACTCTTTATTATATTATAAAATTCTACATACATACCCGTACACCATTTTAAACTTAAATACTCACACCGAAATGATTTCGATATTGAGTTTCTCTTCCTTGCCTGTTCCTTTTCTTTCCTTTCTCAAATCACCTAACTTATAATCAACACAACACGCCTTCGGATATTCAAAACAGAAGTGCTTCTTCCGATGAATGCGTCCGTTTGATTCGCCCAATATTTTGTTTATTCATTTTTCCACTTCGAACCTGAGAGTTTTTTCCTCAAGTCATGGACAAAGGGCGTATCACACGACATTGGTAGGTAAGGGCAAATTTGTACGTGAGGGTCCTCCTGCTATGTTCGGGCAATTGTCATATTTAGAAGAGTATTTTATTTTGCATAAAAGAAAAATTCTGCGTATTTATTTATTGGGCCATGCATAACCAAGTGGAAACACCGCTTACAATTTTAGCAATGTTAAGTCACATGGGGAGTGGGTAGTCGCCGGATGAGTCTTGATTCAGGTTGAGTTTAGAGTGTGTGCCGGAGACTGCAGTTAAAATATAGCTATTTAGTTTATATTTAGTTCAGGGTTTAATAATAATCTGACAATTTATTACAAATTACAACAAAACCATGATTTGCAACTCCACAGAGTTTATTTCCTGTTACCAGACGTGAGATAAAAGTAGAAATTTTGTCACCAGACATTTATACCCGCCCTCTATAATACAAGACAACCAAACATACTTCAACCCACATTAACTGCTGACACAATCAGCGGAGACTATCAGATAAGATAATGCGAATTAGAATGTGCTGAAAGAAACACTCATTTTGTATCTATATTTTCACCCATCCTACGCGGGGTAAGGGAAACACTTGATCCAAAGGATCCATCGAAAGGGGGTTGTATGGTGGAATTAGCGGGAAAGTGACTGTATGGAAGTAAAGAGACGGAGTAACCAAAGAAGTGACTTCTTTAACCAAAGAAGTGACTTCTTTGGTGGAAAAGAAGAAGAAGCTGCTCTCCTTGAGCAATGGAGGCTCCCTTCCCCCCTTGCGGTAATGGGGAGAACAAGAGATTCCCTGGCTATCGATTGAGGATTGGTGCCAGGTGAAGACGAAGGTGGGAACAAGGAAAGAGGGAAATAAGTGCCCGATGTCGAAGGGGATCCCGAATAAGAAGGATCGATGATCCAAACCCTTAAACTTTCCCAACCACAATTATTCAAAGCAGTTCTCAATTCAATGCTCTGAGGCCTAAAAAAATCCAAAGAGAAGAACCCACCTCTACGAATCCCTAGCCTTTGCTCGTTTATGTTCGTACCTCGTATGCTGCTGCTTTGCATACGAACTTTTCCAGGGAGGTTTTAAAAACTGCAGTCCCGTCCTATCATTTAAAGTCAGTTATTTATTGTGTTTTCTCCTCTCTTCCACAGTAAATCGACCGCGTTGGATTACAAGGATTAATTTTTCTTTGTTTATTGAAAATATCTTCAATATCAGCCTTGACCTTCTCTTCTCTCTTCCTCACACAACCATACACACACATACGAATATGCGAGTCAACGAACGCCACACTTGTCATATACAAATACTACAATTAATAAAGAGAATACCCACATGATTATTCACAATTATGCCTAGTTGTCCACATTAACACATACATACGAGTATAAGAGTATGAAACGACACAAGCGTACATATGTTCATAGTCTCATGGTGCACCCAGATCTTTTTGGAACAAATGACTCCTTCCTAATTAACTTAATTGGTGTCGGTGATTACGCGCTGGGCTGACCCTGCAAATTGGATATAAACATTCATCTCCCTTTCTTGGCAGTAGCCCCCAAAGTCTCCATATCTTCAGACCCCAAATGGGAACACTCAAAATAGCGGACTAAGCTCTAGAATCGACATCATAAGACAATCGGAGGAGAAAAGATACCTATAATAATTGGCAACACCATTCAATAGGAGTAAAAGATGGAGGAAATTTCAATAAAGGCACAATTGAGATAGATAGAAGATATTATACAGGGTCTCCTCAAAGGCCTATACACTCTTTATAGCATATGTATAGTTTATCATTTGAAGAAAATAATATTTTTTAAAGTTACTGTAGTTTAGGTTAAAAAAATTGTTACATTAAGTTAGTTAATAATATTAAATTAAAATAAGTTAAATTTCATTTTACTTTTTGTTAATCTTAAAATGTTGGGGCTACATTTGAAAAAGGACAAAGATGCGGGTCATGTTTTTCCATGATTACGACACAATACCAAAATCTAAGTTTCTTCTCGAAGAAATTCTAACTAGGGTAGAGTTTCCCCCCCCATCCCCCAGGCCGTAGCTGGTGGGGTCCGTCGAAAGACATGAGTTTTTTATCAACGTTGTTCCTTCACGAGATCGTCTAAACGTTTTAGAAGACTTTATTAAGGCTTACATTTCAAGTCGTTCCACAATAATAAGTGACATGTGGAAGGCATACGACCATATTAGTAAAGATGTTCCTCAGTACAACTCCACACATAAAATCGTCAATTTTGGTGTCAAGTTCGTTTCAGATGAAGGACATCGCAATCAGCAAATTGGGAGTTCCTAAAATTTAAAGTGTCCAAAAAAGGCCGTCGTGGGACGGACCGTTCCATCTTAGATTCGTAATTGTGGGAATTCGTAGGGCGTAGAAAATATGAAAATAAAGGTCTATTTAAGAGGATTATTCGATGAATTTTTGAGTTTAAGCAAAAATTATTAGAAAAATTAATAAAATATATATTTGTATCATAATAGGATATCTTAACCTAACTTTAAACATAATAATTTCTCCCCAAAATAAATCCATATTGAAAATTAGTGTAAAAAATGGCCACTAGTGGCGAAATTTAGAAAGAGATGGAAAACGTGCACCAAATCCATTTGATTCAAAATGATATATCGAGTTATTCGTATATTTGTAAAATTTATTAATTTTACCAAGTGTTCAAAATGTTCTCCAGTGGCATACATGAACTTCTGAATAATTCGATTGATTCACAGATATTGGCTGATATGAATGCTTTGATGGTACCTGCACTTTTCCCTAATTGCATGTTTGAGATGTTTGAACGTTTTAGATCTTGTACTGCATTCTTCAGGTTGCCCCACAAGAAAAAATCAAGTGGAGTCAAATTCAGTGAAGGTGGATACTCACTACATCCTCTTCGGCCTATCCAATAGTTAAGCAACGTTTCCTCGAGGTAACATCTGACATCAAATTGCTAATAAAGAGAGGAAGGGAGCTACATTTTGTTGAAAGCCAAAGTCGTTTTTTTTCAAACAGCGCCGGAACTGTATTTATAATTTCTGTCAACAATGCGGTAATTGTCCCATTAAAGAAAAATGGTGCAACCAATCTCCTGGATTATGAAACATACCATACTGTTAATTTTGGTAAATTAATATGATTTTCCACAGGAACGTGCTGTGTCGATTTATTGTGTCTTTCGACTTAAAGGCAGCTTCATTGGACGACGCAATTTTGTTGGCAAACTGTTCTTCTTCGGCAACCATTAACTGAATTCCTTCACAAATTCGAGTCTACTATGATCAGGGTCATTTCAACTCATCGAGTATAACAGCCTTGTTATATAGCTTTTACATTATAACTTCTTTAAAATTCGGTGAACAACTGATTTGTTATCTCATTCTTATGGTAACATTGCCTAAACGATTTATGTGGTGATCGAGTAAATATTTGCAAAACTAAAATAGAGTTTTCGTCGTTCGCACTAGATCTCCCCCAAAGACACAACAGTAAATTTTTACTTATCCGCCTTTGAACAGGGATACTAGGATAGACTTTCGTCGGAAGTGTTCACATGAACAGCATCTGAATCGTGACATCACTAAGCCCCATCAATCATTGATTGGTGATTTTAACTCCACATCTTGGTTTTAAAATATCAAAACAAAGAACCTATCTCTTTTCATAGTCTTTGATAGACATTCATTACGACCTATCCATCCTAAAGGTGTCAGACTATACTCGCCTATATTCATTAAAGTATCGACCGATTTCTACCAGATTTTACATTCGGGCCACTTATTAACTCCATTACAAACTCTATCTACTCTTTATTCCTCCCTTGATTAGAATTAAGATTCATTAACTCGTAGAATCTTCAGTTTGATACGTTAAATAATTTATAAAGTGGTCATATTTCATTAATGTTATTAAAATATTGTTGAAAATTTTTAATATCTCTCATCATGTGTTGAAGAGGGGGAAGGTGGATTAGGTGGGTTACTGTCACAAAAGCTATTCAAATTCATCTCACTCCTCAAAACCAGTGCCTATTATTATTACATTAAAACAAACTCAATCAAACATGACATATTAACATAAACATTTAAATTTGCTATTTTAGAATAGTAAACAGTGTCCAGAGCATAGAGATCGACTTCCAAAGATTCTTATTGCAATTATTAACCATATTTACTAACAAGAATCGAGACGAATATCCTTCTTGTGAGTCTTGTTTCGTCTGTTTAAAGTGAACGTGATAAATGCCTCAGTCCGGACGCTTTGTCCAACTGATTCACGATATGCCTATCTAATACGCTGCAACGTTTAATAACTTATCACAAAGAAATTTTTTTCCCAACGAAAGATTAATCAAATCACCCAGCCATTATCGGCTAACTTTGCAAAAATGCAAAATCGAATAGCAACCTCAAAATCTTTTTAGTTATCCATAGCAAATGAATCCTTGAGTTATAACATGAAGCTCTCACTAGGTCGAAGCCACACCATCGATGTTACAATTAAAATGTTTTTCCTTAATCCATCCTTTCCGGCAATTTCTGATTTCCTCGCTCTTGGTGCCACACCAAGCTTACTAGAGACATTTTTGTAAAAGTGTTTCCACTCCCTTTATGATTCTTGGTCTTCGTGTAATGGTAACAACTCCCCTCACCCTTATTTCCTCTCTTTCAATGTATGGCAATCCGTCCCGCCAAGGCTTCTATTACCAAATGGTCCTGAATAAGCTCAGACGTTCTTGTAATATTTATACATCTTTATTCTCATTGATCCGGATTTGTGCCATCCCTTAAATATTTCAACTTTCATCTCGCGACTGTATACTCTGTTTTACCAATTTGTTTCCTCATACCAGAATACAAGTTTAAAAGAATACCTACACCAGGTAACAGAACAAATTAGGAAAAACGTTAATTACGAAGAACTTTGAAAAAGGAAATTAATTCTCAGATTTTTTTTTTAGCAATTTTCTTGCTCTTTCTATAACAACGGCAGCTGAATTTTGAAGGAATAATGAAGGAAATGTCGAAATAGTTGGGTCAAATTTTCAATTGTGGTTTTAAAAAAAACTTTCGCCTGATCCCTGATTATCCAGTCGAACCTGGGTCACTGTAAGTGTGCACGCATGTAGGTAACTGTGTACACAAACCCCCTAATTTCTAAGTCATCCGCCCGTATGTGATAACATGAGTCTGTACTCATATACAGTGACTTTTATGTCTATGCGTGTGTGGCATTGTGTAGACTGGATGTGGAGCTGAGTACAAGTGTGTGGAAGTTTTGCAAATACATATGCAATAATTATCTGATGGTATAATCACTCTTTGTAAAATTTGGATAGTAGTAGATAAAAGATGGTGAAATGGGGGTAGGGTTGCCCTTGTTTTAGGGGCATCGCTGGCATGCTTTATTTTTATATAATTATTTTTCCTTTGTGTAAATATTACTGTTGTCTCATGTTTTACTCTGTATGTGTTCTTATTGTTTTTCTGTGTATTTTTTCTCCTTTTCTCGTTTAGTCTGTATTCTTGGAACTGTGTTGTTGAGCTTTCAAGCCTTTGTTAGCTTGCGTTTATGAGTTTGTACCTCGTGTGAATTATCGTTGTTTGATTATCATGTTATGTTTTAGGTTTTCGTGTCATATTATGTGTTGTTAGTGTTTAGTGTTTAAGTGTAAATTGGTCGAATGATTTCCTCCGAACAGACTTTGGTGCTTGGGAATCGCCGGTTACGTCCGACCTGCCCATGCAGCCTGGCAGGGATGTTTATCCTGCGTCCAGTTCTTCTTAACTCTGGTAAGATATCATTGGCCATTGTAGACCAGACCTTTTTTGCTAGTTTCTGGGTTGCGACATTTATCGGCTCCAGCTTCTGCCTGCGGTTCAAGTCCCTCTGCCGAAGTTGTTCCCTTCTTCTGCATTTGTTAATGAAGAGGGATGTAGAGTTCTGTACTCGTTGGAGCCTTTTCATAGCTGTCTTGCTGGCCGCTTGAGTCACTAATGCAGGGTAGATAAGCTTAGCCCGGATGAACGACAGGTATAATTTCCTGATGTTCACCGAGCTAAGTTGTCTGAACCTATATAGCTTAGAGATTTCTCTCTTCGCCATATTCTGCCTCAACGTGTAGTGACTCGAGTATCCGCGGTCGGAGATTTTTAGGCCCAGGATGGTGCCTACGGCGGAGTAACCGTATCTCCTCCTATCAATTACAGTGGGCCACGTCAACTCACGGCCTAGCGGGAGAATTGTGAACTTCTCGCTGTTCGACGGATTTTCCACTTTTTCTCGAAGTTGTTGATGTTCGAGATCTCCGCGATGGTGTTGATAGCCTGATTCCTTGCTTTCCTATCCCTACAGGGGATGATCTGAGTAAGGTCATCTGCGTATTACAGATACATCGTGTCCCCGTGGATTGGAGTAGGGAGGTCGATGGTGAAGACCAGGTAAAGCAAGGGACTCAGGCAGCTCCCCTGGGGAACGCCTGCTTTAAGTTCGAATTCTGGACCCTTGTGATCTTCTATCATGATACGCGCCCTTCTCTCCATGATGAAGTCACAAAGAATCCTTTCCAAGACCGGGTTTAGCTGGAGACTTAGGATCTTGTATTGCAGTCCACTCAGCCAAACCTTGTCGAAGGCCTTCTGCACGTCCCTCATCACGATGTCTACATATTGAACCTTCACATGGCATTGCGCTATCTTTTCTGTTAGGAGCGCCAGGGCAGTTTCAGTACCCCGTTTTGGCCTAAACCCATGTTGTGCCGGGTTGTGCGCTCCTAACTTGTCGAGTTGATATTTTAGCTTGTTGGCTATTACCTTCTCGAAGATGTTGCCGGGTACTTCTAGGAGAGAGATTGGGCGGTAGTTGGCCACTTTGCCTGGGGGCTTGTTCTCTTTCGGGATAAAGATGATGGCGAAAATCATCTTTATCCCGAAATAATTATCTGCAAACGACCACCCATTTCTGCTTCTCTAACAGGTGGCGTCATCTTCTCGCAGGAAAGCGTAGGAACCGCATTACGTCAATGGTATGACGTCATTAACTACCCGGATCGTCGCCATGACAGGTGGCACGCCTTGGAGAACATCCACTACGGCACCTAGATGCCGATCAACTGCAGTCCTCCATCACACTTCCCGCGCACAAATCATCGGCATTATCATTCATAGAAAAGCGGGTAAAAACAGAACTAGACCACCTACACATTCTTCTTTCCACACACTCACTTACATAAGCATTAACGAATGACATCAATCTCCTGACCTTTTACTGTATGTATACTCACATATTCGCACGCAGCTGGAATCCCACCTAAAAATAGCGTATTAAAGTCAATGTCAAATTTGAGCATGATTCAAATGCACAAAGAAACGTGATGTTACAATTAATGATATTAAAATTCCGTGTCGTAGTTAGAATTAATACAGGGCCTGTCAAAATATTAATCTATTTCAACCCAAATTTGAAACATTCCTAATTTGAGATTAAATTTTGGCCACACCGTCGAATTAAAACATTGTACTGTAACGTGATACCAATTACCAGCACATCATTATATATTTTAGAGCCATTAGTATCGAATATGTGTAAACATAGAAACCAGTGGTAAATTATGGGTAATGTGTAAAAATTATTGTGGTGTAAAAATCCCCTCATAGTCATGTTATAACGAAACATAATATCCACAGTTTTATGCCAGATGAAGTGGTTGGGTTTTGACAGATGCGGATAACCTTTGATATGCCCTTGTGGCTTTTGTCATCCGTGAAATTATGTTATGTTATGTTATGTTATATTATGAAGAAATCCTCTGTCAGCTGGGTTGCCAGGTATGCCCCTCGGTGAGCCATCTTCGCCCAGTGTGAATTTGAATGAAAATTGACCAATGGGAGAGCTCCGATTTCGCACCAATCAGAGAGCTGCTTTCCCTAAGTTGTTTACCTAATAGCTTAAACTACCCTGTAGAGAATCAATGTACCCAGTAATTAGGATCAAGTAAAGAAGTTAACATTGAAGTAGCAATTTAAAAAGATCGTAAAGATGTAATGATGTCGCACTACAACAGAGTAAGGCAAACTTGTATTAATGGTATAACCTGGAAGAATAATGAGAAATAACACTAGGACGATACAGAATTGTAGCGAATGTACCGAACTTAGATTTCCTAATAGAAAAGACAAATGGAGAAATCATAGGCAAAGACGAATGAAGAAATCATTATCAAAGGCGAATGAAGAAATCATTAAAATAGGCGAATGAAGAAATCATTATCAAAGGCGAATTAAGAAATCATTATCATAGGCGAATGAAGAAATCATTATCATAGGCGTTTGCGCAAATCATTATTGCAAAATAGGCAGGGTAGGGGTTCGAAGAGAATAAGATACCCCGTAAACAATGTGCTAACTATGCGCCACCTTGTTGGGAGAGAAAAATGATGAAAAAAAACGAAAAAGAAATAAAAGAAGAGGAGGGAGGGTTAAGAAAGAAAGAAAAAAGAGAAAGCCAGAGAATATAAAGGAAATAGATAATGAAGAAAAAAGAGAAATCGTGAGAAAAGCAAGTAAATATGTACAACAAACAAGTAATGCGCTCCACCTCGACACCATCCAAACGACAACGCTTGTCTCTCCAAACATAAATACACTCAGGCACCAACAAACATTTGGTGAAAAGACAATAACATATTTTAAGATTCGAGTCATTCCAAGCTTCTCTCCGCCAAGTGTAGACGGGCAATGCGCCACTGGCATTAGCAGTCAAGTACTCTGTCAGTGAGGAGAGATTAGAGCAGCGTTTCTTAACTTGGGGTGCTGAAAAGTGCTGAATACATAGCGGTAAAATATCATTTCATATCAAGACGCTGCCAGCTCTGTGGTACGCATTCGGTACGCAATTTTACCATTCATTAGTTTAGTAACTAAACAAATGAATGGTAAAATTCTATCTAAAAATTTTTATTTACTTTCTATTTTAAAAAATATAAGAACAGCTTTATTGTAATGATCTTAGGGCTTAGAGGATATCGAGCGATGATACTGGAGGAATTAACTAAAAAGTGTTGCGTTAGCCCCCCTGGTTAATGTCAGTTTAGCACGGCTAAATATTAGGTTGAGGAATAAGTTCTTGCGTTTTTTTTAATGTTGTGTTGATTTAAGTTTTGTTGACGTGATTTGTGCACATATTATGAAACAATAATAAATAATGAGAGCAAAATTTGCAAAGGTTAGGCTACGTGTCTTAACAGCATAAACTATTAGGCTTTTGCTTAGGCTACGTCTTGAAGTTGAATTATAAGTCATTGCGGTTTATTTAAAAGTTGTGTTAATTTAATTTTTGTTCTCTAGCCTCAAAATGGAATGTCAAGTTGAAAGAAAGGCACATTTTAGACACTTGTTGTTATTCATTTGCAATCGAGACGGGAACAATACAAACGCAGCCAAAGCTCGTCGCGATATTTGTGCTGTGTACGGAGAAAATGCTTTATCAGAAAGGACAGCTCAATGGTGGTTTTCACGTTTTAAAAACGGTCATTTCAATCGTAATGACGAAGAACGTTCTGGTCGCCCCCTTAATTTGGATTAAGATCGATTGAACGACCTTCGTCATGAAAATCCCGGTCAATCGACTAGAGAATTGGGTGTACTGTTGGCGTGTGATCAGAAAACTAAAGTGAATCACCTTTATTCTAAGGGAAAAGTTAAAAAACTCGGTGGGTGGGTTCCGCACGCTTTGAGCGAAAGCAACAAACTTCAACGCTCCACGATTGCCGCAGGTTTGCTTGCTCGTCACAAAGCTACTCGTGGATATAAGGACAGATTTCTTCACCGTAGCAGCACTGGCGACGAAAAGTGGTGTGTTTAGGTCAACATGAACTATCGAAAACAATGGCTTAGCCCCAATAAAAAAACACTTCCGCGATTGAAGCAAGGACTTCATCTAAGAAAGACGATGCTGTGTGGGTGATGGGATTGTGAAGAAATCATTCTTTATGAGTTCCTTGCGAAAAACGAGATAGTCAATGCAGAACTCTACGTTCAACAAATGTATCGACTGGCCAAAGCTATTCATGAAAAGTGACCTTATCGACGTTATGGAGTCCTTCTGCAACACGCCAATGCTCGTCCTCACATTGGAAATATGACAAAAGACGCCATCCAAACGCTTAATTGGGAAATCTTGCCGCATCCTCTATATTCGCCAGACTTAGATCCATCGGATTTCCATCTATTCCAATCTCTCTCCAACAATTTACGCGGCGTTTCGTTCAATAATGATGTGGAATTAAGAACCTGGTTAGACGAATTCTTCGAGTCAAAATCCAGAGATTTTTATTGCAGAGGCATCTAAAAACTAGTTGAACGTTGGGAAGAAGTCGTAAATAACAACAGAGAATACATTATTGATTAAATTGCATATTGTTGTCAATTAAAAATGAAGTTTTTTCTAAAATTGTTAATGGTAATGAATAAATTTGATAAAACCGCAAGAACTTATTCCTCAACCTAATAGTATTATTATACTTTATAGATCCAGATTAAGGGTTTAACGCGCACTCAAAATCTGTTTGTTTGTGTGTTTAAAAGAGAGGGAGATTCAACCTTTGACGTCACGATTCAGCTGAAAATAATGATTCCCAGAGACGGGAAATTCTCGTAAGGGAGTCAGAGTCAGATGTGCCGAATTACCTTTAAGTATCTTCTCATTTGGACTACTTAGTAGTATCCAATTAACCCGAAGATAAGTGATTATATAAGTGATGGGGGTGTAATAACGTGATAAGCGATGGCTGCGCAAGCAGTAATGGGTAGTGTAATAAGATGACGTCTACAGGATACATCCTCTTTGAACCATACATTATTAAACCTAGTCCCGTGCCACAGAGGTACCTGCTGCTCGTGTACAACTCAATAACATTTCACCTTCTTACACCCACTTTTCTGTATTACTAGTAAAAGTTGTATATATTTTTTTAACCTATCTGACTTGAAAGGGCATTATTCAAATCTGAATGTTGCTAAAAAGATTGATTAGATTTATCATATTCTTAACGATGCATCTTCATTCCTGCCTCGCTCTGTTAACTTGAAAAATTAGTCTAGAAGAATTCAATGTCTTTTTCTGAATCTTGTACTGGTGGAGTGGAGGTAATAATCATAATGGCAGGTAGATGAATGAAGGCAATATATTAAAGTTCGAAAGTACACATTTTTCTAACTGTGAGTTAATTGCATAAATACGTTCGCAAAACTGGGAGAAAGAGAATTGTCGTATATTTATTCTCCTTCTAATTTGATGTTGCCAACAAAAGATCAGTTTAGTTCATGTCAAAAATAGTGGAAATCCGATCATCTTTGGTTACCATTATGCATGGTTCTCAACACATATCTATGCCACTTTTTAATCACTTTTAATTACACTAATTTTTGACCCACTTAGATAGAATTTGTACATTTCAAACATGTTAATAAAAAAGATTATCAGGGTTGCAACTTTTATATAAAAAACATAATGCATACAAAATTTGTCTAAGTCGCTCAAAGAGTATTACAGTTATAGGTAATTAAAAAGGGTCAGAGGTGCGTGAAACCACTTGCATATAAAATCAACCTCAACAGCTGCTACTCAAAACAGCCTGTAAAAGAATAACAAAGTATTTATTGGAGCATTGAACAGGAGGTCGTTATCACTGCCATAGATGTCTCATTGCTCCTGTGGAATGGCTTTGTCACCCACGAAGTTTATTACACATGAATGTCGAAATTCGCTCGGGGTTGTTGTGTTCGCGGTTAAGTTTCCTACTCGTTCGTCAAAGGAGTGGGGAAATACAAACTCCTTTAGAGTTTTAGAATCGAGTGATAAGAAAATTCCCATCAAACTAATGAACGTACTACTACTTTCCACTACGAGGTGACTTGAGGAATTTCCAAATAGTAACTGAGTAGTGGGGATTGATGGACCCTAATCAATTTCTAAAGATATTTTTACCTTAAGTAAATGATGGCATTGAGTATGTGCATGTACATATTAGTATCATCCTTCAGATATGTTATTTCCTAATTAAAGAAAATTCCGTACAGGGGTGGGATTCGAACCGTGCACACTGAAACAGCGAGCAATTGCTTTGATCTCAATTAAACCGTCCGTTAGACCACTCGGCTACGCGGAAGACAAAAAATATTCCGAATAAAGAAGCTCTTAAGGTACGCTTCGCAAGGTCAATCGCGACTGTGAAAGAGAGAGAAACTAATTAGGAATTCAAAGGACAAAGGAGAGTAGAGGTAAACACGCGGCGAATATACAATGTAGAAAAATTATCCTGTTTTTCTCTTTCTTGCGGTTTGCTGGATTCATTTCATCATTATTTCGCGTTCACCAAAGATTTATATACAATATATATAAATATATATATATATATATATATATATATATATATATATATATATATATATATAACCATAATTTATATAATTAGGATTAAATTTATAATTTGCATGAAAATCACATATATCATGCTATGAATTTAAGTTTCACTCCAAAGAAACTTTTTCTACAATCACAAAATAATTAAATATAACCAAATATCAGCTCTAAAAATCATGGTATTATAAATGGTTCCAAAATAGTTGGTACAAAAACAAAAGAATTTCGTAATGCGAACTTCTACAGTAAAAAGAAATTCCTCATCAAATTTTGCCGTACACCTTTGTACTTCAATGTACTTTTGTCTTAATTTGATGTGCTATAAAATTTTATTGTTACAAATTAATGTGTTTAAGAAGTTAAGGTTGTAAATAGGCACGATAATTTTGCTACCTTTAAAAAATTGATGTTTATTGGAAAAATATGTATTATTTTCTTAACTAATTAGACTGATAAATAATATTTTTCTACGACTGTTAAAATTGCGTTAACTCATGAAAATATTTATTCTGTAATAAAATATTATTCAAATTCGGCCTTAGAATGAAATATATTTTTAAATAGTAAAAAAAAATCCTTTTTTTTAACTATTTTTATGCGAAAAATTAGATAAATTATTCAAGATATATTTTTTAGACATATTTTTTGGGGTACTATCTTCGGTAATTTATCTTGGAATTTATCAAATGTTTTCCTTTACCGGTACACTAGTCAACACACTTTTTGCTGACTTATGTTTTTTGGTTGTTTTTAACTAATTTTGACGTGATAATTTCAAATATGGCATCCATTCATTTGTAGCACATCAGTTTTTCATTCTACAGCATATTCCAATTTTACGACGTACTGCATGTGTTTACTGGGTAAGGATAGTTTCCATTGTGTTATAGCTTCAAACCATAACTTAAAATGTCAACACAATTTGAAAGGATGAATGCATTTAAGATACATCACCTATTACTAAATACATACAGGTTATTTTTCTAATATAATGGAGAAAACACAAGCAAACTTACACATTTTTATACATCCATGGAAGAAATTTTCCCTTGCGAGAGTGTCTCGGGTGTTTGATGTCTACACAGTCTCGTTGAATACTCAACGAGACTGTGTTCATCACTCACGTTGCCAAGATTAGCAGGAAATTCATCAATATGGCTCTTGAGCAAATCAACCTTTATGTCATGTTGCAGCCTAAACGATGAATGAGTAATGTCTTTACCAAATCCTTGTAGTTAGCAACCTTTTTGTTTTCAAGAAATCCTTTCCCAACAGCTACAAATGAATCTTATGCTCCTTTTCGATGTCGGTCATGGAACTCGAGAAGTTTTGGTTTTCCATTAACTTTCTGATTTGTGGCCAATCAAAAAGTCCAGCCTTTATTTTATCATAACTTAAGCCAGGAAGTATTGTATATATGAATTTGAAACAGTCACCCTTCACATTAAGAACTTTCACAACTTGTTTCATCAGCCCTAGTTTAATATGAAGGGGTGGGAAGATGATTTTCTTTCGATCAACAATGGTTGGTGTATAATATTCTTCACCCCAAAACTCAAATTTTCTCTAACTGGCCAGAGTTTATGCTCCCAATGTTTGTCCTTGGCTCAGCTGTCCCATAAACACAGGAAAGACGGATAATTTGTATAGACTCCTTGTTGGCCAAGTAAAAAATGTACCATTTCAGATCCTCAAAATATGATCTATTTGTGTTCATCATATTTGAATAAATCTAATACAGATCTTATGTGTTCATGCTTCTCTTTTAAATGCACAGAGTGACCAATAGGAATCGCACCAAACAAGTTTCCATTATGGAGTAACACACATTTTAGACTCTTCTCTGAACTGTCTATAAAAAGTCTTCATTCACTTGGATCATACTCTGAAATACGAATTAACAGTCCCGCACGTCACATTAGTAAACAAAATCTTCAGTTTAAAAGAATGCCAAGATATCTCTTTCTCTCTTTCTCTCTCTCTCTCTCTCTCTCTCTCTCTCTCTCTCTCTCTCTCTCTCTCTCTCTCTCTCTCTCTCTCTCTCTCTCTCTCTCTCTCTCTCTCTCTCTCTCTCTCTCTCTCTCTCTCTCTCTCTCTCTCTCTCTCTCTCTCTCCTCCCTGTTCCGATAAAAAGTTACATTTTATTTTTACCTGTAACAAACTCTTCTCTTTAAGTCGGGAAGCTAACACTTCTGCTAACACTTTTGACAGGCTTAGGTCTCTTACTAAATCATTCAGTTCTAATTAGCAGAAGTTTCCATGTTCTTGGGTCGATTTATGTACAAAGTCTCGATCACTGTCAAGTTCATTGCTTACATCAGATTCACGTATATCACTTACATCGTCCAGTGAGGAAGTTCCGTGAATACAGCTACTGGCATTTTATCTGAATAAAGCACTGGACGAATCACTGAATCAAGAATTGGGTACCTTATTTAATTTCGCATTTTCTTGCTATGACCAGAAGTCTTTGTGAGACAAAGGTAGCAATCGTTTACATGGTTTTGTGGCTCTCACCACACAATAGGAATGCCAAATCTTTGTTGTTTCCTTGTGCCCTTTGTCCATTATCTTAGATTTTTGACCATTGGTTTACAAACATTGTGCGGGACCCACGGTTTAACCTGATCACCTAATTTAATCTTGAAGTAAGCCAAGTATGCTCTTTTTACAAAGATACTAATGTTCATTCTTTGAGTTGGTGCAATAAAACAACCACATATATAGCAAAACGAGTCAGAGGAATTCAAGCATTTCCTCCGTAATGAGGCCATAACTACTGAATGTTATTTCATAAAACAAATCTGAAAAACACAAAATGATATTATACACAATTGTTTTATATCTAGATGTGCATAAAGAGAAGTCCAATTACATTGATAAAATAAAATAAGGAGAATACCAAACGCCTCAACTTCCGTTCAATTGGTCGTAAAATACCTGCTACTATGAGTGGGACCAATCTGGACCATGCATAAATAAAAGACTTGACGTGATAGAAGACAACTAATGCCATTTTTAAACTTAGTGCCCCTAAATTTCCCATGAACAGGTCTCAAACTTAAGTCAGTAGGAAAAATTTAAAAATTGTTGACCAGTGCTATCAAATCTAACAAATATTCTCTATATTTCACTCTAAATTTAATATTTTAAGACAAGGCAATGGCTTCGCCACTACCCCCTACGGGGGGAGCTTGCGCTTCGCTGCTAAGATTAAAATTTAAAATCTAAAAAAAAGAAACCATGGTTAAATTTTTATAAATTTTCTGAACTTCGCTAATTATAATTATTTTGAAAATGAGCTCTAAACTATTTCCCCCCTTTCAAAAAATCACGTTGCTAAAATATTGTTATAGATAAAATATAATTCACCAATTGTAATTCTTTTTTTTTTTAAGCATTGGATAATCATATTTATTTTTTCTGAACTAAACAATTTTTTTTTTAATCTCTAAAGAGATTCTTAGAAATTACCTTGATAAAAATTTTAAATATACTTAAGTCATAACCAAACTAAGATGAAATTATTATTCAAATACTCCCAAAAATCCCGTTCTTAAATTATAGTTAGTGATGATAATGATAATGATGATACGACATATCTCTCGTTCTAGTTCCAGTTCTTATTATAAAATATGCTTAAGACATACATTTTACCAATACCAATGCCTCAAGTTGGCTAACGTTCGTTATATTCAAGTCTTATTTCTCCTCTCTAGCCTTCATTTCCTCAGCGCATGTAACGAAAAGATCTTATCTATTTTAATGGGGAAAATGAACCGATAACGCGTGTTAAAGTTTTTACTTTTATCAAAGTTTTTTAATTGCCTTTAAAATTCATAGATAGGTTATTTTCGTATTTTCCTTTTCTTATGCAAAAGTATACACCTTTTTACCCTTTGTCCCCTAAAATAGAAGGCATTTGAGCAGTGTCTGCTGTTAAAATAGTTTACACATCCCCTGAGCTAATCAGTAATAATGTACGTTAGTTACAGTTAGCAATCTAGTTAAAGAGTGTAATAAAATCCCCTTTTCCTTATAAATGGTTTCATGTCGATTAATTGTACAATCATATATTTTTATTTGCTGAAAAAGTATAAAAATAAAGTAAATTAGAATTCATTAAATATTCTTCGGTGTATAATCAACAATTTTCAACGTGGTAGACTCACTGTGATAGTGTTAAACAATCAGTTAACTCAATTTTAACAACTATAGAGAGGGTAAAACAATATATACCATACATACGTCAAGTTTTGAGTTTCAAGTTTCACCTATTTAGTATTTTAACCCTATATCCAAACATTTACTCGACCCAAAGATTCTAGGGAGAAATTTGATCCTACCTTAGCCTCCAAGGTTCATGAGGGCTGATTACCGAATAAAGATGTTTAAGCAACCCCTATTTAATCTCTCAAATTTTTATGATCATTAATATATGGATCTAACCTATTTTTTTCTTAGTAGCTAAAATGTTGACCAAAGTATCCAGTGAGAACGAGATTGTTGATCGAAGCGACAGTTGTTAGGGATATTTTATGAGATGTTTGTAAAATAGTAGCAATCCAATTCAATGTACCCGAGTGACCGGGTGATTTAGAGTATTTAGGGAATTAATTTGAAATTTCCGATTTAGCTAGAATCTTGTTTCATTTACAATATTATGTGTATTTCGCATTATTTTTATGCCTGTAATCGCCATTCAAGTTCGGACACGATCATTTTCTGCATTTCAAAGAGCTCATCTCTCTCTCTCTCTCTCTCTCTCTCTCTCTCTCTCTATATATATATATATATATATATATATATATATATATATATATATATATATATATATATATATTCGAATAGATTTAAGATAGCCACTTCATATTAGAAGTCGGATACTACCAGGTTCCCAAAGCTTTGGAGAAAATCAGATACGACTTATGTTTGAGCTAAAATTCTTGTGTTGACTTAATGCTCGAATAATATTCTCATCATCGTCATCATTAAGTAAATATATAAACTGTTTGCAAGAAAATGAATAGAGGTGTGTTCAATAAAAGTGGAATATAAGCTTCTGTTCTACAAGCATCTGAGGGACAAAAGATAATCCGAAATGTTTAAATGAAAGCCAATTTCATGTAATTAAAACTATAGAAACAAAAACTTACTTTTATTAGCGAATAATGATAGGCGTCAATAGGCCAATTAATTTTAACTTAATTTTGAGCACATTTTTTTAGTTTTACTCCTTTAATTAATTCCGGGCATTTTGAGCGATATCATATATTATAATATATATATATATATATATATATATATATATATATATATATATATATATATATATATATATATATATATATGTCGTGGAATGGCTAGACTGTATATTTATATATACGTAGGTACTTTGGGGCTTGGGGCCGAAGTTGGTTGAAGACCGATAGTGAAAGGTGAAATGGTTATGAGTCCAGTAGGGATGGTCTTCTTATTAACTTGGCGGGGTCCTTTTAAACAAATATTTCAGAGTGCAAGTTGGCCAAAAATTAACAGGTAGCTGGTACGCGCTGGGGTTGCAAAAGAAAGACAATGACGAAAATATAACTTTACTAACAACAAAAGGATATATATATATATATATATATATATATATATATATATATATATATATATATATATATATATATATATATATATATATATATATATATATATATATATATTCCATAAAATTGGTTTTAAATGGAATGGTCGCCCAAACGGGGTAAAAGATACACACGCGATCAGGTAGGTTAATTAAGGGATTAAAGAGGTCAAATTCAGTTGGTGATTTTAAGGGGATTTTAAACTGGGGCGTTCACACAAATAATGGAGCAATTAGATAAGCCAGATTTAAGATAAATTAGCAGGTGGCAACGGTTACGATTCCCCTATGTGTTCGTTGCCAAAAAGGGGCATTCGGGGTACGGTATAGGCGACGGAAGAAGTCGGTTTACCTCTTTCTTCAGACGAGGGAGCACTTGTCAGGCCTTCGGAGTTGGGGATCCTTGTCAGTCCTTGCCGATTGACGAGGGCAGAGTTCACTGATGTCGAATCTTGCCGATTGACTAAGGCAGAGTTCACGGATTGATTTAGCGTCTTTTAGCTCATTCGTCGGAGTAGGTGGAAGTCTAACAGTGCTGCTCTCTAAACTCTGTCAAACACTTATATAGGCCCCTGGTGAGGAGGCTATAAACGCGCGCGCGATCTTGGAGAAAAGTCGGCGGCTCCTTCGGGTGAAGGGGGAATCATTTGAATCTCCAACTGATTCCAATCTTCGACCTGAAAGCCCGAATGATTGAGGGGGACGGGGGGGGGGCGATCACATCGGTCCCTAGGCAAATACAGCTGAGGCAAGTGATAACAGCGTCAGCTGCCTCCTTGCCAAGGTTCAGTTTTGCTTTTACCAGCTCCTTGCGGTGATCTCCGGATCCACGTGGCTGCTATTTGACCTTATTTTGCTACATCCCTCCCATCCAAAAAGATGGCACTTTCGGAGTTAGAGGAGAAAGGTGACATCCCCTTAGACGAATAAGTGGTCACGGGGTAAGCGGAAAAGAAAGAAAAAAAATCGGAATTCCTGACCTGTCGTCGAGCAGGTGTACAAGCTAATTCTACCCGACTGCGTGTACATCTGAACGGAAAAGGAAATTAATTATTGACGAACATAAGAGCATAAAGGGAACATAATTAAAAAAAATAATAATATTCATACACTAAGCTATACAAAGCAAAAAAAGAACAGAAAAAGAATGTAATGGATATTCCAAAATACATTTTACATAAATTACAGAATCATTATGATAGTAAATATACACATTTTTTTGTGCCGAACCAGGTTTATAAATACTAATTCCATATATACAAGGGCGGTGTGCATCGTAGACGTACACATCGAGACAAAAAAATAAGGACATAACAGAATTAATTGAATATAAGCTAATCTCTCGCTGGCGGTTATAATAAATACAAGGTCAACAAATCGATATGGAACAATTACAATTACAATTTAGCTGGTGTAGAGCCCGCTAATAAATTTTGCTTTTTCGAACAAGCGAAGGTTTTGGTCCATTAATTGAATCGGTTCAGCATCGAAAACGGTCAGGGGATTTAATTTACGAAATTCTACTTACATGCGGTAAGAGTTGTTTGGTTTCCGTACCAGAACTATTGGGGAACAGTAATGCGTCATGGAGGGATCAAAGATATAGAGGTTGAGCGGATTGTTAACCTCAGCGTTAAAAGCATTTCTTAGATGAATTGGAAGGGGTAAGATCTTAAACGAACTGATTTTGATATGATTCGTCTCTTCTGAAGGGGGGCCGGTTTAAGACGCCATTTCGCCTTGGTTTTCTGGCTGATGTCACAGGATTGGCAGTATTTCGAAATGTTAACTGCAGCAAAAGGCCAGTAGAAATACCGGAAAATCCTCTGACTAATTTGATCGTGGCTGAAGTGGGCAGAAAACACGCTATCATGAGCAAGTTTTAGGACTAGGCGGACAAGCGAACGGGGAACGCAAAGGGCAGGAGACTCACGGTTGATATCTCTCGAGCAGGCGCGATATAAAAAGCCTTCTTCCACGATATAAGAGGCTGTCTTTGTCGTGGTATGACATAATATTATATCAAACCCATATTATATCTATAGGGAAGGGACCAATACCTTAAAGGTGAGCCGACAAGGGACGGAACGCCACGAGTTTCGACGGGCGGAACAGCGAGAAAGAGTGCAACGAGGTCAGTTAAAATCTGGGCAATGGCAAAGCTCAAGGTTATTTAAAGAGGCATACAAAAAATATAATTTTATTCACATAAAAATAAGAGAATTAATGGGCAATATTAGATCGGTAAACGAGGGGGGGAATTGCAGAGTTATGCATCAGACTATGAAGTTAAAAATAAATGTATTACAGGAGAAGACTATCTAAATGGGGAGGATTAACTCAATTGGGTTTCTAAAGGGGGAGAAGGGTTGGCTTAAGGAGGATTCCGGGTGAGACGTTAGGGTAAGGCCTCACGGATGTCTTCTGCAGCCAATAAACGTGATGGCGAGGGTGCTCGAAGCTTCTGAACGGGAATTCAACGTGATGACGGTTCTCCAAAAGTGTGGGGGGGGCGGTAACGTCCGGTCTAGAAGAGAGTATTTCGGCCACCTGAAAACGAGGGGCGAACGAGGAGTGCTTCGACAGGAGTTGATGAGTGGAGTCGGAAAAATCGCTCGGTGGCGATCGTCAAATGGAATTACCTCGCTGGCTGGGGCTATTTTCAAACACAAAAAGTTCAGCCGTCCTTTTGCTTTGTTGTTAACACCTGACTTGTAACTAGGGGAATCTTCTTGGGTCAGGGACTTCTCAACTCTTTTTATCCCACATGGAAGATGATCCCTATATATATCCGAGGCTCCCTCCGCGGGGGTGAAGGAAACAGCGCTACTCTCGAATGGCCTCGAATCTTCCGCCGAGGCGATTCTAACAGGCGTAAAGGTGGTCCGTGGTAGACGTGGTTTGAGGCTACTGCTTGTGGAAGTGGGGGGGGGGAAGCATTACCCATTTAAGCCTAACTAACGTCTAAAATCTCCTCCAGCGCAAGGACATCACTTCGTGCTGGAAAAGAAATTCCACGTGCAATTCCCCCCACAGTCTTCTTACCCCGGACCGAATACTGCTGGAGGATCCGAGATTTTCCTCACAGCGGAAGGAGATTTGGTCACTCCTTCTGTCTTTGAGCGAATTTTTCGCTCATAACGCTGCTGAAATCCGGACCTAAGGGAGTTTCAAGGGCAGCGGGCGTCTGGGATACATCTCTGCCTGGACTCTCGTGATAACGGGCTAAGCCACAAGGTTAGACGAGACTCAGAGGTACTGTCCTACCAAAACGGAACAGAATTGGATAGGGGCTGACACGACTTCAGCCCATCTAGAAAAGTACTGACACTCGAGGTAACAGTTTACAATGGGAAAGCGGTTTGCGCGTCCCAAGTAGTCACGGACTACATCAAACTTTTTGTGGTCGGAAGCCACCGAGGGAAGAAGTTTATTCGATACCAGGATACATATGCACCCAGTATCGCGGACAAGAGTGGAGACTTGGCACCCATTAACGCTTCTGTTTTCAAATCTAAGACGTCCTGGAGAATTCATGTCGAAGAGGAAATAATTTACGTAGTGCCCTGGGGTACTGGGAGACGAGATTAGATCTGGGGTTTCTGGTAGAAATGGAGGGGAAGCATGAGCAGCATTCACTTGGTGGACTTGGTGAATGGGATTACCACGGAGTTGGGAGTTTGGGGGGCAATTTGGGCGCGTGTGGCCTTCGACACCGCACGCAAAACATATGATTGGCCTACAGGCAAAAGTGAACGCCGGGAGATTATTTATGAGGGGCTTGACGTTACGGGGGTTCCGATGGAGGGAAACTTCTAGGCTTAAAGGGGCCCGTAAATTTGGCGAATTCCGGGGAGCTCTTTGGAGGGAACCGCAGGTTATTAAATTTATTCTTGGGGGATGAAGGGGGAGGCTTTTTATTTTCCTTCGGGTATAAGTTGTGACTCGCCGCATATATATATCTGCTTCTTCTATGCACTCTTTGAAGGAGTTGCACCGACGATCTTTCACAAAAGAGCGGATCTCTGGTGTTAACGATGCCAGCAGCTGATCCCGTAGAACAAAAGCGACCAAAGACTCATAATCGTGAAGGATTTTCGATGCGTCAAAACAAAAATTTAAAGTACCGAAAAGAGTATAGCCAAAATGACGGAAGGTCATATTTGGTTGGATGCAGTGCGGCAAAATTTGGTTCGGTAGAAGTCAGACGTCATATTGTACGCCGCGAGAAGTTCGTATTTGAGGGTTGAGTAATCCACCGTAACTTGAAAGGGGAGCGATACGACTAAGTCTCGAAGCGGCGAGCTTAGTAGCGGAAGAAGCTTAGTTACACCATCCGTCTCTATTTCCTAATGACTAACTTTAAAAATTTTCTCGAAGTGAGTGAGAAAAGATCCGAAGTCCTCTCATTCCTTTAACGTGGATAGTTTAACGTAGACTGATTGAGGGGTTCCTACACGGTAATTTACTGAAAGGGTTTCGAGCCGATCCCGATTCGATTCCAGGTCATATTGGCAAATTCTCTCACGTCTTTGCTCTTTCGAATTTCTTTTTGTACAGCTAATTCTCTAATTTCTTTTTGTATAGTTAATTCTCTAATTTCTTTTTATTCAGCTAATTCTCTCATTTCTTTTTGTTCAGTTCTTTCTAGTTCTTCTCGTTCTTTATTATACGCTCTCTCATTTCTCTCCTCTTCCTGTATATAAGTGACAAAGTCTTTTGCACTTAAACCGAGGGATTCTCCTTGGAGTTTAAATCTCTCAAACGACGACATTTTGTTCGTAACACGGGGAGTACGTTGTTTGAAAGAAAATTGTTTTAATGGCCGGTCAGCACGGGACGGAGGAGGCTTGGCTCACAAATTACTGGCACACGGAGGAATATGCTCGTTTAAACGCAGAAGATTTGCTATCCGAATACTAACATTAATATAATATACGATTAAACAAAAAAAAAAAATAATGGAGTTTTCGTGAGATGAAAAGGGCTCAGAATCTACTAATCCGAGGGGATTTAAAGTAGAATTGCACATTAAAACTATTTTAAAATTCCACTCATAGGATTGGCCCATTTCTTCTAACGTTATGTTCAACCTATGCGGAATAAATACCCCTTAATAATAGTTTTCTTTCACTCTGTCAGATCCTCACTCCACTCATTATATCGGTAAAGGGAGCAAGAGCATTTCAAAATGTTCCGAAGATGATTTAATAAGATTGAAAGCTTAGGAATTTAGTTTGGTTTTTACCAAACACATTCATTTAAAAAAAGAGATGAATACTGGACAAGTTACCCACCATCTACAAGATAGAATAAAAAGGTAATTAGAAGAAGAGAAAGTTGCTAAAGGAAATTAATTAAGGCAAAATACACAATGGTCTTCAACAAAATTTGCATATATATATATATATATATATATATATATATATATATATATATATATATATATATATATATATATATATATTATTCTATGTCGTAGGTCAGGTTAGATTTACTGACCTTTGCTTGCTTTCTTTGACTGCGAAGGGAACGTGGCAAGCCCGCAGGACACTCTGCGATTGAGCCTTGCCCTGAATGATGCACTTTAAACGTGAGTTGCACTAAGTCGAATAAGAGTGACTATTTTTCTTTGCCGAATTAAATCGACTAACTAGGAGTTTCTTGATATCAAACTGGATGAAACAAAATAATCTTTACTACTGTACAAACCGAACTAAAATAATGGATAAAACATAGAAATACAAAAGAACTAAATGGGCAAAAGGTACACGTCAGCTCGAAGCGGGAGACGTAAGCACGGACACACAAACGTATCCGACCGAGAAATCGGAAACTACCATTCCGGGTGGATCTGCCACCTGAAATATTTTGTACCAGAGAGAAGTGCTTGGGGCGGGGGTGCGAGCGTCGAGCTCGATTGCTTTTCAACGGCACGGTTGGGTTTGCACTTGGACGATTAGTACTCAGCCTGCTTAAAGTTATGAAGAAGAATACAACCTGTCTTCTAACAACTACTACTACCCTCAAAAGGAGGGATCGAGGGAGTATTTTTCCGCGGAGAAGCTGAGTCAAATACAGCAGTGTGGGAGTCTCCTCGTTCTTAGTTCGTATTTTTTTTCTTATTCAATTTTCTTGTCTTCGGGCTTTTGCGGTAAGGAAAGCCAAGAGAAAGAATTCTTCTGCATCGCGTCCTCTTTGGCAAAACACTAATCTTACCCAGGCCAACGCTTGACTATTTATACGTGCCTGCCGTAAGTAAATTATATTGAGGCGCCGAATTGGATTTTACTTTATGCATAGAGAGGCGCCGGGAGTGAATTTAGACCTTCACACCATCTCGCGGAACCTCTCGTGGTTACAATTAGGCTCGCTATAGGGCGCTTATCAAACGGAAGTTACCTTAAATAGAAGCCGATCGCAGATTCTGTCCGCCCCACCCGTCTCTCTCTCTCTCTCTCTCTCTCTCTCTCTCTCTCTCTCTCTCTCTCTTCTCTCTCTCTCTCTCTCTCTCTCTCTCTCTCTCTCTTTTTCTCTCTCTATCTATCTATCTATCTATCTATCTATCTCTGATCTCCATTTTTCTCATCTTTGACAGAAAGATTTATCTACCGCAATCATAAATTATCTGTCGGAGATGCAATGTGTTTTCATCGCAGAAGAGATGATCAAACATTAAGCAAAGAATTAGCCGTATTGTTTTAAAATGGAATTATCACGGCTCAATCAAGTACATGCATAAAGACAAGCCTGGGCGCCGCAGGGGCGTGAGAACCAGAGAATAAACATTGATTATGTTGCAACTTAGCTTTGAAACAGACAACAAAAAATCTATGAGACGACTCTCAGTTGTGACGGTAATCAAACGGGAAAGCATTCGAAAAATAATCACTTTTTGGACAAATAACCGCAACAACCGTTATAATTTCCCAATTTTGTCCAAAAAGTGTTTAGCATAGATATTCCAAAGAAATTATATTTAATTACCCGTTTTCTCTTAAAAACAGCAATAGATCTTAAGTGTAATGTTTCTGTTTCGGATGAACTTTTGGGGTTCGCTAGAAACAGTGACTGATACTTGATCTTCCTTAGTGAGACTAGGGCGTTCTACTCGGTGGTATAAGAAGCGGGCGCTATCATTCTGTGCTATCCACTAACCCCCCCCCCCCCATCTGTTATAATTTTCCAAATGTGTCAAAAGGTGTTTGGCATAGATACGCAAAGAAATTATGTTTAATTCCCCCTTTTCTCTTAAAAAAGAGCAAGAGATCTGTCGTGGTATAGGAAGAACCGATTGATGGATGGAATTCATACGTATGGGTTGGTTACGTACTTCAAAACTCCGTGATTACGTTTTATCTCTAAGAGTGCTATATTTTTAATTATTATCCATTATTATTATCGGATTATTACATCTTTAATCTTTGAGGGTTCCTAGTGCCTTGTTTAGCGTTTCGAGGATTGAATAAAAGTTTGTTTCTAAAATAACTAAAACTTGAATTAAAAAAAACATGAACCAACGAAAGCTAACACACTAAATATACAAAAATAAATTTAACAAATTTAAGTGAGGCTTTATAACTGACATACTTGAATTTATAGTAATGGTTGACCCATAGCTCACTTTACTATAAACATGCAAAATGACCTACACTAAAACGGATACAGAGGTTTAAATACCTTTATAGATTCCTACTAGAATAGGGTTTGAGTCTGGCCTTGAACGCAATTGTTACGTCACCTCAAGAATGTTGTTGCCAGGGTGATGCGTGGATCAGCGCTTACAGCTGTGTTCCCAAGGGGGAAATTCTTTAAAACCACATAGACCTTCGGAGCGTGTGGCAGATGGAGAGACGCACGCCTTCTGAGGAAAAGGACCTCACCACCGGACAGGGAAGGAATGTTCCTTTTTCTCTTCAGGATACTCAGGAAATAATTCGCACTGACGAGCAATGAGTCAATGCTTGAATCCTTTGACTCAGGAGAGTGCTGGCCGGAGTTCACTCGGGGGTATTCCTCAAGGACGAGAACTATCTCTGTGCTTTGGGATACACCAGGATAGGAGGGTTTCTCTGACGAGAGTTAGTTCAATTTGCTTCTTAAACCAAGTTAACTTAAAGTTCAGTGTGACCACCAGAAACTGGCTTGAGGATGAGCTTCTCAGTTCCGGTATTCCTCAAGGGCGAGGACTATCTCGGTGCTTTGGGATCCACCAGGATAGGGGGTTTATCTGACAAGAGTTAGTTAAACTTACTTCTTAAATCAAGTTAAATTAAATCTCGGTGTGATCACCAGGAACTGGCTCGAGGATGAGCTTCTTCTTAGTCCCTTCTATTGGTAGCCGGGCCTCTTGCCGGGGTCTTCGTTGCCTTGATGACTAACGTAATCTACCTCGTTTTTCCGAAGATATTTGCTTTTATACGTCGCCACCCCACTGTGGTAGGGGCAGGAGGGGAGGATGCGTGGACAGGCCGCATGAAGTCTCCTCCTCCAACGGTTTTTCTCAGAGCGTCATACAGCTGGCCCTAAGGGACCTTCTGGCTTTGGAGCGACGCTCCTCTAGTTTCGCATATGCGGTGAAATTGAATACCAGCTCTTAGGGGAAATCTTGCTCTTTTAACCGATGTTAGGGTCTCGGGGCCGACCTGAGCTGATTAGTGAATTGTGTGGTCGGGGACGACCTCACTTCTCTCCAAGACGAGGGGCGAGAGGGAGGTAATTAAGTGGTCGGGCGATGGTGTCTACACAGCCAGGACGTTGTGGGTAACGACCAGTGGCTCCAATGTGAGGGGGAGGGGGAGGGGGAGTATCGATTCCCTTACAAGATCAAGAGTATAATGTTGCTCTTTCGAGGTGAAGTCATTCAGGTTGGAAGAGGTGCTTCAGGGATAGGGGGGTTAAATTGTTTCTATACAAATGCTCGTAGTCTTAGAAACAAGAACGATGAGCTATTTAGTTATATTAGCAATGAGGATATAGATATATTATGCGTTACTGAATCATGGGTTAATGAAATAGAATTTAGTGACACTATAAATGAATTTGATTTACAGGGCTATAATATGTACATTAGTCAAAGGACAGGTAGGATTGGTGGAGGAATAATTATCTATATAAAAAACAACATTGTTTCAAGTTTAAATACTTCAATAAAGCAGGATGGAGTTGAGTCACTTTGGATAGATATTAGGTTCAGTAAAAATAGAATGGTGCATTTGGGAGCTTTTTACAGGCCACCTGGGCAGACTGATGATATAGATGAACTAATGATAAGGGAAATAAGTAAGGGATGTGAAACAGATGCAGTTATTATTGAGGACTTCAACTTAAACTCTGTGGACTGGGAAAATATGATAGGTAGGGATAGAACAAGTGGCAGGTTCATAGAATGCTTTGAGGATAATTTTTGGAATCAATTTGTTAATGAGCCAACGAGGGGGGACAATATATTAGATTTAGTACTTTCTAACAGTGATCATTTAGTTCAAGAATTGACTGTTGGGGAAGCATTGGGAAATAGTGACCATCAGATAGTTCGTTTTAACTTGGGAATTGAGAAGGGTAAAATAACTGAGAATGCTGAAAAAGTTGCAAATTTTCATAAGGGAGATTATGTAAAACTTCGAAGCTTGCTAAATTTGGTAGACTGGGATATAGAATGCAGAGGTAAAAATGCTTATGGGATGTGGGATACTTTCAAGCATATAATAAATGTAGTCCAAGAACAATGTATCCCAATGAAGGCCATTAGGAACAAAAGTAGGAAACCATTATGGTGGAATCAGGAGATAGCTAGAAAAATTTCAGAGAAGAAAAGGGCATATAAAAAATTACAGGTAGAAAATAATATTCAAAATTTAAGTGATTATAGAATGGCTAGGAATGAGTTAAATAAGATTATAAAGAAGAACAAAAGGGTGTCAGAAATTTAATTAGCTCAGGATAGCAACAAAGATCCTAGAAAGTTCTTTAGTTACTATAAAATTAATAACAAGTCTGGCAGAGTTAAAATAGGACCTATCAAATATGAAGGGTTTGTGAGAGAAACTGATGAGGAAATAGTTGAGGTACTAAATGGTCATTTTGCATCAGTATTTACAAAAGAGAAACTAAATAGTCCTATGTATAGTACTCATAGTTCAGGAAAAGAGGTGTTTACTAACATTTGTGTGGATCGGAGGATGATAAAAGGACTAATAGGTGAGTTAGATACTACCAAGGCCTCCGGCCCTGATAATATCCATTCTAGGATACTTAAAGAAGGGGTAGAAAGTATCTCAATAGCTCTGGACAAGTTATATACTAGGTCATTGGAATATGGAGAAATACCCGATGATTGGAAGAGAGCGAATGTAGTCCCCATTTTCAAGAAGGGTAGTAAAGAGGATCCAAATAACTTTAGACTGGTTAGCCTAACTCCTGTAGTCTGTAAAATTCTTGAGAAAATAGTTAAAAAAGGGATTTGCCAACATCTAGAGAGGGAGGGGTTAATCAGCGATGCTCAGCATGGGTTTAGATCAGGTAGATCATGTTTGACTAACTTACTAGACTTTCTGGAGTTTGTAACAGATCAAGTAGATAAGGGAGAGAATGTAGATATAATTTACTTAGATTTTAGTAAAGCATTTGATAAGGTACCACACAGGAGACTAGTTCATAAATTAAAAATGATTGGGATATGTGGGGGTGTTTCAAATTGGATAGCTGAGTGGCTGAAAGACAGGAAGCAAAGGGTAGTGCTAAATGGTGTAAAGTCAGAGTGGAGGGATGTTATCAGTGGGGTTCCTCAGGGATCAGTTCTCGGTCCATTATTATTTGTCATCTATATAAACGATCTTGGGGAGGCAGTTAATAATAAAGTGTCAATTTTTGCGGATGATACCAAATTAGCAGCTGTAGTTAAAGATATTGATGATAATTTTAAAGTGCAGGAGGACTTAAATAAATTGTTATCCTGGGCACATAAGTGGCAAATGACTTTCAACCTTGATAAGTGCAAAGTTATTAACATGGGAAAAGATAATAGAGAATTTAACTATGAAATGGATGGGCATTGGCTGAGCTCAGTAGAGGATGAGAAAGATCTAGGAGTAGTAATAGATAAGTCATTAAGGTTTTCTAAGCAGTGTATTGAAGCAAGAAATAGGGCAAATAGAGTGCTGGGTTTTATTAAGAGAAATGTCAGTTACAAAAGTAAGGAGGTTATTCTTAAACTCTATAACTCTTATGTTAGGCCACATCTAGAGTACTGTATACAGGCATGGTCCCCACATTTTAGACACGATATTAACCTTCTTGAGTCAGTGCAACGAAGGGCAACAAAGATTATTCCTTCCCTGAGGCACCTTAAATATGAAGATAGACTGAGGGTATTAAATATGTTCTCGTTCGAAAGGAGGTGTGTGAGAGGAGATATGATTGAGCTCTTTAAAATTTTTTCCGGGATAGATAAATTGGATGTTAGCAAGTTTTTTGAGTTAGATGATGGAAATCGGACTAGAGGTCACCACTTGAAAATTAAAAGGCAAGGGTGTAGGTTGGATTTAAGAAAATATTTTTTCACCAATAGAGTGGTAGACTTCTGGAACAAATTGCCGCAGAGAGTAGTAGGTAGTCCAAATCTAAATGTATTTAAGAGTAGGTTGGATGAGTTTATGGGAAGGGAAGGTTGTGATGGTTCCTAAGTTTTGTATATATTAATATTTTTTGTATATATCTATAGCTGCATGATTTAGTTCTTGACAAGCCTTGATTGGTGATACCCTTGTTTCTGGATGTAGTTTTCCTGGGAGTTTGGGTGCCTTGAAAAAGAGGCCGCTTGACTCGGATGACCTATGATGAGCCCTTGTGGCTTTTGTCATCCGTTATATTATATTGTGGGGGACTTTGATTTTGTCTTCCCCTGGTGATGGTGCTTTTTGTGGGTGGGTTTTGACGGAGGCGGATGACCTTTGATAGGCCCTTGTGGCTTTTGTCATCCATGTAATTATGTTATGTTATGTTATGTTATACGGGTGGTAACAAGCACCACTGGGCTTTCGATATATTTAATTTCTGTATTTCAAAAACCTGTTGAAGACAGAAAGAAAGAGGCAGAAACCTTGTATTGCAGACCAAATAACAATACAGTAGAGGAAAAAGAGAAATTTGACGTTAATTTTCAATGGGACCTGAAACAGGAGCCTATGCAGGCAAGAGAAAGGGACAGAAGGATCAAAGAAATCAAAGGAAGGCAATCAGCAGACCCGGGTTCGAGTCTCGGAAAGGATTATTCAACTCTTTTGCCGGCGTTATTTCTTTCTTTTCAGTATGGATTGCCTTTATTGCGGTGTCCTTTGCTCTCTTTGATCCTTGTGTTCTTCCAATGGACCTTTCTCTTACCTTTAAAAAGTCCTGTTTCTTGTCTCATTGCTCATTAACGCCAAATTTCTCTTACCTCATATATATATATATATATATATATATATATATATATATATATATATATATATATATATATATATATATATATATATATATGTTGGGTAACTTTCGTCTACAGTTTATTCCTTTTTAATTAAATTAACAAAGTTTCTTTATTTAAAAAAAATTGAGAATGAAACCAATATTGTCCTGTAGTCTGTCACAATATTCATGATTCGTCTCTTTTCTTCCAGTATTGGAGTTTTTCTTCCTCCGTCTTACTCATATATCAAGCTGCGAAATTCTTGCTCTAATTACATTCTCTTCTAACCTCAAAGCATCAATAACATAATATATATTTGATTTGGCTCGCACTAAAACACCAAATCTTCTATGCCAAGCTACAACAGAGTTAGTTGTACGAGGGGAACCCTGTAGGTTCAGTTCATAAACATTCCATTCGAGTGGGGGGGAACAAAGGTTTAGCGCGCCTTCCATTTGTTCTAAACTTGCCTAAAATAAAAGTTTCTTCAATATATTTAATGAAAGGAAGAACTTCCTCAGGTACACTCTGTTGCAAAAGTTCAAGTCCTTTTGGTACATCTGCAACCGGCAGAAATGCTAAAGCGTTAACCTTTCTGCAAAATAGGGAAAATTCCTCATCATTATTATAAGGGCTAGAAAGACCAAACTGTTGAATTTTTTTCCGAGTAGTTTGGCAAAAAAGTAGCCATTTCAAAATCAACACTTACATCTGATAATTCAATTTGCAATCCATCACGTTCAACACAATCAACAAGGGCTGACAACATTCTAAAGTAAATTTCTTCTGTCTTTTTTGGTAAAAATGAAAAATAAGAGGGTAAATTTCCCAATGGATTTCAACATGAAAAGTATAAATTTGCTAAAAAAAATTAAGACATGTTTCAAACGTTCCATCAGCATACCAGTGTTTAGGGGAAGCTAGTATCCGTAAAGCGAAAGGTACTTCAAAAATTATAAATCGTTCATCATCATCTTTTCCGCTATCATGAATTAGCCAGTTTTGACCTTAAATAGTTGTGCTAAATCTACCTTGTAGGTGCACTTCATTCAATGTTGTGGGGAGTTTAGGGAGCATTTTGTTTCTTAATTTCCTAATATTTCTAGTTCTATTTGCATTTGGAGCAAGAACACTTTGGGAACACTCAAGCACTTTGCTTATTACTTCAGAAATAATTGCAGCCGGAGGTTCAGACGTCGTTTTAACGTTTTGTTGAATAGTTTTCATTGCTTTGAAGACATGAATTTCTGCACTACTACCCGCATGAGTATGATCTGAACAGTTAATTACTTTATTTTGCCTTAACACAAGACGACTAGAACACTTAAGATCTTCACAACGCCAATAGCTTACACATTTTGTTGAATTGTTTTTTGTATAATAATGTGTATTATGACACAATTTATCCTTTCCTTTTTTGGTTTGCAAAAACTAATATCACAATCCATTATGGGTTAAAGAAATAATTGAATTAGAAATCAACTATTTATGCAAGTGAACACAAGATTCAGATGTTATTTTGACTGAGCCCTCTACTTGTGTGGACTTCGAGTGGTACTCGACAAGATAATAATGACACTATTCGAATAGGCAGGTCATTGGCCGTGCTCAATTTCCGGAGCAAGAATTTTGACCAACTATACCCTTATGCTAATTACCCACTAAGTGGTAATCTTCTTATATTTGAACTCTGACCGGAAACGGACCAGTATCCACGTTTCACTATTTTTTTGATTGTCATCTCACGTCTTTTAAATTGACTTGGAAATTTTTCCGCAAGGATTAAGAGATTATTTGCAAAGACTGCTTTCTCGTGAGTTCCCCCCCTCCCCCCTATACAAAGGCAAAGAAAAGCTCTGTTTACAATTCATAAATATCTTCAATTTAAAATAATCCACAAATCTCTTTCAGACTTCCCCATGGCAGAAGCCAATAAGGGGGTAGTGAGGAAGGGGATGGGTTTATCTACTTTCATGTACACGTGTCCAAGCGCATTGCACACATCCTGTATTTACATGTATTTCAAAATACATGTAAGTAAAGCATGTGTATAGAATACTTGATTGCGTTAATAATAATTTATAAATATACCAGGCAATGAGCACCAATTATAATAATTTTAAAAAGGAACTCTAAACTAAAAATCCCCCTTTCAAAATATCACGTTGCTAAAAGATAGAGTTATAGAAGATATATAAAAATAAATTTTAGGAACTTCACCATTTGTAATTCTTTGAGTTTTAAAGAATTCACAAAATTTCTATACTTAAATTTATTTCTGAACTTCATCATTTTGTTTTTTGATATTATAAAAGAATTATTAGAAATAACTTTGATAAAAAAACATAATTCCTTACTATATATATTTAAATTGGCTGCCTATTTTATTTTTGTGTATTTATTACATTTTCTACTGATTGTGTAATAAATATGATACTATCCATAACACAAGGTTGCAATTTCCGAAATAGTGGCCAAAAGTCCTCCCCCCTCCTCATTTTTTTAAGATGTCAGTTTTTCTGATTTAATATCAATCAACACTAAAAAATAAGGGTTTAAAAATGGTTTTCTACGTATCCCTATATGAAAACCCTTTTTTATTGAACATATAAATATTGTTCAAAGCTAATGTAATTATTTCATCAGAAAATGGTAAATAATGCTTTAAAAAATTGAAATACAAAAAATCGCACTCAAATTAAGTTCATTTAAGTATTTTTATATATATATATATATATATATATATATATATAGATATATATATATATATATATATATATATATATATATATATATATATATATTGTCGACGAACCGACACAGTGGTATCACGCTCTTTACAGAGACGGGCTCACGGTTATTCAACAAGGCCGGCAACTTTTGGCTAAGGGCTTGTGCCCAATTTATATTCGAGTGCGTTAATCCAAGGTTGGCCAATAAAAGGGGAGAGTCGAGATTACCGTTTCAGCTCAGGAGTTATTGAAAGAAAAACCTCACACAAAAATAATCTTTAATTCACAGTAAATAATGAATAATTCACCAGTTGTTAATAAAGGCGGGCAAGGAATAAATGGGAATAGCCCGTGAATTGTAACAATCACTTGAAACACCGTTATTAAACGCGGGTTGAGATAATATTAATTAAATGCGGAGAATTACGGGGGTTATCGGGGAGTGAATTAAATAGAGGAAAAATCACGGGACTGGAACCTCAGTTTTACCTCTGCGGCGCGGAATTCGATGGTGTTACCGGTCGAAGCCTCGGGGGCACTTCGTATAGCGGAAGATGAGCGTAGAGCAGGTTCCAAGTTGTCCTCCAATCGGTGTTGGCGCGGCGACCAGATGCTAATCTGCACGGAAGTACTTCTCGGACTTCCTTGTTCTTGTCTCACGGTTGAGGTTAAGGTACACGGACCTTGTAGAGTGGAGGGAGAGAGCGTAGAGTTTATCCAGGTTAGCCTCCGAATTGGTAATAACGAAGGAGAGTAATCTGTCTCTGTCCAGAATGATTACGAAGGTAAGATCCGCTCAAGGGATCACAGGAGTCGACAAGGCGACCCAACGGGGAACGATCTGTCGGACCGACGTCGGAAGAAACTCTCGCTGACAATGAATGGAGTCGCTCGCATAAATACGGCGGGTTTCCGCAGGGGACGGGGTTAGAGAGAGGTGTAGGACACCTGGCGTCTCATGGGAGACTTGGACTGTAGCCGTGTAAACAGCTTCAAGTCACGGGTGTCTCGCAAAAGCTAGGAGGGAGGGGAGGGTAGTGATAGTTCTCGTTTGCGACTTTCCACAAACGATGATAACTGAGCACAATGGAGGTGGGGAGGGGGTTGCCGGACAGGGTTTCGAACTCATTAAATGTTCTGGAGGCTATAAACTAAGGTGATATAGCCAGACTATGTCTGGGAATGTTTGCACCTTCGACCTCTCTTGGGTTAACCTATATAAATATATATATATATATATATATATATATATATATATATATATATATATATATATAGTCGGCTGTCACTCGCGAGTGAGGATGATATACTCTGGGTGGTCATCGAACCCGTTGGTCCTCAGTTAGTGAGAAGGCCCAATAGCGAACGGCAGTGGTTCTCGCACGTCCAGCAGATAGTGCTTGGTGAAGTTGTTGCCTTGCCGCAACGCTGGTTTGCAGCTTTCTCATGCCCACGCTCTCGTGGCTGCTGCCATTGTCATGCCGGGTGGTTTCGAACCTCTCCAATGCCTGGTGGGCTGCACGTCGCAAAACAGGGTGATCCCCCATAGAGGTCTCCAAAAAATTGATTTTAATTATGCCTTTCTTCCTGTAGCACTTCAATGAATCCTTCCATCGCTTTTGGTGTCCTCCTCTCACGCGGGGGCCAGTTTGGAGTTCAGAGAACAAGACCCGCCGAGGCAGTTTGTCTCTGGCATTCGAGCGCAGTGCCCCGCCGATCTAAGTTGATGTTCCATTAGTAGGGACTTGGTGCTGGTGGCCTCTGCCTCTTCTAGAACACTCATGTTTGTTCTTCGTTCGTCACATGAAATGTATAGGATTTTTCGGTGACATCTTTGGTGGAACTGCTCGAGTGACTTCATATGACGCCGGACTTTATCTATGTTTCACCATTGTATAGTAGTACCTTGAGGACCACAGCATTGTATACCATGAGCTTTGTCTTTGTTAGATATAAATATATATATATATATATATATATATATATATATATATATATATATATATATAGAGAGAGAGAGAGAGAGAGAGAGAGAGAGAGAGAGAGAGTGGGGCAAAAATCATTGGACCGTTTTTGAGAAGCAATATCTCAATAATCATTGCAGCTATGCACATGAACTGAAAAGAAATAAAAGATGAATCTTTTAATGCCTCTTCCTTGTAAAAAATCGTCTTAAGGTCATTTAAATACTCAATTAGCCTTTAAAAAAATGTTGTAATTTTTTTAAATGGCAACTTTTTAAACGTTCAAAATTTGAAACTAAATTTAAATTTTAATGAATGGTTTCTCCTCTTGCATCATCTCAAATCAAAATGTGCATCATTTTTACTCAGCAAAGCTTAAAATTGAACTCTGCTTACTATTTTAATGAATTCTGTCTCCAATGTTATGAGAAATAAGGAAAAAAACATCTAATTTTGCGTTTATGCAAGATGGAGTTTGTCGTGGTATCGTAATGGTATACCTTAGCAGCTGTGAAGCTAATTATACTTACGTGGCAGGTGGCCGAGAAATGACCGGCTGTACCAATCTAATGAGGTGAGACAGTGAATCCTCCTTGGGTTGGCCTTGGGGGGGATAAGGGGAGTTCTTTAAATGCAAAGTTTCATTAAAGTTTATTAAAAGATTAAAACCCCAAATAAAGGTTTAATAACAAAAACAAGATAAATATGCACACATGTACATAGGGATAACTTGAAAAATAATTTCGGCTCAAGGAACCAATAACTATAGAGATAATCAAGTTGATAAATGCTTGACTCGTTCAGAAAAGAAAATAATGACACTAGGGAATAATCGATAATCTTCGGGACGGAGTATAAAAGGTGGAAATGCTTTTACCTTGTAGACTTGACTCATTGGTGAAGGAGGGGGGGAACCAAATCTCAGATTCGTCTAGATGAGATAATCTTGCGGTGGGATAGGATTACCTTGGCACGAGTAGGATAATCTTGAATACTGGGCTAAATTACCCTTGAAAGATGGGTTGAAATATTCTTTAACTTGAGGCAAGAGGCTCTTGGAGGCGGGAAATAAGTAATCTTGAACAAGGGGCGAAGTATTCTTGAAACGGTATGAGTGGGTCGCGTAATTCTCCGATGAAATGCCTCTTTACGAATTTGCCTATTGATTGTGGACAAAATTAACGGCAATTATTCTGCCGACGAAACCTTCTAGCTCTGAGGTTCGACTCGAGACGAGGGTATGTATGTTCACGAATAGTGGGTGGTACTCTCTCTCTCTAGTAACGGGAGAACTCAGAATAAATACTCTGTGTGCTTGCTCGCTAGAAGGCCTTCAGGGCATGGCAGTCCGAAGCTAATCTTGTGGCGCCATTCCTCGTCAGACGAGATAAGGTCTTGGAAAGAAGTTCGTTAAGGCGGCGATCCTCGCCTCAAGGCATGGGGGGGGTTAGCTGGAGCCTCGTGTCTGCGGGAGATTAGAATTCCCACGGTACATAGGTTTCTCGGTGAAAGCGTCTCAGCGTGGTATCGTCGGCGTGAGCTCAGCCACTATTCCGACGCGAGAATTTCTTTGCTGCCTCGCTTTTGGAAATCCAGCTTAAGGCCATGTGGCCTCTACCCGATAGGAAGGGGGGGGCAAGGTGAACCTTCAAGGTCGTCCTGTCACACTTCTCCTTTCCGAAACATGAACTTTTCTGGGAGCGAAGGGGAGAATAAAAGGGCATACTCAAAACTTGGAAAGCGTTCGTGCTCGGAGGGTGCCAACGGATGGGAACGGGGGATTCCTAGCCTGCTTCGAACAGGTGCACATAGTATTACTACCTTACTGGACCGAGTTGGTTAATCGCTATAAAAGCGGATTTTAATTTAGGCCGAAACTAAGGCAAACGAATTGATGACTAAAGGATTAATTTTGATCCTGGACGTTAATTCTTCATTTGGTACTAATGTATGTGAAAAAAAAACAATTGGTACAGAAGTCACCTAGTCAATAAAAGCAAATAAAAGGATTAAGAGTACATATAAAAAGAAACACAAAATGAAACACATACACTAAATCAGACAGGCAAAGGGTAGTGGAACGGAGTAAAAAAAAAAGGACAATTGTCTAATATACATACACTGGGTACTAAAGCATACACAAAAAATGCATGAAGGCAACGGTATACAATGAATATGTACATATCCTATCGAATTTGAGTTTTATAACGCGAGTGGGCAAACTCGAAAACAAAATTTATTTACAAGGAGGAACAATTGAAGGGTAATAATTCTTACTTTAACTGGGAGGATCCTCTATAAGTGGCACGCGGATCCAGACCGTTGTATTGAACAAAACTATTTAAACCCTATACTGCCCAAGAGGACATTTTTATCCTCTTTTTCAAGAAGGGCATTTTATTCAGCAAGTAAATGAAGACAACTTTGCATGCCCAACGCGACAAAAATGTCCTCTCTTGGCAACCGAAGAGTTGCCTATTAGCCTTTAAATGCACATGTTTCAATTTTGTAAACAAAACCAAATAGAATGATTGATGCTATCGGCGAGCTTATCTTTTCAGCATTTTATAGTGTACAATGGAACCTTTACCAGGTCATTATTATTATTTTTTTCATTAAATCGAAGCTGTAATACTAAAGTATAATATGGCTAAATATTATGAATTTTTAAAAGAAAATAAAAACATGAATTGAATAGCTATAAGCAGAACATATTTGTCTTCCTGGACATTCCTAGGTATTTGGACGCATGGCCACAATGAAATTTTATATATGATACATCGAAGTTTGCAATTTATTATAGGAGCTATAGTTAATATTGATATTTAAAAGACTTTACTTGGACATTCTACATTTATTTATGTATTTTTTAAGCAGCTTTGCAATATATATTAACTTTAGAATTGTTATAGTTATTGTGTCGCAGATGACCCAACTAAAAACCTCGTACTGGAAGGTTTGCTCACCTAATCCTCTGCAGAACAATTACCAACCTTATTTCTATGCATATGGGCATTTCCATAATGCATATATCACTCATGTAAATTCCTTTTGCTGAAGACCATCTTCCTTCAAATGGCTTAGGTAAGTGACTTTTGGTTTTAGTCAATTCTAGAATTTAAAAGGTTCGGTGGTTTCAACCCTCATATCAAGCTGTTGTGTGCTGCTTACCAGGCGCACGTCAGCCAGGGCAAGCCCCAACTCTCCACCATGTGATTATACATATTTGTATGAATGTATGTGTATTTAGTAATCAGGCATGTGCATCCTTTTGTGACTCTGAATGCCATACGCTATTTTTTTATTAGGAATGATGGCAACACAAACTCAAGCATGCCCTCCAATGACAGCAGTTTTTCCATGTGTAGTAATAATATGGTATTTATTTCAAACAATTCCCTTCATTATAAATTTATTTTAGGTGAAGAAACCCCAGAATTGGAGGAAAATAAACCATTAGTCCTTGAAATTGAAGAAATCAAAGTAAATGAACCAAGGAGCAAAGTAAGACGCAAGGTAGCTCAACGAATCTCATGGGATCATGCTGGACAACAGGAATAGCCACCAAATGAATATCAATTTATTACTCCTGAAAGCCTTGAGGATGAGGTCTTATTATCACCACTTGATTACTTTAGGAAGTTTATTTCTTTAGAAGTGCTTGAAAATATTGTTGAACAAAGTAATTTGTTTGCCATTCAAAGAGACCCAAGCAAGGCACTTGACCTAACTTGTGATGAATTAGAACAATGGTTAGGGTGTTGTATGTATATGTCAATAAACAAAATTTCAAAAACAAGGCTTCATTGGTCTAAAGTTACCTTGAGTGAATTTGATTCTTCAACAATTAGTAGAAATAGGTGTGAACAAATAAAATCATGTTTGTATCTTGTAGACAACAACTCACTTGATAGGAGCAAAAATGATAAGTTTTCCAAAACTAGACACCTAATTAGTCATTTGCAAACAGAATTTAAGAAAATTCCAATGACTAAACATTTGTGTATAGATGAACAGATAGTTGCATTCAAAGGGGGCATCAAGTGCCAAACAGTATATCCCCCCCAAAACACACATAAGTTGGGATATAGACTTTTTATTTTTGCTGATAATAAGGTGATGGTATACTTCTTTCCATTTCAAGGTCAGGTATTTCCTGTTAATGAGCCTGATGTTCCAGACCTTGTAGCTTGTGCCAATTCAGTCTTAAATTAGCTCAGAGCATCCCATCATGAAAATACTTCAAATTGTATTTCGATAATTGGTTCACTTCTTATCTTATTATGGAACATTTGGCTCTGAGGTCAGTGTGGTGTGGTGGCACTGTACAAACAAGGAGACTCTCAAGTTTATCATTCAAATCTGACAAGCAACTTAGCTCAAAAGGGAGGGGAAGTTTTGATGAAAGGCAGACTAAATTTAGTAATGGTTGTGCAATGACTGCAATCAAATAGTATGTTTGCCTCATTTCTACTTTTCTTAATTCTTACTCAGTTGATAGCTGCGAAAAGAGAGATTGTGAAGCCAAAGGCTCAGTAAAAGTGTCAATTCCTAAAATTGTGAAGGTCTACATGATCAGCTAACTTCATACTACCTAATGTATTTGGATCAAAGAAATATTTTTAAATAACTTTTTTCCCTCTTTTTGACATGGTTGTTGTGAATAGGGGGAGTGCAGAAAAGTTAAGTATATCATCAAATAAACAAAGCTCTTTATGTGAGTTCAAGCTCTGTCTTGAAAAGGGGCTAATGATGAGTGAGAAAGATTTAACTAAAAAACGAGGAAGACCCTCAAGTAAAGTGAGGGTTGAATTTCAAAAGAAACAAAACTTGGGAAAACTACAAAGCTAATACCAGAGGACATCATAAGAAAAGATGGGGTGGGGTATTTTCCTGATGTTAGAGCAATAACAGAGGAACCTGCAAAGACCTGGGTCAAGAGAAAAATCAATACAATATGTACAAAATGCTGTATTTATCTATGAATTGATAAAGATAGAAAGTGCTTTATAAAATTTCACCAAAACTAAAAGTTAAGGAATGTGTGGATTTTTTTATAATCAATTTTACTATGCCAATTGGATTTTCTTACCACTGCACATGTTTAATTATTAAGTTTATTTGAAAGTTATTAAGTGATTAAGTTATTATTCCCATAAAATATGCAACTAAATGTGTTTTTATGTCAAACATATTGTTTAATTCCCTTTTAATTTAACTTTGTTTAATACTTTACACAACCAAATGGACATTTATGTCCAACTTGTTCATATAAAGTAATTAGAAACTAATAAATTTAGCTTTAAAATTCCTTTATGCAATATATGTGGCCATCGAGACTAGTTTAATGTATAATTTTTTTTAGATTCCTTAGTTAAAAAGTGTGCAATATAGGGTTAATTAATTAATGTAATAAAATTTGAGAGCCAAAAGAACCATTGGATTGGGGTTAAAGTAAGCATTTGGGGCGTGAATTTGAGCAGAGCCAGCATAGTTCTTGTAATTATGGTAGGACGGGTTCCTACTGTTTTGTGGTGAGTAAAACATCCTGGCAGGGTTTCTAGGAGCTTAGGCATTAGACGGTTGTGAGGGGATAAAGAAAGCGGGAGTCGCAGGGCTAACTCCATCGAACAGGCGTCGTAAAGTAGGCCTTCCTTAATGAGATAAGAGACATCCCTTTGTCCGCGGGCAGAGCCTTGCTCGTGAGTCCTCGCTTTTTTACAAAGAGACAGGAGAGTTGTGCACCCTTTGGGGGCTTGCGCAAATGCCCCCCTGTGAAGTGCTAGGAATTACTGGTCATAGGAGACCTCTAGGGGAAATGAATATGAGGAATTCTTCTGAAACTAGGCCCGGTTAATGACTGCCTGAGCCACCGGATTAGGGCTTATTTGGGGGCTCTGGCTGACCAACCCGGCGCAGCATTTGATCGGGGCCGAGCCTACCTCAGCCCATGCAGCAAAATATTGGCATTCCAAGTAGCATCGGACGACGGGGAAACAGTTTGCTGATCTAAGGTAGTCGTGGACCACAGTGTATTTGTTATGGTCAGGGCCTATTGGTGGAAGTAATTCTTCGGATACTAAGATAGAGGTACAGCTAGTGTCTCTTACGAGGGTGGACAGCCTGCATCCATTTACAGATCCGTTTTCAAATATTAATAAACCGCGGGAGCTCTTATTAAACAGGAAATTTACCTGGTGTCCCAGGGAACTATTCGTCGAGAGAGTTGCGGGATCTTCCGAGCGAGAAGGCGGGGAAGTTGGGGCAGCGCTCATCTGATGAACTTTGTGGTTGAGAGGGTATCGGAGGTGTCAATTTTGGAGGCAATTAGGTCTTACCTGGCCCTCCTGCCACACGAAAAACAAACGACGGCCCTTTGTGATATGCCGACGAAGGAGAAGTTGAAATCAGGGCTTAACATAACATAACATAACATAATTTCACGAATGACAAAAGCCACAAGGGCCGGCCTATCAAAGGTCATCCGCATCCGTCAAAACCCACCCACAAAATGTACCATCGCCAGGGGAAGACAAAATCAAAGTCCCCCACAATATAATATAACAGATGAAAAAAACCACAAGGGCTCATCATAGGTCATCCGAGTCAAACGGCCTCTTTTTAAGGCACCCAAACTCCCAAGAAAACTACATCCAGAGGATTGCGTCCAGAAACAAGGCTATCACCAATCAAGGCTTGTCAAGAGCTAAATCATGCAGCTATAGATATATACAAACAATATTAATATATACAAAAATGAGAAACCATCACAACCTTCCCTCCCCATTAACTCATCCAACCTACTCTTAAATACATTTAAATTTGTACTACCTACTACCCTCGGCGGCAATTTGTTCCAGAAGTCTACCACTCTATTGGTGAAAAAATATTTTATTAAATCCAACCTACACCCTTGCTTTTTAATTTCCATCATCTAACTCAAAAAACTTGCTAACATCCAATTTATCTATCCCAGAAATTTTTTTAAAGAGCTCAATCATATCCGCTCTCACACACCTCCTCTCGAACGAGAAGATATTTAATACCCTCAGTCTATCTATATATTAAAGGTGCCTCAGGAAAGGAATAATTTTTGATGCCCTCGGTTGCACTGACTCGAGAAGGTTAATATCGTGTCTAAAATGTGGGACCATGCCTGTATACAGTACTCTAGATGTGGCCTAACATAAGAGTTATAGAGTTTAAGAATAACTTCCTTACTTTTGTAACTGACATTTCTCTTAATGAAACCCAGCACTCTATTTGCCCTATTTCTTGCTTCAATACACTGCTTAGAAAACTTTATTGACTTATCTATTACTACTCCTAGATCTTTCTCATCCTCTACTGAGCTCAGCCAATGCCAATCCATTTCATAGTTAAATTCTCTATTATCTTTTCTCATGTTAATAACTTTGCACTTATCAAAGTTAAAAGTCATTTGCCACTTATGTGCCCAGGATAACAATTTATTTAAATCTCCCTGCACTTCAAAATTATCATCAATATCTTTAACTACAGCTGCTAATTTGGTATCATCCGCAAAAATTGACACTTTATTATTATCTGCCTCTCCAAGATCGTTTATAAAGATGAAAAATAATAATGGACCGAGAACTGATCCCTGAGTAACCCCACTGATAACATCCCTCCACTCTGACTTTACACCATTTAGCACTACCCTTTGCTTCCTATCTTTTAGTCACTCAGCTATCCAATTTGAAACACCCCTACATATCCCAATCATTTTTAATTTATGAACTAGTCTCCTGTGTGGCACCTTATCAAATGCTTTACTAAAGTCCAAGTAAATTACATCTACATTCTCTCTCTTATCTACTTGATTTGTTACGAACTCCAGAAGTCTAGTAAATTAGTTAAACATGATCTACCTGATCTAAACCCATGCTGAGCATCGTTGATTAACCCCTCCCTCTCTAGATGTTGGCAAATCTCTTTTTTAACTATTTTCTCAAGAATTTTACAGACTTCAGGAGTTAGGCTAACCGGTCTAAAGTTATTTGGATCCTCTTTACTAGCCTTCTTGAAAATGGGGACTACATTCGCTCTCTTCCAATCATCGGGTATTTCTCCATATTCCAGTGACCTAGTATACAACTTTTCCAGAGCCGGAGGCCTTGGTAGCATCGAACTCACCTATTAGTCCTTTTATCGTCCTCCAATCCAAACTAATGGTAGTAAACACCTCTTTTCCTGACCCATGAGTAGTACACATAAGACTATTTAGTTTCTCCTTTGTAAATACTGATGCAAAATGACCATTTAGTACCTCAACTATTTCCTCATCAGAACCTAATATATATCCAAAGAGACTTAACTCCATCCTACTTTATTAAAGTACTTAAACTTGAAACAATGTTGTTTTTTATATAGATAATTATTCCTCCACCAATCCTACCTGTCCTTTGACTAATGTACATATTATAACCCTGTAAATCAAATTCACTTATAGTGTCACTAAATTCTATTTCATTAACCCATGATTCAGTAACACATAATATATCTATATCCTTATCGCTAATATAACTTAATAGCTCATCCTTCTTATTTCTAAGACTACGAGCATTTGTGTAGAAACAATTTAACCCCCCTATCCCTGAAGCACCTCTTTAAACTTGAATGACCTCACCTCTATCGCCTTGGAACCTATTTCTGTTATCTGCCAGGTCCATTCTACTTTCAGTACTATAATTTCCTCTCATAATTCCCTGACCACTATTATTATCTAGTTTCCCGCCCGCAAAGACCTAATAACACGATCATAATCCTCCCACAACACATCTACCCCCTTCCTACTTAAATGCAGTCCATCCATCGCATACATTTCTTTCATTCCAACAAACCTATCCCACACATCCACAAACATGACACCTTTCATCTTACATATCCTCCTCACATAATCATTCAGCCCAATCGCACGAGACATCCATTCTACCCCAACATCCATTCTTGGAAGCACACCTGTCACAACAGCTTTCATTCTACTTTCTTTCACCTTTTCAATCAACCTCTTGTACCTCTCACGTAACTCACATGCACCCACTTTTTCACATCATTCACTCCTACATGTGTAATCACAACCGCATCCCTTACACAGCCAGACACCAGCTCCTCATACCTATGAGACAGATCTCTTACTCCAGCATCCAGGAAACACACCCTCAAACCATTCAATTTACTTGCATTCAACTTCCTATCTAAATATCTGACGCGCGAATCACCCACCACAAGCACTTCAGTCAGACTCCTATTCCTAACCTTCGCAAACCTAACTCCATCCACACTCCTATTCTCATTCAAACTACCAGTCACCCTACCTCCACCCTCACCCCAATCAGGCATATCACTTCCAGTTACTTCAAACCTGCTACTGAGGAGTTCCCAGCGCGGCTTCCGAAGGCAACGGTTATGCCTGACGAACCTTGTGGAATTCTTCCACTTCGTGTTCAGTGAGCACGATCGGGACAAGGCGACGGATGTGCTCTACTGAGACTTTCAGAAAGCCTTTGATAAGGTACCACACCGCCGCCTCCTCCGGAAATTGCGAGCGCTGGGCATAGACGGAAAAGTAGCCGGCTGGATCGAGAACTGGCTAAGTGGCAGACGACAACGGGTGGTGGTGAATGGACAGGCTTCTGAGTGGGTGCACGTTACTAGCGGGGTGCCTTAAGGTTCTGTCCTGGGACCACTACTATTCATCATCTACGTCAACGACATGGACGGTGACATGGTTGCCAAGATTTCCAAATTTGCCGACAATACGAAGCTTGGTATGAACGTTGCAAAGGATGGAAATACTGCCCACCAGCAGGAAGATCTTGGGAAGATTGGGGAGTGGTTGGACACGTGGCAAATGCCTTTTAACGTGAGGAAATGCAAAGTAATGCATATCGGCCACAAAAAAAAAACCAATCTCAGTATATCCTTAAGGGCACTGCTCTTGAATCGAGTGACACTGAGAAGGACTTGGGTGTAACTCTCACTAGCGACCCCAAGTTCTCGAAACAGTGCATCGAGGCAGAGAAGAAAGCCCAAAGGATGTTAGGCTACATAAAGCGCCAGTTTGGATACCGTAACAAGGCGATAGTACTTTTTCTGTACAACTCCCTCGTTTGGCCGCACCGGGAGTATTCCGCACAATTTTGGAGTCCTTCGTTTCGAAAGGATATCACAAGGTTGGAACGCGTACAAACCAGGGCAACCAAGCTGATCCCCTCTATCCGACATAAAAGCTATGAGTATAAACTAAGGGAATTAAATCTGTTCTCGCTGGAAACCCGTAGACTGCGTGGTCAGCTCATCGAAGTTTTCAAAATACTTCGAGGGTTCGACAATGTTTATTACCGGGATATTTTCACACTGAGTGAGAACAGAACGCGCAATCACGGCTTCAAACTTGAACTGAAGCGCTACAACCGCAATCTGTGTGGAAATTTTTTCACCTAGAGTATCTGTGGTAAGTGAAACGCACTTCTAGTGGAAGCTTTTACCAGTGAATCTGTTGACCAGTTCAAGTCAAGACTAGACAAAGTCTTGAAAAGTGGCCGCTTAGGGACGCAAAACAATTGAGCAGCCATGTGCATGCTTGATTGCTAGTCGAAAAGTACCCTCTTTGAATGAACCGTAAGGTCTCCTAGGGTACTCTCTTTCCTTGTAACTCCTTGTAACTTTCTTAGGGCACTGAATCTATTAGTGAAGCTAATGGGTTCTGTGTCCCTCTGACTCACACACCTATTCTTCCCCTGGCCAACCACCTCAACAGAGGTAACCCTATTTTCACAAAGAACAGGAAAGCCTTCCTAGCTACACGTTTCCTAACCACTGTCCACTGTCCCCCATCCTCACTAGGCCTATTTCTATCTAATTTTAGGGGGCTAACTTCACTATCCCTAGAACTATCATATCCTACCTCCTACACTGGCCCTCTACCTTCACTTGAAACATCTATCTGGCCTACCTCACCACCTAGCCTATTCCCCGCCCTAGGCCTAATACTAAGTTCCTTCCTGAGCTTAGAAACTACCCCTTCCAGCCTACATATCCTATCTAAATCCTGCATTCTCATCCCCTCTAAATCTACAATGCATTCACGCCGCCCACATACATCACATGTATACCCCTCGCCAACTACACCACAACCAATGCATACATTCCGACACTCATGCTCACTTCCATCCTCGAACTCCATCAATTATTCAAACAAAGAAAGAACTTAAGTAGTAATAAGAAAAAAAGAGCAACTTAGCTTTCGCTGATTCTGTGGTGAAAAACTGTAGAAAAATCCGAAAAATAAATCAACAGAGCGAAACGAGATTTAAGGCACAACACAAGTCCAAATCAGTCGCTAATTAAACCGTCAACCTAAAAACGAGGTTTCAAAACACTAATTTAATTTATCTACTACGCACTTTCCCGCGAAAAATAATATAAACAAAAGAACCTGGCCGAAAAATTAAAAATACGAAACAACTTCGTTATATTAACCAAATATACGATCTAATAACTTAATATTTATGTTTTATATGTCACTAGAATATACGTAATACTATTTTGATATCCCTCGGCTCAGAGGGGAAAAAGATCTTTTTTGGAGGGACCGGAGACCTTCATAATTTTTTAAGCGTTCTTAGGAGGGAACTGGGAGTTACTTTTGCTACTTCTAGGGGATGGAGGATGTGAGTTCTTGTGGTCCTTTGGGTACAGGTTGTGACTGGCCGCGTACACATCAGCCTCTTCGATACATTCTTTGAAAGTAGTGCATCGCCTATCTTTCTCGAATGCGGGGAGTTCCGGAGCATGCGCTGCCATAAACTGAGCTCTAAGGAAAAAAAAACGACGGACTCATATTCCCGGGTAATCTGTGCAGAGTCTAGTCATAAATTAAAGTTTCTTTGACGAGAGAAATTCCGATTTAAGTGTTGAATAATCTATTGTTGCTTCGGCGGGAAGGGAAATGAAAATTGTCGGAGTTGAATATTTTGGAGGGGAAGCAATCTGGAGACACCCTCTGCTTTAATATCCCAGTGATTGAACTTAAATATTGTTTTTTAAAATGCGTAAAGTATGCGCCAAAATCTTTACAATCTTTAAAGCCTGGAAACTTGAAGAAGGGGGACTGTGAGGCCTGAGTTCTTAAATGTAAGGAAAGGGTTTCTAGTTGATTGCGATGGAGTTCGCCGTCGTGTTGTCTAACTCTTTCCCTTTCTTCCAGCTCTCTAACTCTATACCTTTCTTCCATCTGCTCTCTTTCTTTTTTTACTGCCCTTTCATTACTTTCTTCTTCTTAATTGAAGGTATGAAATTAAATTGTCGTGGAAGGGCCAGACTATATTTATATATACCTAGGTACTTTGGAGCTTGGGGCCGAAGTAGTTTGAGGACCGATAGTGAAAGGGGAAATTTTTATGAGTCCAGTAGGGATGGTTTATTATTAACTTTGTGGAGTCCTTTTAAACAACTATTTCAGAGTGCAAATTGGCAAAAGATTAACAGGTAGCTGGTACGCTCTGGGGTTGCAAAAGAAAGACAATGACGAAAATATAACTTTACGAACAACAAAATGATATTTATATATATTTACATTAAAATTGGGTTTAAAGAGAATGGTCACTCAGAGGAGGTTAAAGGTCCACACGACATCAGGTAGGTTAATTAAGAGATTAAAGATGCCCGATCCAGTTTGGGGTTTAAAAGCGGGTTTTTAAACTCGGGCAATTTGGAAAGCCAGATTCAAGATCAATCTGCAGGGGGCAACGGTTACGATTAACTTACCTGCTCGTTGCCAAAAATAGGCCAGTTGGGTTACGGTGAATGCGAGGGAAGAAGTCGGTTTACCTTTTGCTTATACGAGGAAGCAATTGTCGCCTTCGGAGTTGGAATCCTTGTCAGTTCTTGCCAATTGCCTATGGCAGAGTTCACTGATGTCGAAGCTTGAAGATTGACTAAGGCAGAGTTTACGGATTGATTAAAACTTCAACTTGAATAGTAATCCCAGCCGGGAGGGAGAGCGTCCTTTAGCTTGTTCGTCAGAGTAGGTGGAGGTTTAACAGTGCTGCTCTCCAAACTCAGTTGAAGCGTTATTTAGGCGCCTGGTGAGGTGGCTCCAAACGCGCGCGCTAATTTGGGGAAAAGTCGGCAACTTCTTTGGGGGAAGGGGAAATCGTGATAACGTTTGTTGGAATGTCCAACGGATTTCAATCTTCGAGCGAAGAGCCGGAATGCTAACGAAAAGGTGGCCATGTGTGTGTGGGGATGGGGGGGAGGATGACATCGGTCCCAAGGCAAATACAGCTGGGCGTTTGATTACGTCGTCGGCCGCCTCGTTGCCCAGGTTGAGCCATGCTTTTACAGCTCCATGCGGTGATCTTCGGATTCACATGGGTACAGAAGGGCACGTGGCCGCCATTTGACCTCCTTCTGCTAAATAAATCCTTACCGGATAATCCTAAGGCTTCTCCCTGACTATTGAAGCTTTCAAATAACATTTTCTTAGCATGAAAGCTCGTTTAACGGCTGCACGCGAAAAAATGTACGGTTATGCTTGTGGGGCTCTGGCCAAAGCAAACTTTTTAAGGACAATTTACCAATAGAGTTCCTATACTGAACTTAAAAAATAAAATTAATCCCAATACGATCAACGGGGACTCGAGGTTTTTAATCCTGTTCGGGGGTTAACCTGACTTCGGGAGAGGCTCTTCTCCAAAATAGACCCACAAAAATGGAAAATTAAAAAATTACGGTTTCGAGGGACATACATAAAATTAAAATGACAAAATTAAAGATCGTTCTACCATCTTGAAATAGCTGAATGAACTTGGCCATAAGAAAATCAGCAAATGACTGGGGAGGGGGAACTTTAAAAGACAAATTTCTTTAAAAGTTCTTTTGAAAAAATAACAACCCAACTATAGCTGATACCATATTTTTAATATATATATACATATATATATGTACATATATATATATTTATATATATATATATATATATATATATATATATATATATATATATATATATATATATATATATACGAGGTGTGGTTTCGGATATAAGGAAACGAGATATGAGGAAAAGTGTTTTATTATTTTTCAATATGACTACCCTCGACTTGAATGCACTTGCGCCACTTGACCCTTCTGTTTTTTTCTCCATGTATCTTAGGGCTCTTCAAATATGTAGTCCTGACTATTTAGATAAAGAATTCAGAAAAATTGAAGATATTGCTACCAATTTATGCTACCCAAAGTACTTTCGAGAAAAATGTATGAATATAGCCCAAAAAACATTTTATAATTGTAAATTAGAAACGATAGAACCCCGTAAAAACCTATTAATTTTACCCTATCATGATAATTTTATGTCTGTAGTGCCCATTCTAAAACAACTTAATATTAAGGTAGCCTTTAAATACAATCATACATTAAAAAATCTCTAAATAAATCATAGTTCCAATAATGGTAATAATGTAATTTACCGAATCCCATGTTTAGATTGTATTTTATTCTATGTAAGCCAAACTTCCAAAAATGTTTTCATAAGGACTCAACAACACAAAAATGCAGTAATTTAGGGATATCTAAATAATGCCTTAGCTGTCCACAATTCCAAGATGGGACACGGAATTAACTGGTCAAAAACTGATACAATAATCCATAGTAATGATTTTATAAAGAGAAATATCCTGGAATCATTTTTAATCTCCCACACAAAGGAGAGTAATCTCAACATTAGCCCAGGGCTGTTTTCGCTAGATCCAATTTTATCACTTTTTCTAAAATCCGACTTATCTGATAGCATTAAAATGTTGACCTCATAGGAAACGTGCTTTGTATAAATACTGGGTGTCTTATTTTTATTACCATTGTGAGTTTAAAAATGTAGAATAGACGAAAGTACTAACTCCAATCCGCTTTTTATTCAGTTTCCTTCCGTGGTACATATTCATATTTATAGTTATCACGCGCTAACTTTCCTGATATTTCCCATATATATATATATATATATATATATATATATATATATATATATATATATATATATATATATATATATATATATATATATCATAGCTTCGCCACTTCCCCCTTAGGGAAGAGCTTGCGCTTTGCAAGTAAGATTAAAATTTTAAATAAAAAAAGCAGCCCTAGTTAAATTTTCATAAATTTTCTGAACTTCGCCAATTATAATAATTTTCAAAAAGGAACTCTAAACTAAATTTACCCCCTTCCAAAATATCACGTTGCTAAAATATAGAGTTATAGATATAGATGATATATAAAAATAAATTTTCTGAACTTCATCAATTTGTAATTATTTGAGTTTTAAAGAATTCACAAAATTTCGATACTTATATTTATTTCTGAACTTCATCATTTTGTTTTTTGATATTATAAAAGAATTATTAGAAGTAACTTTGAAAAAAAAACATAAGTCATAACCAAACTAAGATGAAATTATTATTCAAATACTCAAAAAATCCCCCTTCTTAAATTATAGAGTTAGTGATGATATATATATATATATATATTATATTTTTGCATGGAACAGGTAATTTTCTCTTTTTGTTTTCATTCTCAGACTGCCCCTTTAATGTAAACACAATATATATATATATATATATATATATATATATTAAGATAAATAATTAGGCTAAATTTAGGAAGTTCATTATTATATTATGACTTCTTGGTACCGACGTTTTGGGTAGGAACCCATTTTCAAGGATATGACATTAGGAATATCCTTGAACATCAGAGGTGGTAATTATAAAAATGCAGGGCTTTTAACTATTAGAGAATTGAAAATGTGCTTTTGTTTTAAAATAAAAAGTGATATTAATTAGTTTTGGGTGTCCTCAATGTAAAAAATGGAGATAATAGAAATATTTGCAAAATATGGGTTGTTTTGGGGGGATGGGAGGGATTTGGCGTGTGTAATTCGTGGGTGATTATAGTTGTAGTAAAAGTGGAATGTCTGGTATCGTACTGGATTCGGCGGATAGTGGAGAATTCGGCAGTAGTTCGCGGGGCTCCAGTTATGTTTTTGATTCCTAAATGTGCGCAAACACGGTTATGTAGTGTGCGCTGTGTACTCGAACCCTTCCTGGGTAAAAGGGTCAAGCGATAACGACCCCGCTCCTCTCGTTACCGGGACAGGTGGCTTATGCAAAGATCACCCATAATGAGATGATCTTTTTTGCCAGGTAATCAGAAGGACTGTCCTGATTCCTTCCATGTAGTTGGTGTGAGGAAGCGTAAAACGCTGGTCTGGTGCCCCACTCCTCGCAGATTCTTTTGCAACCTCATAGGCGTGCTTATTCCCCGCAATTCTCACATCTCCATGAACCAGGCACAGGATAATCTCGACATCCGCCTGGAAAAATCTTCTAGACTGGACAAAAAGAAACGAATAGGCCTACGTTTGGAGTCCCCATGGTTTGGCGAGAGCCAAAGGACTAAAAACCTGACTGTTATTTTTACCTGGTCAATAGTAAACGTGTTGGAAAGAAAAACCTGCATAATATCTCCTATCCCGGTATTGCCTCTACAATTCGAACGACTCCGCATTCTTAGGAAGTTTCAGTTCCAGTTCGTAATAGTTATGCCTCATCTAAAGATGAAAGCAGTAAATCGACCAGGAGTTTGAAGACATGGTGTCAGATTCGAAAGACTCCTCAGCGTTTTACTCAGGCGGAACTGAATGACTTAGCACGTAATTTGTCACGCTCTAAAAAAGTAGCGGAGCTATTAGCCAGTCTAAATGATTAAAACATCCTTGAAAGCTCTGCATAAGTCTCATATTTCAGACAACGGGACGAGATTTTTGTGAACCTTTGTCAGAAGGCAAGCAATTTGTTTACTGCCACGATATCCTATGTATTTAAGTGTAAGAATTATAATTATATATATATATATATATATATATATATATATATATATATATATATATATATATATATATATATATATATATATATATATATATATGCATCTAATTGAATCGACGGTTATAAAGGAAATTCGAAACTTTAATACTTCCGATTGCCAATTCAACACTAATCGCTTGATAGGTAAGAAATTTATACTTTTTTTTACTAAAAAATGCCGCTGCTTCCTCACACCGCCCCTCCTGATCAGTTTGTGTGTCCGTCTAAAAGTTTTGCAAATACACCCACAAAGGTAAGGTGAAACACGATTCCGAGCGCTTTAGTCTTTATTCTTAAAGTCCTTTGTGGGTGTATCTGCATATATATATATATATATATATATATATATATATATATATATATATATATATATATATATATATATATATATATATGTGTGTGTGTGTGTGTGTGTGTGTGTGTATGTGTGTGATTTTTTGAAGCTTCAATTTAATTTCGTGTAAGAAGTCATCTCATTAGGTTAATTTATTTACTGTAGATACGTTTTATCAAGAGGTCATCTCTTGGCTCAAAATAAAATAATTCAATATTTACATAGAAAGCAACTCTAAAATTAAGAGAAAATAATGTTGAATAAAAGAACATAACATTATATATTTAAAGAAAAGGTGTAATATTATATATATACAAAATTCTAATAGCAATAAAATGTAAAAAAAATAGAGGTAAGCATTGTGGGAAAGATGATAAAAAATGGTTGTAATAATGTAATGAAAACGATAAGTACTCCACAAAAAATCCAAATTTGTTTGAGAATTTGAGGGATCGAATATATAATATTGAGCAATACTAATCCCCTCTCTCTCCGTATTGTAGAATTTTGATCTAGTTTTGAATGCTCTTATTCGAGGAAGTCTTATTTGATTACTCCCTCAAAGCAGCTACAGATCCTTTAAGACCACTTCATCATTTCACAAAATGTCCAAATAGAGGTAACAAAACAATGCCTCTTTCAAAATATTTAAATCCAATTTTGAGCATAGGAGTAACTTCATTTCAAGTTTAAATGAAGCAAGTCTTGTGAGGTTGGAAAACATTTCCGTCGTAAAATAAATACTTAATGAAAAGTGTCATGAAACCATTTTTAAACAATATTATTCCAGGTGTCTTAAATATCTGTCCATGGAACCATTATACCGAAAAAGAATTCAGTGAATATGGAAGAATATTTGAAATTTTGTTAATGGAAATTTTGTAGATGAATTTTTGGTAACTAAGCGAGATTGAGACTAAATTCAAAGTTGTGAACCTACATAGTAAAAAATAATCGTCTATTTTAACAATGTATACTGACACTAGGTTGATTTCACTAATTAGAAAAATAACAACCTGGTATAGATAGCGACCGCTAACAATCTTATGTTTGTGGAACCTGGTAACATCACGCGTTTAAGGCCTACTTAATCTGCTGTGCGCGGGAAAGGAGTACCAATTACCATTCACTGTACTCTAATCACTCCACGTCAGCCTTAGCATTAACCTCCAAGAAGATCCCTATCCACGCAAACAGCAAGCACCGTGACTTGAGCCAACAAGAAGAATTCTAACCAGATCTTTTCAAGAAATAATATCAATCGTAAGCGTGTTTGGATGCCGAACCGCTCCTAAACGGAAGAAACAGTTGCATGCAAAAGTAGAGACATTAGAATTGAGTTCAGTGACATTAAAAAAAAATGTCTGATATTCAGTAAAAGTTTTTATTTTGCACTTTTAGTTTCTGGTGGACGTGATTGTAAAATGAAGGGAACGACAATATAAAACAAATGGACACGGTTATTTCTCAATATAGCCATTTCGCAAGTTTACACACTTGGTCTAGCGGATATGTAGCATACGAATCCCTTCCTTGAAGAAATTTAAGTCTTGGTCCTCTAAATACAAATCTACGGCATCAAAGCCACCATCATTAGTGAGAGAATAGCGTTCACTGGGCTGATTTTCAACTTAGGAAACTGAAAGTAGTATGAATGGGGAAAATCAGCTAAATAGTGTGGATGTTCGCCAAGGTAGGAGCCGCATTCTTGTGTAGCAGCAAGTGATAAGGAAGATTTTTGACCCGAGATAATGTTCTGATGAAAGAACACCCCTGATGTCAGCCTCTCACACTATTTTTTTACATTTTTTCTCGTAGCTGTCCTAAAATATTAGCGTTGTAAACTCCGGTTTCAATTTGGTTCTTTGGAAGGAAGGGGCATGGCCTTTTAGTGTAGCCACCATGCCCTCATAGATCTCCTTAGATGATAAACCGTTGCTAATAAGGTGGCGAATGAATGCACGGTGATATCTTACGTTCTTTCGACAAGTGCTATCTCCCTAGAATTCATATTTGTGTAACAAAAAATAAAACAAACATGGACGTAAAATTTCGTATATAATAATCCTAAAGGATGGAATGTATCACCTCTAGTATTCTAGATTGATTGGTTTCAAGTTTGTAATATACTCAGTTTGTCAGCTTTTTCTTGAAGCAGAATTATTATGGCATTGTAAAACTTGTCTGGAACTTACCTTTGTTTTCTCTGGAAAAACAGTAACTACCTTATTTGCAAACATTTCTTCCGTATCTTTAAGCTAATTTGTGATTTTTTATTTGTTTGAATGCAAAATCAATTTCAAATTTTAGGACAGGGGAGCATTATTAAATGGTGGTTGGTTTTGGATACTGTACACCTCTTACGTTCCTTCAGAAAATTTAGGGTTACTTGTAAGGATGTTTTTGTTACTCTTTATTTGTTTTTTATTATAGTTTTCAGCAAGTTCTGTTATTACCTTCTGAGTAAAATATCGAACTAGTGATAATACCGAGCGATGAGTGATCAGGAAAATACTCAAGCTTAAGCCGTACAAACATCATTGCTTTCAGTAGCTCTGATCATCTTCACCAAATATTTGAGTTGTGTCAAGAAAACACAACATATGTGCGGTAAAAAATAGTCCATCATCAGCTGATATCCTTCTTTCTAACTGAAAGATCTATATGACCAGACGACTGGAGCAGACATCTTTTTACAATAATCCAAAGCTTTTGACACAAGACACTATTTAATATTACATGCGAATCTGGTCAATTATGGGAGGACTGGTAGTCCCCTGCAATAGATCATGTCATGTTTAACAAACAAATAAAAATACTTCGAATTAAATAGATAGTAATCCAGTTAAGTTAGAATTGAATATGGGGTCCCTCAGGGTGTCCTAGGGCTATTCTTATTCCTTTTTTTAGCGCAATAACTTTTTCACATATCATGAAACCTATAGCATTCAAAATACAGATGACACATCGTTAATAATTTCAGGTCATAATGTAATCAATGTCAACGAAGAGAGTTCTCTCCTCAATTCATTCATATGTTTGTAGCTCAATTCCATAAACTACCTTTAACCATCTCAAATTAATCCTATATAATCTTAAAAAGCAACACAAAACCACCTAACCTGCACCCAAAATTTAGAAGGGATCTATTTAAACAGATCGAAAAAATAAAAATTCATGGTATTCATATTGAGTATAAATAACTTTAGGCATCTTATTAATTACTTCATCCACACCTTCGGTCCAGGTACGCTGCCCTCGGGCAATAACACCTCTCATACGGACTTGCAAACTAGAGTACTGCGTGTCAGCGCTTTCTAAAAACTATTTTCCTATTACAAAAGACAATTTTTGATCCCTTGTAAATAAAGATATTTTGCTCACAATAGCCATTTATTTCAGAGGCTTGAAATCCTATATCTACTTCTTCTTCTTTATATATATGACTTGTGAATACTTGTACAAATTATTATAATACTTTTCAATAGCAAGAACCTGATACCCTGGCCTTAGAAGGGAAAGTTTCTCAATCTCAAAATGAAACATTTTAATTACAATGACGAGCTGCTCGATCACTTATTAACGTGTCACATCTGAAATTGACTATAAGTTAATCAACATAAAGTGAGGTGACTTAATAAATTCACCAACCTCCCTAAATGAAAATAATCTACTTAATCCAACATATGTATACCAACTCACGTCGTTCACCTCTCCCCTTAACCCCTTTGCCGTCAGTCTCCTCTCCCATAAACCTTCCTTTATCACTCCGATTATCGTATATTCTTAAGTTCAATTCCTTAATTTTATCTACCGATTTCGCATTTAGGTAATACCCCGTCTTAAAAGTTAATAATAATGTTTGAACTTTCTCTAATATTTTGTATGGTGATTCTAGATGAGTAAGTTGTTCTGATTCTTAGGACGAAGAGAGCATCTTGTTGCTTTCATGTTTTTATTCTTGCCAGGAAGAGAATATCTTTTCAATTCCACTTTTTTTTTGCTACGAAAAAGAGCATCTTTCGCTTTCATGCCTTTATTCTTGTCACGAAGGAAGAGCATCTTTTTGCTTCCATATTTTTATTCATATCACGAGGAGAGCATCCTGTCGCTTCAATGTTTTTATTCTTGCTACGAAGAAAAAATCTTGTCGCTTCCATGTTTTCATTTTTGCTAGAAAAAAAAGCATCTTATCACTTCCTTGCTTTTATTCTTGCTACGAATAACGAATCTTTTCGCTTCCATCTTTATATTCTTGCCACTAAGAACATCTTTCGCTTAAATGTTGATCGATCTGTAGAGTGTGTGTGGTGCCAATATTTATAAGATAATAATAGTCAATGTTTTTCATAAGACTGCATGTAATTGTAAAGTGCACTGCTGTATATAACACGTGTAAAATCTGCTGTCAAAGAAACTGCTCACTATAAAATTGTTATTATTATAAAAATCTACTATTAGAAGCTTCAGTTCTAATATTAGAAATTTTCTAAAAGTTCTCTTTTCCTATTGTCTCAGCAGCCATAAATGACAGATAATTGATCGGAAATTTCACTAATTCGTAGATTGCCTCAAAATGTGTGTTTCATTTGCACCAGGATTTGCCTTTATTCATGTTCTCAATCTTTCTCATTTTTTCTCAATTTTTTTCGAGTACTTCGGATTATTGTTGGCCTATAGTTCGGCTCACGCTAACGAGCTCCGTTTTTAGCATTTAATATCTACTGCAAGGCAAGTTCGTTCTCGTTTGATATTGGATAAAGTTAATTAATCCTAGTATATAACAGACTAATTTATGTTTGGTTCTATAACTTAATTATTTTTTCATATCCCTTTCATTTTATCCTTCTATCCTTAAAGATTAATTATATCTGACTCTTAAAAAAATACATTTTTATTGGAAACCCTGAAAATGCTAAAACATTAGCGAGTGGGAAAAAAACAGATTCTGATAAGAGTGAAGTGATGCCAAATCGGTCGTGGCGAGGCGCCTTATCGAATTACGATTTGCTTCGACTTCACTGCGGATACCCTACCATGTAACTAAGCATAGTTCAGGTCCCACGTTAAACTCTCTATTCCCACTGGGAAATAAATGTCCAGATAAAGAGTTCAAATCGTTGGTAAACCCCTACCATTTTTATACCTATTAGCTATAATGACTTACGTGGGCCCCCATGTAGATATTTATCGATGAGTTCAACTTGTTCTTCATCCACTACGTGGTCGCCGAGGCGCTCGAAGTTTAACGAGCGAAATCTTTGCTCACAATATTTGTCCTTTTTTAAATTGGTTACATTCGGAGTGCGACTGAAAGGGAAGTGACGCCGTTCTTCGCATTCAAAATCGCAACCTCTAATCGGCTTGGTCAAAACTGTGATTTCGTATGAGATGGTACGAGTAATTCTACAGATTTGTTATGAATATTTTCATTCTGAAAAAATAGGCTGCTATGAAGAAAAATAGATTGCTACCATCTTGTCATTAAAAGCTTTTTTCGAAAAAAAAAATAATGCTTGAGTTAGGCAGGTGTTTGGAGTTGGTTAATTTTTTTAGTTTGTGTTTAGGCTAGGTTAATTTATGGTAGGTTAGTTTAGTTTGTTTTTAGTAGGTTTTGTAAACTATTTTAACCGTTATATGAAAATAAATAAAGAAGTTGGATTTGAATCAACCTTTTAGGGGGTGGAGGATGGTAGCTCTGGCGATGAGCGCCTTGGACATATAAGCGATGAGCGCTTAATGACACAGGTTCAAATCCAACTTCTTTATTTATTTTCATATAACGGTTAAAATAGTTGGCCGTATCTTTGCGTTATCTACATTTCCCATTTTCCTTCTTAAGCTTTTACTAGTTCAAGTAATATTCTCCTCAGCGTTTTTCCGGGATGTGTTACCAATTTCCATTCCTTAGGCCTTTAAATACATCTATAAATCACGTGTCATGTGAGTTTCAATTATTACAAACAGAATAGCCCGTGTCCCCTCCTAATAGAAAAACACTTGTTTTATTTCTCACTGGATAAAAAAAACCTACACTTCATTATTCAAAAGGCTTCTTGAGTTAACCTTTTGTGGGTTGAGGATGGTCGCTCTGGCGATGAGCGCCGTGGTCGTATAAGCGATGAGGGCTCGATGACACAGGTTCAAATCCAATTTCTTTATTTATTTTCATATAACGGTTAAAATAGTTTGCCCTATCTTTTCGTTCTCTACATCTCCCATTATCCTTCTTAAACATTTATCGGTTCATGCAATATTCTCCTTAGCGTTTTTACGGGTTGTGTTACCACTTTCCATTTCCTTGGGCCTTCAAATACATATATATATATATATATATATATATATATATATGCAAATTTTTTTGAAGACCATGGTGTATTTCGCCTAATTAATTTCCTTTGGCAACTTTCTATTCTTCTAACTCTCTTTTTTATTCCATCTTTAGATGGTAGATCACTTGTCTTGTATTCATCTCTTTTTTTAAATGCATGGGTTTGGTAAAAACCAAACTAAATTGCTGAGCTTTCGATCTTATTCGATCATCTTCGGAGCGTTTTGATATATTCTTTCCTCCTTTACCCATGAAATGTGTGGAGTCAGAATCGGACTGAATAAAAGAAATCTTGAATCTTGAAAGAGAAAGATAGAATAAAAGGGGAAGGAGTTTGGAATAGAGGGTGGAGGGTAATAGTAAGAAAAGGAAGGAAGTAGTAGTCAGATATGTATGTGTGTGGGTGCCCAGTGAACAGGCCATCTCCATTTGTTATTTTGTTTATTTTTCGTAGTTGCTAGTGTTGTCCTATCGCGGGATCTTTTAATAATTTTGTATTTGTTGCTGTCATTCTAATTTGTCTTATTTTTGGATTTTTTTGTTAATATTATTGTTTCGCAATTTTTTCTTTCCTTATAGTTGTACTTTGGTACAGGTTCCGTTATTCTGGTGCTAAGAAGGTATCTTTTGTATACACCTCCCTCTGCCTCTTGGTCTAGAGTTGCTACAGTCTCTAGAGGAAGAATAGCCTCTAGTCTTACCCAGATGTCTCGACCTTGACGCGTTGAGCGGAATAGCAGGGTACACCAATTTCAATCTGACTAGAATGGTGTACAACTTCTTTATATTGGTTGTGCTGAGGTTTCTGAATCGGAGGAGTTTGTCCAGTACAGTGTTGGCGTATCCAATCCTTAAGCTGATGTGTCTGTTCATACTAGTACTGGCAAGTTTGTAACCGAGGACTGACATTACAGTGTGTAGTCAATTTCGGAGTTTTCTAGATTGAGAGGGGCGGAACGACGTCCCCCTTTTGCAGTTGCTGAGAATTTTGAAACGTTGGTCTTTATTTTCCAGCCTTTCTCACACCTGGAGATTCTTTCAGCTTTTGTTGTCGTGGTTCTGGCCATCGTCCTCACAGAATTTGTTCTCCGAACCACAACTTGGATAATATCGTCCTCATATTGGATGTTGAGAGTTCTCTCATTAGTTGGTTTGGGGACGTCTCACGTAAAGATGATGTAGAAAGTGGGGCTGAGGCATCTTCCCTGAGGGACGCCAGACAGGAGCTTAAAGGCTTTCGCTGTGTACTTCTCGAAGGCAATGAAAGCTTTCCTGTTGGTCAAGTAGCTACAGAGGATCTTTTGAAAGTGGGAGGTGAGTCTTAGTTGCGAGATTTTGTATTTCAGGCCGTCGATCCAAACTTTGTCGACTGCCTTCTTTACGTCTCTACAAACGACGTCAATCCAGCACTCCCTGGCCTATCTTGCCGTTGCATGTTGAAGCATGTGGGCTATGGCTGTTTTCGTGCATCGGTGTGTTCTGAATCCGCGCTGTTCCTCATTCAACAGAGCGTGATCTGACAGGTGTTTTGATAGTCTGCTGTTGAGAATTTTCTCAAAAACCTTCCCAATGGTCTCCAGCAATGAGATAAGTCTTTAATTGATGAACTGGTATGCTGGCTTCCCAGGATTAGGGATGAAAATCATTTTCAAGGTTTTCAGGCGATCTGGGAAATATCCCATTGCTAGGCACGAATTGAGTATGTTTAATAGCCAGGGCGGAAATTTTTCGAGTGCCTCCTTCAGGTGCCTGATAGTGATTTGGCTGGGGCCTTGGGCTTTGGGCGTAAATGAAGCGATTGCTTCCCACAATTCCGCACTGGGGATAGGGTTTCCCTCTTGAGAGTTGTCATGTGGAGGTACGAGGTTCCATAAGAGTCGAACCTGCCCTTCCTCATCTCCATGTACTCGAGAACCTGATCCTTGAAGCCTAGGTTAAAGTTTTCCTCCTCTTCATCGGAAATTTTGAAAACGTTTTTCCAGACTCCATGGACACCGTCTACTTCTCTCTGGGATGTTCCCCTTTAGTCTGTTGACTGTTTCCCAGAAAGATTTTGGATTCCTGTCAGTGTCTAAATTTTCAATTAGACGGTTCCAATTCTCCTTCAGTTCGTGAGCAAGCGTGGTGTTGAGCTGTCCCCTGAGGTGTTGAATGAGTCGGAAATCCATGGACCTGGTATAGCCTATATCGAGGATGCGGTTGTAGACATCAGCAAACGCGCTGTTGTAGCACCACTCTCTCTTGTGTAAGGGTTGTTAGCAATGTGATTTTGTGAGAGGTTGTCAGGATAGTTATCACGTCTTCGTTTGAAAGGCAGACATTAATAGCAGTAAGCTCATCGTCTAGGTATACCTCGAATGCACCTTCCAGGCCAGGGAGGTGCAATGGGAATGCCCTCCTGTATGCTTCTCAGTTGGTCTTTAAGAAGTCTTTCCGTGGAGCAACAGGAACTGGAATACGATCAGCTGCTATAGTGATTAACATGGGAATGTGATCGCTAGGTGTCAGCGATCCTGGAGTGACGAGCTGGTGGAAGGGGAAGCCGGGATTCGTGAGAACTACATCAAACTTGGTGATCGAGCCTGGATATAAGAATGTAGGGAAGTCAGACCCGATGCGCTCAGCAATATCCCTTAGTAGCAAGAGGTCAAAAGGCCAGGAGCAGAGCCCGCTGCTCTGTTCCTGGCGTTCAAGTCCCAGGCGAACAACACTGGGTGTTTTTTCCTGAAAAGAGTATAAATATCATGGTAGGGCAAGTATGAACGGCGGGGAGGATGGTAGCCCGCGCTGAATTCGATGTCACCCAGAGAGCACTTCAGTATGATCGATAGAAAAGATTCGTCCATTGGATTCCCTGGTCTGTACTGCAAATCTTTCTTGACCGCTATTATAGTTCCTTCGAACCTCTCTCCTGTGACAAACCTTTGGAGAACGTTGTATCCGAAGATCTTCTGCTTGTCATCTTCCCTGATTCTAGTTTCTGACAACAGAAGATTGTCCGGATCCAGTTGTACTGCTGTTGTTTATTCACCTGCCACCCATGCCCGTTGTGTGCTAGAATAGTTAACCCAATTCTAGATCCTATCGTGTGGGTCTGAGCTGCTTAAGGGCTTTTGGTTGTTAGGTCTGCCCGATCGTATTTTTTGAAAAAGAATGGCTCGTAGAGTTGTAAGTTGTCGTCGTAGAGCCTTGCTCTGAATTTCATTAGGGCTATTTTGACCAATTCTATTTCTTCGAGGGAGTCATAGCACAACTTGATGTGGCCTCTTTTGACTCTTGGGGCCACCTCGTCGATGGATATCTCTCTTTGTTTAGTGTTGCTTTTGTTAAGGGCAAATGCTGTGGTAGTCGTTTTGTTTCCTCCTCTTGTTGTCAGGGTCCTTCTTTGTTTCTCTTTTTTGTTATTTTTTTTGTCTAGGCGAGGAGGGCAGCTCATGTCCAGTCGCTGTAGGTATATCCTCGTGGGTTTTTGCTTCTTTTTGGGGGGTTAATTAGTTCTGTTTGTGCCTCCTTGGTGCTTGTTGCCGAAAGAATTTTGTCTGACTGTGGGTTGTCCGGGAAGGTGATAGATTCCAGGCTATTTGCAGCTAGCATCTTGAATATTTCGATATTAAATGAACCCGGTCAGGCTAGGTTCATCACATGCGCGTGAAGAATGCATGCTAGCATTTTAGGAGGGGTCGCACCGGTGAGCTGTAGGAATATTTTGGGTTGTGCCGGCGTTGTGCTTGTTCGTGGTAGGGTCTTGGCGGAGGTTGCGTAAGAGATGTGCGGCTTATCAGTCGCTACTCTCTTCTTTCTTACGTGTTTTTTCCTGACTGGGCACTGCGTGCTGAAGGTACGGTGGGGAGCAGCTCAGTTAATGCACATTTTCCTGTCATTAACGCAGTGCATCCAGTCGTGGCCGGTTTGTGCGCACTTGGAGCAGATATTAGCGTCTTGTTTCTCTGGGCAGTCACTAGTAAGGCGTTCTTCGACCTTGTAGGACGAGAAGCACGTTAGCAGCTCGAAGAATCTCTCCTTTCAAACTTCCCTGGGGAGATTATCATGGAGAATAGCTTCAGTCCTACTTCCTTCCCCTTGGCCGCCATCTCCATTTCTCCGAACAGGAGTTTAAACACGTGTGTGAGGTTCCGAAATTTAACCATTACGGTCACCTGTGCCCATTCTTGATTTCTCTCTATTACCTGTTTGATGTCTTCGGCTGATCTTTGGCCTACCTATATGTCGACTCGACTGCATACGATAGCCTTCTTTGACGCTAGGGCTGGGGAAGGTTTGAGCTCTAGTCTTATGGCGCTTAGGTCTCTGTTGTTACTTGTCGAGGTCAGTTTAACTAGGTCCAACTGAGTGTGAAAAATTGCGGTGTACCCTCTGGTGACTTTGATTAGTCTTTTGAGACCAATCCCCAGTTTCCCGAAGATCGTTTCAAATACCTTGCATTTGTCGGGTTTTTCATTCCTAATGAACTTTAGTGGGCCTCGAAAGTCCACAGACTCCCCCGCTCCGTTCAAGGTTGGGACTCCGTATCATTGGAGATGCTGGATGCCCCACTTCGTTACCGCCGAGTAGCTCTCTCCTTCCCCGCAGGCAAGATAAAAAACATGATAAATCTCCAATCAGTCTATCTCATCCTGTTTGGTGCCTCTCAGGTTCGTCAGAAACAGGAGGTATCTCAAATCAGACCGACGACCTTTTGATCAAGCCCCGTGGGCTAGGGCTGACTGAGTGTTCGGTGCCCGGCGGCAACCTCCTCTTACCCAGGCCAGGTGGAAAGAGGGCAGATCTCCAATCATTTGACCCGATCCTGTTGGCACCCGAGTCATGAGCAGCAGAAACAAGAGGTATCTCGAATCAGTCCACCGCTCCGTAGCAGGGTTGGTGGTTGGGGCAGCTCCAAAGCCTTCCCGGACTAGTTCAGCAGCTATCGGCAAAAAGTAGAGTTGACTCACGGTGAATCTTCTCTAGGCCGTCTTGGTTCCGTTTAGGAGGTCCCCGGTGACGTGGAACTGCTGTCTAACGAGTTAGGGCACTTTTTTACTGGGGCTTGAAAAGTCCTCTTTTCACGATTTTGGAGGACTCTTTTTCGCTTGACTTTGCCTCCTTTGCCGGATTGAAGTAGTTAGGGGTCATTTATTCCGAATAGTTGAGCGTAACGTGCAAGTTAACGAGCCAATCCAGGAGTGGAATTTTAGAACTACTTTAATATTGATAACCGACCTTTCTTCGTTTATTAAAATGGCTTCTAAGATGTTCAGCCTAGCTTTATTTCCCTCTATTCTTTTAATTACGGTGTTGTCAACTAGAATATCTCTCGTTAGATTGATGTTGTGCGCTCTCGCTATATGATTTTTAGGCCCTACGCTTTGCAGATGCATGAGTAAACGTTTCGAAAGTGTGGTAGTTGTCATGCCAATATATTTTGAGTTATTATAAAGCTTGCAGTCTTTATTGGGCCAGATGAACTCGTAAACTATGTTGGTTGACTTGAGATTCGAGGAGTTTTGGCAGCTGTTGTTTTCATAAGAAGATTGTTGGCTTTTGTCGTTTTATAGTATAAAATAAGTTGAATTTTGTCCATTTGATTCTTAACCCTTATGTTACGGTTAATAATCTCCTTGGTCTTTTTTTCATCTACTTTATAGGCGGTGGACATCTGATATCTGTAATACAGTTTGATGTTGTTTACTGGTCCCTGTTTACTTTTTTTTAGAAGTATCTTTGAAATGATTATTAAAAAATTATTAGAGTTGTTTTTCAATCATGCTGTTCGAGAAACCGTTGTTCTACATGTGAACTTTTCCAACCAAGAAATATCACGTCTAAAACAAACACTCGTGAACAACCTTCTACTGTATTTAACTTTTAACAAATTTTCATTCCTTCCCTTTCTCCTTTATCCCAACCCACGAGAATGTATAGGGTCCCTAAGCTTTCATCTTCCTAATAATAAAGTTAAAGTTTCTTTCATTCAGTCCGATTTTGACTCAACACATTTCACCAGTGGGGGAGGAAAGAATATATAATGACGCTCCGAAGATGATCGAATAAGATCGAAAGCTCAGCAATTTAGTTTGTTTTTTACCAAACCCATTCATTTGAAAGAAGGATGAATACAGGACAAGTGATTTACCATCTACGAGATGGAATAAAAAAGAAAGAAGAATAGAAAGTTGCCAAAGGAAAACACCATGGTGTTCAACAAAATTTGCCTTCAAGAAAGACTGCTACCCATCTACACTAATATATATACATATATATATATATATATATATATATATATATATATATATATATATATATATATATATATATATGAATCCATTAAACCACATTGAAAGAGAAAACGGAATAATTTTTCCTTGCAGTAATTTTTTATTACCTTTTTTCGAAAAAATCCGTGCTGGGAAGCGATTCGAGCCAGGTGCACTATGCTACGCATAGTGTACTAACGGCAAACTTTTAACTGTGATCAAAGCGATGCTCGCTGCCTCAGTGTGCCTGGTTCAAATCGCTTCCGTGTACGGAAAAAATATTCCGTTTTCTCTTTCAATTTGGTTTAATGGATTGATTTTCATCATTCTCTCGCGCTACTTTGAGAGATAAATACATTTATATATATATATATATATATATATATATATATATATATATATATATATATGTCGTAGAATGGATTCTCGACGATATACCATATATAACTATTCGTTCAGGGAACTTATTTAATTATCTTTAGAGTGCGTGGATGTCTGGCTGGCCGATATTATGTATCTTCGATATGCTTAAGAAGTGAAGCTGAGCTCAAGGATAATAATATTGCTATCATTAATAAAATAGAGTTTTATTAATAATAACTATCAACAACACACCAAACTGAAAATATTGACATAAACAGAGAATGGAAAGGGTCGTGGGGACTCGAGCTAATCCGAGGATTAAAAGATTTAAAAAGGTAGAACAAATATAAAGTTAAAGAGATGGGATGGTTCGCTAAACCACTTAAAGCACAGGATAGAATTGACAAAAGGGTTAAATACTCAAAGGTAACGTCCAGCTTACGTAATTTATACTTGTTGTGCAGAGGAAGACGACTTGAAGGAATTTCCGGTCCGCTGGCGAGTTCCAGCTGAAGGGGGGGGAGTAAATGATCCTGACGTGGCGTCTTGGAAATGAGAACCGTTTTTTGACGAACGGGCTCAAAAGAACAATGGCTGTTCTAAGTTGTTCTCTTCTGAACAACAGGAAGGGGTGAGAACCGTCTCTTGTCTAAGGGCTCGAGAACAATGGCTGTTCTAATGTTGTTCTCTTCTGAACAACAAGGGGGAAGGGTGAGAACCGTCTCTTGGCAAACAGGCTCAAACGAACAATGGCTGTTCTAACGTTGTTCTCCTTCTGAACAACAGGATAAGGAGTGAGAACCGTTTCTTGTCAACGGGCTCGAACGAACAATGGCTGTTCTAACGTTGTTATCTTTCTGAACAACAGGGTAAGGGTAAGAACCGTTTCTTGGCGAACGGGCTCAAACGAACAATGGCTGTTCTAATGTTGTTCTCTTTTGAACAACAAGGGGGAAACCTTGTGGACTCAGCGTCACGGAGGCTCAAACCTTGGCACTCAAGGGATATTGTCCTTCTTCTGGACAAGTGATGGTGAATTTCGAGGTCGAGGTCCCTTGGCGCACAAGGTGAGAGAGGGTCGTCGTGATGTTTCGCGACGAAAATCTGGATCTCCAATCTGATCTTAGTGGTAAAGTTTCCATCTAAATAGTCGAGACACTCCCTTGGCGTAGGGGACAATGGAGTGGGAGCTTCGAGTGAATGCACAGCCGCGCCTGAGAACAATACCTTATCTGCCCATAAGACTAACTCAATCTGGCGTGATCAGCGGATGGGGCGACGAGGGGGGGGGGTGATAAACCTCCTTGTTTAAACATTGGCTCAGGTGGCTGCGATAAGGCGCCCAGCTTTAAAGCGAAGATTGACGTGGGGAGCATCGTAGTTTTAAATAACATGTGATAGTGGTTGAAATTAACGCGGCCTCAACCCGTTCTATCACACTCCTCCATTCCGGGGGAAGTTGTCACTTCGAAAAAAAAGAGAGAAGGGACAATGATAGAGCTTCGTTGTGGGGAACTCGTTTTCTTGTACCAACCGTACCTTCCTGCACCTAACTAGTATTACCTCAATACATATGATTATTTTGATCTTTAGATTACAGGGGAAAATAACCTTTAATACAAACTTAATAAAATAAAAAGGGCATGGAACAATGAAATGATATAAAATTAGTACATACGGGACAAAATAATTTATACATAAATTAATGGGTACAAATATATATACATACAAAAAAATAGACATTGAGCGTTACAAAATTCAGACATATACATTAACTAATTATAATACAAGAGAATCTAATTTAAGTCGTACAAGACGGTATATACCTACATGGAGATACTACTCCTATGAGTACAATTACTCTACGCTATTCGGTAACGCATTCCTACTGAGTGCGTCAGCGACCTGGTTATCGGAACCTTTTATATAGTTTATTTTAAATTGATACTCTTGCAAGAGTAAACTCCAGCGTATGATTCGGCCGTTGGAGTGTCGCACATTCTTAATATAGGCTAACGGACGGTGGTCGGTTCCTATCTGAAATTCTTTTCCTATCATATACATTTTGAATTTGTCTATAACCCAGATAATTGATATAGCTTCCTTCTCTATAGTGGCATATCTCTTTTCGCGTGGTAATAATTGACGACTAGCATATGCAACTGGATGACTCGTTCCGTCATCCTCGTATAGAAGGAGGACACATCCAATGCCCTCGTTGCTCACGTCGGTCTTAATCCCAAAGGATTTTTCCGGGTTAGGCAACTTTAAAATGAGGCAGAAATGAACTTACTCTTGAGCTGATTGAAATGAGAAACAGCGACATCTTTACAACGTAAACGATCGGGGAAATTCTTTTTTTGAAGGGGGCTGAGGGGGGCCGAAATTGCAGTGAAATTCGGAACAAATCGCTGATAGTGAGAAGCTGATCCTAGGAACGATCTTAATTGCTTCTTTTTAATCGGGAGGGGCGTGTTTGAGATTGCCTGAATCTTATCCTCTTGGGGACCCAACTGGCTTTGTCCTATATTGAAACCCAAATATTTTATGGTTTCGTGGGCAAAATGGCATTTGCTGGGGCCAATGGTGAGGCTATTTTCGCGCAGTCGCTCGAAAAGAGCTAATATGGTGGTTAAATAGTGACTCGATTCAAATAGTTCTTGTAGCTGACTCTTTTGATGTGGTGTCAGCTGCGCGTCAATATCCAGGTCAGAGGTTTTAAAAGACTCGCCGGGTAGGGAAGGAGAAGGGTAATCGGCATCAGGTTGATGCACACTGTCTGTATTACATTAAGGGACTCCGCGGGGTAATATTCTTCAAGCGCCGATGTTTCGTTCAGTGCTACGAAGGTATCTCCATGGGCGCGTTGGGGGTACTTTTTTTCTTGGGGTCCACGGACAGTCTCCGTGTCCTTGTCTTGGGCCTTATCGCCTAAGGGTGTTAGTAATTCACAATCCTTTTGTGCCGTCCTAAATTCCTGGTTAAGGGTCTCCGAGAAATCGGACGGTATCGGGGTTCTGATGGGGACGGGCTCCTGGGCTTCTTTCTTAGCTCGGCCTCGAGGAAGGGCGGCCTGAGACACAGGGTCGGAACTTACTTGGGGGCTCTGCCTTATAAGTACAGAACAGAATTGTATGGGTGCTGAAATGACTTCAGCCCAGCCATCATAATATTGACACTGCAGGTAACATCTAACGACGGGGAATTGGTTCGCCCGCCCAAGGTAGTCATGTACCACCGCAAATCTTTCGTGGTTAGGGTCAACTGGGGGGAGGAGTTCGTCGGACACGATGAAACACGTACATCCTGTGTCCCTGACGAGAGTCAATACTCGGCAGCCGTTCACGCTCCCATACTCAAATTTCAGTTTCGGATGTACTTTTATCAAAAATAAAATTTACCTGGTGGCCTGACGGAGGGGGGGAATTTGCTGATTGGGTCTGCACCACCTGGGGAGCCGGGGTGGCATTAATCTGGTGAACTTGGTGGGCTAGGCCACTTTCAAGCCTAGAATTTTGGGGGCAATTCCAGCTCATGTGGTTTTCTACACCACAGGTGAAGCATATGATTGGTCGCTTCAGGAAAAGAGATGGAGGAGAAATCTTAACGGGAGGTTTGGAGTCCCGTTGTTGGTTTTAGGGAATGAAGTTTTGGGGTTTTAAGGGGCTCGACAACTTCGTCGGCTTTCCTGTGAAGAGGCGCGAATCCTTCCTTCTTTCCTTGTAGGGGGATTGGTGAGAAGTTCGATTCTCCTTTGGGTATAATCATGGCTGGTGGCATAGACATCCGCTTCTTCGGTACATTCTTTAAAGGTCTGGTACCGACGATTTTTGACGAACGCGCGGATCTCCATCGGGAGAGACGCCAAAAATTGATCTCGAACACGAAGTTTTTAAGGACTTGTAGTTCGGATCAACCTTTGAGGATTCTAACCAAAATTTAAAATTCCTCTGAAGAATGTATCCGAATTGACGGAACGTCTGTCCGGGTTTAATACGACCTCCTCGAAATTCTTGGCGTTAGAAATCGGGAGTCATATTATGAGCGGCCAATAACTCAGCTTTTAAGGTGCTGTAGTTAATTGTACACTCAGATGGTAGAGATATAAAAATTTCGCGCAATTTACAATTTAACAAGGGAAGTAATCTGACTACACCTTCAGCCTCCAGATCCATGTTATGGATTTCGAGGATCTTTTCGAAGTGGGCTAAAAATGCTCCCAAATCCTCTCCATCCTTGAAATTGGGGAGCTTTAGTAAGAGATTGGGGGGGGCTTCGGAACGGGAACTGGCTGACTGTATCTCTGCTTCAACACGAGCTAATTCAATCTGATGGTGAATCTCAGCTTGTCTTATCCGTTCCTCTCTTTCTCTTTCTGCTCGTTGGATTTCTCTTTCTTCTTGTTGGATTTCTTTTTCCCTTTCTTTTTCTTCTCGTTGGATTTCTCTTTCTCTTTCTTCGCGTTGGATTTCTCTTTCTCTTTCTTCTCGTTGGATTTCTCTTTCTCGTTCTTCTCGTTGTATTTCTCTTCCTCTTTCTTTTTCTTTTGCTTCACGCTCTTGAACGTACTCAATTAGTTCTTTTCCGGAAAGTCCCAAGGTTTCTCCTTGCGCTTTCAAGATTTCGAACTAGGTCATCTTTGCACTTGGACGCGCAATAGTCAACCAAGTAAAATTCCTTGCAACAAGAATTATGCCTCTATAGAATCAGCCTACCTAAATATGGGCACTGACCTATTCGTACTTGGTTTCTCAATCCAAATAACCACTATCTAAAATCACACAAAAAAAACACAACAAATTATTATAACAATTCCTTGAGCTACTCCAGCTTCTTAAGTTTCAATAAAGGGGATAGCAATCGTTAAAACAAAAGGGAACTACTATACTCTATTCTTATAACGAATAACACTTTGCTTTACTCGACTGAGACCAGTGTTTGCAAAGATATAGCGTTAAACCTTACACACCTGATACCAAATTTAAATAGTGTATATATATATATATATATGTATATATATATATATATATATATATATATATATATATATATATATATATATATATATATATATATATGTATATATATATATATATATATATATATATATATATATATATATATATATATATATATATATATATATATATATATATGTCGTAGAATATCCTCTCGACGATATACCATATAAAAATATTCGTTAAGGGAACTTCTTTAATTACCTTAGAGTGCGTGGATGTCTGGCTGGCCGATATTATGTATCTTCGATATGCTTAAGAAGTGAAGCTGAGCTCAAGGATAATAATATTGCAATCATTAATAAAATAGAGTTTTATTAATAATAACTATCAACAACACACCAAACGGAAAATATTGACATAAACAGAGAATGGAAAGGGTCGTGGGGACTCGAGCTAATCCGAGGATTAAAAGATTTAAAAAGGTAAAACAAATATAAAGTTAAAGAGATGGGATGGTTCGCTAAACCACTTAAAGCACAGGATAGAATTGACAAAAGGGTTAAATACTCAAAGGTAACGTTCGGCTTACGTAATTTATACTTGTTGTGCAGAGGAAGGCGACGTGAAGGAATTTTCGGTCCGCTGGCGAGTTCCAGCCGAAGGGGGGATTAAATTATCCTGACGTGGCGTCTTGGGAATGAGAACCGTTCTCTTGACGAACGCGCACAAAAGAACAATGGCTGTTCTACGTTGTTCTCTTCTAAACAACAGGGGGGGGGTGAGAACCGTCTCTTGTCTACGGGCTCGAGAACAATGGCTGTTCTAATGTTGTTCTCTTCTGAACAACAAGAGGGAAGGGTGAGAACCGTTTCTTGGCGAACGGGCTCGAACGAACAATGGCTGTTCTAACGTTGTTCTTTTTCTGAACAACAGGGGAAGGGGTGAGAACCATGCCTTGTCAACGGGCTCGAACGAACAATGGCTGTTCTAACGTTGTTCTCTTTCTGAACAAAAGGGAAGAGTGATAACCGTTTCTTAGCAAACGGGCTCAAACGGACAATGGCTATTCTTATTTTGTTCTCTTCTGAACAACAAGGGGGAAACCTTGTGGAGTCAGCGTCACGGAGGCTCAAACCTTGGCACTCAAGGGATATTGTCCTTCTTCTGGACAAGTGATGGTGAATCTCGAGGTCGAGGTCCCTTGGCGCACAAGGTGAGAGAGGGTCATGGTGATGTTTTGCGACGAAAATCCGGTTCTTTAATCTGATCTTAGTGGTAAAGTTTCCATCTAAATAGTCGAGACACTTCCTTTGGCGTGGGGAACAATGGAGTGGGAGCTTCGAGGGAATATGCACAGCCGAGCCTGAGAACAAGCCTTATCTGCCCATAAGCCTAACTCAATCTGGCGTGATCGGCGGATGGGGTGAACGGGGGGGGGGGAGATGATAAACCTCCTTGTTTAAACATTGACTCAGGTGGCTGCGATAAGGCGCCCAGCTTCAAAGCGAAGATGCACGTGGGGAGCATCGTGGTTTTAAATAACATGTGATAGTGGTTGAAATTAACGCGGCCTCAACCCGTTCTATCACAATATATATATATATATATATATATATATATATATATATATATATATATATATATATATATATATATATATATATATACATATATATATATATATATATATATATATATATATATATATATATATATATATATATATATATATATATATAAGGCCTGAGAACAAGCCTTATCTGACCATAAGCCTAACTCAATCTGGCGTGATCGGCGGATGGGGTGAACGGGGGGGGGGGGAGATGATAAACCTCCTTGTTTAAACATTGACTCAGGTGGCTGCGATAAGGCGCCCAGCTTCAAAGCGAAGATGCACGTGGGGAGCATCGTGGTTTTAAATAACATGTGATAGTGGTTGAAATTAACGCGGCCTCAACCCGTTGTATCACAATATATATATATATATATATATATATATATATATATATATATATATATATATATATATATATATATATATATATATATATATATTATATATGTATATATATATATATATATATATATATATATATATATATATTATATATATATATATATATATATATATATATATATATATATATATATATATATATATATATATATATATATATATATATATATATATATATATATATATATATATATATATATATATATATATATATATATATATATATATATATATATATATATATATATATGAGAATTAACCCACAAAAAAATGAAAAGAAGAATCCAAGCCCTTTCGAACTATATTTGCAAGTTCATTTTCAAGGAATGAATAGCATGAAAATGGAGAAGACAACCTTATTTAGACTCGACCAAGTTTTAAAAAAACTTGTACTAATTGAAATAACTTCATAATGCAACCCGTTGTCACTCGGTATTAGTGTAATATCATTTGCATTGCCTCCCCCACCACGTTTCTTTCTTGTGACTGTGGATTAACTTTAGTCCTAAATGTTTTCGCTCTAATGATAATCTTTTAAAATTTTTTTTTTTGTTTTTTCCCCCCACCATATTCCAGTAATATACATGCCGTTGTTTTATGTATATCGTTTTAGGGATGCACATGTCTGTTGTTAGTTACCTTTTGTTCTTTTTCTTGGTATTTTTCTGTCTTGTTTTTTCCATTCGTTTGTTCTATGTGATGGGCATTCCCTTCAATTCCTTTACACTATTTAAGGTTGTCTTCTAGATTTTCATTTTTCTGTGGTTTAATTCTCATATTATTGCTTTCCTCACGAGTTTTTGTCCATTATTTCAATATATATATATATATATATATATATATATATATATATATATATATATATATATATATATATATATATATATATATATATATATATATATATGTATATATATTTATATATATATATATATATATATATATATATATATATATATATATATATATATTGTGTGCATTAAATAAGGAAATCTAAAGATAATGCTTGTCTGAGATTAGTGTACAAATATTTGTATAAATTAGGAGAGTTATGTGAATAAATATGTACACATAGTTAGATGGTTAAATGCAACATTATAGAAAATAACAAATATGCTGTTTCTTGTAAACTTGTAAATAAACGAACTTGGATCAGGTTCGTGTTGAGGTCCGTAAATTTAAAAGCTAGTTTCAATTAAGCCTGATCTAATCAAGTATGATATGATTATTAAATTTTTTTTACTTTTTCTCTGAGTATTATTATAAGTTTAACAATATAAAATAATCACTTATTGATTGTAATATTAAATTTTATGTTATGTTCAGATTTAACGCCGAGTGAGCAAGTTTTTGTTGTACATGGCATGTAAACGGTTTTAAAAAAAGAAGAAGGAATTAAAGGATCAAGGACTGAAGTTATTCTGATCTTCTATGTTGTTTGGTCGAGTCATCTTTCCTCCCGAACTGAAATAAAGCCAGAAGCATCTTACTGACAAAGATCAAATTGCCGTCAGATTACTCTTCTGGTGGCGTCATATGAACTGTTGGCCCACATCTCGGTGGAAACGCCACTTCAAAATTACCTCGAATAAAGCAGCCGACTGGTTACAATATTGTATCTACTGTACCACATATCTATATCAGGACGTTACCACAGTCTGAGTACGTTACCACATTGTTCACATCCAGGCCCGTATTCACGGAAGGATTATGAGTGGAATTAGCCCTCCCCAAAATCTCATTAGCCCCCTATTATTTTTACTTAAAATAACAATATGATTTCAGTTACACAGAAGGGAGAACATTATTAAGCAATCATGGACATTTACTTACAGATATCTTCTGGAAGAGGTTATTTTGTCTATGGATACAGCTTCATTTTGCCACTGTGGTTTTGTGAACTGCTTGGTTGCTTACCAATTGAAAGAACTGACTGCATAGTAAACTCTGTAATTGTATTTTGCCACTATTAATTCCATAAGTTAAAATATACTCAAATTTTCGAGGAATTTATGGCCAATTCTGGAAGTTCGTTCCAATAAATAATTTTGTAACACACAACATCTTCACAAGAGGGGAATCCTCAAGTCACCGTAACCCATTTGCAATTCTAATACCCAAACAGATTATATTAAATATCATTTAACAAATAAATTTTATGATAAAAATAAAAGTGTTTGTATGTATTAACATAATTAAATCATATAATCTAAACTAAAAACACTACAACAATAATAATGCTACCTTTGGACTATGAAGTTTTTAGGTTTTGTTGGCTTGGTAGACGCAGTACCTAATAACGAACTCGCTGGTAAAGTGGCTTTTTCTTATCATTCCAATTCCAACGTTAGGTATATGTAATTACGGCGAACTGAACCCATAAATATCAAGATGGAATTTTATATATGTGTGTGTCGTAGAATGACTCCCGACGATACCATATATTACACTATTCGTTGAGGGAACTTCCTTAATTATCTTTAGAGTGCGTTTACTGTCTGGCGGCCGATATTATGTATCTTCAAAATGCTTAAGAAGTGGAACTGAGCTCAAGGATAATAATATTGCTATCATTAATAAAATAGAGTTTTATTAATAATAACTATAAACAATACACAAAAGCGGAAAATATTGACATAAACAGAATGGAAAGGGTCGTGTAGACTCGGGCTAATCCAAGGATTTAAGGGATTAAAAAAGGTAAAACAAATATAGAGTTAAAGAGATGGGATGGTTCGATAAACAATTCAAAGCACAGGATAGAATTGACAAAAAGGGATCAATACTCAAAAGGTGACGTTTGGCTTACGTAACTTTTCATTAGGGTGCAGTGGAAGGTACTTGAAGGAATATTCGGTCCGCTGGCGAGTTCCAGCCGAAGGGGGGGGATAAAAGGATCCCGACGAGGCGTCTTGGAAAGGAGAACCGTTACTCGACGAACGGCTTGAAGAACAATGGCTGTTCTACTTTGTTCTCTTCTGAACAAAGGGGGGAATGAGAACCGTCTCTTGTCTACGGGCTCAAGAACAATGGCTGTTCTAATGTTGTTCTCCTTTGAACAACAGGGGGGGGATGAGAACCGTTTCTTGGCGAAGGGCTCAAAACGAACAATGGCTGTTCTAATGCTGTTCTCCCTTGAACAACAGGGGGGGGAAGAGAACCGTTTCTTGGCGAAGGGCTCAAAACGAACAATGGCTGTTCTAATGTTGTTCTCCCTTGAACAACAGGGGGGGGAAGAGAACCGTTTCTTGGTGAAGGGCTCAAAACGAACAATGGCTGTTCTAATGTTGTTCTCCCTTGAACAACAGGGGGGGGGAAGAGAACCGTTTCATGGCGAAGGGCTCAAAACGAACAATGGCTGTTCTAATGTTGTTCTCCCTTGAACAACAGGGGGGGGGAAGCCTTGGGACTTGGCGTCGGAAAGGCTCGAACCTTTGGCACTCAAGGAATATTGTCCTCCTTCTGGACAAGTGATGGTGAATCTCGAGGTCGAGGTCCCTTGGCGCACAAAGGGAGAGAGGGTCGTGGTGATGTTTCGCGACGAAAATCTGGATCTCCAATCTGATCTTAGTGGTAAAGTTTCCATATAAATAGCCAGGACATCTCCTTGGCGTGGGGGAAAATGGAGTGAAAGCTTGGAGGGAACGCACAGCCGGGCCGGAGAAAAATGCCTTATCTGTTCATAAGCCTAACTCGATCTGGCGAGGTCGGCGTATGGGGGTGAACGGGGGGACGATAACTTCCTTGTTTAAACATTGCCATCCGGTAGCTGAGATAAGATTCCAAGCCTCGAATCGAAGATGCACGTGGGCAGCATCGTGGTTTTTAATAATATGGGATAGGAGTTGAAATTAACTCGTTCTATCACAGTGTGGATAAAATGAAAAGTTCACAAAATCTCACCAGTAATCGCTCCTATGGCAAGTTTACAAATGTTATGGTTTTGATTTCTGGGCCTAAACAAAGAGTTATTTTTCCCTTTCTTTCAATTTTCACTCTACAACCCGCTTTGGAGTAGGTAACAAATATATATTATAGTAAATCCTATGTCTGTTATTCTTTCAACTCATACAATGAGTGAAACATAATATTTTATAGTGAAGTCAACGAAAAGGGGAGTAGCAGAAGAACATGAAATGAGTAGAAGAGTCTTAGTGTATTGTTAAACATTTCAATGCCACCATGGTAAAGTAAAAACTGTTGATTTACATTTAAACAATCTAGGATATTACTTTAATAACAAAATATCCTCAGCTATCCTGTGTATCCACTGTGAATCATAATAAGATGGATATCAAAGTATATATATTTAATTATGTGTACATTATCATTTTCGTTGTGAAGCCAGCAAATAAAGCATTCCCAGGGTCATGATAAGGTTATGGCATATATCTTGGAGTAAAGACAGGTACAGGAAGAACTAGAAAAAAGAGAGAAAAATATTATAAAATGCCTGTACCCAGTCTTCCCCCAATATCATTTTTATTGGGTTTTCTTATTAAAATTTTGTTTTTATATAGTTTCGGATTTTGGATCTTTCAATCAATATCCTGAATATCAGGCAAACATAAATTTTGACCCACTCTCACCAGTATAATTATATGCATTTTGGTATTTATTCAATGTTTGATCTCATTTTCACCAGCAAAACTTTTCCCCAAAACTTTCACCCATTTAACCCTATCGACTCTGAGAGCTGTTACATTTGCCTGATATTGCTAGAAATATGCCTATTCATATTTAATTGTTTATTATTCAATCTACCTACTATGTTGTATTTTGTCTTCAATATATAATTTTTAGTTAAAAAGTGTATATTTGGGTTACTATTAAGCATTTCTTATATTATTCATTTTTATATAGGAGTAATTACAACTCTAGGTAGAAAAGGCAACACCCTTGTTGTTTAACTTTTTTCTTGTCGTAGCGAGTAAAGCGAGCGACTCAATAAACATATTTTATACGCTTATTATATTTCTTAAAATAATAATATTGCATACAATCTCCTAGCATGTTTGACGCCCTGCGTCACAAACAGATAAAATGGATGCTTTTGTGATAATGACGAAGAGAACCACAATTTCATCTGATGAGGTTGTCGATCTCAGCGATAGTGAATGCAACTTGCACACACGGTTCTGTGCTGCGTTGACTATTGGAGCATCTTCAGCTACATGTGAAGCTACTTTTTTCAATGGTGACAAGACTGCTAACTCCAATACATAAAATGCATGACCCATCAGCGGAAATACTAACTCGCCCTCTTGGGATTTGAAAAAAATAAAACTGCTTACCGTCTGTGGCTGAAGTACTTGAAATGTTTCTGCGATCGAGTCGGCATTTATCTGTATGAATATTTGTGTGAAAACTTGAATAAATATGATGATATATACCAGGGAAATTTACAATAGAATTGTTGGTTTTTTTTGCCATTTCTCACACTTGAAGACCCTGTTTGAATTATGAGGTATGCTTTTATTTTCTGATATGCATAAAATTGTACAACTTGCTCTCTCCAAACTGAATGGCCTCAAAGAGAGGGCCGATCAGGTTGCAAGAACCCATATACTAGCCGCGGGGCATCCGGATAGTGGCTATTGTTTGTTAGCCATCCCAGTCCAATCTTTGGGAACCCAGTTGGATCCGAAAACCCTTAGAATTGCCATAGCTTTTAGGGTGGGTGCGTAAATTTATGAGCAACATAGGTGTGAATGTGGATCTGGTATTGATCCTCTAGGTCTACACCTCTTGCCCTGTCAGATATTTGCTGGAAAGATAAATAGACACTCTGCCCTCAATGTGATAGTATGCTGAACCCTGACAAGAGCGGGATTGCTAGCTGTTTTGGAGCAAGTTGGACTTGACCGAGGAGATGGTAAGCGTCCAGATAGGATAATAATGTTTCCTTTTAGGAATGGAAAGAGTTTTTGTTGGGATATGACATCTGTCAATACTTATTCTTAGCATATTATTAACAGATCAGCTGTCTCTGTAGCTTCAGGTGCGAAGCTGCAGAAAATTTAAAAAAAAAAGTATTTTGCTTTTACTGAGAGGTTTCTGTTTGAGCCAATAACCATCACAACTAGTGAGGTCTTTACTCATTGAAGTGCACGAGTTATTAAAGAAATAGGTTTTCTTCTCAAGGAAACTACCGGTGACCCTAGGGAAGCTGGATGGTTCAAGCAGAGACTAAGTATAGCTGTTCAGCGGGGCAATGCAATTAGTATACTGAATGGGGTCCGAATCGCTCATGGTGTTGGCCTGGACTTTAACCCCTGAGTTTTATTTATACCTTTCTACCATTTCTAATGAATTTGGTCATTTGACCCATTTTTTGTGTAGCCAAACCCCATCCAAGGTATGACGCTGGGCCACTTCTGTCGATGTTCGTGAGTCAACCTCATATTGTTACCCGTCTATTTCTGAGGATTATGTATGCGACTACCAGTAGCGGCTCGTGTATAGGCACTGCGGAACTGCCGCACCCCTTATTTTCATTGGATATTATCGATAATATTCAGTATAATGAGTCCCTTTTTTCTTTAATTCTTTCTTTATACCTGTATATTATATAATCCTTAAGCTTAATTGTCAGTAACCATCCCCTAGTTTATGAAAAAAATACACAAATACTTGTAGAGAACTGTGCTTTCAATGGAGAAACACTTTTTCAGTAGTCATCCAGAGATCAAGGAGAAAATAATTAATCTTTTCGCGCAAATTGAAACAAGAAGAATGGATTTCGTTTTTAAATGAAGGGAACAAGCTTGAACTGTAACAATTAACAATTTAGGCTATTAGTAAGTAAAAAAATGTTTTATTTTGTTCTGTTTAAGATTTTATCAAGTTTATCTTTAAATTTTCTTTATATATGTTTATTTCATTTTACAAAATATTAAAACAATGCTCAAATTTTTTTGATGCAGCACCCCCACTAATTTTAGCTACGAGCCGCCACTGGCACCTACCTAATGATTACAGTTTAACATTATGCAGTTAACTAATTATAATTTTTGGCATTTATGCCTCTTTTATTCTTGCAATGATGAATCAGTACAGATCTTGCTTCGTTACTCGCCAGTCTGTGCGTTAGACTAGTTATTGCGGAGGGAGTGAAGTGTAATTCAAGTTCAAATTATCCCTCCCCCTCCCTCCTTAAAAATCACCACCTGGCTACGGGTTCGTTCACATCCCACACGAATAGGCAATCACATTGACTGAAAATGTCAAAGAAGAGAAGGTTATTTAAAACTTTGAAGAATGAAGTAATAAAAAACAAGTCAAATTACGAATATGAATCCCCTTGTGGTACACACAAAATGTGCACGCACAAACTCATGAAGTAGTAATGTGTACACTCAGCAATGTAAATAAATTTATGTGTGTGAAACGAAACCAAATGAAACTCAAATGATACATTGTAACATGTAACAGGTTATTTGAGAAACATTCCTATTTTGATTTCGCGAAAAGACCAAAGTCGCGGTGAAAAGGTACACTGAGAATGATACTAATTATTCTGTGGTTACAAACAGGAACCCTAAAATGGGTTAGTTCGATCGTAACGATACTTGGTGAGCATCAAATTACAACCACAATGTTATATTTTTATTTTTGTTAAGGGAGGTGAAAAAACGTGCTTGACCAAATTTCACCGTTTCAGTATATATTCTCACAAGAGAAAAGGTTTTCAAAAATATTGTATATATATATATATATATATATATATATATATATATATATATATATATATATATATATATATTTGTAAATTTGTCGAAATATAAAACGAGCAAATCGAGGAGGAGAGAGATGATTCCAGAGAAATCATTTAGAGGAGCAGTTTGACATATCGCTCGCGGGTCATACCAATCAAGTCATTTACTCCGCATTAGGAGATAGCATTTACGCAACTGATCTTACATCAAGACGACTCTTATTCATTCATGGTACAAAAGTACGAACATTAAGAGAATTGTAGTTAAGCATCATCAAAGAAAAGCTCGTGAAATCGATAATCAATCTAATTTTAACTCCTCCTCCATTTGGTACCCAAAGCCGCTAAATAAATAGAACTGCAGTCTTCTTGTTTTCATCACCATTTTGCTCGAAGGCAAAATCATATCAGAATTTCTGCTCATCGCCCAGCCCCCAAATATTTATCATTACCTTTTGGAGTCAGGTAATTATTTCTCGGAACGTTCTCCTATGGGGGAGCTCTTGAAGGTCGTTCCTAATTATGAGGGAACCTTGCAGGTAATCGTGAGGACAACACAAGAGATCTTGGAAGGGGGACGTTGGTTGCCAATAATGGTGATAGATTACTGTGTTATCGCGTAATATTTTGGCAAGGACTCCGGTTGATACAGATGTCCCGGTTAGTTTGTGTTGCGCTTCCTTATTTCCCACAAGAGTTATTTTGTGGAATGCTATGGGGTGCCCTAAGCCGAGCGGCGGTCTTATTCTAGCGACGGGGTCAAATAGCCCGGAGGATGAGGATATACCACATCAGGGTAGAACACCGGCATTTCGGGAGTTATGTAATCGCGAGAAATTGCGATTAACAAGGAGAATGCGCAACGGCTGTTCTCCCGATTTATAAGGCCTTGAAGCAGGAAGATTGAGGAATGTCAGGATATTGGAGTCGCCAAAGCAAAAATAGAATTATTATGGAACTAGATCTTATTGCAGTTTACAATAGTTCTTTAATGATGTTTTAAGTTCTAAGTTATGGCATAGATTAAGTTCGAGGTCGAGTGCGGGCAAGGTCTAAAGGAGGCCGGATGAATAGAGCCTTTAAGAGTTACACCTTAATGTCTGCGTTATGTACACGACTATATACAAAGATGAATTACGCGAATCCGAGAGATCGAACTGAACGATATATAACGCGATAGATTCCTATATCAAACAGTAATCAAATTCTAATTTTGTTCTGGTTTCACACAGTTATATATATATATATTCAATTTAAGTCACCCCCTACAAGTTCCTCGTCCAACTAAGCCACACTTCCCTATATGTACCGACCTGTTGATTTGTCGGTATTAACATAACTTGACTTTTGATTGACTACTGCCGAATATATTGGTAAGAAAAGCACTCCGGCTATTGGGTAAAATTCTATGTGGGCGGTGGCATGTTGCCATGGAGACAGCTTTCTGACCTGGCTTCTATTTGTTTAACAGTGATAGCTAACCGGTTTATTCTGGACTCTGCTTTGATTATTATGATTGCCAAAGATTGCCTCGACGAACTCTAACAGAAATAACTGTGCTCCTTTTACTACCGTGTGACATTCTTGTAAACGGCACTAACTTTATTTTCTCTCTCTCTGTACTTTATGTGTGTAGCGAATCTCGCGTGTGTCCTATTTTGGACGTACACGCCGGTCGCTACAATCGTATCACCCAAATCCGGTATAACGATCAACGTTTCGCAACAATCTTATGGGGAGCGTAATAGCAAAGTGGATCACAAAACGAGGTGGAATATAAATATACCTAGTGACCAACAAAGAGGATCCTTTTCATCTCCCCCCCCCCCATACCCTTTTAGAAAATTACAACGGTTAATTATAATTAATTCTTTAAAAATGTTAGCCCTTAAATGACATTCTTTTCGAATTCGTTTTGTTTTTCAAAGGGGCGGCTAATTTAAGTATTTAGAAATAGTAATAAAACGGGTGGGGAGGAAAGGGCTCAAATATAAGAAATCTAATAATAAATCTGGCTATGCAAAGAAGTATATGTAAATGCAGGAGAGAAACCAGAGTATTTTGAACGTATTTAATGTGAAATCAGGTTTCGTAATAAATTGACGGAAAAAAACGCAGTAAATCTGGTTATTTATGTCATATGCACATTCATCTCAAATTTATGCGTTTATGAATGAACTTGACTTTCATTTCTAGCTCAGCGAAAACAGTAATTTTGAATAGGCCTGGCGCAAGCGGTTTTGGTTACTAAATCATTTTATACTTCGTATTGTTCTAATAGTGTCCTAGAAGTAATACCAAGATTCAATATTTTAACCCGATTCTTCAACGCATGAATCCTTCAACGACGCCATGTTTAAATGTTACGATGGAGCCTTAATGTCATACGGAAGAAACTGTATTTTTCCTTATTTTGGCGTGAAAACACGCAAAAACGCTTGCGCCTATCTTATTCAAAATTCCCCCACCATTTTTGTAGAGATGATTTGTTTCTATCTATTTAATAGGCCTATCTGAATTGTCTGTTGTTATTTATTCGGCGCGGAAATCACTATTTTCCCAGCTATTTACACTTGAAAGTAATATTTTTTGAGCCAGGATGTAGAAAGATAGGGGTAGTAGGTTATTTATACATGTTTAGTTTTGGTAAGTCTAGGGATTAACACCCAAAAGTCGTGTTTTTCCAATTCTGGGGTAGGCACTTTAACTGATTTATCATCCTAGCGAGAGTTCGAAATGACATAATGAAAAACAATAGGATTTTTTTCGTTGTTTAAGGGTAAAAAGAGTCAAGAAAAAAGATTGCGTCCGTTCGCGACTTATTCAAAATTACAGCAAAGACTACTCGAAAACATGAATTTTAAAACCTTGAAAATCACTGCCTTAATTATTTTAATAACAACAAGGAGTAACAACAAGGAAAGAAGGTACCCTAGAAGTCCTTACGGTCCATTCAATGAAGGTACTTTTGAACTAGCAGTCGAGCGGGCACATCTCTGCTCAAATGCTTTACGTTCTTTCACGGCCATTTTTCAAGACCCTGTCTAGTCTGGACTTGAACTGGTCAACAGATTCACTGTTAACAACTTCCAATGGAAGTGCGTTCCAACTACCGCAGATAGTGTACGTGAAAAACTTTCCAAACAGATCGCGGTTGTAACGCTTCAGTTCAAGTTTCAAGCCGTGATTTCTTGTTCTGGTCTCAACAAGTGTGAATATATCCCCGTAGTCAACATTGTCGAACCCTCGAAGTATTTTGAAAACTTCGATGAGCTGACCACGCAGTCTACGGGTTTCCAACGAGAACAGATCTAATTCCCTTAATCTATCTTCATAACTTTTATGTCTGATAGATGGAATCAGTTTGGTTGCCCTGGCTTGTACGCGTTCCAATCTTGCGATGTCCTTTCGAAATGAAGGACTCCAAAATTTACGGTATACTCCAGGTGCGGTCGGACAAGTGAGTTGTACAAACACAGTACAATCTCCTTGTTCCGATATCCAAACTGGCGCTTTATATAGCCAAGCATCCTTTGGGCCTTTTTCTCCGCCTCAATGCACTGTATAGAGAACTTTAGATCACTAGTGATTGTTACACCCAAGTCCTTCTCACAATTTTGCTGGCATTAGGTTTTCCAGTGGATTTATAAGTAATTTAGGGTGCTGATTCCAAATATACCATCATATTTTGTCTATCACATCAGGTTTTCGAGATACAACAATATCAGAAATAGACATAAAAATAAAGATATACGAAAAGTTTATTACCTGTAGTTGTATGCAAGTATAAAAGTTAGAAAAATTATGTAAAAACTTGTATGAAAGTTTAAAGTTAGATCAAATATGTGTTAAAATTTGTATGAAAGTTTAAAGTAGAACAAATATATATGTCAAAATCTGTGGGAAAGTATAAAAATTAGAAAAATTATGTAAAAACTTGTATGAAAGGTTAAAGTTAGATCAAATATATGTTAGAATAAAAAATAAAAGTATATACATCTGTGTTTACAAAAAGTTTAATAATATCAATAATAATAATAAAAAAATATTTACAAAAAAGAATATATATATAAAAAGAGTATATCAAAAAGCAAGAATTGTTAAATCATTAAGATTAAAATGAGTGGGAAAAAAAACAAAAAATAGGCAAGAGATGCCCCAATCACCAGGGCAAAATATCAACGGTGTGTTTTCACCAAACTCTCTCTCCCACTATATATCTACTACTAAAAATTTTGAACATCTGCATAAGTGCCTATGTATCCCTACTGTCACAATTTCACAAGAAACAGGGGTTTTTTGGAAACCTGTTTGCTGGCCCAGCAGAAAGTTCACCATTTTTAAATCAACACATATTACCAATCCATGTAAATGATATTGCAACCACTCCAGAACAATTTTGATATCATATTCTTTTTTCATCTTTACCGAGTGACCTATTTGAATTGAACCATACATGTTTCCGTTGTGAAGTAAAACACATTTCAAACTCTTTTTAGAACTGTTAATAAAAAGTCTCACTCACTTGAATCGTATGCAGGCAGTCTCATAGTGATCAGAAGTCCTTCAACATCACTAGAATAAACAAGTTGACCATCAGAATGGAAGTACTTACGCAGCTCTGCTTTTCTGTTACGATAAAAGGAGACACTAGTGCCACGTTTCAGTAGAGCTTTCTTTTGCAACCTGGAAGCCAACAATTCAGCAGAATATCTTTGTCAAATACAAATCTCTGACTAGATCATTTTATTCAGGCTGACTAAACAGAGAAGATTTATCATAATCTGTATCAGTTGCCTCAGAAATATCAATCCGGTTATCATCATCATGTGTAGTACCAGTTAATGTACTGATGGCTTCGTCTTCAATCTCTAGTAGTTCAGTAAATACTGGTACAGGTATTTCATCACAGTGCGCAACTGGTCGAATGAAAGAAGGGATATTTGGTTATTAGAAGTGATGCTTGTTTTTCTTATTGAAACCTTTTATATTGACAAAACAGAAGTAGTTATTAAAATGGTTTTTTGGTTCTCTCCAAATAGATGGCACACCAAACTTGAGCTTGGCTTTCTTTCCTTAAGAGAATAATCGTAAGGTTTTAACGCAGGATATGCATACTTTGTGAGGAGCCCAGCTTTTGTCTTGATTTCCAAGTGGTACTTTGAAGTAGGCGAGATATGCTTTCCTCACAAAGTTACGAGGAGCAGTCAATAAGTTTTGCAATTCGGATATAAGGAAACGAGATATGAGGAAAAGTGTTATATTATTTTCCAATATAACTACCCTCGACTTCAATGCACTTGCACCACTTGTTCCTGAGGCTTCGAGTTCCCGACAACCATAAATCTCCCAACTGCTCTTCAATCCACTCCTGGACGGCGAGCTGGACATCTTCATCGTCCCCAAACCGGCGTCCACACAGTGCAGTCTTGAGCTGGCGGAATAAAAAGTAGTCGCTATGGGCCAGATCTGGACTGTAGGGAGGATGATTGAGCCCTCGAAACGCACTCGCACAGGGCAGCTTGTGCAACTCTGGCCTTGTGGACAGGGGCATTGTCGTGTAGGAGCAGGACACCGCGTGTCAACTTGCCGCGCAGCTTCTGACGGATGCACTTCTTCAAACCAGCCAGTTTCTCGGCGTAATATTGGCCTGTCATGGTCCTTCGGCGAGGCACATAGTCCACCATCAACACTCCCTCAGGATCCCAGAAGATGGTGGCCATGATCTTTCTGGCTGAGGGTTGGGTGCAGAATTGATGGAAGTCGGAGAGCCCCTGTGCTTCCAGGCCATCCTTTCGAGCTTGGTCTAGGGATCCCAGTGATGGACCCACGTTTCATCACCTGTCACTATGCGTGACTCGAATCCCGCCGGGTATTGGTGGACAGAAGCAGCAGCTCCTCCGAACTTTGACGACGTTGAAGTTGATCATGGGGCGTGAGGTTTCTAATGATCCAACGGGCAGAGACCTTGGTCATGGCCAAATTGTCATTAATGATGTTGATAACACTTCCTTGTGATATTCCAAGTTCTCACTCGATTTCTTCGACCTTCACCCGTTGATTTTCAAGGATTATCCTCTCCAAACGGACCACATTGTCCTCGTTGGTCATGTCTGACGGGCGTCCTGGACGGGAATCATCTTCAAGGGACTCACGACCATGGCGGAATTCCCTATTCCAGCGAGCAATGGTTGCATAGGAAGGGACGGTGTCGGTGTACACTGCAACCATGCGTTCATGTATCTCTTTGCATTCTTGCCTTTCTTTGTTAAATATTTGATCAGTGCGCGGTGCTCAACCTTCTCTATTGTTGAAAAATTTGTGACTGACGATCTGCGATCAGCTACTGCTTCTTAAATAGACGAGGCAGGAGCGTGGGGCTGCAGGTCCTGACTTGTCATAACTTGTCCTAACGCCTCTATAAACAGCAATTCTCCTTCCCCTGTTTTGTTCTACCGATTCGAAAAACTTATTGACCGCCCCTCGTACTTATGTTGCTCATTTGAGCCTTCAAAATGAAGTCACCATAGATGTAGAAAAATATGTTTGGTTCATTGCGGCATGTCCTTCTTTGGGATGATGTAGCCATAGTTGCCGTCACTCTAACAATAAACAATTGCAATCAATTCCTAGAGGCAAAATACACTCACTACCCTCCCACAATGTACGCCAATTTGTAACTGCCTGACATTGTATTTGCATGCTGAAAATAAACGAAGGAGATGCCAGATGTCATTAGAAAAATATCTCAGAAAATAGTAATAAAAGTAATATATAATACTTAATAAATATAAATATTATTAAAAAAGCATCAAAATTCAGCAATATAGTAACAACATGATATTATAAGTAACAAAAAGTTAATATTAATGGTAAAAATCCCTGAAAATTGGGTATACCGATTGCGAAAAAATGTGATGTGATAGACCAAATCTAAGATCGGATTGGAATTCATCACCCTAACATTAGTCTATAACTGCCCTAACTTAACCCTGCCAGGAAAATCTTTTGGTTTTTGTTGACCAGTTGGTTGATCTGAATCGAAATGAACAACGTTCGCACGTAGGGACTAACGTAAGAGACAACACACGGAAAATTACATGAGTTATTCTTAACAAATATGAGTAAATTTAAATTAGATTTTTTTTTAATTACAAGTTAAGAAGACAGACGTAGCGGACAAATTTGAATTCCCGTTCACATATGGCAGAGTATTAAAGGTTTGTTCACAGTGTCACAATCTCTCGTCTTTTCCACCAGAAGGTGGAAAAGTCGATAAATTGTGGAATTCTTCTAGAACAATACGAGATATTCCTAAAACCATAAATATGCAATAGTTTCTTTACAAAGAAATTAAAAATAAAAATTTTATGATCTAACTGTTAAAATTCTTTCTAGAATTGGGCTGATCCTTAAAATTATATGTGACGGAGGTGTGTCGTGGGTTAGCCAAGATTATATATTTTTTTTAGTATTATTATTATTATGATTAATAAAAATGGGTTGTACGTTCGTACTTCTAGTGATCTCTTCAGGATCGATCTCTAAGTGCGCTTTTCTTATCTTTATTCCATTTAATGAATATGGGGGATAGCAAGGGGAGATCCGAGGGTGCCCTGGCTTTTGGCGCGTCTGTTATTCCTCTTCCCCAGCATTTTGAAATTAGGGAAACTGGATCTCATGTTGAATCGACAGAAGTGGGTATCAATTCGGCCGTGCTTTGGCGTCGTGGTGCTCTAGGGAGAGCGTAATTCGAGATCGACAGTTGTATTTTTGACTTGCTAGGCATTTTGAGCAGAGGTCAGGAATAACTGTCTCCTAAATTTACCATTTTTATCGTTCTTGTGTGTTACCGGAGGCTGGGTAGAGGGGCTCAGCGAAACCCAGGTGGGTTTTGTTTTTCTTTTATTATTTCTCCTCGCCATTAGGAAGACCTCGATATATATATATATATATATATATATATATATATATATATATATATATATATATATATATATACACGCACTGGCAACTTCTTAACTGCCTCGGTTAAGTCGTATATCTCTACAGGGTGTGTTTTTTTAAGATTTATTGATTTAATAAAATTTAACGCCTTCTTTCACTCCTGTTTGGTCTATCTATCCATGCGTGGAAAAAAATAGTGGGAGATTTAGAGAAGAGAAATAAGACGACCCGTGATAAAGCACCAAATTCTCCTCGGACACTGGGCAGCAGGGTACGCTAGACCTTAAAGTTTCTGTTGTAGCAGGGGCATTCTTTTTTCCGGAGCACTCATTATTACAAAGATTTAAGGCAGATAGGGTACACTAACTTCCCTTTGTAGCATGACGAGAAGTTCAAGCGAGCGGTTTAAAAGCTTCGCTTGAATGAGTCGTTTGGACTCAAGTTTGCACAGTTGATAGGCCGCTCGCCAACATTGGGGAAGCGACGCAAGCTGTTCACAACTCGCCTATGTTACTTTCTTTCTTTATATTTTCTTCCCCACTTTTTTACACTCTTTCACTCAACAAAGAAGGACCGATATGTCAACTCCTTATTGAAAAGGCGCTTTTCTGCCTCTAATTTCGTATTTTTATACTTGGCGCCATGTGAAAAGGGACAAATTCAGACTAAAGGTCACATGGGCAAGCAGGCAAATGTTTGGCCAACCACAGCTCTATACAAATAAGCGAAGGGGTGTCTGGCCAAGCGGATGCACTTGGTGCCACAGGTTTGGGACCTCTGCTCTAGACCTATCCTTATTAAAAAATAGTATAGACAGTTAGGTCAAATTCTCCAATATTTGTCCCTTTTAACACTTTTTTTCTCGGACTCCGTAATTGCAATAATATCAAAATCTTTTATCGCAACTGAGCCATTGAATTCATCGTTCTTGTTTCTCAAATTTACGCGCGTTTGTGTAAAAAGATGAATTTGTTGTCAGATTTTTAGAACTTTGGTTGTGTACATGATTATTCCGGTATTGTCAACATCACTCCCCTATCTGTTCTCCAACCTCTGATGCAGTACAGTCTAAACATCCATCAAAATATTTTTAAAAGTCTACCTAGTCTCGCCGAGACTTCCCTATGCAGGTGCAGCCGCTCTCTCTAGAATAACTAACTACGCTCGCAAAACTACGTTTCTACTCTCTTCATTCAGCTTTTTAATCACTCGGCGGTAGTTAGCCCACATTTTATCTTATGGTTTAGATATGACATTAGTAGTAATAATATCCGTAAATACAAACGGTTTCTTGAGTAGATTCGTTCGTGAAATCCTCCGTTGAATCCACCAAATCTTTAACTCTGCATCCCGGATAGCTGCTGTATCTCCTCCGTCACAATGGTTTTCTTCCTCAAAATTCTTCTATTTAGCCTCTAGTAATAGAGCTTCTGAGTGCTTTCTAGTTTATTTTAATGTTTCGTTTCCCCTTTTATTTTGAAATAACTGGTTTTGATTTTAATTTTTATATTGGCGTACATTAGACATCTCTCCCTCCATTCATTAACTGGATTAAGGATTATATCTAGGGCAGAGGTCGGCGAACCGGGGTAAATTATCCCATATGGGGTAAAAATTAAGATCTCCGGGATAATAAAGGCTCATAAATTAAATTACACAAAAATTAAATTATTATTCAACAAGAAGAGCAGCTTCGCCACTCCTCCTTACAGAAGGAGCTTGCGCTTCGCTGGCAGACTTCCGTTCTGTGTCCTACGGCCTATCATGATTCTTTCTTTTTTTCCATCTATATTTGCTCTAATAATTTCCATGCCCAAACTTTAATAAATTTTCTGAACTTCACTATTTGTAATTCTTTTAGTTTTAAAAAATTCAGAAAAATTCGATACTTATATTATATAAAACTCTATTCTAAGAACGAGATTTTTTGAAGGTTTGAGGAGTGGCGAAGTTGCTGCTCTTGTCTTTTCTATTATAAAGGAATGATTAGAAATAACTTTGATAAAAAATTCCAATATACTTAGGTGTCAACCGAACTAAGAGAAAAAATCTTATTTTAAATCTTCAAAAAATCTCGTTCTTAAAATATAGGGTTATGGGGGATAAGCAAGGCAAATTATGAAAGTTATACTTTTTCTATCAAATAATTTTCAGTTTCTTAATAAAAATAAAACGCAATTCGTGGGGACAAATTCTTAAATTGGGAATAATGTACAATGGGCAAGGATTCCAGCGGCTGGCAACACCCACTACGAGTGTCAAGACAGCATGTGTGGCCAAAAACAAGCCATGAGAGTGAACTCAGTGCTTTCTTTGCAAAATCTTACCAGAAAATGCGAGTACACAAGTGATTTATTCAATAAAAAAGAGCAAACCTTTTGCTATTCAACTTGATGAGACTATGAACAGATTTCAAAAGCAATACGCCTCCGCTACAAAGGTTCTGATGCAATTGAAGAGGAAATCTTGTTTTGTTCTCTCCTCGAGTTGATAGCTCGAGGCATTGACGTACTCAACAAGGTTAATGAATACCTAAAAATACTAAATGTTAACTTAAAGTGAGAAAACTGCATTGCAATGTCTCTTGATGGAGGTCTAGCTATATTGGGTCATATTAGTTTCTTTTGGGCAGAGAGGAGAATCCAAAAATTGAAGTGACATACTTTTTGTTTCGTCGCCAGGCCCCTGTTATGGAGCATTTAGAACCTGCGATGAAAGCTACCATGGCTGATGTTATCAAAGTTAGCAATGTTGTCTAAGGATCTGCACTAAACACACGGCTTTTCGTGAATTTGGTGAGGATGGAGAGGCGGAATATTCACTCCTACTTTATCACACAGAAGTGAAGTAGTTTCACGTGGAAATGTTTTGAATAAATGTTGGGCTTTCAAAAGTAAACATGTAATTTTTACAGTTGATCCAAAGTATGTCCTCGCCGTATCCCTAGGAATGGATTTTAAATTTTTGTAATTTCAATGCTTTTTGTGTTTATCAGATTTTGTGGACTTTCATGTGCTGGGGTAATTTCGCTGTACAAAAGAGGTGTTATGGGGTAATACCTACAAAAGTTCCGTGACGTCTGATCTAAGGGTTCAAGACGAAAAATGGTAGAAAAGTTGTGCGACATCATTTCGCTTCTTTTAATTGACCATGAGCAGCAGAAAAGTGCAATTTAGTGGATGCAATCGTGAAATGGAATGTCGTGCTCAGGTAAGGAATGAATTGACGGGAAAGCTAGCAGAAGCAAATGAATTCAAATGGCGGGAGAAGTAATAAGGGATAAGGGGTTATAATAGATCCAATGGCAAATCGTATCAGGCTTAAACGCCCAGGTCAAAAAAGTCCGAATCTTTCCAAAATAAATGGGTAGGCAGAAAAAGAAATCCCAGTGAAGATTCTATTAAACCAAAATATATCAACCGTACATATTGAGAAATGAACGGTCTACTTTAAACACCAAGGAAAAAGTTTTCAGAAAAAGTAGAGACACATTAGACTAGAAACATAAACTTCAAATTAAGAATTTAATCTTTGGCCGAAGTTTGAGGATAAAAAAAGTTTCATAATTGGCATAGAATAACTTGCGCCACTGGAAATTTAAGCATTTCGAAACTAACAGATGCGTAGCCCTATCACCATGTTTGCATGCATTAGACTATACTCGCTAAACAAATTAGCTCCAGTTCATTGTTCGTTAATTCAAGATGAGATTACAATCTCCTTGATAGTTGATGCGTTGGTTAATTACTCCCCCCCCTTCCTATAAGTACACTCAGACAGAGGTAATAGAAGCGTTTGTTCATCCCACTTTTAATGAAAAGCGACTGTGAATTTAACTAAATCTGTCAACAACGAAAGCGTTGCTAGGAGACAGTGATTTCCCAACACAATAAATACGATCTGTACAAATATTCATTCTTTGAAAATTATGGTTCACATTTCAGGATCTACAGGTTAGGTAATTCATTTTATTAATTCAACAGGAGAGAGAGAGGGGGGAGTGAGAGAGAGGAGAGGGAGGTGGAGGGAGAGGGAAGATAGATGGAGAGGAAGACGGAGATAAAGCAGAAGAGAGTAGGGAGGAGAGCAGAGAGAACCGAGAACTCGGAGAGAGCAGAAAAAGAATTACAGCCCGAAAATTGAGGCACTTTCCAAGCTTTTGAGACTTACTGGAAGAGAGTTCCATAAATACTAATTTTAAACTAGCTCTTGGTTCATAGGCAGCTATATTTTATACGTTTCCTTATTCTGCCGTCCCATTACCATTTTTAATGGTAAGGGCTTCACCGCATATCATTAAGAAAACATAAATTAGTAGAAATGAAATGGGAGAATTATGAAACACGTAAAAATTATACCTGCACATGAGTCGGAGCTAGGTTGAAATTGGTATTTACGAAACTTATAGCTTTTTAAGCAGAGAATCGTGTTTTAACTCAAGAAAAGGTGCTAATGACCACTTAATTAGAACTTATAATTATTAAGGCGAAAAGTGAATTGATTGAGTTTATTATTCACGTTCAAATTATTCCTTAATAGACAAATAATAATAATCACTTGGAATAGTGTACACACAAAGATACACAAACACCATTATTTTACCTCCCCTACCTCCACCACCACCAAACGAGGATAGGCCCTAGTGTCTTTTGCCTTAATTCTTTCGGCCTCACCAACGATTATTATGCCCTCGTTGTATCTAACCCTCCTGTCTCCATCGATTTAAGAAGGGCTGTTTTTTACTGGCTAATAAAGAGCTTTAGGGAAGGCGACTTACTCCGATTAAAAGTTTTGGAAGAGTGAAATGCAATCTCAGAGATGCTTTAAGATAAGCTGAGTCTCAAATTTTCCCATTAGTTGATAGTTAATTGTAGAAAAAGAGAGAGAGGGTGAATTAAATATTTGAAAATAAAGGGTTTAAGTTTCATAATAAGATGAATTTGAACAGAGGTTGGACATTGCAGACTGAAAGGGACTTAATTTAATTAACAGTATGTGCAAGGGAACTAAAGTTTCCTTGACGTAATTTATTTAATATTTATAGTCACTCTACGACAAAAAAATAAAGCAAAGCACTTAACTTATTTCCATAAAGAGCTTAAATTAACTTAGCGTTAATTCACAAACACTTTACAAATATTATGCTTAAGAGGAGTGAAGTTAATATTTAAAGGTGAGATGAGGTGCTAAATGAAATGGACACCAGGATTCATTTCCTGTCTGCATGAAAGAAATGAACGTGACCACAGATACGTCTGCAGGAACATTTGCTTCTATTGGTGGCTGGCTATCTGTCCTCTGCTTGTTTTTAAATGTGTAACTGGCTTAAGAGGTGTCCATCCAAACACACCAGAGGATAGAGGATACAATCAAAGGAACTCCCTTTCTGATACTACGCTTCTATGATAAAATGTGCTTCCACCACACCACTAGACTCAGGTAGGAGGCGGGAGGCGTTACATTGAAAAATGTCACAGGGTATGCATAAACGAGAGAGTGTCGGCGCACTGACTTCTCCCCGCAAACCACCAGAGTATCGCATTTCAAACACACCATTCTAAGCAATGACCTCATATCCTCAAAGAGAAAATGGATACTATGCACGTGAAAATGTACTCATGAAAAATGTTAAACAGAGGAAAGAAGGCCAGATAGATGAAAGAAGAAAGGAGGTAATATATCGGTCTAAAATCTTTTCTAACAACTTCCCTCTCAGGCATAGCGAATCTTGAAGGTGTATAGAAATTGAATCGCTCGGGTCGCATTTTCGAGGAAAGAATGTCGTTAAATTCTACCTTAACTTCCGTATTTATGTAGCTTTATGGTGGTTTGGCTTTGAAGACGTCTTCATATTTCACTGAGACCCTTTTAATGTCAGAGTGAGCTACCAGTAGATAACCTATTGGGATGAAACTTTTGTAAGCAAATAGTGTCGAGTTTGATGGGTTTTAGAAGTGGCGGGAATATTAGAAAAAACATTTCCTTCCCGTCGTGCATCTTTCTTCTTTTCAGAATAAAATACACTGCCCAAGGTGCGGCTATTGTTCCTGGCATCCAAAAATTTTGAGAAAACCTTTGAATTCTTAAAAGGCTAGCTAGTTTTTTCCGACTTGTTTCATCATAGCTGTTTTCTAATAAGAAACACCCAACGAGCAGACGAGGGTTCCCTTATTCCTATATCTCTGGATATGACTTAATAGACAGTGGTTTCATTGAGGAACCAAACCGAAAGAAGCCGCCAAATAGGAACCTTATCCTACAAACTGTATTATACACAAACATCAGTTTATGGTTGAAATAAACTCAAGGAAAACAGTAGTTTATTCACCCAAATAGATTTTTCAAGTCGAATTGATGGTAGAATGCCCTCTCTGCGAAAGGGCATTCACCTAGGTTTGATCCAGTAAAATTTTACCCGCTATTTTCATAGGCACAGAGAAGAGAATGACATCCTTTAATCCAATGTGTTTGTTCAAGTGTGGAAATCTAGCTTCCCCTTGATGGTAACCAACGAAGTAGCAAATAGTTAATAAAAGGGTGATATTTGATGTGAAGGAGCTAAATAGAAACGAATTCACTTACCACTACTAGGTCTTCAATGAAAATTGGAAGCGGTGACTTTTGATTGATTTTAGTTAGAACTTTAGAGCCACAAACAGATTAATAAACTGAACACAACAGCACCAGTGTTCACTTATTTGAATTCGAGGTTCAATATTTGACTTTTGATGGGCAAGGGTTCAAATTATGCGTCTTCGCATCGCAAAAGCTGCACTGGTACAAGTGAAAGCGGTCTGCGATACAATGGTCCGCCAAAGAGTAACGCCGTCTCATGAGTTCATCACTTGAGTTTGCGGATTTAAAACACTTGTTAAAAGTGGAATCGTGATTAGAATTTTGAAGTTTAAGAGTTCCTTCCGGGAAATTTAAAAGGTTTTATTAACACATCGAAAGGAAGTAGATTCATCTGAAGAAATTGAACGTGGAAGTGAAACGGGAAAGGAACGGATGAGAATCTGATTTGACAGGAAGTTTCGTTACAAGGTTAGGCAAAAGGTTCCTTGAGATCCAATGATGAGGCACCGATGGAATTTGTAGAGTTAGGTGAAGTGATTCTATGATTTCTTAAAACATCTTTTAATTTAATTTTAACTTCTAAGCCGTGGTCAATTTTAGATGAAAATTCTTCTTCGAGCAAAGGAGTCATTCACTTCGCCAATGGTGAAAGAAATGTAACTGATTCATTTGTTCGTTTAGATCTTCCACATGAACAAGAATAGATTTCAGCCAATTAATTCTATTACGAAATTAAGCTCGGAAATGAATTTAAATTAACTTCTGCATTGATTTTAACTAGCATTAGGGTAATCCACTTTTTAATTAAATGGAGATTTTTAGCTAAATTTTAAACAGAATGTTCGAATTCGGATCGAAGAGAGACTAAATTCTCGTACTTATTTCCATAAAAAATAATAGAAAAAGTAATAAAAAGCGTTGTAAAACAAATATTTTAACAAAATTCAATAGTTGAGGTGAAAATGTTTAAAACCAATGAAGGAATTTCCAGGAAAAGTACAAGTTCTCATTATGAGCCCAATTTTCCGAGCGTAAACAAACCAACAACCTTTGAAATGGTAAGATGAATGCCTCTCATTAGCGAAAAAGAAGTAACCAACGAGTGAATCACAGGACAAAGAGATTCTCCCAACTCAATCTGACCGCCTTAACTTTACAAACTTATTCCTTTCAGCCTATGAAAGAGGAAAATATTTTAGGATAACCAGCTCGGGTTTCGCAAAAGGAAGGTACCAACGAGTGAATCGCCGGTGAGACAAATTTTCAAAAAATAAATCGGAGCAAAAATGATTAACTTTTCATTCAATTTTTTTCCTGTCAACCTCCCTCGATATGAGGAGGGCTAGTCTTCACTGGCTAATATAGAGCTTTTTGGTATGCGACCTACTCCGATTGAATACTCTGGAAAAGTTAATTGCCTTCCTAAAGATGATTTGAGTTTAGGTGAGTCTCAAATTCATTCGTTAGTAGACAGTTGCAGAAAGGGATGAAAGATGAAGTGAATGTTTGAAAAAAGTCTTAAAGTTTGATGTTAATTTAATAATGAGAGTTTGATAATTCACTGGAGACTAAATATTATGTGGAATTTATATTGGCCCTTGTTTTTTCCATATTTTGGTGTAGTGAATTCAAATCTGGACAGATTTTTCTCTATAAGCTACATATTCTTTGCAATCAGCTTTTTTTTTTGGGGGGGGGAAGGCTAACTTTGACACCTTTCGTATAATGCCATGGTTTTTTTTTAGTTAAGCAATTTTTTATCATATTATGTTTAAATTCAGAAAGACCGATGAAGTAAAACGCTCAAATTGTTCCTATTAGGGCAAGAATTTGCGTTTGAAGACTTTGTCGGGGTAATCTCCTTTTATACTCGAGCAGTAGTCCGCCGTCATATGCCTCTCCTTTCGCCATTGATAGCGCTCTTGCATAGTAATGAGGTCTTGGTAGAAACGCTCTACTTGATTATCACTTACAGCTCGAAGGTTCTCAGTAAAATGGCAAAGGTGACTATTCAGGAAATTAGGCATGTCATTAATGTTTCATCCAAGATCACTAAAATCCAACACCATTCTACAAACCAACTCCTAAGAGTTATCTGCCTTTTTGTTATAAAGAAAGTTTTGTATAACCACCACAAATGACAGCCACACTGTCTTCTCCTTGTCATTCATCTCTCTGAGAATTTTCACATCATTTACACTGGCATGAATTTGAGGTCCAACAAATACGCCTGCTTTACTTTTCTCAAAAGACAAAGCAAGAAAGGCAGAACTATGTGCTGAAAGCATTCCTTGTCAGCATGCATTGCCTTCACAATTGCTTCATCAGCCAGTGTTGAGAGGAAGTTGTGAGGGAGGGGGGGTCTCTTGAATGACGATATGGTAGGTCATTCACTATCTTTGGCACTGCTTCCAGATTTTTACGGATAGTCCATTCCTTCTTGGTCCAGTGTTTGTTTCGATATCGACTATAACACATTTTGGCCAAGAAGGAATTTTACCACTTTTAGTTACACACAAATGATGCAGTTGTGTCACAAGTGCACCGAGTAACTAAATTAGATTTCACTAAAAACGATATCATTATGCAGGAGAAAACAGCTGCGGCTCCGCTCAAAACTATCCGAAAACAATCTCCATTCTGTAGTGTTCTACGACCCAACACCTAACTGTTTCAGAAGAGCTGAGAGATCGTGACAGTAGACAAATTGCTTGTCTTCTGAATATATTTCACAAACCCAAATAGGGAGCGGGAGGCGTAATCTCATTAAAAATATTACAGGGTCTACATCAAAGAAAAAGTGTGGGCATGTTGACTACTTCTCGCCGACCACCCGACTATCGCATTTCTACAACATAACTCTAAGCAATGACCTCAGATCCTTAAACAGAAAAAAATACCAAAACACATGAAAATTAGACTGATAAAGAGTGGTAGACGGACGAAAGAAGGCCAGAAAGACGAAAGATGAAAGGGGCTGTGTAATCTTTTGATCGAAAATATTTTCAAACAGTTGATCTCTACATATGATGATTTCATCATCTGTCCAGGAGGTGGTCCGTCCCTGCCAAGAGACGGTTGACGTCACCTAATAATAAGCGTCCACCTATAAATTTGTTAGCAAATCCTAATTGGAAAGCTGTTTATGTCGGATTTTACGTTCTTAAAGAAAAATTAACAGAACCATGATCATTTCTATTGTGGTCGATATTTTTTATAGAACATAAACTACTAATTTAATGCAATTTGTGAGAGAAAATGTGCATGCGCTTGTAACCGAGAAACGTTTATAATTGTATGTGTATGAAAGAAGAAGAGATAGAAATAGATCTGTGAAGAGACTAAACGAGAATAAATATCGGGGCGTGCCAAGAGTTGGAAGGCCGTTTCAAAGATAGGATGATTTTGTGGGAGGACGAATTAGCGAGTGGTGATAATGCCTGTGATACAGGAGTAAAGACTGGAGTATAGACTGATATTTATTCATTTATTTTCAGAATACAATGTAATACCACATAATGCTTGGATCAGAACGAAAGAAAAACAAATATGCTATCCGAATGTGTAAGTGACATTCAATGTGTGAATGAGATGACGAAGTCCATGTATGATCTAAGCGTAAGTGACGCCGGGATTCAGCTAACATTTTTGGAGAATTGATAGAGGAATTCGGCTCAAGCAGCCACCACACTCGACGGAGAAACCAAAGTTCCTGTGACCATAACACGATCATTCTGTGTTGAGGGTAACCTGGACAGTCAACAACGTGTCATCAGTCCACAGAACTGGAGGTTGCGACTCATCAAGGAGCCGTTTAAGGAGCGGTTTTGCTGTTTCGACTCTCTTCATTTTGATGGGGTTGTAAATCAGCTGCCCTTTACCTACCAAGAATGGAGTAAATTTCAGTTCATCCGTAAAATTTTTTTGTATGATCACATACTCGTAGCTCACTTTTGATTCAAATCAAGTTATCTGGCACTCCTCCTTGGATTTCGACCGATCTTGTTCATCGTTTTTTTTTTATACAGATTGAGCTCCTCCCTGATCCAGCTGAGTGGTCCTCACCCCTCAGATCGGCTCACAGTAGGGCTCAACATTTTGAAAATATTGCCCGCTGTCTTCTCGCTTCTATCCAGATACATGGGTACACCACATCTTCAAGTCATATTTGTAAACGGGTGGTGTTTTTTTTATGAATTGACACATTAATTCGCAAAATTAAATAAATCTTAATAAACTAGAAGAAAGTAATTACTTACTGGTATGTAAACACATTAAATGATTAATACAAATAAGTCTAAACCTCGTGTTTTCTCCCTGCAGATGTGGATGGGTGGGGGTTGTGAGAGGGCGCGATGGGGGTTTGTAGGCGAGGATGACCAAAGACTGGACTTTATGCTACTAAATGGGTAGCTTTGAACTTAATATGACATAAAATCAGGGTGTTGATGTTCACCGATATCACTTTGTAAAATGGTGTTGCGGGGCTAAAGGAACAATTTAACATTACATGCATTTCATGTGGGGTACTCTTGTTATGAGGGTCGTCTACCTGACATTATAGTGGTACAGAAATGTAAAAATTGTCAATAGACACTGGTTCTGAGAGTCAAATATTGTCAAATTCATTCCACGCATTTATTTTTACATATAAAACTACAACCAACCAGAAAATCACCGATAGAAAGTTAATCTTAGAGAAAATGTTGAGGTTATGGGATAGATAAATATATGGATTTTACAAACCAAGCCTAAGTAGGCCATAAACCGGTGATTTGGGGTGGTTTGGAGCGAAAAGAGACAGATTTCCTGGGTCCTTTCCGGTTGCTCATGACGATTGGTCTCCTCGGGTTGGTGCCTGGAGACATGAGTTGAGAACTGTACTTGAGGGAAGCAATCGGATAAAGGGGGTTTTAAGTGGAACAGGTGAAATGAAAGACAGTTTAAGTTCATGAAAATTACATTGGTTGTCTTTTATTCCGGTCGTACCTCTGGGACACTTTCAACTTGACTGAAGTAATACGTCGCTGATTTTGTTGCTGTCCCTCCAAACTACACCATATTAAACCCTGTTGTTTACTTGCCTTCTTATGGGTCCTCTCGCCTTTTGTGATGTTTGTATTTTGTTAATTAGTTTAAGTTAATTTTTTATGTTTCAATAACGAAGCGAGTCTAAGCAAATTACCAAGAATAATAGACTTACGAGTATCTTTGTTCCGCTTTCTGTTTATTATCACCAGCTTTCAACCGAGTGGAGAGCTGTCACCACAGATGGCCAAACATACAAGTCTCTGACTGGGGATATGTTTTCTCTGTGCCTGTAGAGTTCCAGAATCGTTCATATTGTTATTAGGTGTTAAGTTTATTGTTAGTTGTGTTCATAACGAGGATAGTTCGGCTTATCTGTTCGGTTTATAAATTGTTTGTAGTTTTGTAGTTCTGGATGGTGGTGTGATCTTAATCTGCTATGAATGAGTAGTCTCATACGAAACGAAGACTCTTACTCTGCAATATTTGAAGAGGGCGTGTGTAGTATGAGAGCGATTTCAGATGCTGTATAAGTTGAGGCTGACTCTGAGTCTGTAAATGTGAGCAGTAACAACAACAAGGAGTAACAACAAGGAAAGAAGGTACCCTAGGACACCTTACGGTCCATTCAAAGAGGGTACCTTTGGACTAGCAATTGAGCGGGCACAAGGCTGCTCAATTGTTTTGCGTCCCTAATCGGCCACTTTTCAAGACTTTTTCTAGTCTTGATGACTTGAACTGGTCAACAGATTCACTGTTGACAACTTCCACTGGAAGTGCGTTCCACATACCGCAGATACTGTAAGTGAAAAAATTTCCACACAGATTGCGGTTGTAACGCTTCAGTTCAAGTTTGAAGCCGTGATTGCGCGTTCTGTTCTCACTCAGTGTGAACATATCCCGGTAGTCAACATTGTCGAACCCTCGAAGTATTTTAAAAAACTTCGATGAGTTGACCACGCAGTCTACGGGTTTCCAGCGAGAACAGATCTAATTCCCTTAGTCTATCCTCATAACTTTTATGTCGGATAGTGGGAATCAGCTTGGTTACCCTGGCTTGTACGCGTTCCAATCTCGCGATGTCCTTTCGCAATGAAGGACTCCAAAATTGTACGGCATACTCCAGGTGCGGTCGGACAAGTGAGTTGTACAGGCACAGTACAATCTCCTGGTTCCGATAACCAAACTGGCGCTTAATATAGCCTAGCATCCTTTGGGCCTTTTTCTCCGCCTCAATGCACTGTTTCGAGAACTTGAGGTCACTAGTGATTGTTACACCCAAGTCCTTCTCAGTGTCACTCGATTCAAGAGCAGTGCCCTTAAGGATATACTGAGATTGGGGGTTTCTGTGGCCGATATGCATCACTTTGCATTTGCCCACGTTAAAAGGCATCTACCACATGTCCGACCACTCCCCAATCTTCCCAAGATCTTCCTGCAGGCGGGCAGTATTTCCATCCTTTGCAACGTTCATACCAAGCTTGGTATCGTCGGCAAATTTGGAAATCTTGGCAACCATGTCACCGTCCATGTCGTTGACGTAGATGATGAATAGTAGTGGTCCCATGACAGAACCTTGAGGCACCCCGCTAGTAACGGGCACCCACTCAGAAGACTCTCCATTCACCACCACCCGTTGCCGTCTGCCACTTAGCCAGTTCTCAATCCAGCCGGCTACCTTTCCGTCTATGCCTAGCGCTCGCACTTTCCGGAGAAGGCGGCGGTGTGGTACCTTATTAAAGGCTTTCTAAAAGTCTAGGTAGACCACATCCACCGCCTTGTCCCGATCGTGCTCACTGAAAACGAAGTGGAAGAATTCCACAAGGTTCGTCAGGCATGACCGTTGCCTTCGGAAGCCGTGCTGGGAACTCTTCAGTAGCAGGTTTGACTCTAAATACGACGTCACTTTGTCCACCATGATGCTTTCCATGAGTTTACCGACTATCGAAGTCAGACTGATAGGTCGGTAGTTCGACGGTTGGTTACGGTCTCCTTTCTTGAAGATAGGAGTCACCTCCGCCTCACGCCAGTCTCTATGAACGCATTTGGTCCGGATTGACATGTTAAAGATAGCGCACAGATGTCGTGATACTTCATCGCACACTTCCTTCAACATTTTAGGTAGAAACCCGTCCGGTCCAGGGGACTTATTCGTCTTTAGGACAGCGATCTTTTTCTTTATTTCTCCTTCGGTGAAGTCCATTGCCTCCAGCTTTTCCCCCGAGTAGGAATCCGTCGGCTGGGGAATGGGACCACACTCTTCAGTAAACACAGTAGAGTCTCAAAAGTAAATCTCAAAGGCTTAAAAATCATAACATTCTGTGGCCTTAATTGCATATTTCTCAAGCTTCCAACGCCTAAAGAAAAAGAGTAGACACGGTCAAAAGAGTAAACGTGCACCTCTGTGTGGATTGGCGTCTAAAAACGGCAAACGGTGAGGGCGAATGATGAGAGAGAATGCGGCGTTACGCTCATGTATATCTATTGCGACTTGCAGATTAGAGAGTACTGGAGTGGGGAAGGAGTAATGATTTTTTGTGTTGAAATGGACCTTGAATTTTGATCGTCTCGACTTCAAACTGTTTAAACAATTTGAAATCTCCGTGAATTGTTGATTGCGTAAGAGCCACCCCGCAGTGGGGAGGGGGGGGGGAAGCTTGTGGAGACTGTCCTTAACCTGATATCCGGAGGAGCGGCACCTTCTACTGGCCGAGGGCGGATGCGGAATGCCCCGAATACTGGGTTAAATTGAACTCTTTGTCAATGGCTGGGAAGGTTGATGCGATCCCCATTTCCCTTCGGGTACCTACTTTTCTCTACGAAAATCTTCTCTTTACCTTTTCTTCTTAAGATTAAGGCCCCAGAGGTGAGAGGTGTCTAGTTTGCTACACATTGTACCTGTAGCACATCCTTCTGGGTCAACCCTAGTACATTTTATGATAATTTTATGATAATGATAGGTGATTACCCACCCTAATGTTTATCTGACCCGCATATCTCTATTCTTCTTTATTAAATACTCTTGCATACACCCTTCTAACTTTCGTTCTTACTATCTAGAGAGATTCTGGTTGCTGACGCACTTTTGTCCTCTTACCATAACCAAGCAAATGGCAGGTTATATCTTGAAGTCCATACTTTCTTTGAGGACGGAAAGCACACTGGCTAGGGATGGTAATATGTAATGGTGTTCTGGGCTTCCGACTCTGTACACAACTTCCTGTGGCCATATGAGGTAGCTACGCCGGCACCATCATTTATGCTTCCAAGTCCCATGACAAAGTCGCAATTACGGCAGGTCGGGTTCTCAAGCCCATCTTAACTCGAATCTATAGACCAAGTATGTGTAAATGATCACATTCTAGATGATTTTGAATCTTTGAAGACTTTTCCTTTAACCTCTCAAGATATTTGGTTATCATGTTATCTACTTTCCATGCGTGGTTTGTTTTTTAAATATTTTATCATGGTTACCACTGAGGGAACTAAAGAAATGCGTTCACAAGTAAAAGGGCAAAGTAACCAGCGGCACCTCTCTGACCGGTGAAGTGGCTCTCCTCCAACCATTAGCATGCGGCTATGGTGTTTCCCATTTGCCATCTTAGAAGTGCTCTTGGGTAACTTGACCACGAAATTCAGAGCTGGTTTCCCATCTCCTATAGCTACGTGTGTGTGGGTTTTCTTCTTAACCTCTTTGCAAGTCGTATCTGGACGACTATGTTCGTGTGGCACCGCTCTCTTTCTTTCTCAGAGGCCTGCCAAATACAATGTTAGTCAGAGCCAGTGCTGCCAATGATGTGGGCAAGTGTACTAAGCGCACCCCCTTAGAGTGTTAAGGGGAGGTGTAGTCAACTGGGACATGCCCCCTCCCCGTTTCAACTCTAGATATGTGACTTTGGCATGGTTCGGCGTGCCCCCTCACCCCCACTACAACGTTTTCTCTAGGTCCAACGCATATTGATTACAGAGTTAGAATCCGCTAAACCTGAGGTGTGGGGTAATGGTCAGATAGAGGCTCATCCTAAGGCCCTTTAAAAGGGGCACAAGCTACAGTTAAAAATACAGTTTAAGTAGTGTGTGTGAGGGTGAGACTATAAGTTAGAATGTCTTTTCCGATTAGCATGAATGTAGTGATAGTATAAATTCTAACATGATACATTCATGTCTTGAAGAAGGAAAAATGCAGGTATTTCTTTCATTTAAATAATCATCATCACCACCCTCCATTAAAAATGGGATCGGCAAGTATAACGCCATATAAAGTACCCTCTCCGCCTCCTCACTCCGATCCAACCCTTTAATGCTCATTAACTAGAGAGACCAATCCTTTTTCGCTATGTTGTTGTCCCTTTATACCGATGGGGTTCTGTACGCTGTAGCATCTGGTTAGTTAGGCTTCATTTCCAGGCAAAGTCCTAAAACAAACCTGCTCACGAACTTACTCCAATGACTGCATGTACACCTGCCCTCTCTCAGTCCCCTTGGTTTAAAACACTATCTTAAATATAGCGCTACATCTTTAACGTTGTTTGCTAAGCATTCAAACACCAGTAACTTTGCTCTCACTCGTCTCCTTCCAAGACTATTTTCCTTTATTCCTCTTACTTGCCAATATCTCCTCCAAACATTTTCTTTCACAACCTGGTTTACTTCTTTTACATCATATACATATATTAGAGTGATAGAAAAGTAATCAAATACGTCTGTTCAAAATGAAGACAAAAAACAAGTGCCAAGGAAGCTTAATTAACCTATTTCGTAATAATGTTATCACAATCATTATCAATAGCTGCAGCCTAACGGGAAGGCAAAATTGCTATTCCTGTTTTTTAAAGAAACCATTTTGGGGCGAAAAAACGTTTCGATAATACACTTTCAATGAATCGTTGTTTCATAATGTTTTGAAATTTAGGAATTTTATTAGTAATAGAAATAAGTACTAAATTCGGTAAATATGTGGGATGTGGAGGATTATCCAATCTTAACAATCAAATCTTTCACTAGGTTTGCCTTGCATTGGCATGCTGGATAACACCATTTTTTTCTGTTTACCAAAACTGGCTACTGTTAATCTAATGCTTAGTTTACAAAATGAAATTTCTGGCAGTAAAATTCTGCATTAATGGTCTTAGACATTTGACCATAACGCATTTACTTTTTGTGTCAAATCTCTAGTGCAGGAAAAAGCTAAACTGTGTTACATAATTTATTAGTGTTTTCTCAAATTATATAACGAAAACAGATTCCAACCACCATGGTTGAATTTCATAAAAACGCTGCAGAATGATTAAGATATATCGGTCATATGGTTGGCTTAAGAAGTTAATAATCCTCTTTGGTTTAAGTTTGCTTTTGAGAGAAATGTTAAAACTCATTTGATAATTTAATGGTATTCAATATTAAATACTAAATCATCATGTAGTACATATGCTTCTTATAGAGTTTTTTTTCTTTTCAGTTATTTAGTAACATTTCCCAAACAATACAGGCTGTATTTGTAAACTAAGAACTAATAATCACAGATCACCCATTGGAACAGACAGGTTCATAATAAATGTAATGATAATATCATAAGAGACGAGTACTATGCAATATTAGAGTGCACTAAACAAGTTATTACTGTGCTAAGATATCAGTATATATATACTAATGTATTACAGAGATAATCCCATCTCACATGAATTAGGAGAGTTATTTCAAAACAATAGATATAAGTTCTTATATAAAGTAGCATTATTCGCTGTCTTTATTTCATATTTTACGATATTGTTTATGGATACAAAGTGAATATATTGTTTAATATCATGTAGAGGAGCTTTGCTCCATGCTTTTTTAAAAAGTCTGAGTATAAGAAATGTCTGTCTGATTTAATAGTTTCTTTGAAGTATCGTCATTTGTCTTCCCAAACAAGGCCGCATCGCAGAGGTCACAATCAATGTTTAAAATATTTATCTAAGAGTAGGTGACATTTACGAGCCTTCACTGCTTGAGGTCACACTCGACCAATCTTTTTCTTTGGTCCCGCGGTAGTAATAATACTCGAAACTCATACAATAAACAATAACGACTATAGTGCCCTTTAAATTGTTTATCTTACAAGGAAAGAAAACGAGTTTAAATATAAATGACACTGCCGGATAGAATATGTGATAAATTAGATCGAGACTTTAATTTTTACCATTTAAAATGAGTCACTTCCTAGTTTGTTATCTTATTATGTAGAATCCATAGCGATCGAATACATAATACTTCTCTGCCCAAATTGACCATTTACATTCATCCTAACTGTATTTTATTTGTCTTAAACACTTGTATCACTCTCATACACTGATGTCCAGCATAATCTCATACAACGTCCTGATCAATTCCACACTCAAATGTTTATTAGCATTATCTAACACTCTGATCGTCCCGGAGATTTTATACCTTTCAAAACCTTATTGTCGAAATCTCCCTCATCCGTACGACTGTCAGTCACAATACATTCGAGATAAGTATAATCTCGCACCTGTTTAAAGGCCTCACCATGGACTCTAATGGCATAATCTATATCCAAATAAGGAAAGAGTTAAAGTATTTTTAATATTTTAATTACTGTATTTTATTGCTTTTAGAATGGAAAAGATCCATGCCATATAAATAAACTCCAATTTTCAACTAATGGATGGATTTCCGCCGTGACGGAAAAGTAATAGAACAACTTAGGAATAGCTGACAGTGTACATAAGTATAGGATTGGTTTCACAATTATTTTGTACTCCAATTGAAATGATTTCGAAAAGCTTAGAATCAAATTTAGCTATATAGAAAACATACAAAGAGAGCTTCTCAAATGATTTAGGACATGTAATAATGACATAGGGAATTTTTATCGGTTGATGTTTGTAGAAGATATGAATCAGAAACTAAGTGAATCTATGAGAGAGAATATAACTGGAGCTGTTGTTGTTACCCCTGCAGAGAATAAAAATGTGTTGTAAGCACACTCTTTCCCAACAAGGATGTGAATAAATGCATATACTTTGCGGCTAAGGAGAGGAGGAGAAGTTAAAAGTATGACATGATGTGAATAAAAAGAAAAACAGAGGGATGAATGTGATGATCCACAGAGCTCAGAGACGAAATTTGTGCGGAAAAACCTAAAGACGGGATAGAAAGGGTTAAAGCTCGGTGGCAAAGACCGATGCGTCGTGTTTTGGTGTCTGTATTTGGTAGTATTGGGCCGAAAGAAACGCGATACTTACGATGTTGTTACTTTATGAAAAGATAGGTGCTGGCTCTTAGTAATTTAATGGCTGTTGGGTATCTCAACGTCAACACGGCGTGTTTGGCTTATGTATGACTGACCGGTACCTAGAAGAAAAAGGCTCCGGGATGTATTTGATGGAAAAGGTGTAAGAGGTAAGAGTATGGGACTATCTGATCACGTGCTTCTGGCTTATAAGGTTAAATTCGTTGGCATAGATAAGAATGTAGAAATGAAACGAGAGTTAAAACTGAAAGTTTGTTGCATCAGGAAGAGAGGAGAGGGTATGTAAGAATGCCTGGAAGTAGAAGAGAGAAAATAAGTGTAAACTTGGTGATAAATCATATTCGGAACTGATTTAAGGAAATTGTAGTGAGTAGTGTAAGGGCAAGAATTGACTCTGCCAAAACTGGAAAAGGAAGCTAAACGCTGACTGGTGGCATGCAATGCAATACCTGCAGTGGTGAGCAAAACGAAAGCGTAATTACGGATGTGTAATGCAGATTAGAATGTCAGAAAGATGTGATAAAATACATTGAGACGAAAGCAAAAGTGAAACGAGTGGTTAAGCAAAGTAAGAAAGCTGCATAGGAATCATTTGTACGGAAGAAAGATGAAGATCCTGATGGGAACAGGAAGATGAATGAGGATCGCGATGGAAACAGGAAGATAAATGAGGATAATCCTAATGGGAACAGGAAGATGAATGAGGAATCGGATTGGAACAGGAAGATATTTTAGAAGGAAGTGAGAAACCAAGAGATGAATAGCGATGTGACCATCAAGGATATAATTGGAAGGGTAATTTTGAGCAATGAGTTCAAAAGTAGATGGTGAGAGTATTCTGTCGAATTGATTAATGTGGGTATGAAAGATGATGCAAATGTGAATATACTTGGCTTTTTAGGTGAAAACTGGAGGCTGGTTTTGAATATGAAGTTGTTAATGGCCTGAGAAGTCAAAAAATTTCTAAGGCAGCTAGAGTAGATGAAATAGTCACGAAGATGCTAAAAGGTGGCTGTGAAGGTATCATGGAATGGGTCTGGTGGCTAGGATATAAGGCATTTAAAAGTGAAAGAGTACTGTTCTAGTGCCGTACTATAAGGTAAGTTGAGAAAGGAGAATACAAGAACTAAATTTTATATTTTCCGCAAAATACTCGTTTAATTTCCATGAAAATTGCCAAAAATATTGTTTGAAGTTTGCCTGCGATAGTGGGCAAGTTTTATTCCTTAGAAGAGGGATAAAAACGCCAAAAAAATTAATTTGAATTTGAAAAATATTGGGTCCAAAACTAGAGAACGAGAAATTATAACTATTTTGGTAAACGTAAAAATTTGATATGTATATATGACAATATTATCCGATATGTATTTTTGAATGGTACTGATAGTATTGCCTATTTATTAGGATGAGTGAAGGAATAACACTGACATTGTAATCGTTTAAAGAGTGTGATTCCACGAATAATAAAGCTCTATGAGGATATCAGGTCTCTTAGATATATAAATGGTATTCTTGTCCAGTGGACTGCAACGAGCTTTTTTCAAGCCTTTGCATGGCCCTGTTTCATTCTTTTATAATTCTATTTTTGTGTCAGTGCAAAGTATAAACATCATTTCTTACTATGTTCTATAAAAAAATCAAGTAGGTAGCGTATTTTTCAAAACATTCAAGCGCTTTACTTGCTTTGATGTGTATTTTGGCTATTAAATATAAATCTTAGTATTATTGTTTATTATTTTTCTACTCATGTTTTTTTTACTGCATGTTGTCATGCAGTTGTACTTTCGATGTGAGTCTTATAAAGGCTCACCCCGTAAGGGGCGTGGCGATTTGCCATCCTGGCCGCCGTGCTGACGGGACTCAGCACCCCGTCCAACCCCAGCTTAGCCTCTCTTCCTTCCTTCAAAACACTTGTTTCCTCTCTTTTCACACAACCTCTCCCACAACTTTCTCTGGTCAGCCTCTAATTTCACAGGGTAGATGCTTACCTTCCTTTCAGCCAACCGTCCCGGATCGGGGCTGAGGGGGTGGGGGACAATGTTCCCTAACCCCTGAGCTCCGGTCTGCGGTGGCTGGTTTTTAACAACCTGCTTTATCCCCAGCCATACCTTCCTCACATCCCTTTTCCTCTCCTCTTCACAATCTATATATTTTACGACGTGTCTAAGGTGGAGCCACCATGCCGATGGACTGCCAGGCCACCAGGCGGGAGGGGTGGTCCCAAATGGCGGCGCCTGGCTCTGCCGGGCTTGTAAGCACCTCTCGTAATGCGGGCTACTGCGAGAGGTGTGCGCAATTGCATCCCGTGTAAAAAAGAGGGTCACCATGCCCAATGATGAAGATAAAAAAAAACTCAGAAAAATAAAGAAAATGGAGGTCCTTCCCCCCTGTGCTTGCACAGGGGACTCGCCCTCACCCCCTTCTCTGGAGGTGCTTTCGGGCACCTGCCTTTTTCCAGCAGCAGTCCCCTCTTTTCTATCCAAGGGGACTACCAAGAAAGCCAGCAGGCAGCCCTTAGCCAGCCGCTCCCCATCGAAGTGGCTCGGTAGGGCAAACCCCCTTAGGGGGGAGAAGGAAGCCAGGCCCCTTCGGTCGCTTCCCTCAAAAGGCCTGCTGGCAAGAATATTAAACCTTGCCGGGGTTAAGGCCTGTGCCTCCCCACAAAAGATTCTTGATGCTACCAAGTGGACCTGCGATGTCCTGGGAGGGGATGGCCAACTGGAGGCCCCTCCTGTGATAGACATGGTCCTTGAGGGGACCCAGCCTAAGACGGTAGGGCCTTCCATGGGGAGGGAATCTGGGCTCAGCGCCAAGCACCGAATCCGAATCTGCCCCTATGCAGGGTCCTCCTCAAACGGCTGGGGGCTCCGAGGCAGTACAAGGATGGGAGAGATCTCCTCCGACAGGTGCCCCTACGACTACCAGGACCTTTTCCATTTTGGAGAAGGACCTGGCTGAGGCCGGTCCATCTGGCATGGGGGCTTCTGCCAGCGGAGGTGAGAAGCGGGTTCATTCCCCGCCCTCCTCTCCAAGAAAGAAAAAGAATAAAAAGACTAAAAAGACGAAGAAGACTCGGGGCTCCTCTCCATCCGCGGGGGCTGCGGGGACGGATGGGTCTGCTGCCACTCTGGCAAGCGACCAAGCCAAGATCTGCACATCCGCCCCCTCTGCCCCCCCGGTTGCGGAGCCCCTGACTAAGACTAATACCAAGAGTGCACAGGGCAGAGCCTCGATGACATCGGAAATCCCTCATTCAGAGGTTCCCTGGCGTTTTCGAGCCCACTGGCTTCAAACGCTTCCTCGTTATTCGCTCCACTGATGGCACTATGTTGTCCAAGGGGAACATGATCCATCAGAGGAGAGGATTAGCTAGTGCAATTGGTAGAGAGCCGAAGGTAACCCGTTTCTCGGACGGGAGCCTTCTGGCGAATGCGGCGAATCCCACCGAGGCGGCCAAGATAAGTGCTCTTCAAACACTTCATGTCACCCCGGTGAATGTGACGCCGCACTCTACCATGAACTTTGTGAAAGGAGTAGTTTATGCGAGGGAACTCGTTGACTACTCCATTGAGGACATCACCCTAGAGCTGGCCGACCATGGGGCGGTCAAGGTCGAACGTGCGATGAGAAAACAGGGAGGGGCCTTGAGACCCACCCCTACACTCTTCGTCACGTTCGACTGTGACAAGCTCCCTGAGTCGGTGCGTGCCGGTTGGTACCGCTACCGCGTAAGGCATTCGTGCCACTGCCGCGGCGGTGCTATTACTTTCACCGCTTCGGCCATACGAATCGCTCATGTAGACATGAAAAGTCGGGGTAACCCGAAGTCTGTGTAAATTGCTCCAAGGTCGCACACGATAAGTTTAAATCGTGTGTGGCCAAGTGTGTCAATTGCAGGGAGCTGCACCCTGCTTCTTCGAAGCAATGTGGTGCATATCTCCTTAAGAAAGAAATCCTGGCCGTTCAAGCCCAGGATAGAGTCTCATTCTGCGAGGCTAAGGACTTAGTCCTGGCGCGCCCGGCTCTGCCTGAAACGTCATATGCCTCAGTAGTTAGAAAGGCACCCTCTGCTCCTGGCCCATCCAGGCCAACGAGCCCTCCTGCGGGCTCTACCCAACCCGGGCACTCCCCTGGTAAAGCTGGCGGCAAAAAGGGTTCATACCCAGCCCCGGCTAAAACCAGGGTTCCCCCCTCTTCCCCCAGCATGACCGTTTCCCGCAAGGCAAAACGGCCACGCGCCTCCACCGAGTCGTTAGACTCACAGGAGGCAACACCCCTGAAGATGGTCGCTAGGCCATCTTCGGGGGTTCCTAAAGCTGTCCCACGAAAAGAGGGCAGCAACAAAGGAGCTTCGGCTCCTTCGCCCACGCCCCTAGGTGGAGCGAGTAGCTCGGAGACGGTGGTTCCTCGAAAAGAGGGCCCCCCGCCTCCGAAGCCGCAACGCCCGCCTAAGGTTTCGAGGCGGAGGGAGGAAAAGACTCGCATGGCGAGCCTAACCTCCCCCAATAAGTTCTCGAAGGCGACAGCGCCTTCAGCGCTTTGTCCGGCCAACAGATCCCGGGGTTCTTCCCTCGGGAAGCGTACGGCCATTCCCGTGAGGGTGTTCAGTTCGAGGAGGGCCCCCGCGTCTCCTCCGAGCTAGGCCTGGAGGGCATATTCATTCAATGGAATTGCCGTAGACTCCGGGTCAACTGGGAGGAGCTGCGGAAGCTCGTCTCGTCCCATTCCCCGTTAGCTATCTTTTTGCAGGAGACCATGCTAGGCGCGTGCCCCCTGCCTGCTCTCCCGGGGTATAAGGGTCTTATGACCCTACTACCGCGGGATGGCAGGGCTGGGGGATGCGCGGTTTACACCCGGAAGAGGTCTCTGTTCTTCCTTTCTCTTTAGGTACCTCCTTTCAGGCAGTGACTGTGCAGCTGCATCTGGATAGGAGGTATACTATCATTTCTGCGTACATTTCACCGTCAGCTGAATTCGACGTGGGGGACTTCCGCTGCGTCGTGGCACAGTTGCCGAGGCTCTATCTCTTGCTTGGAGATCTGAACAACAGGCATCCTCTCTGGGGAGATTACTCCATAAATCCCAGGGGACAAGTCCTTGCCGATCTGATCGAAGAGCTTGAGATGGGTGTCCTAAACGTGGATGAGTTTACGCATCACTGTCCGAGAACTTCTTCATTTTTTTGCCTTGACCTATCTTTGTGCTCTTCGGATGCACATCCTGATTTTGATTGGGAGGTGGTCGATGACCTCCATGGTAGTGATCATTTTTCCATTGAAATATCATTTTCAGGGCAACTGCCGCCTGAGAGACCACCTCGGTGGTGCTTGGCGCGGGCGCGGTGGACTGCATTTCAGGAAATGACTGAATTCTCTATCTCAGTCGAGGAGTTTAGGTCGGTAGATGAGGCCGTTGAGTTCTTCTCCGGCAACCTCATCGCCGTGGGCCTGACTACTTTTCCTAGGACGTCTGGCCGTTTTGCACGCCGACCACTCCTATGGTGGTCGGCCGAGTGTGAGACGGCACTCAAACGGAAGGGTTATGCCTACATGCGCTATAAGCGCCGCCCGAACGATTTCACTGTCGCTGAATTTCGTCGGGCTAGGGCTAAGCTCCGGTATATTTCGAAACACGCCCGCTGCTCTTCTTGGCGGGCATACGTGTCTTTACTTAACGGGAAGACCCCTTTAGCTGAGGTGTGGAAGCGAGTCAAAAGGATTCGGGGCAAGTTCTCGCAGGACCCCCCCTCCCGTTCTCCAGGAGAATGGGACCGCAATCTCAGACCCCGCGTCGGTGGCGGAATCCTTAGCGACCGCTTTTTCCGCATTCTCTAGACGTGATGCTGCTCCGCCAGCATTCAATGCACGTCGTGATGTCGCGGAAGGCCGCCGGCTGGACTGTACCTCCAGAGGCGGAGAACCCTTCAACGACAAGTTTACTGTGAGTGAGTTGCATTCCGCTCTTGCTTCTTGCGCGGACACCGCCGATGGTCCAGACGATGTCCCGTCCGCCATGCTTCGACACCTGGGTCAGCGAGGCATGGCCTTTCTGTTAGATTTGTTCAACAGGATCTGGGTGGAAGGTCTTCTCCCAGACTTCTGGCGAATCGCTACTGTGCTCGCCTTTCACAAACCGGGGAGAGATCACTCTACTCCGAGTGGTTTCCACCCAATCTCTCTAACCTCTTGCGTGTGCAAGTTGATGGAGAAATTGGTAAATGTTAGATTAGCCTTTTTCCTGGACAGTGGAGGCCATATGTCTTCCGCACAGTGCTGCTTCCGCAAGTTCCACTCCACGTCGAATGCTCTGCTCCGACTGGAAAATGCCGTCTGCGAGGCTTTCCTTCGTAGACAGCACTACGTTACGGTGTTTTTTGATCTGGAGAAGGCCTATGATACCGCATGGCAATACCGTATCATGGAGACTCTCCACACGATAGGGGCGAGAAGACGCCTCTCAATGTTTATATCTGAATTTTTGCGAGATCGTCGATTCCGCGTACTGGTGGGGGGGGGGCCCTCTCCGGCCCAAAGGAGCAGGAAGAGGGTGTCCCGCAGGGTAGTGTCCTCAGTGTAACACTCTTTGCCCTGAGCATCAACGGCATCACCTCAGTGCTGCCGGAAGATGTTCTCGCTACGCTCTACTTGGATGACCTTTCGATCTCCTTTGGCGCGGCCCAGATGCCAACTCTGGAGCGTCGACTCCAACAGGCATTTGACCGCGTCTCTTGCTATGCCAAAGCACACAGGTTTCGGTTTTCCTTGGACAAGACTAAGGTGGTGCACTTCTGCTGCCATCCATGGCTTCACCCCGACCAAGATTTGTTTCTTAATGGGGTGCGCCTGATGTGGTTGAGTCGCACCGTTTCCTTGGTCTTTTATTCGACCGACGCCTCACCTGGGAGGCTCATATTCGCAGCCTCAGGGTCTCTTGTACCCGCGATATGGACATTCTCCGTTCCATGACGTTCAGTGCCTGGGGCGCTGATAGGGCTACTGCCTTACATTTTTATCGATCCTTTGTTCGTTCGAAGCTCGACTACGGATGCGAGTTTTATGCATCCGCAGCCGAGCGTTTATTGCGGAAGGTGGATTCGATCCACCACACCGGCCTTCGCTCTGTGCCACGTGCAGTGCATCACTCGCCTGTACGCGTGAGCCCGGCGCCTCCCTCAGTCGCCAACAGCTCTCACTGCATCGGCAGCTGATCTCGATGGTGCCTATGCCACCGAGAGACGCCAGTCATACCCTAAGCCCTTTGGGTTTAGGGCCAGGAAACTCCTTCGAGAGGTAGATATAGCTCTCGGGCCGGTGGCGCCCCTGGTTCTGCCCAGGACGCCACCCTAGAGGGCACCATATTTGGCTATTTGTCGCCATGCCTCTGCTCACAAAGCTTGTACTGCGCCTGGAGTATTGCGTTTGACCTTTTTGGAGCACACATCGTGTCACAACGGAACCGTGCAAGTGTATACGGATGGCTCCAAGTCCCAAGAGGGGGTCGGCTTCTACGCCGTATCCCCTCTGTTTGAAGTCAGCATGGCTCTACCAGGCGCTGCGTCTGTCTCCACGGCCGAGCTGGTGGCAATACACCACTCGGTATGTGAGATTACGCGACGTGCTTGGTTTGGAGACCGGATTGTGATCTATAGCGACTCACAAAGTGCCCTGAGTGCTCTTGAGGCATTGGAATCTCCGCATCCCCTGGTTCGCGATATCCGTGACGCCACGGTTTTGGCAAGCCGGGCAGATGTCGAGATTATCTTCTGCTGGGTTCCTGGACATGTAGAAATTGAGGGGAATGAGCGCCCCGATGAGGGCGCCAAAGAGTCCTCGAGGACTCTGCGACCGGACCAGCATTTCGCTCTTCCTCACACCGACTACATAGCAGGAATACGGGCAGCTCTTCGGACTTCTCGGCAAAGAAGATTGGAGACGGTCGAAGGGAACTTAAAGTTGCGTGCCATTGCGCCGCGACTGTTCCCATGGACCTATCCCCCAATGCCGCGGCGGCTTCAGGTTGCTTTCTGTCGTCTCCGAATCGGACACACTCGTGTTATGCTTCGCTATTTGATGGAGCGCTCGCCAGCGCCCTATTGCAACGACTGCGTCGTCCCCCAGACTGTTCGGCATATTCTTGTCGAATGTCCCAGTCTAGGTGATCTTCGCGCTCGATACCTGTCCCGGTAGCGGGATGGGTGGGGTCGCTACCGCCTGTCCCTTGTACTCGGGACAGATTCGTGCACATTGACTTGTGGACTTGTTGACTTCTTGGGGGAGGCCGGCCTTCTACCTATTATTTAAGCAACGTTTGTTTTTTTCTGTTTTGTTTTGTTTTTTGCATTTGTTTTTTTTTTCCTTTAGTTGCACGCTCATGCGCCGGGGGTACCTCTCCCTGACGCACCAGCTTGCTACCTTTCCCCCTTTTTGGGTTGTTGTTTTTTTTGGCTCTTTAATTTTATTTTAAAGTAGCCTAGAACTAGGCCAGTTTTAATACAGCGACTAATGCCCAAGTCGGCATTCGCCAGATGAGCTCTTAAAAAAAAAAAAAAATTATAAAGGCTTATTTGAAAGATTTGAGCGAAGGAATGTAGATGAAAAAGAGGGCAGGAAATAATATATTTTCAAAGGTGTGACGAGAAAATAGGTAGAATGAGTATGTGTACCGAGAAAGGGTGTCCACAAAGGCCCCTTCAGGGCCTCCCACTAAAAAACAAGAGCTGCTCACCAAAAGTCGCGTGCTCTCACTTAGAGTAATTTATGACCTTACGACCTTCAGCACTTTCTATAATTCACGGACTAACCTTGGGAGGACTTTGAAAAATATATCACTAGAAAGAGCATATAAAACAACATAAGGGTTTCAAATTACGTTAGAATCGGCCGAAAAGTTATGATGTTATTGCCAAAACAAAATAATTCCCGAGATAACTTTGGGTGGTGGTGGTGGTGGTGTAAGCAGTGATGGTGTAGGTGGTGGTGGGGTAGGTTCAAGTGGTATTGAGGTAGGTGATGTAAGTTGTGTAGGTGGTGAGGGGTAGGTTGTGTAGGTAGTAGTGGTATAGGTGGTGTAGGTGGTGATGGTGTAGGTGGTAGCGATGTAGGTTGTATAAGTGGTAGTGGTTTAGGTGGTGGGAGTCTAGGTTTTATAGGTAGTGGTAGTGTAAGTGGTGAGGTGGTGGTGGTTTAGGCGGTGTAGGTGTTGTTGGTGTAGGTCGGTGTGGTATTGGTGGTGTGGTTGTTGTAAGATATGGTGGGTAGGTGGTGTAAGTGGTAGCGGTGTATGTGTAGGTGGCTTAGGTGGTGTAAGTGGTGGGGTGTAAGTGATGGTGTTGCAGGCGGTCGGGGTGTAGGTGGTGCTGTTGGCGGTGGTTTAGGTGGTGGTGTATGTTGTGTAGGTGTATGGCTTAGGTGGTGCAAGGGGTGTTCGTGTTGTAGGTGGTGCTGGTGTAAGTGGAAGAGATGTAGGTGGTAGTGTATGTTGTGGTGGTTGTGTACGTAGTAGTGGTGTATTTGGTAGAAGTGGGAATAGGGTAGGTGGTGTAAGTGGTGGTGGTGTAGGTGGTTTAAGGGGTTATGTGGGTTGTGTTGGGGTAGTATAGGTGGCGTAGGTGGTGTAGATGGTAGTGATGTAGGTGGTGTGGGTGTTTTGGGTGGTGAAGGTGTTGGCGGTGTAGGTGGGGGGTGTAGGCGTAGTGGCTGGTGGCGAAGATTGTGGTAGTGTAGGTAGTGGTGGTGTAGTTAGGGGATATAGGTTTTGATAGTGTAGATGGTAGTGGTGTAGGTGTCGTTGGTGTAGGTTGTGATAGTGTAGGTGCTGTAGTTGTAGGCGATGGTAGTGAAGATGGTGGTGGTGTAGGTGGTGTTATAGGTAGTCTGGCGGGAGGTGATGGAAGTGGTCAATGTGGAGGGGGTGGTAGTGTAGATGGTGGTGGTGTAGATGTAGGTGGTGACGGTGTTGGTGGTGTAGGTGCTGATGGTCTAGGAAGTGTAGGTGTAGGTTCTGGTGGTGGTGGTATAGGTTGTCTAGGGGGAGGTGGTTCGAGGTAGTCTAAGTGGAGGTAGTGGTGGTCTAGGTTTAGGTGGTGGTGTATGTGATGGTGGTGTAGGCGGTGTTGGTGTGGGTGTTGGTGGTGTAGGCGATGGTGGTGAAGGTGGTAGTGGGGTGTGTGGGCCGTGGTGGTGTAGGTGATTATATAGGTATTGTTGGTGCTGGTGATGTAATTGGTGGTGGTGTAGGTAGTGTTGTAGATGGTTTAGGTGGCGGTGATGTAGCTGGTGTAGGTGATGGTGGTGATGGTGTAGGTGGCGTAGGCGGTCTAAGTGATGGTGGTGTTTGTGGTGTATGTAGTGGTGGTGGTGATGGTGTTGTAGGTGGTGTTGGTGGCGGTGGTTTAGGTGGTGGTGGTGTAGGTTGTGTAGGCGATGATTCGAAAAAGAATGTGAAACAACATTAGGGTTTCAAATTTCGTTAGATTCGTCTGAATAGTTACAATGTCATTACAAGAAAAAAGAAAAAAACTGAGATCAACCGACCTACATAGTGAGATGTAGAGTAGCCCGCGACTAAAAAAAAAATTATGCAACTAAAGCTTGGTAATTAGTCGGTATTGACAATGTTAGTATTGTCCACATTCTACTTGTAATGAGATTACTTTGTGGTTTTTATCGATTGTGAAATTCGATGCGAAAAAGGGAATAGTGAAGCATTTTTCGTAGTTTTTAAATTTATTTTTCAATTATGGCACTGCTTATATTTAAACCATTATATTTTATTCATTTACTGATCGCAAAACAACTTTTACATAAATCAAGTTTTTAAAAATGAATATTAATCTCAATTACCCCTCTTTTCTTTTTCAAAAGCCCCTTTTTTGTTGTGTGATGTCTTCACAACATTGTGAAGATGCCTTATGATATAGGTGGCCATGATTTAACCTACAAGTACAAGCGCCTTTCCCGCGATATTGTATTATTTTCTTAAAAGTCAGAAGAATTTCATTAAATGATAACATAATTATTTAAAGCTAATCCTACAGTGCGAATAAAAGTGGTTTGTTCAAGGACAAAAATAATGGACAATAGTTTACAGTAGATTGAGCAATTAGAGATGATGTCCAGATTTCAAAACAGGTTCATGAATATGTTTAATTATAATTGCTTGCAACTCAAGATAGCCTCATGAAAAAGGTATTCAGAAGAATAAATTTAGGTTAGAGCGAGTTAGGAAAGTGTAGCGTCATGTCTATATGGATAAAATGTAATTTATTTAATCAATAATTAGACTTTAACAGTTCTGTCACAGGCAAGTATAAATTGAACTCTGCGATCAAAAAACACTCATACACTCAGGATAAACCAAAGAAAATAGAATGCGACATGTTAGTAATAACCCGCAGTAATTAAAAAAAGAAAAGGAAATCGATAGGAACGCACACTTTGTTTGCGAATATAATAACTAAAGATAATAATTATAAACTATAAATAGTCAAGGAACACTGCCAGAAGAAATAATGGAAACTGCACTCAAGAAATTCTAACCAGATTTATTTATGCATATAGACACTAAAGATATGCTTGAATGATGTAAGAAGAAGTCATTCGGAGGCTATACTCTGGTTTTTAAACTTCTCTCCGGTGACTTTGCCTAACAATTGGATAATATAGGATGGTGATGGATATAAAATAGATTGTACATAACTGGCTTTTAGGAGAGCAGAGAGAAAATTGTGCAAACCATGTTCTTAATATTTTTTAATAACTACTCTTCATTTAGAGACCGAGAATATTTGATAGTTTTTCCTTGAGGTCATCGAGGCTTGAAAACTGGTAGAGTGATCTGAGAACGTTCGCGCCATCTTTGGCTCCTGCGAAACAGAAATCTTGGCATGAAAGCAAAAACATTTGCTTAATCGTGTGGGAAACGACGAAGAAGCAAAGCCATTGTTACAAAGCAGATCAACGAGCGCCGAAAAGGTGTTGACCGGAATCTGGTTCGTCATTGCCACTTTGGAGAAGGGATTGGACATGAGAGCCTCTCATACGATTATAATTTGCAAATAAACTTCAATGATTACTGAGAATTTGCCTTTTGTTTTATGCCTTTCTGTCATAATTGGAGGCAGAAGAATTTGCCTGTGTCCCAAATGAGTAATTCTTCTTTTGGACTGATAGGCATCCAAATTTCCAGATCAATAGAATCTGAGTCTTGAATATGGAAGAGATTGAAGCCAACGAACAAAGCTAAAAAGTTTGTGAAGTTCCAATGTTCCTGTGATACTTTCTCGGTTCCAAAATATGTCTGTGAAAATAATCTTATGCATAATCAAGAAAGAGGAACAGAGTTGAAGAGGGACCGATTCCACTAAAACTTTTGGTGGAAAAGGTGATTCCATTCTTAAAGGAACTTGGAGTGCTTTCTCTTCAAAAGCACCCAAATCACAATATTTTAACCTTAATGAGACGCAGAATATGATGAAAACTCAAGAGTTGATATTTATGATGCAACATAATGTTTGGAAGTTTGCCAGTCGTTATGCCATCGAACACATTGGGGCGATTCTGATTGAAAAGAGAAAGACCTTGATAACCGAAAAGCGCCTGATATCCATCATCTACACTTAAATTAAAACTTTTGAAACACTTGCAAGGCGTTTTGAAGAATTTTTAATTCTATATTAATCTCTTAGAGGAAAATCTTTACTCATACTCTTCAAGATTGCCACCCGTAAGATAAGCTTAGGTTTTGCGAATTAATTATTGAGTGTATTGGACCAATATTCCTTTTGGTATATATATATATATATATATATATATATATATATATATATATATATATATATATATATATATATATATATATATTTATATATATATATAAACACACCGAACAAAAAATTATTCAACCTTGTTAGAATGTCTCTAATAATCTATGACATTATAGCACCCCTGGCCTTGATAACTGCAGAAATCCGCCGAGATAGAGACACTACTAGGTGGTTAATGTAGTAGTGAACATCGAATGCTACCACTCGTTCACCAATTGGTTTGGAAGTTCTGCCACGGTACGTGAGTGTCTATTCCCGCATTTCCCCTTACGTTCCAAATAACCCCACAAATTATTACAAGCATTTAAATCAGGAGATTTGACGGCCAGTCCAGATGAGATAGTGTTGAGGATTGATTATCGTGCCACTCAGACACACATCTTGCCCTGTACAGACGGTAATTGTAGTCTTGCAAGACAGGAGGGGCAATGTGATGTTGTTCCTGGAAATGTTTGGCAAAGGGCAACACTTCCTCATCTAGAATGCGAAAGTATGCATGCTGGTTCAAATTCATCGTCACTGGAATAAGAGGGCGATTTCATTTTATGAAAAACACAGTCAAGATTAAATACTTCATTAGACTTACAATGCGAGAATAGTTTCACCGTTAATTTTTAGTTGAGTGCAAACTACACCACTCTTTTTAGAGCATTTGGAAAATTCGGGCTGACAGTACAAAATATTTGGCAATTTCAGACAATTTGTGTCTATGGGCACGTCTAAACATACTGCTCTTTGCCACTCAAGAGAAACAAGTGATCTAGTAGATTGCATCAACCCTCATTTATAATTTATCAATGCTATTCCAACACTTTCTTTACGACCGTTAACTGACCACTATTGGTGTTATTAAGGGGACTATTTTTTATTCTGGTGAGCCTTTTAATACATACATATATTTAAATATATAGCAGCAGGAAAAGGAGAGCAAGCACTGAATATAACATATATTGGCCATCGTTTCCAGATTTGGAACAATCTTCTGGGCTAGAACAATAAAAATATATATAAAATAATTGTTTTTACAATAAAGAGAACAATGACACAAATTAAAGATTAAAGATAAAATGTACAAGAATTTTAAAATGCAAAAAATGCATTTTCTTTATTTTTTCCATTTTTGCTTATAATTTTGTTCTCATCTTTGAGCTAAGTTAGTAGTTTTAATTACTATAGGTCTTTCAACAAGGACGCTCGAGCTCTGTCAGGCGATAGTGGCCATGTTGTTAATGCGACATCTGATAACCTCACTGTGAACTGTTCAATAGTACTTGGTAAGTCAAGATGGAAGGTTATAGCGTTGAACAGCGTGTGCAATCATCAAATGTTATTATCAAAATCAGTGCTCCGTTCGACAAACGTTTCGCGCATTATGTGATTTCTATCCTCGCCACAATCGTCCTGCTGAGTCCACTGTTCGACGCGTGGTAGCAAAATTCAAGGAAAAAGGGTCGATCAACAATCACCCAACACTCGTACGTCGCCGAAACGCAAGGTCTGCTGAAAATATCGCTGCCGTAAATGAGAGAGTACGGGAAAATGCGAGGCAGTCAATTTCTCATCGGTTACAAGAACTTGGCCTTTCTGCGACTTCAGTTTGGTGAATTATGTGTAGGTACTTGGGTCTGCACCCGTACAAAATCCAACTTACCCAGGAATTTAAGGTAAACGACCATAGACAACGCCGTGTGTTCGCTGATTGGGCTCTAGAGCAGTTGGAAGTTGCCCCAAATTTCCCATTTTTGGATTAATGGATTTGTGAACAAGAAAAATTGTCGGATTTGGGACGAAAACAATCCACATGAGATACACCAGCACTAATTGCATCCCGACAAAGTCAATGTTTGGTGTGGATTTTCGTCTAACGGAATTATCGGTCTCTATTTTTTTGAGAATGAAGATGGGATTGCCATAACCGTCAACGGCGAGAGCTACAGATCGATGATAAGCAACTTCTTGTGGCCTCAACTGGATTATATGCCTGATATGGATACTGACGACATGGGGTTCCAACCTGATGGCGCTACGTGCCACACTGCGCACGCCACGATAGACATTTTCCACCAGCGATTTCAGGGCAGGCTCATCTCGCGCGGCGGCGACGTCAACTGGCCACCGAGATCATGTGATTTAACGCCATTAGACTACTTTCTTTGGGGCTACCTTAAATCGCAGGTCTATGTAAATAATTCGCAAAAAGTTGATGTCCTCAAAGTCAACATAACGAACGCCATCCAGCAAATTGAGGCAGATTTATGCAACAAAGTCATCGAAAATTGGGCCAAGCAAAGCCTCGGTGGACATTTGAACGAAGTCATATTCCACACTTAATGCCATAAGATGTACTTTCAAATTTAAAATAAATTGAGTGCATATATTACACACAACTTGTTTTATTTACATTTAAAAATTGAGCGACCTTATTGAAAGACCCTTTATAATCATTCGATTCTGTTTCGATCTTTCACTTTAACAATTTTAATGTCTTTATTTTAATACTTTTCTTTATTAGTGAATTAGAATTTAGTTAACTTTAATTTATTCTTTATTTTTACACTTCTCTCTTTTTTATTTTACTCTATTACATTCTACTATATTTTATGATACTATTACTTCTAATGATTAGAAATTGTATTAGTTATCATTTATATTATTCTTTAATTATGCACTTATAGATATTAATGATGTTAATCCTCTTTTTAAAAGTTCACTTTTAACTAGCTTCTTTTCTATTGTTTTTATTACGACTCTATAAACACTTTCATGTATTTTATTATACTTATTTGCACTATTTATTATGGCATATATTACCACTTTTAATACTGAATTGCACGGTTCTCTTCATCACTTCAGACTATTATTTTATACACGTTTGTTTATATTCTCAAAGTTTATTGTACATTTAGGTTCTTCACTTGATGTCCGTCGTCATCTGTCGATTCGTGATTGTCTTAAATGTTTAGACGTCGACAGTGGACAGTTGTTCAATGGCACGGAGATCGCACAATCCTAGAGATGATTTTAACGATGTTAATGTTTTATCAAACTTTTCTACCATATTTATTTTTCCCAACAATTACTACGCTTCAATATCCTGCTGTATTTCTTTCGTCGTATTCTCGCACAAAACCTGGTCCAGCCTGTGAGGATGATCATAGTTTGGACGAGGAATTCACAAGGAGTGTTGAATGCTAGGCCGATATTGTTGAACACCTCGTTCTTCCTATCTGAAACTATGATCTCCATTGCCCTAATTGATTCTAGTGAAGCAACTAGGGAGGTCGAGAACCATTATTAGAATAGAATAGAAGAAAAGGTGCGAGAGAGTGTAAAAGGCTAGTGCATCCAGAGCTATCTCGCCCCGTCCCCTCTCCTATGGCCCGCTATCGGGGCCAAAAGAGAGGAGAAGGGGCGAGAGAGCCCGGACTCCTCCTATTACCCCTTTCCTCACACCCTCTGCTTTGCGGCACAGGGGAGAGAGAAGAAGGACAGAGAGAGGAAGAGGAAAAGGAGCGATATTACAGCAAGAAACAAGTAGAAGATCAAACAGATGACCTGGGTCGTCTTGACCCTACATCTAAAACGCGGTGCTAATATCACGGTGTGTATCACCCACCCACGTATATTTGTAGAGCCCGTTAAGAAAGACTAACCAAGACTTAATGAGGAATGGAAAGAATTTAGAGGTGTGCGATGAGTCACAAGATGCTTGAAGGTAAAGCTAATCTCTGTCCATTTTAATTAGTTAGAAGTTGGAATTATAGTTACAGAGGAAGTACTTGAGATCCAGGTGCCTGTGCTTCCCGTTTTTGTTACCTAGTACTTATAGTTGGCGTACAAACCGTTATTAGAGTGAGTTTGTTTTTAAGAAGAATTTATTTGTTTTTCTCGCATGTTTTGTTGTATTCTAACTGACTCTATTCTTGCATGTATGTTTTCCCTTTTTTTCGCTTTCAAATTTGTTGTTCCTCAAGGGTTTTTGTTATACTTTCCTTCTTCGCAAATCGGCTCTCTTAACCGTTCGTCTAATCTGGTTTTTTATCTCTTAATGGGGTGTCAAATTCGGTTTTGTATCCTTCCTGTTATGTGTAGATGTTTTCTTTTACGTCCTCAATTCCGATCCTCGCCCTGCTTAGGAAGAGTCGGTGAGTCCTCCAGTCTACTCCTAGTTCTATTTGTGTTGACAGTTCGTTTGCAATTTCATCATGTGTCCTCTCGATGACTTCCTTTGCTCTCTTCATGATTATCTTGTTTAGGGGCTCGACATTGGCTACTCTGAATAACTCTTCAAACTTTTTCCTCTCTGCCCTTCTTGTAATTTTAGCAAGGTACATTGCTTTATTCTAGACTCTTTTTAGTTCGACCAGTTTAGTTCTTGACAACATGGCGATTGCAGGATAGATCAGTGTTGGTAGGATAATCGTATTGTAAATCTTCTGTTTATTCTTGCGCATCTACTTATAGCCGTTGTGTGGACGGTAAAGTAGCATCTCTCCAGTTGGCCATTTCTTGCAAAGGGATAGTGAGGTGTTCGAGAAGTAAAAGGAGGCAAGGTAAAGACAGTAAACGGAGTAAGGTTATGGGATGAGCGTAGACGCGCTAAAGTAAAAGAGATAAAAATTAAATAAGCTTAAACAAACAAGTAGATGACAAATATAAATAACATAATAGAAAAGAAAAAATTCGTATGCTATAATAAGTGTCTATCGCAAGAAATCATAACAATGATTGACTTTATTGTAATGGTTTACGCAGTCGTAGTCGAATATTAAGGCTTATGACAGAGTCAGCAAAAAGAAGAGCCGCGAATTTTGAAAGCCTGGATATTCGAAGACGACTGCATACCTGCGGTATTTCATATGTGACCAAAGCACTTCCATTATCGATCCCGCTTTCATCTTCTGCATGACAGCGGACATGGTAGATCACACGACCATCTCGTACACCTGTTTGTACTCCTGCTAACCGAAAGCAAATGTGTTGAACTTCAAGTAGAGTTCAACCAGCTTCAGAAAGTCCCGCGGAGGGTGGAGCAGAGACTCGGATCTGCCTCAAGTGACATTCCTAAAGCTTCCATCACTTGTTCAATGGGGAGGTTGGTAAAGAGGGAGGAAAACATCAAAACTAAGGAGTTTCTTTTTTTTATGTTTACACCCTATTATCTCTCCATAAGCTACAACCGAACATCAAATTCACTGCAGACGACACGACGATGCCGTTCCTAGACGAAAAACTACATAAAAAGACGAAGCTTAAAATTCTCCGTCTAAAAGAGGCAAACTAACAAACATGACTTTGTTCCCTACCTGTAGTCCCATGACTCTCAGGCTAAAATGGGCATCAAAAACGGGCGTTTTTTTTGCGCGCATGAAGCCATGAAGCCATGAGTTTGCACACAGGAGGAGCCCTATATTTAAGACTTCTTCTATAAATTGGTATACACTGCCCCTTTAATCAAGAAGGTAAGGAGCAAAACCCTCAAAATTGGCCAGCGAGTCACAACAGGGGAAATTAGACGGAAACTCTGCGATTACATCACATACAAAAAAGCATACGTGGTGCTTAAACATTTCGAAAAACGCTAATTTGAACTGGACATTGAACTATCACGGAGGGGGAAGGGGGTGCCTCAGCCCCACACTGTACTCACTCTATGCAGCCGACCTACAAATGCCAGTAATTCATGAATGCTTTAATGTTCAATTTGCATAGGACATAAACCAGCTCGTCGTCAAACCATTCAGAAACGAGCGCTTTCAGGCTAGGATGAAAACATTAAAAATTAACAAAATAAAAATACACGAAAGAGATTGGATAATAATAAATTACAGAAGAAAATTTAGTATAGTCCAAATCTCCATGAGCAATGTAGCAGCTATTGACGTACATGACCAGAACAACAGATATCATTCGGTAGGCAAAGCCTCGGGATTAAAACCAACATCAAGGTGCTATAAAAATCACATAGCAGAAAGAAAAAGCAAGACCACACCGATGCTAAACCTACTATACAGCTTATATGGATTGAGCATGAAAAATAAAAAAGGAAATTTCCTTGGCCATAAAAAGTGTGTCAAACGTGTTCCACCCATCACAATCAAGGGCAAAACAAAGACAAAAAGCTCTTAACTCCAGAGGATACAAAACAAAGCTCTCTACTTAATTACAACCACGAGGAGAGGAAGGCAAAGAAGTCAAAAAAGAGATCAAAGAAGTAAAAGATGTCTATATAATGAAGCAGTAATAGAACCGCTCAATATTAACATCAAGAAAAGGACGGATAAACTATGGAGAAGAATAGACGCACTTCCTGCAATATTTGCAGAGCAGACAATCATGGGAACATAAACCCCTTTTAACACTCGCTTCTTCAGCGGAAGGCATCAGCTGAGAGTTGATGAAGCGCCGTTCTTTGGCTAAAGTGAAGCCATCCGCGATAAATACATTAAAAAGTCAAACCCAAACAAAACCATTAAACAAATAAGAACCGAAAGCCGATAAGGACATATAACCAACTAATAACCAAATCGTCGGCTATGACAACCTATATGATACCCAAAGTCAACACAAGCTAACCTAAATTAATAAAAAATGGCTAATCGATAAGTGATAAAAGTGGAATAATACTAAATTTAAATATAAAAAGGACATATAATGAAGTGGAAAGTGAATAAACCAAAGTGAGGTACTAAAACTAAAGTTAATTGAATTTAAGTATAATGTGTATAATAACCGTGAAATATTAAGCTTAACGTTAATTGAACTATAGCGAAAAGTGAAAAATATACCTAAACACCGCGACTTCCACAACATAAGGGAAACAAGCAACAGTCAACATAAGCCCATACAACTTAAAACCCATAACAGCATGAGTGCCACAATAAACAAATGAGTGAAAGAGAAACTGCAAAAGCGCCTGTTTTCCAGCTACCTGAGTTAAGCGAGTGAAAGAGGAATAAAAATGATAAAAGCGAAGACAAGAACTGAGAAATTGAGTAATGCATGGTTTGGATTTCACGATTATTAGGAAGTACACAAAATGGAGTTGTTCCATTCTATCCATCGATCCACTACGAGAAGAAGGTCAACACAGATCAACTTCTATTCCCTTACTTTCTTCTTTCATTGAGATATTTTAATCCTCCTCCTACTCTCCTACACCTGCATCTGCTCCCGATAATCTGGGTCCACTTTGATCCTTTGAGAGAGGCAGGGAGAACGATGAGCGGGTGACGGGCCACTTCCATACCCTTCTCTCTCCCAGTTGGGTAAGGACGGGGGAGAGATGCCTATGCCAGTAATGAATTTTTCTTCCCTATTACACCCTCCCCCCCCCAAAAAAAATATTGTTATTATTTCTTGTGAATTAGAAGGAAGTTCGTGCCAAATTTGGTTTCTCTTATCCTTCCTCCCCATTTGTTGTCGAAGAAGAAAATAAACACACTGAGATGGAATTAAAATATAATCCTAGGTTAGAATTTTACCTTCTTTTATTAATCTATTATTATCTTACCATAAAAATTTCAGAAATTTTTATCTAGTACTGTTTCAAATAATTTTATAAAGTATGGTGAAAAAACGCATAAGAAAAGTTGAGGTAAAAAGAAAGCATCAAATAAGCCTTATTATAATACATTCTGGAGCAAGACGGTGCAACATCTCATACAAAGGCGCTTACACAGACCTAGAAACAAAAAACTGCGATTGCTTTAATTCGTCCCAAGTAGGAAATCCGGGGTTGTTCTAGTTTAATTGCGGCTCTCTCGAATTAACAGTGATGGTCTAAAGTTTTGAGACTAATATATTTTTTATATAATAAAATGAATATAATTAATCAAACATTGCATTTGTTTCACTAGGTTTGTATCGTAATTTGAAAGTGCAATATACAAATATTTACAGCAAGTCAATATTTACAAGGATGTCCCTTGTTGTTCAGACTACTCCGTTTTGAAACTCTTTACCAAATTTGGGATGATTTCTTAACTAATATTGTCACATTTTTGTTTAACAATCACCCGAAACTGGTCACAATTGGATGTCTGCCGTTTATCAACCGTCACTTTGATTATAGCCCACAAATAAGCTATTATGTTCATATCTGGCGAATTCCCGGGCCAAGGTGCCCCCCTAAAATGTTTTTTTCAACCAAGAACTTTTTTATTGCTTTTGCTTTGTGATAAGGTGCGCATTCATATTGAAAAATACAGTTATCATCCCCACTTGGTCCTAACCTGTTGGGAAAAGGTGCCGTTGAAGCAAGTTTTGGTACCATTTTAAGTTCATAGCAGTTAGCTTAGATAAGAAGCAGCACCAGTCGTAGAGATTGTCCAGATGCTTCACCGTGGGTTCAGCATAGGACTGACAAATCTCGCTACCCTTTTCTCCAAATAATGAGTCAGCCCCGCCGCCCCAAACAACCGTAAGGTAGCTTCATCTCAAAAAATAAGTTTCCCCCAAGTCTTCAACGGTGTATTCTTTATAGTTCCTGCAAAAGTGGACTCTATTCGTAAGGTTCTTCTCAGTGAGATGAAGCTTTTTCGCAGCCCTTCTCGACTTGAGATTTTTGTCATAAAGTTTCTGCCTCCCTATGCCATTGAAGCGTTCACACTTAACTCTTTCGAATCGACAGCAAGCTTAGCACTGGAGGCAACCCGATCTTTGAATTTGGACCTTACCAGGAGGCGATCTTGGCGTTCATTTGGGTTTCCACAAGACTTCTAAACAGAGGTATAACAAGTCTTTTACATTCATTAGTGATAATAAAGATCGTGCTCTACGATGCAATAACTTGAGCAACTATCTCATTTTATTTTAGGCCACTTTAGTGCAGAGCAACATTGGTTGAACGCTTTTCTTTGAAAATAACAATTTCTGGATTTGAAAAGATTCAAACATATATTGAAAAAAAATCTATTACAATTACACAACATCATTCATTTAATCTATAATTTTTAGCACTTTACCCTTTTGATCAAATATCAAAGCTCCAGGTATTAAAAATCATCTCCTACAGGAACAATACCAGAGTGCGATTATTGATTCATCGAAGGAAGGCAGTTTTTTCTTATTATTTTGAAATGCTGACTTTTTAATAAACTTAGAATAATTTAAATATTAGAATAATTATTCCTAACATGTAAAATTTAAAAACGAATGAGAAAAATAAAATACATGTTTCAAAACTTTTTGCCCATGACTGTACACAAAGAGGTTCTGAGGAAATTTTGGTTAGGTTCTTTCGGTGTGATGGTTTTATTTGATGATTGTGAGCTGTTTGAAGTGTGACGAAGGTTTGGTAAGAGTATTTGCTTACATTTCTTTTATTCGCTGTTTATGATTTGTTTGTTGTTTTACGAAGGTTAGGCTAAGGTTACTTGAATTTGTTGGTTTTAATAGATGGTTATAAGTTGTTTATATGTTAGGAAGACGATTACGCCGACCAACAAATAAAATTCGGTGGGTGTGAAAGATAAGTGAACGAATTTATTGTATCTTGGAAGGGATGAATCTAAAAATGACATCAGTCCTTTACCAAAATGGCTTTAGTTTTCGAGATAATAGATTCCTTCAAATTATGATTTTGCTTCAACATATATTTTCTGACATAAGCAGCAGGTATTTTCTACTAACTTTACTCCTTTACAGTAATATTCGAAGTTTAATTAGTCCATAACTGTAAAATTGTTTTACAGATTTACTAATTCTTTTTTTTACACATAAATATGAGTTCTTTAAGAAAAGGTTGCTTAAACGATCCGGATGCCTTCGGCTACATTCTTGGCAAATAAGCAATACAGAAGAAGGGGTAAATAATACTGAATTTTTAACATAAGCATTTGTTTACTTTAGTTTAAAATGAAGTTTGCACAGCATAAGCTTATTAAATAACCATTTTTCAAAGAGAAAACATCATTCTTCCTCCACTTCATATCAACCTTGGACTGTTGCTACATTGAAAAAAATATATATTTTCAAAACATTACACCTTTTGTAACAGGGAGCAAACAATTATGAAATATTAGGACACTATTTGGCACCTTAGTGATTTTAGTGAGGAACAATGGGAGAGGTTCGATGGTAGACTACTACTGAACTGCAAAAAAGGAAATCAGGCAAAGAGCATTTCAAGAAGAAATGATTGTTAATACTTGAATATGCTTAATTAGTCCATATTATTGCATTCTCTGCCAATGAGATTCTGATGAGTTATAATATAAATGAAAGAAACATTTATTTCAGTATTCAATATAAAAAAAAATAGATAAACTAATACCTTAAAATCACTCAGGAACTAATGTTAATCGTGAAAATGACACGGACTCAGAAGGCCCAGCGGAGTGATTTTTTAACTGTGGGGTATGTCATTATCTCAAAAATTAGATCCAATCAAGCAAAGCCAATGTCACATTCAGAATCGGCATCTAAAGACTAGCCTAAAATCACTTAAATACTTTGGGCATTGAACACAATGTTCACCAGTATTATGAGTTGGTTTTAAGTTATGATTCCTAAGTTATTTTGGGGCTTGTGATTTTCTGTGATATTTATGATTACTTTTGAATTATTATTTTATTTTAATTTTTGCCTATCTTAAACTAATCTGCCCCTTTAACTTCACCGGGAAAAGGTGCATAAGATTTATGCATTTTTATGTCTCTCAGCGCGCGTTTTGACGCATAAAGAGGAAGAAAATAAAAAACTTCAAGAAATCTTTGAAAGGAAAAGTGTTTTTCCTTATTACATGTTATCCTTGGACCTATCAAAACTGGACAAGCACCATATATTCTTCAGGAAAAAGCTGAATGCATTTCTATATCTGCCAGCTACCCTGTTTTTGCGTCTATACCTGACATATCAGATAATTTTGAATTTTATATAGCCATGGAAAATAACTGTCCTCCTCAATCGACATATTACAATCCCATGAACTCTTGCAAATTAAATACTTTTAAGGAGTTGGTTTATAAATGTCGAGTTGAAAAGTTTACTGAAAACGAATAAAAAGAAAGAACATATCTCAAGTATTGTGATAAAATACACTCGTTTGCGCTGTTTTCAAGGTCTAACACATAATACTTAATTTTAAACCAATTTTTTGCGCTGAATCCGAAAATCATGCCCATTTTATCTAATCAGATCAAGTTTTTGCGATATAAGCACATGCAAAAACTCCTATTTCCCGATCTATTTGCAGGAGAATGTACAAACAATAGTAAATTTTTCAACTGATTTATACACAGAAAGTTTAAACAATGTTGATCACAAGGAGTGCACAACATACAAAAAAGGTTACTTATGGATGGTCTCTTCAGGAACTTTCGATTGTGCCTAGCAGACACCAAATCCATTTGCAGGCCCAAGCAGTAGTCAGCCAGAAAGGTGACATCCCAATGCCCTTGTTAGCATTCCTCCATCGCACATATATATTGGTGAAAGCGCTCACCCTGTTCTTCACTGAAGATTCCACAATTCTTGAGAAAATATTCCAGGTTGGACAGAAGGAAGTGCATTTTCACTGAGATGCGTACACAAAGTTGGCGGAAATTCTCATCAACCGCCTTCTCATAACGAGGACTTTTGTAGTTGCGAAGGAAGTTGCAATGACAGACTTAACTACAACCGGGCAGGATTCAGTGATTCATCAAAACTGGTGTCATTGATGAGCTTCCTTATTTGAGGACCATCAAATACACCTGCTTTCAGTTTATCCATGCTGACAAAGTTCTTCCTCAAACCTAGTTTGATGTGCAGGGGTGGAAGCAATATATTGCTCTGTTTAACCAGAGATTGGGACAGCACGTTGTGTAAACCGGGTTCTAAGCCTTGGTTTGACGGCCAGTCTTGTCTGCCATACTGCTGGTCGTTAGCCCGACTGTCTCACAAGTACGTAAAGCATGGATACTTTGTGTACCCACCTTGAAGGCTTAGTAGGAGTCTAATAACTTTAAAATTACCACAGATCAGCTATATGTGTTCCTGCTAGTTGAGATCAGACAAGAGACAGTCCATGCTCTTGCAGGTTTCTTTCATTAGAGCAGATTGTTTAAAAGGGATCGATGTAAAGTTATTGCCGTTATTAAAAAGATGTGCTTTAAGAGATTCTGTTAGATGAGTCAATGAAAATCTCCATTCTTTATCATCATATTCATGCCCATTAAGTTGAGCAGGTCCGCAATGTTGTTAAAGTAGACTATTAAAGAGGCTTCATCAGACTTGAAAAATATCGGTAGTGACACTAGCCGCGGAATCAGAGCTAGAAACCATGGTAATATCAGGCTCAGGAACAGGAAGATGGGGGCCATATGCGACTGGGTTTTAAGCAGAAGGAACATTGATGCCTTTAAAATTCGTCATGTAGAAAGCAGGGGCTAAAATTATCTTTGCAATCACTCCACACTATTGAGACACCAAATGGCATACTCTTCCTTTTATTATTACTACAATCCCGTATTTTTCCACACATGTTTTACAACAAATATGTAGAGCAAATAGCTCATCCTAGTCCCCTAGTTTCAATCCAAAGTAAGCATGATATGCCTTTTTCACAAAACCCGTGTTTGTCACTTGACGACCTGGAAGAGCGACATGTTCACAGATGTAACAAACCTATTCGGATAATTATTACAAGTACAATCCATTGTAATACAAATCTAGACCTGAAAAGAAGAATAAAATAGGTAATGTATGGTTACTCATTTCTAGATGTGACAAAACAATAGTAATAAACGGTTGGATGATAGAGCTATTTTGGAATATATGTTCTAATACGAGGGGCGGTTAATAAGTTTTGTGAATCAGTAGGGCAAAACAGAGGAAGGGGGATGGCTGTTTATAGAGGCATTAGGAAAAGTTATGACAAGTCAGGACCTTCAGCCGCACGCTCCTGCCTCGTCTATTTAAGAAGCAGTAGCTGATCGCAGATCGTACGTCAAAAATATTTCAACAATGGAGAAGGTTGAGCACCGCGCAGTGATCAAATCTTTGACCAAGGAAGGCAAGAATGCAAAAGAGATCCATGAACGCATGGTTGCAGTGTACACCGACACCGCCCCTTCCTATGCAACTATTGCTCGCTGGAATAGGGAGTTCCGCCATGGTCGTGAGTCCTTCAAAGATGACCCCCGTCCAGGACGCCCGTCAGACGTGACCAACGAGTCAATGTGGCCCGTGTGGAGAGGATGATCCTCGGAAATGGACGGGTGAAGGTCGAGGAAATCGAGCGAAAACTTGGAATATCACAAGGAAGTGTTATCAACATCATCCACGACAATTTGGCTATGACCAAGGTCTCTGCCCGTTGGGTCCCTAGAAACCTCACGCCCCATGATCGACTTCAACGTCGTCAAAGTTCACAAGGACAAAGTTACACAAGCTGCCCGGTGCGAGTGCGGATTCGAGGAGCTCAACCATCCCCCCCTACAGTCCAGATCTGGCCCCTAGCGACTACATTTTATTCCGCCAGCTCAAGGCTGCACTGCGTAGAAGCCGGTTTGGGGACGATGAAGATGTTCAGCTCGCCGTCCAGAAGTGGATTGAACAGCAGTCAGAGATTTCTGGTTGTTGGGAATTCGAAGCCTAAGAGACAAGTGGCGCAAGTGCATTGAAGTCGAGGGTAGTTATATTGAAAAATAATAAAACACCTTTCCTCATATCTCGTTTCCTTATATCTGAATTGCAAAACCTATTGACCGCCCCTCGTTTTAATCGACCATATCTTAGAAACCAGACCTGATCAAAGAAAACTAATTATATTCTTAAATTCAGCCTGCAAAAATGATTCTAAATCAGTTGGAAAACCGATGACCTTTGAAAACGGTTTTAAAATGCAGGCCAGCTTATAGTAACTTAATCTGCGCCCTTAATTCTACTGGAAAGAGTCTCAGCGCCCGTTTTCACGCATATAGCGGAAGAAAATGAATTTTTTTTTTAAATCTTTGAAAGCATTAATGTTTTTCCTTATGAAATTTTATCCTTGGACCTATCAAGAAGAGACAAGCTCCATATAATTCTTCCAGAGAACAATGAATTAATTTCGATATCTGCCAGCGACCATGTTTTGTGTCTATAGCTGACAAATCAGATAATTTGGAATTTTTTTATAGCCATAGAATATAACTGTCCTCCCAATCAACATATTGCAATCCCATAAACTCTTGTAAATGAAACACTTTTAAAGAGTTGGCATATAATTCACTCCACAGGACGAGTGAGACCCTCGGGCAATTAACCTTTCGGCTCTGATGTGCTTTTGCAATCACCATACCTTTCGCTTCCCGCGAAAACATCTCCGACAGATCCCTCCTAATGCAAAAACAGAACCATTTTTTTTAGATACTCTCCAAAAGAACATCAAGAAAAAGTGGTTAATCCAACTATTTAGACATACACAACGACATTTATCGGAAGCTCATTCACATAATAAACCTTTTCTTGTACCGTGACGTTACGAAGCCCCGTCCAATAATTCGTTGAAGAATTCTAACCTCGCCTCTTATTTTGCAAGTATAAAAATCAAACTTACCTCATTTTAAAATACCTCTGGATAGTCATTCATTACTACCTGTTCATTATTTCCACTAGATTTTACATTCAGGTCTTAAGCGCAAACCTTACACAAGTTTACTGGGATTTAAATTATTTATTTTTCGAGACCTCTGTTCAAAAGGGAAAGACCGATTAATTATATAGCAGACATGCTGAAAACACTTGAGCCAAAAGAAGAAAGTTGAAAGGGAGTTAGTGTCACAACTAGAAAATGGCGACCATCAAATTTCCTCACGCTGTAATTTTTTCATACAACTCTACTCGGTTACCAGACAAGAACTATGGACGACCACAATAGAGTCACCACGATAAGCAAAACCTGTCCTATTACCTTAGGCGAGTTTCAGGCTGGCTTGCTTACTTCGTGGTTCAACCAAATCTAACTACTTTTTCCCTTCTAAATAGTGACAAGTGACACCTCAAAACTCAAGTCATTATACGGGCACTTTCCAGGCAGTAATTGATGGAATTTCACACCATTCTAAGAGACCTCCCTGAGCTATCCCATCCTTCCCTTGAATATCTACTAAGAAAATTGAAGGACAAACTATTAGAAAGTGTGAGCCCGGATTTTCTTAAGGATACTTCGTTTGGCTCCTTCGCTCTCACATTCAAGAAGCACTTAAAATTCTAGCGGGAGAGAACCCACTTGACCAACTTGCTATTTCTGCCTTACGCCCCCTCAGTTACAGTTTTCAGACAGGGGTGAATTTTATAGAAAATGTTGCCCACAAACGTTCTGCGAGCAGATGGAAGAAAGATTTATCTTATCAAAGAAGAGCTCGCAACTCTGTCGCGAAGGTTGGCCACTCTCGAGAAGTCAATAGGTAACTTCAGGGGACGCTTATTTTCTTGTGCGGGACCATACTTTAGGATCTCGCAAATCTCCCTTTGGATTGCTCAATTATCAAAGATGTATCGCATAACTCTTCTAATGGATCGCGCAACTCCTCCAAGCTTCAGCATAGCATATGGTAGTACCATCAGCATTATAGTAGCCAGGCATATGGACGTGATCTTGGATAGAAATTGAATAGTGCGTCGGGAAAATTTCTGAGGGAAACAGAAATGAAGGGCCTCGCACCTCTATTTCAACCCCACCACACGAATGTTCCTGGTCCTCACAGGATCAGTGGTCTCAATTCTCCCTGATACGTATGACGATCTGCAAAAACAAGAAAGCAACATTTAGTTACAGCCAGCAACGGGCTAACAAATTCATACGTTGGTGAACCTAGAGTTAATCGATCTTTGTGTTTAAGGTGTGATTTTACTTGGTATATTTTAGCTTGCGATATCAAGTGTTAAATAACAGGAGCCGATTTTTTTTAGCAAATTATAATCTTGCAGCTCACTTAAAACTTTATCGCATGATAAACAGTACCACCAATCTATCAATAAGCGACATAACTGAAAGCGTCATTTCTCTATCGCTCTCCTTTGCAATTTAAAACAGCACTGTAGTATGTAGACCAACTCCATCATAATTACATTGGATATTACAAACCCCACAATAGGGATAGTAATACTCAAAATGGACCTATTGTCATCACATTGGGATGCAGGGACCACTAGCTGCCAACCGGCCACGGGGTTTAGGTCCAAAGGTTCAGGTGTGGTAAAATATAACGGTATTTGTCAAAAACAAACAAAAAAGTTTTCCCGGTAAATCTCCATATTCCTCACCCATTCATCTTGTATTAGGTTGAGGAATAAGTTCTTGCGGTTTTTTTAATGTTGTGTTGATTTAAGCTTTGTTAACGTGATTTGTGCACAAATTAAAAAACAATAATAAATAATGAGAGCAAAATTTGCATAGGTTAGGCTACGTCTCTTAACAGCGTAGACTATTAGGCTTTTGCTTAGGCTACGTCTTGAAGATAAATAATAAGTCATTGCGGTTTATTTAAAAGTTGTGTTAATTTAACTTTTGTTCTGTACCCTCAAAATTGAATGCCAAGTTGAAAGAAAGGCGCATTTTCGACACTTGTTGTTATTCATTTTCAATCGAGACGGGAACAATGCAAACGCAGCCAAAGCTCGTCGCGATATTTGTGCTGTCTACAGAGAAAATGCTTTATCAGAAAAGACAGTTTAATGGTGGTTTTCACGTTTCAAAAACGGTCATTTCAATCTTAATGACGAAGAACGTTCTGGTCGCCCCATTAAGTTTGATGAAGATCGATTGAACGACCTTCTTCATGAAAATCCTTGTCAATCGACTAGAGAATTGGCTGTGCAATTGGCGTGTGATCAGAAAACTGTAGTGAATCACCTTCATTCGATGGGGAAAGTTTAAAAACTAGGTGCATGAGTTTCGCACGCTTTGAATGAAAGCAACAACCCTTAACGTTCCACGATTGCCGCAGGCCTGCTTGCTCGTCACAAGGCTACTTATGGATATAAGGACAGATTTCTTCACCGCATTATCACTGGCGACGAAAAGTGGTGTGTTTATGTCAACATGAACCATCGAAAACAATGGCTTAGCCCCAATTAAAGCAAGGACTTCATCCACGAAAGATGATGCTGTGTGTGTGGTGGGATTGTCAATGCAGAACTCTACATTCAACAAATATATCGACTTGCCGAAGCTATTCGTGAAAAGCGACCTCATCGACGTTATGAAATTCTTCTGAAACACGACAATGCTCGTCCTCACATTGCCAAAAAGACAAAAGACGCCATCCAAACGCTTAATTTGGAAATCCTGCCTCATCCTCCATATTCACCAGACTTAGCTCCATCGGATTTTCATCTGTTACGATGGCTCCCCAACAATTTGCACGGTGTTTCGTTCAATACTGATGTGGAATTAATAACCTGGTTAGACGAATTCTTCGAGTCAAAATCCAGAGATTTTTTATTGCAGAGGCATCGAGAAACTAGTTGAACGTTGGGAAGAAGAAGTAAATAACAACGGAGAATACATTATTGATTAAATTGCATATTGTTATCAATTAAAAATGAAGTTTTTCTAAAATTGTTAATGGTAATGAATAAATTTGATCAAACCGCAAAAACCTATTGCTCAACCCAATAAATAAATCTGAAAACAATTATTGTGTCACCTAGGAATACTATCGTTTAAATTATAACGATTAAAGATAAATACTAACTACCTTACCTCATGGATTGTACAGCAACTTTAAAGAATTGTTGGATGTTTTCCAAAGTAGATTTAAAAGAGGCGTTTTTTAGATACTAATGTAGCCACCATTTATTGAAAAAAACTGCTATGATATGGTCAGTAGGGGGATGACTTTTTTACTTTTTTAATCAAAAATTATTTCCTGTAGCACGAATGAATGAACTTTTGCCTATTAATGACAAAAATTACTTTTATTCCATTGAAATATTAAAAAGGTCACGCACAAACCACTTTGAAATGTAATATAGGCCATTTTAGCATTTTTTTATGTGTTAAAAATATTTATATTAAATATATAAGTCATCAAACAGACTGGTGCAATAATTTATGTACTATAGAATTGTATAGAATTTTCCAGAAAGTCATCACGTGATCGCTTGGGCGATTTCTGTAGAGTTCCAGAATTTTCTTCAGCCATTTCGCGTGTGGTATATAAGCAAGATGTTTAAAGCGGGTAGTTACTAGTTCAGTTTTAACGGCGTTGATATTATTATTGCCTTATTATAATTGTTGTGTATTCTCCAGCGTTTATTGGAAAGAGATCCTGGTATTATTTGGTAAGCAGTAGCAGTGCTTATTTTGTAACGACGTGTTGTTGTTGGTTGTTTAATCCTGTGAAATATTTAATGCACCTGTTTGTCCACTGTATTTATTTGATACGTTTACATTGTATTTAATATGATCCTTTTGTGCAATGTATTTATTTAATACATTTGAATCATTCATTGTAATAGTCTACCCTCGCAGATATCTAAGCACCTTCCTGTAGAGCTATTTATTTACTTTTGGGGGCCAAGAGAACTTAGTTCCTCGTTTTGCCTTCACAAGTGGCGACCTTGCTAGGATTGGCGTTGTTATCTGCTTGGGCGTGTAAGTCGCCTCGAGCACGCATTCACTTGCTGTGGCCCAGAAATAAATTCCTAGTTTGCTTAAGATTATTAGCCTTTGTGCTTTTAAGGCTTCTTGATTGTCTCTGTTTACACGGCTGTGCTATTGCCAGGGTTTATTGTGTACTAATTACCTTGGAGACTTTGCAGGGTGTGCCATTTATTGCTGTTGAGGTTTGTTGATTGCCTTTGTTTACGCAGCTGTGTTTTACCCGTATTTTTTGGCGTAGTAGTTACGTTTACCACTTTTCATTGTATCTCATTTATTTAACTTGTTGCATTTTCTTTTTTTGCAGAGTTAACTTTCTAGGTATTTATTCATTTAACTTTGCTTGTGTTCTATATTTAGCTCTGGTTGTTTATTTTCTTTGCTTGCAGAGTTAACTTTACATTTATTTTAAAATATAAGATAATTGGGTTATGGTCATTATTATAATTTTTCCTTGTTGATCTGTGTATTTCCTTCTTTGTGTATTTCGTTCTATTCAGTTAAGATGTCTATTAAAGAACTCAATGAACAATCTGTGGACTTGGGCCTAAACGGGAACGAGATCGCTCACTATGTTCGGCAAGCGTTCGAACGCGAGGAGCGTGAGAAGGAAGGCCAAAAAAAGCTCCAGCTTGCTGAACTTCAAGGTAAGAAGGAGGGTCTTCAAGCTAGGAAGGAAGAAATTCAAGTTAAGAAGGAGGAAGAAGACAGAATGGTCCAACTCGCTAAGATTAAAGCAGAGAAAGAGCTTGAGTTAGCGTGGGCTCGGAACCTCAAAGGTCTACTTCTACTCAGTTTAATTATCCACTGAGTCGTCCTAAACTGCCTCTAGTGCAGGATAGGGAAGATATTACCTACCACGTCAACCGCTTTGAAATAGTTGCCGAGTTACTCGAAGTGAACCTTGAGAGCGAGTCAGTGAGGCTAGGAAGTTTACTTCCCGGTAAAGCTGTTGAAATGTGCACTTATCTGCCGGCCGATATCACCATAACTACAAATTATTGAAGAAAGCCTTACTGACAGGATTTAACAAGACCCCCGATGGTTAAAGTGTCGAGTTACGAAGTGCTAAGGTTTCAACAAAGTAAACGTTCTAACAGTTTTCCTTTCATCTGATCCGATTGTTCCAGTTGTGGTTGGAAGCTTCTGGGATAGGTAAGACCTTTGAGGACTTGAAGGAGTTTATGATCCTTGATCAGTTCTTGTTTTCCCTCGATCCAGATTTACGTGCTTTCATAAAGAAACGGCGACCCACTGCTTTGGCGAAAGCTATTTAACTAGCTGATGATTGGACTTCAGCTCATACTACGCTTTCTTGAACTTTCAGTTCCAGCTCTAAGAAGTTCGCTCGTCCATCCAAACCATTTTCAAAAGTAACGAAAGTAGCACCTAGCTCTGCTAACAGCAAAAAGAACCCTTCATCATCTGTGACGTTGTGACGTGCTCTGGCTGTGGAGAGGTTAGGCACATTCGACCTGGTTGCCCAGGGAATCTTCGCGCCTTCAAGGATGGCACGTTCGCTGTGCAGCCATATAAGGTGCGATTTTGCCTGTTCGACAGAAGTTTCCCACATTTACAAGCTTCTAGTACCATCAACGGGACTTAGGTGGCCAACATCATTAGAGACACAATTTGCTCATGTGTGGTTGTTTCGAAAAACGCGCTACCCGATGCTGATGTCTCCAACTGTAGAAAAGTCTTCGTTGCCGACTTCTTGGGGCGAGTGGATGCATTTCCTCTTGTGTCTTGCTACCTTCAATGCCCCTATTACGAAGGCTGGACGGACGGTATCGGAGCTCCCATAAAATTTACTAGTGTCTCAGTTGGTAATAGTCCGGGAGTTAGAGATCCTAATGTCGCTGAATACTTTGCCTTTCTCGACTGATGACAAGGTTATCTCCCCAAACCTGGACTCTGCCATTCAACTTCCGGCATGGAATACTTCGCCCTTACCAACGGCCAACTTTACTCTGTCAAGAGATTCTTCTGCTCCGGGCATTAACACCACTTTGAAACCATAACCCCATCAAGATGTGCAGCTGATCGTCGTGGTTCTAACTATAGGGGCGCTTCACGTTTGTTATTTAAAAGGTAGGTTACTTCTCTGTGTTCAGGATTGAAGTTAAGCAGAAAGAAAAGGTTAAGTCCGCAGCTAAGGAGGTCCAGAAAAAGGCACAACTGTAAGCTCGGAAGCAAAAAACCTGCGTCCCATTATACTATATGAACTGAAAAGACAGACATCCGTGAATTGTCCGAAATATACGAAAATATAATAAATATTGGTTAATCTCCAAAGGACGCATGTGCAAATCGCCTGCAGATATAACAAAGCCTGCTATTTACTAACTAGTCAGGCCCACACTTAAAGGGAATAGGGCGCAGAAAGATTAAAATTTCACAAAGTAAAAATATATTTTCAAAAAGTGAATAACGCTGTTATCAGTACTTATTACTAACTTATGGAAATTGGAAATGACATTGGTGAGCATCATTTTTAAAACTAAAAACGTTTATTTCTTTAAAAATTAAAAAATTGTAATCGTGTTAAAACGAATCTTATCCTAAATTCCTTGGCAAATATTGACTTATCGTATTAAAGATGAAGCCTGGTCTAATGATAAATGTAGTCATGCATATTTTGAGAAACAAGAGAGCTTATAAACTTTGGGAAAGAAATACATGCGAGGCAATTTCAATGACTTTATTCAATTATGAACTGCTACTCAGAGAGTTTATGTTTCAGCTGCAAATGAATGCAATGATACAATAAAAGAAACCCTTTCATGCGCAATCTAACAACAAATATTGTGCGCTGCTATTAATCCTTCACTTTTTGTGTAAGCTCAAAGATGCCTCGTTTACTCATAATGAACTAATCACTGTGCCACTGTCAAAAGAAAAGGCAACCCTTTTTGCAGATCAGTTTGACAATAAGTAAGATAATGGGAAACTCACTATGACTCATTCATGTTTCCTTGAAGTTGCATATCTCACCTCTTGGTTTCGTGAAATTTAAAACCATTTATTAGGACTTGATTTTTATGGGGATATTGAATCGAATAGAATTTTCCCTTTGTTCTTTAAAAGACTTGTCGTGGCTTTCTGCGATGACGGTCTTTCAGGCCACCATGGAGTCTCATGATTTCGCACTTCCATTTCGCGCAGAAAAAAGGGGACGACCAGGTGTCGGTTGTCTCTCTCTCAATTGAAGGCGCTGCAGCGAGCATCTTTCTCTCTCTCTCTCTCTGATCTCTGACACAGGTGAAATATTACAATTATTTGATAATTCTTGGTTATATTTGAAAATAATAGGTTAATGATAAGATAAATGGTACATTTAATATGAAATATGACCGGCCTTTGCTTTTAGAACCTGCTTCACTCGCTCTGGCATAGATTCGTCCAAATTTGAACACATTTCTGCCAGTTCTTCTTTATGGTACCAGGTATTGATAACAGCGCATATCATCTTCAGCATCGTCAAACAGTCGTTTTTCTCGATTCTCCATTTAATTATAGCCCATAGATTTTCGATGCGGTTTAGGTCAGGAGAATTATCAGGCCAATCAATAAAGGTAAGTCCACTTTTTTCGAACAATGTGCGCATTATTTGGGAACTATGGCACGGAGCCAAATCCTGCTAGAAAATGCCGCCTCCATCAAGAAAGTCTTTCTGCATCGCTAGAAGCAAGTTTATTTTCACGATTGCATTGTATTCAACGCTGTTCATCATTCCCTCAATGGTAACAAGCCGCCCTAGTCCTATAACGCTTCAACGACCCCAAAACATATCTTTAGGTGGATATTTTGGCACCTGTTGAATGTGTCCAGGCTGAAGTGATTCATCTTTGCTTCGTCTTACTACCACTGACATATGCCCATGTACTACAAATTGCGAATCGTCTGAAAACAAAGGTTTCTTCCAGTCAGCTGCCTTCCATCCAGTATACTTTTGTGCCCAACCAAGACGTTTTGTCTTCATTCCAGAAGTCAATAACTGTTTACGTACCAGGTACCGGTTTTCTAGCAAATCTGTCAAGTTCAATGAGCTTTCGCCGGACGGTTGAAGAAGAAACATTTACACCATTTAAAGACAAATCTACCTGGAGATCTTTACTGGTTTTCTTGGGATCCTTCACACTATTTCTAATGAGAGTATTGTCATCGTGAAGTGTTGTCTTTCGTTTTCTTCCACACTTTCCTTGTCGAAGTGTTGAATGTTCATCAGTGTCTTCAGCTCTTTTTACAATGTCGCCAACTGTTCACTTTGCTACCTTCATTTCCTCAGAAATCCGTCTGGTGCTAAAACCAGCATGTTTTCTAATAGATATAATACTTTCACCCTTCTTGGGTGTGATATCCATAATATACTTTTTGTCTAATAACGATCGTAAATGGGGGAGCGGCAAAGTTCCTATTGCAAGATTCTTTCTTCTATAACTTCGATGAGAATGAGCGAGGGAGTCCACCGTCGTTGAACGAAGTCGATAACCGACTGATAGATGCTTGTCCGTGTCTATCGTCTGTAGGCAGGAACTCTGGGATTGGGTATGAGCAAGGCCGTATAGAGATGACGGGTGGCGTTCATAGCTGGAAGCCGTTGGTAGGCGAAGCAGGGCGTACAAGACTGTAGGTGGCTGCTAACCAAGACGGGAAGGTATGGGACTGCTTTCTAAAAGCTTTACTCCTCGAAGTAATTATACCTCCTCAGCGGAAGTGGGTCACCGATGGCCCCCAAAAGAGGGACGGGAATCCCATTAGACCTGGCGCACCAGGTGTGAGGAGGATAGTCTCGGCTGCCTCACAGCTTTGCGCATAGGTCTTTGGCGCCGTGGGTCTGGCCCGATCAGACGGTCCGACGGCGAAAAATGGAACCCAAATGGATTAGGCGGCCCCGATAAAATCTTGCTGCCCCCTTTTGTCTGTCTGGCCGTGCAGGTGTATCTTCTAGGGCGCCACAGGTAGTCTTTGGGTTCTAGGAAGGGGGGGTAACCTTCTCTCTCTAAGATCTCCTTCTTTCCCAAGATTACGCTTCCGAAGAAAGTGACATCAGACTAATATAGGGTAATCACGCAGCTAAATTTCCCAAAGGGACACAATTACAAAAGGGTTAGTACCGGGTACTCTGCACAAAAATAACTCAAATAGAGGGGACTAGAAAAATGCTCAGTATTCCCATTACCGAAAATATTAATAAAAAAATAAATAAATAACATTAATAAAACAATAAGACTGACAGAATAGTTATTATTAGTCAGGGTCAACATAGTCTCGTTAACCAGGGGCTTACAAACTAGGATTTAAAAAAAAAACGAAAAGTGCCACAATACCAAAAAAGGTACTACTAACAGGCTACTCATAAAGAATATATGCACAATAATAAAAAATAGCACATATTCATATAATGCATTTCACAAAGCTACAAGAATAATAATGCAATAAGATAGACATGATAGTTATCAAAAGCCTGGGTCATCATATTCTCGATAACCAGGGGCCTACATACAAGAATATTTCTCCCAAAATAAAGGTTCCACAATACAAAAAAAGGTACATGCGAACAGGGTAACTCAGCAAAAAATATATACACAATAATAAAAAAAATAATGATACATATTCTTATAAGGTATTACACAAAACTACAAGAATTCTTGTGGAATATATACAAAAGTAATTCAATTATTATTTAACGGCACGACATCAGGGAACCGGGGGGGCAAAATCCACTAAAGTTAGCACCAACGTGGAAACTCGAGACACACAAGACTCGCGTTGGGGGTTTACCGTTTTTTTTTTAGCTCGCAAGGTATATTAAGCTGTCTGTAAATTGGTAGAAGATCGCCTTGTCATCTCGGGTGGCTTCTTGCTCTTTTGACTGGGTTTTAGCCCACAGGGATCGGAGGGAATCGCAGTTCTTTTGGTTCCTTGTGAAGACTTCAGTGATGACCTCCTTAAATTCTGAAGAACGGGAGGTTTCTAGGGGCGAGGGCATCTGCGAATTTTTTAGCACTTGCGAACGGGTAACCACGTGTTGGGCCACGGAGTTGTGGAGACCTGTGGGCACTGGCCAATGAGGACGGAGCAGAATTTAATAGGAGCTGCTACTACTTCTGCCCAGTTAGTGAAGTACGCACAATCGATGTAGCACTTAACGATGGGGAATCGATTGGTGCGCCACAAGTAGTCGCGCGCGACGGTGAATTTATTATGGACCCGGGTTACTGGCGGAAGCAGCTTGCCCAACACCATATGCAAGTGCTCGGTATCTCTCACAGGAGTGGAGACACGGCAGCCATTAATCGTTCCAGATTCGAACTTAGGTCCTCAACGGGTATTCTTATCAAACGAGAAGTATACATGGTTGCCGCCGAGACTTGAGGTGCTCAGGAGAGTAGAAGATTAAGATGGTGTTGACGCAAGGGCAGACGTGGCACAGATCTGGTGTACCTAGTGAGAAGAGTTATTCCTGAACTGAGAGTTCTGAGGGCAGTTCGTTTTCACGTGACTCTTCACATCGCAGGAAAAACAAATGATCGGTCTCCTGCGGACAGATGAAGTAGGGGGGGTCTGAAGAGAACGGTTTTACATCCCGGTGTTCGGACGAAATGAGTGGTTTCGGTTTCGACGGCCCAGTTACCATGGCAAACTTGTTTCCATTTTGTGGGATGAATTTACCTTTGTTTGGCTTAGCTTTGGGGAAAAAGTGGGCCGTTTTCTTCCCGTCTTTCAGATAAAGGTTGTGGCTTGCTGAATAAATGTTGGCCTCTTCTATGCACTTCTTGAATGTGAGGCACCGCCGGTCTTTTACGAAAGATCAGACTTAAGCCAGAAGTGCAGCCAACAACTGGTCTTTCTGGAAGAAGACAAATGTTGAGGTGACGCTGGAGAGTGTACCCAAACTGGCGGTGTGTTTGGCCTGGCTGAAAGCAGGCATGTCTGAATTTGAATCGGTAAAAGTCTGGGGTCATATTATATGCCGCCAGTAACTCCGATTTTGCAAGAGGTAACAATGAGTAATAAGGAAAGTAAGTACCCTTAAAGACCTTACGGTCCATTCAATAAGCGTACCTTTGGACTAGCTGTCGAGCTGGCACATCCCCACTTAATTGCCTTACGTCCTCCCTAAAGGGCCACTTTCCAAGACTTTGTCTAGTCTTGTCTTAAACTGGTCAACAGAATTGCTGTTGACAACCTCCATCGGAAGTGCGTTCCAGCTACCGCAGATACTGTACCTGAAAAATTTCTTACACAGATCGCGGTTGTAATGCTTCAGCTCAAGTTTGAAGCCTTGATTTCTTGTTCTGCTCTCATTAAGGCTACAAATATCCCTGTAGTCAACATTGTCGAACCCTCGAAGTATTTTGAAAACTTCGATGAGCTGAACACGCAGTCTACGGGTTTCCAACAAGAACAGATCTAATTCTCTTAATCTATCTTCATAACTTTTATGTCTGATAGAGGGAATCAGTTTGGTTGCCCTGGCTTGTACGCGTTCCAATCTCACGATTTTCTTTTGAAATGAAGGACTCCAAAATTGTACGGCATACTCCAGGTGCGGCCGGAAGAGGGAATTATACAAAAAGAGTACTATTATCCAAACTGTCGCTTTATATAACCTAGCATCCTTTGGGCCTTCTTCTCCGCCTCAAAAAACTGCCTCGAGATCTTGAGATCACTAGTTATAGTTACATCCAAGTCCTTTTCAGTGTCGATAGAATCAAGAGCAGTGCCCTTAAGGATATAATGAGATTGGGGGTTTCGATGGCCGATATGGATCTCTTTGAATTGTTCACGCTAAAAGGCATTTGCCACGTCTCCGACTACTTTTCAATCTTCTGAAGATCTTCCTGCAGGTGGGTAGTATTTCCATCCTTTGCAACGTTCATACCATGCTTAGTATCGTCGGCAAATTTAGAAATGTTGGCAACCATGTCACCGTCCATGTAGTTGACGTAGATGATGAATAGTAATAATCAATTGTTGATTCCAAAAGGAGTTATATGAATATATTTCGGCATTGGGAATTTAGCAAAGGCAACAATTGGGCCACTCCATTGTCCTTGATGCTCCAATGTTTTTTTTCGAAGATTTTCTCGAAGTGGATTAAGAAGGCTCCAAAATGCTCGCCTTCCTTGAAAAGCGGAAGCTTAACAGACGCCGTAGGGGAAGCTTCGGACCTCGAGCCGATGCGCAGCGTCTCGTTCCTGGTTTTACTCATTTCAAGTTCATGAAGACAGATTCTTGCCTTTTCTTCGTGTTCTTCTCTTTCTCTTCTTTCTTCTCTTCCCTTCTCTTCTCTTTTTCTTTCTCTTTGTCTTCTCTCTTCTATTTCAGTCCTTTCCTCCTATTGAGTATAAGTTAAGAGGTCTTTGCCGCTAAGCCCAAGGGACTCTCCCTGCTACTTAAATGTGTTAAATAGTGAGGACATTTTATCGCGTCAGACTAAATTTCAAGAAAAGCACTACAAAAAAAGGGAAATTATTTGACGCACAAGGAAAGTGCTGGTAGGCTTTGGCGGACCTACGATTCTTTACTTAAAAACAAAGCAAACAAACACAGTGATATTTATTTAGCACGAAGTGAATTTTTAATTATACTCGAAATATTCACTGCGGAATTTTAACGAAAGCCTGTGATGCCCAATAGGCACAAAGAAAAGACAACACAATACAAAATTTCCCACCCCAGCTTCAAGAACTTTTCACTGATATGATTTGCAACGTGTAGTCAGGTGATATCATGAAGGAACATGACATCATTCAATTCCCTTCACATCCCAATAACACAAACCATAAGCTTCTTTTGATGTCGGTCGGCCTTTGCTCGAAGTTGTGCGTGTGTACTTTTGTCTGTCCAACTTTTTATGCATGCCTAGTTTGAGTGTAGACATCATTTCACATCTGCAGTAACCACTTCTTTCAACAAGTCAAAACGACGTTTCTCGGACAGTAGTCTCATACAGGCCTCTATGCGGCACTAACGGTCGAAGTCAGTCAGTTTATGTGCAATCCATAAGTCCAGTTTACTGAATTTGACCATTTCATCTAAATGGTGCAAAATGGCTATATAACTGAAGCTAAACTTTTCAGCCATCTTACTTGATGTTAGATGGGATCAGCTTTGACACAAGCTCACAAAAGATCATTGTAAAACAAAAGAGGATCGACCACTTCTTGGCTAATTTTGGAGATTGAATTGACTACGCTGAAACTTCTTGATAAGACGATTGCGATTGAGCGGCGTTTAGGCCGGACTTGTAATCATACAATAAAAGCTTACGTTGCTGTTCACGAGAAAGTTTCATTGATTGGTAACTTTTGTAACTTTAGATATCATTTAGGGTGTCCGACTAATTACTGTGTAATGGTCTAATATTTCCTAGGCCTCGCTTGAAAGTGCATAGTGACCAAGTCTACCTAGGTTCTAGATCCGTGCACTTTCAAGCGAGGCCTAGGAAAGACTAGGGAACTACTCATTTACAAATCTTACACCCTGTATAAATCTATAAATAAATAAACTTTTAAATAAATTTATAAATAAATAAACTTTAAAAGAAAGTTGTGCCGGTACTTTGTTTCCATCCTAATAAATAACTCATATGTCAAGCCCATTTAAAGTCTTGTATGCATCCACGGTCCGCATACTTTAGACATGGTATCAACCTCATAGAGTCAGGGAGAAGGAGGGGAACAAAGATAATGCCTTTCCTGAAGCCCCTCAAATGTTTAGATAGGTTGAGGGTGCTAATTTGTTCTCGTTTGAAGGAAGGTGCGTGAAAAGGGATAAGATTGAACTTTTATAAATTTGTTCTCTGATGGATAAGTTGGATTTCAGTAGTTCTCTGAGTTGGAAGGTATATAATAATAGGACTAGGGGCCACGACTTGAAAATTAAAAAGAGGTATAGGTTGGAGGTGAGAAAGTATTTTTTCACTAACAGAGTGGTAGATTAGTGAGTAAGCAGTCCAAATTTAAATGTATTCAAGCGCGCAGGTTAGATGAGTATAAAGGTACGGTAGGATATTATGGTTCTTGGGTTGTACTGGAGCAAATTACACAAGGTAACTCGATAGTGTTGAATATTGGAGGCGATGTTCTGAACGCATTCCAGTGGAAGCACATTTTGGAGAGAGAAAAGGTGTTGTCTTTTGTTTTGTTTTTAATTATATATAGTATATTATTGCTATTGTATCTTCATGATTTAGTTTTCGATAAGTGATGATGGTGCGTTTTTAAGCAATGTTTTGGAAGCAATCTTGTGGATGCTGGTGTTGACTCTGATGACTTCAGATAGGCCCTTGCGGGTTTTGTCATCCGTTGAATTATGTTATTTTATGTTGTTAAGTAGCCTCATGAACGGCCATATGCAGTCTAGTGGACTGGAAACACCGCTCCGATTTGAAGGAGGTTAAGCCTCCTTATTCGGCGCGCTTTCACGGCACATTACCATCCGCTGTAAACTATGGTTACTCACTGCGAAATAATAGTCATCAAAACGAATGCAGAGCGGTTGTGAATTTCCCCCCAAATTATTTTTATATTCGGTATTTAGGTTAATTTGGTGATTATGCCCGCCATCGAATTTTGGGGATAATTCATATATGTATACATTTATATGTGTTTGCAGAAAATCCCACAGGAAAAATGAAAAGCAGATTCCAAGTACTTTCGAACTTCGTTAAGTTCATTCTGAAGGAATACATAAAGAATTATTTTACAAAAATGATATAATATTATATGAAAAAACTAATCGACGCTCCGCCCACGTACAACGAAAAATAGAACAAAAAATGATCAGAAAAGTGAGATTAAATACAGGTACCGTAGGGTAAAAACACATAGATAAGATCTCTTCCAAAATATCCACGTGTGAGAGAGTGTGTGTGAAATGTAGAAATATAAGCCACATGAATACATACATATGTAATTATAAATACATTGTTCAATAAACAATAGAATTATAACAAAGTTAATAAATCAAAGGGCTAAGATTTAAAATGGACAATTTCGTATAAAATATTGAAATTAGGCATGTAATTAATGAACAAGCATTCAACAATATTTCTTTTAACATAGTCATCTGATTTGTAAATAAATTTAGCCGAATTCCAAGTGATAGGATGACTATTTTCAGATAAGCGAACAAAGAAAGACCTATTGCTTTCATCTCTCCTAATATTGTATTGTGTTGGGTCAAACGAACATTTAATGATTTTCCAGTTTGCCCAAAGTAATTCTTAGGGCAAACTACACAATCGACAGAATACCTTCTACCTCCACCCCTATATTCGTACTATTATTTTGAGCCAACATTTTGTACATAGTTCACTCATACTTAAATGTGACTGAAATGTTTAAACATTTCAGAAGAAGAGGAAGAAAGGAAAAGACCTCAGAAAATGGTAAAACGAGGGAGTTCTTAAAATTAAATGCGGGAGGGATTTCATTTCTGTCAAATGGTTTTTTTTTTTTGCCGAATCTAAGCACCCGGGAAGAATGTTGTGAGGGTAGAAGAAGTTGTTACCTATTTCAAAGATCTTTGAAATCTCAATATACAAGAATTCCGTGCTGGCGATCCGCAAATCCCCTTGGAAAAACATTGAAGTAAATACAGAACGTTTGACTTTCTCACTATGACCTGAATAAAAATGAATGTAGGAACCAGCGTTGGTAGACTTTCGATAGATGTAAAATTTAAATCCAGATAAAGTCCTGTGAATTATTAGATCTAAGAACAGGAGGGCACCATTTTGTTTAAGTTCAAGGGTAAATTTAAATGAGGAAACCAAAGAATTAAGTTGAGTAAGAAAACCATTGACATCCTTAGAAGTAGGCCACAAACAAATAATATCGTCTATGTATCTGAACCAAACAAGGGGAAAATTGATAATAATGGGGAGTAAAGTAATTTAAAAAAAAACTCCATATATTAATTAGAGAGGGCAGGAGAAAAAAATTTCTCATAGCTAAACCTGTAGGAGGACGACCTCGGAGTACCACCTTAAACTCACCTCTTTTTCGAGCCACGACCGCGTGGTCTCAAACAAAATCCTAAGGAAGGACAATAACGAAGATTCTCACGTGGAAGCCGGTTAGACACCCCACCTGCGTTTGCCTAAATGAGCCGATTCCTTCTAACCCTCCATGGCCGCGGACAAATTAATCCCCGGCCATACAGGAGCCTCCAGTCAACCCCATGCCTCGAGGCAAGAATTGGCGTCAGACGAGCATCTTTTCAAACTCATATCTGAAACAGAGCTAATCCGTTTGGCGCCAGGATTTAATTTCGCTTGAGACAATAGCCATGCCCGGATGCTTTTTAGCGACTTGGTCGGTTAAGTATATATATTTTCAGGGTCCCCCGTTATTCGACAGAGAGTACAGCACATATCCCTCGAAGATACGTCACCCTTTCGTATCGAGTCGAGCCCCTGAAGTTTAAAGGTCTCGTCGGCTAGATCACCACCGTGAACTTTTGACCATCCTCTATAAGCAAGTTCTTGAAGCGGTTTCTTCAAAGAGTTCGTGCGACATACTCCTCTCATCCCGTACACGAAAGTACGTCGCCCCGTCCGAGTGTACTCCATCAAGCCTAAGTGTATCTCGCTACTCCGCCCACGAGTAAGTCTTCTTGCTCCAACCTCACCTCGCTCTTCCTTGAGGTAATCACTCCCATTGTAAGATCTCATCGTCGCGCTGCAAGATCTTCTCATCCCGTGCAATCTGAGTCTTGGTTCGGTCACCATCTCCCCTTCTCCGAAAAGCTGGTGCTTAAGGTAAAGATCCTTCCGCCTGTTTTGTTTTTTAAATCCCGCCTGGAGCTTATTCTCCGCTGTCCATAATTTATCAATTACCGAGTCTCATTTTTATTTCCCTATCGCATTAGTCCATGTCCGATCTGCTCATTACAATTGCATTATACCTCAATCTTCAGCCGTGTATATATTTTTTGTGATTACCTTTTCTTTATTGTAATTAAATCATTTATTTTGGGGTAGTCTCTTTAAATACCTTGAATGAATCCTGACATTTTACAAACGAGTTAAGGCCAACCTCACGCACTCGCTTACTCTCCTTTTTGTTTGAGCCTCCCATTGAACTGGAGCGAGGCCTACCTCTCCATTCTTCATTCATCATTCACGCGCGGCCTCTCAGCTTTCAGTCGCCTATTTATGCGGGTACAAACCCACGGACTAGGTTGTACACGCATAATTCCTCGACATATATATATATATATATATATATATATATATATATATATAGTAACTGTATCTATCTATCTATCTATCTATCTATATATATATATATATATATATATATATATATATATATATATATATATCCCCTATATCTATTAAAAATCTGGTGTCAGATAAAGTTGTTTTTTTTTGTTTGTTTGTTGGGTTAAAGAAACCTTGTCTTTTAAAAGCCCCCCGCCCCTCCTAGACAATTGCTGATTTTCTTTTGCGAAAAACATTCAGTTTATTCTAAGATAGTGGAACAAATCTAATTGTGACATTTATTTTTTTTTTAATTTGTGTATCCCCGGAGACCGTGAGTTTCAATTTATTGTTTGGTGTCCGTTTCGGAGACGATTCGCTCCTGAAATAATCTGGTAAATCCCCAAGCAGCATTAAAAATTTTCAGACCCCTTTGATCATACACAGTTAAGTTTATAGGAAATATATTTGTCAAATTTTCCGTAAAAGTTTGCGTTTGCAAGAGCCCTACGAGCGTAACTGTAAGTTCTTTTCGCGTGTCACAGTTAAACGAGCTTTAACGCTAATAAGATGTCTTCCCTTGAACGCTTCAAGAGCCAGGGAGAAGCTATAGGTTTAACTAGCAAGGAATTAATTGCATACGTGTAAGAAGAGGACATAAACGAAAGTGCAGAAAAAAGAGAAAGAGAACAGTTGCAGCTGGAGATGTACGAAAGGGAAAGAGTTAGGCAACGCGAACACGTGCTCAGTCACAACCAGCTGAAACCCTTTCCGTCATTTCAAGAACCGAAGCCCCACAGTCCCCATCCGTCAAGTTACCAGTATTTAAAGATGGTGAGGATTTTGGCGCATGCCACATGAATTTAAAAAAAAATATTCGAGGTTAATCACTGGAACATACAGGCCGATGGTGTTGCCAGATTACTTCCCATACTCAATACTCAACTCCGTAAAATTTTTATTTCATTTCCCGCCGAAGCAACTATAGATTATTCGACCCTTAAAGCGGAACTCAGATCTGTAGTTAATATGAACCCCGAATTTTATCGGTCGAAGTTCCGCCACTGCAAAATTCAGCCTGGACAGACATTCCGTCAGTTTGCTTTGTCCTGAAGAGCAACTTCAATTTCTAGTTAGATTAAGCCCATGTTACCCGCAAATATGACTCCATTGTTGATTTCTTCGTTAGGGATCAGTTGTTGGCGGTGCTACCCCCGGAAATCCTCGCATTCGTGAAAGACAGGAGATGCACTAATTTCAAGGAATGCATTGAAGAGGCGGATGTTTACGCCGCCAGTCACAATCTCTACCAAAAGGACCCCAAGAAAACACATCCTCCTTCCTCCGGAAGTAAGTCTAATAACTCCCGGTGCCCCCCTAAAAACGCTCCCAGTTATGTGAAGATCCCTGGATCCCCCAAACCGCAGAACCGGGGGGGGGGGCTTAAAACAGGTATACAACACGAAATATAAATCTACATGAATTTTGACCTTTGTAGAGTTGGGGCCCCACCATCAATTTTCTAATGGACCACGCAATTCCTAGCACCAGCCTTGGGGACCAATCGGTCACCCATCTTCTACTAGAATGCCTTAATTTCGCTAGTCTCTGGTCGTCCTGTTTCCCGACCCATTCAACTATCCCACGCCTGTCCTGCCTTCGTTTCATTCTGGCAGAAGAATCTTTTAAACCCTCATTTTAAAAATTTCATCACATAGTAGATTCTCCTTCTGTCCAACTGGTTTTTACCTTAAACCTCATATTATATTTCTAAGGTAATTTCGAAATGGAGGTTTCGCCCACCATACCCACACATACCCCGTATTTTTTAAATAAACTCGTAATATTCCTGATTCGAAAGCCTTACAATAGATTCGAATTCCAAAAGCGATTGCTAAATGTCGTTAGGCCTCTAGTTTTTCTACCGCAGTGCTTGACTTCAGACATATAAGCCTCCCATGAAGGCGGCCAATCTATTTTTCGTCATCATCATCACTTCACTAACTCTATAATTTAAGAAGGGGATTTTTTGAGTATTTGAATAATAATTTTATCTTAGTTTGGTTATGACTTATGTTTTTTTATCAAATTTATTTCTAATCATTCTTTTATAATATATAAAAAAACAAAATGGTGAAGTTCAGAAATAAATATAAGTATCGAAATTTTGTGAATTTTTTAAAACCCAAAGAATTACAAATGGTGAAATTCAGAAAATTTATTTTTATATATCTTCTTCTATATGGGTCTTTTTTTATTTTAAATTTTAATCTCAGTAGCGAAGCCATTGCCTGGTAACATCATAATTAGAAATTTACCCACATTAAGTAGTGAAAGAGCTATATAGAACTTGCGTATTTTTTTTTTAAATAGATATATTTATAACAAAGGGCCCACAAAATTCGAGGGTGGGCATAATCCCCAAAATAACTGGTATATTATTAGTTTAGCTAAATAACAATTTTTTCTGCAGACTCTAAATTCCCAGAATATAACTTTAGTAGAACCACGGGTGTCTATTTCTTGCACGTTTCTGTTCAGGCACAACTTGCAGTTTAAGTGAAACCAATGGTGGAATGACCTTGGCCCAAATTTAACACACTTAATGGGACATACGCTCAAATTTCTCCGAGTTGCCAGGTGCACTCAAGAAGCTTCGATCCAAAACACTTCTCAATCTTATGCATGGGACTAATACGATGCGAGCATTTGAAAGCGGGGAAAAAAATTACGTATGCTGCTCCTGTATAATGTCAACTGTTTACTATTCAAATACGCAGTAAATATAAACAATAGTAACCGTAAATGTTATCTGTTCTGTGAGTCTGCATTGAATTTCCTACCTACTTTATGAAACGAGTTTATTCAATTTTATATATAATTTATAGATATTTTTTGAACCCATTTTACGGATGTAATTCTAGTTATTTTGGCGCGCGCGCAAGCGTCCAATTCGAATATTTGATTTGTACCGATTGATTAAGCAGGAATTAAACTCGAGATATGTTTTCCTTGGGAAAATGACCAGCATCATTGAGTAAGTCCCTCTGACCCCCCCCCCCTCCCCTTTCAACTCTTCATATTCCTTCTTCAGTTATTTCCATTTATTTATGTGGTTCACATAGTCATCCGCTTGTTTTTTATTCTCCATGATATGTGGCGCTTTAAAGTGCCAGTAGGGTTCACCCATCTCCAGTCATTAAGATAACTTTATTAACGCAGCATCTGAACGACGAGTATCTAGAGCGTGACAGTCGCCTAGAAAGGGACCACATCCGACCAATAACCACAACAGGTGTGGCTTAAGTTCGCTGTATTCGCAAGCGGTGTTTCACCTCGGCTAGGTTGCGAGTAGCCAAACTACCTTTTAATCAGTAGTATTTCAAGGTCATATATTTCCGATCAATCTGGTTAATCACAGAAAATATTAAGATATTTTCACTTTACTCGGGTAAAACACACGTCGATAATAAAGTTAGGGCAAATCTTGTTTACTTTCGAAAAATGTTAAGTAGAATAAACACATAAAAATATGATCAATTTATTTCAACTAGTTTTGAAATTTGCCTTAGGATATGCTACAGCACCTAATCACTATGGACATGATGATGGATGGCCTTGTTATGCTAAATCGGGCATATGGTGGAGGGAGGCTTATGAGATTGGACTGCTGACGACACTATTGGAAAGAGGTCCATTCACTGCCAGTCCCGTGGGCAGGACTAGAAGTATTAAGGTCAAGAGAGTATGCAATTATGTGAGATAATATAAAATAGGTTACTGCGTGTTGTTATCATTAAGATGTTCAACCTTGGTTTACTGCAGGAGTGCCACAAGCAAATTTAAAAAAAAAACAAAAGTTGGAATTAAAAGGTACCAGAAAGAACCAAATCTAAATTTTATGAGTGATAATATAATAATTTGTCTTAAATTAGTGCAATAGAACCATTGATGTTTTAAATAACGAGACTCATCATACTTAACATTAATTGAACGGATATATGATAAAATTGGTTTGATTCGGGGGTTTTTTTAGTAATTTGGTATTTTTGCTATTTTAGACACCTCTAAAAGAACTAAATCTGGTACTTTGTGGCAATCCTGGCCGGCCTGTCATGCTCAAATCACATTCTCTTGAAACATATGGCAATAATTTTCGAAGTTCACATTTAAACTAATTTTGTTTCTTTTTTATATATCTCTCTTCTTACATTCCTTAATGTAATTAATTCAATGAATCGAAACAATTAAAAATATTTGATTACAGATAAACCTTAACGAATACATATATATTATAAACAGATGTCATAATATTAAATATAAGTAAAGGCATCCATTCATGAACATAAACATCGAAAGATCGACATATGTACCAAGATTTAATCACAAATACTTTTATCTTACTTTTGGAGTAGTGTCACTGCAATAAAATTAGTATTGTATTTTTATGTAACTTTAATTAAATTAATAAATGGAAAATATTAGACGAAAATATATAGATTTAGTAATCATTTCTCAGATTTTAGATCCCCAAATTGGCAACTCACATTTACCGAGCTCCCAAACATGAAAGAAGTCAATACAGAGACAGTTCTCACTGCTTGCTATTTGTGCACCTTTGTGTTTCTTGCATTATGGCTACCTGCAAGAGAGTGTCTGGTATTCTTACTCGAGTCACTTTGTTGCAAAATTCAGTAAAAGTAAGTATATTTTCGTAAATTATTTTTCATACAATTTTCTTAAATTTATCTGCATTCGTTGCCAGTAAGTTAAAACCAAGTCATGATAGTGGCTTCGGTAATTGTTAAGATCAGTGGTGCCCGATTTTGTTAGCGATTATTAGTAGGGAATACTACTAGATTATTAAAAATAGCGGGGGCGCGTAATCCCCACAATTAAATGGGCTCCTTATTTCTAAATTTCCTTCAAAATGATATAGAATACAATATGATGCGACCCCCAAAATGCAAACATCGCTAAGAAAAGTCGTGCGCCACTAATCTTAAGAATTACCGTGGCTTCGTTTTGTTAATGCTATCTATGAACCGTCGATCATTTTATACCAACATTTTATGATAGGATTTTTGTATTAGTCCTAACTTTAATAAAGCTGAGGAAAATTCAAGACTGCAATGCATAAAATTACGTGGAGTATCCGCCTTCGCCCAACCTCTCATTCCATCCAATGAAATCTCACGCCGGCTCTGACGTCATTCAATAGGCAAGGCTTCCTTGTGTGACGTCAATTATGCAATCGATTACCATTACGTTTAATCCAGCGTGTTCTGCTACGCACAATGATGATTTAATTCAGTTGTATAACATTCCCCTAGGATACTCTTTAACATAGCCTATTCCATAATATTGCTATTAATAGTACTACATTCTTTAAAAAGTTTAGGCAAATCCATAATAAGCTGTTTGTAATTTCTGATCATCAGCACTAGTCTTTAAAGGGTTTTAGGAAATCCATAATGAGTTGTTTGTAATTTTTTGTCATCAGCACTAAAGTCTAAAAGGTTTTGACAAATCCCTTATAATCTGTTTGTAATTTGTAATCAGTACTACACTCTTTTAAAGGTGTTTGTAAGTTGTGATCATCAGCACTAGGCTTTAAAAAGTGTTGACAAGTCCATAATAAGCTGTTTGTAATTTGTGATCATCACCACTACACTTATTAAAAGGTTTTGGAAAATCCATAATAAGCTGTTCGTAAGTTGTGGTCATCAGCACTAGTCTTTAAAAGGTTTTGGCAAACCCATAAAAATCTCTGTAATCCATAATGAGATGTTTGTTATTTGCGATCATCAGCACTAGTCTCTAAAAGGTTTTGGCATATCCCTTATAATCTGTTTGCAATTTGTGATCATCAGCGTTAGTCTCTAAAAGGGTTTGGGTATATCCATTGTAAATTGTGATCAGCACGGTTTCTTTCTACCTTCAGTTTCCTTTATCGAAAGCGGTTATTCAAATTTAGTTCCTTCCCAGAATTTTATTCTCGGTTAGATCAAGCGAAGAATTTTTAATTTGGACGCATATGCACCCCATTCACTCCCCCCCCCTACTCCCCTCTTTACTCACTAAGCCATCATCTCTATTTGATTAGTAGCCCCCTTCCCTTCGGTAATTAGACACTTGATGGCTCCTGGTGTCCTCGATTTCGATGCAATATATATCCACCTCCTATAAAGTGTTGTGGGTGACTCTCAAATGAAGGCTGCACTTGATTCTTGTAGACCAAGTTAACTCTTGCGAGGATTCACGATTCTTTGAGACCGAATTAATTCGTGCGAGGATTCACAACTCTTGCAGACCGAATTAACTTTTGCGAGGATTTAAGATTCTTTGCGACCGAAGTAACCCTTGTGAGGATTCACGATTATTGGAGGCCGAATTAACTCTTGCGGGGATTCGCGATTCTTGTAGACCGAATTAACTCCAGTGAAGATTCACGACTCTTGGAGACCGAATTAACTCTTGCGAGCATTCACGATTTTTGGAGACCAAATTAACTCTGAAGATTCACGATTCTTGCATACTGAATTAACTCTTGCGAGGATTCGCGATTCTCTGAGACTGAATTAACTCTTGCGAGGATTCTCGATCTGCTACCGTTTTTTAATAAGGGTATGTTCGAGAGATTTGCATTTACGTAATCCCCACATTTTCAACATCTACTATTTTACAATTGGGCTGGCGCGCATCAACTCAACTGTGAGAGGACGACATTGAAGGTCCACTTTGACCCCCCACCCCCTGAGTCTGGTAGAGGCCACGTGGCAGCGAGGCAGCAAACAAATTCTCACGTGGGAACAGCCAGTCACTGTCCACAGCTGTGTATGCTCACGCCGACCGATCCCCCGCTGAGATACCTTCACCGAGAACCCCATGCCCCGCAGAAACGAGTCTCCAGATAACCCCCCGGTGTTCTGAAGCGTTCCTCGCCTCAGGGTATGATAGAAGGGTTCGTCGGCTAGACTTATTGCCGTGAACTTTAGCCATAGTCAATAGACAAATTCAGCTGCCCGTCTATTACATCCCGCTTTCAAGAATACGTCGCCGCCTCGTTCGAGATTACTTATTTCCGCATTCAAGAGCCTCTCGCCCCGAGTTCAAGAATATCTCTACTCACCTTTCAAGAGTAATTCGCCCATTATTCAAGATTACCTCACTCGTGCCCGAGGTAATCCAATCCCGCCGTTGAGATTACTTCGCCCGTGCCCTAAAATTTTCTCACTCCCGAAGAATCCGAGATTTGGCTTCATTCTCCTCTTCATCAAGAGTCAAGTCTACAATGTAAAAGTAATTCCACCTTTTATACTCCGTCCGGAAGATTACACCCTATTGTCATTTCTTTTCCTTTCTGACCGAGTTAAGCACCTATTCCCTGATAGTCTCTTTAGCCATTGAGTCATTATTTCCTTGAGCCCGAAATTATTTCTCAATTTATCCTTGTGTACATATTTCAATCTTTATCTTGTTTTTATTAAACCTTTAGATTTGGGTTTTAATCTTCTAATAACCTTAAATGAAACTTGTCATTTAAATAACTCCCCGGCCAACGAATACGCACTCGCATAGATTTAATCGCTTTAAACTTCCCGAACCCAAGGTGGACTCACTGTCCCACCTCATTAGCTCTGCGCAGCCGGTCACCCATACGCCGTCTGCCACGTAAGTATCATTGCCTTCACAGAGGCTAGGGTATACACTTACGATACCACGACATCAACTGTGCCTCATCAAGCGATGTGGCGATATGTGCTGTAGCATTTCTACCATAGATAATATCATCCACTTACTCTGTTACACCACATATTCATAGAACCAACCTTATACTTGATCTTCCAATCCTTTTCACACCCTGACACACGCATATTTCCTTGAAGGTCTCTCCATCCATTCTTTGTACATGTCCATACTATCTACTTCAGAACTTACTCTTCTGCACATCATAAACATCTTTTATTCAGTGGTTCCTAACACTTGCCCCACTCGCACATTTCTCTAGACTGTCCCAGTCTGGGAAGGAGAGGGATCTTCGTGCACTTTACCCGAGACGAGAAAGGTCAGTCCCGCTTATCCCTTGTACTTGGATCTGATTCGTGCACTCCTGACGACTTTTTGGAGGAGGCTGTCCTCATTTGACTTTTTTGTTGTTGGGTGTATGCTTCGACGCCAGAGCAGGCTCTTCGTTTATTCTGTTTACTTTTTTTATTGTAACCTAATAGTAGAGTAACGTTCTGCAATTTGTGCGCCTATGCCTTTGTTTATAGTCGCCAGATTGGCGCTTTAGAAAAAAATCTCATTGACACACGAGGCATTCCTTTAAAAATTTCATTTTCGCTGCTCTCGCTCGAGCTCTTTCCTTCTATACCAGAGTTCCTCTCTATACCAACGTGGTCATGAGTATACTCTCAAGCAGGTTTTTGGTACATTCCATGCCCCAAATTGTTAAGATTCACCGAAATTCTGATCGCCTTCGAAACTTTCCTATCATTTAATACCTTGTGGTGGCCGTCTGGTTCATCTGGTCAGACGTCATTCAAAATACATCCTGGATACTTAAAACTACACGCGCACAACTAACATTGTATGTATGTATGGTATCAACCTTATTAGTTTTTTGATTTCTGCCATATTCAACATTGCCATTGGTAATTGGTCAAACACTAATAGTGGTCCTGACCTCATTCCTCTATTTATTTCACCCCTCTCCTTAACCCTACGTGTGTATTTATTTGCGCACATCCTTGTGCTGAGTGCACGAGAGCCCTATCACCCCTTTTCCATTTTCATTCTTCAGTTACCCCGTAAGGGGCACGGTGATTTGCTCTCCTGGCTGCCGTGGTGACGGGACTCAACGCCTCATCCAGCCCCTTATTCTTTTTCTTTCGCTAATCCCTACTTCGTCTTCTGTACCAATTCTCTTTCATCCTACATCGTCCTTCCATCTACGTTTGTTTGGTGATCTCGGTGTATCAGGGGGCGCGGCCCCATGGATGGATCCTGCCTGTGTCGGTTGGTGGGTGCCTGATCCGGAGTGGCACTCTTGGAGTCTTTACTTTCCCAACCGGTAAATTTCCGAGGCTGGCCGGCCATTTTTCAAACGATGCTTGGGTCAGGGGTCGATGGGCTTACCCTCTTGGTTGGGCCGGCGCTCCGAGTAGGTGTCGCGACGGTAGACTGAATGCGCTGCGTGAGTCGCACTCCTTTTTATACTTTACATTATATGGGTAATAAGTCCTCTTCCGCGCTTGCTTGATCCCTTCTCAGAAGAGATAGATCCTGATTTAGATTATCCTAGTTTTCTAGTGCTGAATTCCAGTTCCGGGTCTCTGCTTTCTAAATTGGACGTGTTCGATTTGAATGAGGAGTTTGAGTCCCGCTGTGGTGTGCCCCGCCTTATGTGGGCCCGTGGTAGTTGCGATTTTGTGGTTGAGGTTCTTCACGAGAGCAGTGTGACGCCGTGCGGGATTTATTCTCCCTTTCGGAGGTCCCGGTTACGGTTGTGCCCCACGTTCGCCTTAATTTTGCTAAGGGAGTGATTCACTCCAACGAACTACTGCAGTATGATCTCTCGAGACTAAAGGATAAACTTTCGTCCCAGAGGGTTACGGAAGTTTAAGGGGTTTCTAAGTCTCTTGGTTGGTCCCGCTAGGGTTCCTACGAGTACGCTGATCGCTACTTTTGAGCGTCAGGATCTGCCACAGTTTGTTCGTGCTGGATATATTCGTGTTCCTGTGTCCCGTTATGTCGAGCTCCCTAGACGTTGTTTTAATTGCCACAGTTTGGCCATATGAGCAGCAATTGTAAGCAGGTTCATCGCTGTGTGGCTTGTTCGCTGGCGGACCATGGCTCCTCTTGTGGTAATCATTAATGCTGAGCCAATTGTGGAGGTTTCTATAGCGCGGCTTCGCGTTATTGTCCCGTATTTCTTTTTGAGAAGGAGGTCCTGGCTCTTCGGGACTCCCTCAGGCTGGACTTCCGTGAAGCCCGTCGTAGTGTGTGGGGGCAGCTCGCTCCCTCCGGCCGTCTCTTCTCTGACGTTCTCCGCGAGGCGGGTTCCTGCCCTCCTCCTCTCGGTCATCCCACTCCTTAGCCTTCTCGCGGTCCCTCTGTTGCTCTCTCTCCTTTGCCTTCGGTTCCTCCTGGGCGCCCTCTCGTTTGCCTTTAGTCTCTTCTAATGTTCTTCCCCCTGTCGCGGACTGTGAGACTGACCGAGCCGAGACTCTGAAGGATATCTGACAGTTCCTTCCGTTCCTTTGCCTCAGCGCAAACGGAAGTGTTTTTCCTCATTTCCCCCTGTAAGGATCGCGGCGATTTGCCATCCTGGCCGCCGTGCTGACGGGATCCAGCGCTCCGTCCAGCCCCAGCTTAGCCTCTCTGCCTTCCTTCAGATAGCCTGTATTTCTCCCCTACTTCGTCGCTTTTCATACAACCTCTCCCACAACTTTCTCTGGTCAGCCTCTAATTTCACAGGGTAGATGCTGACCTTCTCAAGCCAACCGTCCCGGATCGGGGCTGAGGGGGGGAGGGGACAATGTTCCCTAACCCCTGAGCTCCGGTCTGGGTGGCTGGTTTTTAACAACCTGCTTCATCTCCACCCATAGCTGCTTCATCTCAATTTTACGCCGTGTTCAAGGTGGAGCCGCCATGCCGTTGGACTGCTAGGCCACCAGGCGGGAGGGGTGGTCCCACATGGCGGCGCCTGGCTCTGCCGGGTCTGTAAGCACCCCTTGCAGTGCGGGCTACTGCGAGAGCTGATGCGCTATTGCGTCCCGCAGAAAATTAAGGGTAACCATGCCCGATGATGAACAAATAAAAAATCAACACTCAACTTTCCCTTGCTCATCAACGGAGCCGCCATCGGACAGCTCCACCGTAAAAAATGGATGTACCCCCCCTGTGTTTGCGCAGGGGATCCTCCATCTCTCTCTCACCGGAGAGGAGGCTTACTCCTCCCCTTCGCCTACGGGTGTAGGGGACTCCGCCTCACCCCCTTCTCTGGAGGTGCTTTCGGGCACCTCCCTTTTTCCAGCGGCCTTCCCCTCTGTTCCTTCCAAGGGGACTGCCAAGAAAGCCAGCAGGCAGCCCTTAGCCAGCCGCTCCACATTGAAGCGGCTCGGTAGGGCAAACCCCCTTAGGGGGGAGAGGGAAGCCAGGCCCCTTCGGTCGCTTCCCTCAAAAGATACTGCCAACGAGACCTGTGATGTCTTGGGGGGGGGCAACTGGAGCCCCCCATCCTGAGGTAGACATGGTCCTTGAGGCAATCCAGCCTCAGACGGTAGGGCCTTCCATGGGGGGGGGGTATCAAGGCTCGGTTCCAAGCACCGAACCCGAATCCGCCCCTATGCAAGGTCCTCCTCAAAGGGCTAGGGTTTCCGAGGCAGTACAAGGAGGGGAGGGATCTCCTCCGACAGGTGCCCCCACGACTACCAAGACCTTCTCCATTTCGTAGAAGGACCTGGCTGAGGCCGGTCTATCTGGCCTGGGGGCTCCTTTCGGTGGAGGTGAGAGGTGGGTTCATTCCCCACCCTCCTCTCAGAAAAAGAAAAAGACTAAAAAGACAAAGAAGACTCGGGGCTCCATCCGCGGGCGCTACGGGGACGGATGGGTCTGCTGCCACTTTGGCAAGCGACTAAGCCAAGATCGGCACATCTAGCCCTTCTGCCCCCCTAAGTGCGGAGCCCCTGACTAAGACAAAGACCAAAAGTGCACAGGGCGGAGCCACGATGACATCGGGGGCCCTGATTCAGAAGTTACCTGGCGTTTTTGAGCCCGCTCGCTTCAAAGGCTTCCTCGTTATTCGATACACTGATGGCACCATGTTAGCCGAGGGCAAAATGATCCATCAGTGGAGAAGATTAGCTAGTGCAACTGGTAGAGAGCCGAAGGTGATCCGTTTCTCGGACGGGAGCCTTCTGGCGAATGCGGCGAATCCCTCCGAGGCGGCCAAGATAAGTGCTCTTCGGACACTTTATGGCACCCCGGTGGGTGTGACGCCGCACTCTACCATGAACTTTGTGAAAGTAGTTTATGCGAGGGAACTCGTTGACAACTCCATTGAGGATATCACCTTAGAGCTGGCCGACCATGGGGCCGTCAAGGTCGAACGTGCGATGAGAAAACAGGGAGGGGCCTCGAGACCCACCCCTACACTCTTCGTCACGTTCGACTGTGACAAGCTCCCTGAGTCGGTGCGTGCCGGTTGGTACCGCTACCGCGTGAAGGCATTCGTGCCACTGCCGCGGCGGTGCTATTCCTGTCACCGCTTCGGCCATACGAATCGTTCTTAAAGACGTGCAAAGTCGGGGTCACCCGAAGTCTGTGTAAATTGCTCCAAAGCCGCACACGATAAGTCCAAATCGTGTGTGGCCAAGTGTGTCAATTGCGGAGAGCCGCACCCCGCTTCTTCGAAGCAATGTGGTGCATATCTCCTTGAGAAAGAAATCCTGGCCGTTCAGGCCCAGGAACGGCTCTCATTCTACGAGGCTAAGGACTTGGTCCTGGCGCGCCCGTCTCTGCCTGGGACGTCATATGCCTCAATAGTTAGAAAGGCACCCTATGCTCCTGGCCCATCCAGGCCAACGATCACGGTTGTTTCCGTGCCCATTCGGAGCCCTTCTGCGGGCTCTACTCAATTAGGGCGCTCCCCTGGTAAAGCTGGCGGCAAAATGGGTTCATACCCAGCACCAGCTAAAACCAGGGCTATCCCCTCTTCCCCCAGCGTGACCGTTTTCTGTAAGGCGAAACGGCCACGCGCCTCCATCGAGTGGTTAGACTCACATGAGGCAATACCCCTGAAGTTGGTCGCTAGGCCATCTTCCGGGGTTCCTAAAGCTGTCCCCCGAAAGGAGGACAGCAACAAAGGAGCTTCGGCTCCTTCGCCTACGTCTAGTGGTGGAGCGAGTGGCTCGGAGACGGTGGTTCCTCGAAAAGAAGGCCCCCCCCCGCCTCCGAAGCCGCCACGCCCGCCTAAGGTTTCGAGGCGGGGGAAGGAAAAGACTCGCATGGTGATACCAACCTCCCCAAATAAGTCCTCGAAGGCGTCAGCGCCTTCGAGGAATTGCCGTGGACTCCGGGCCAACTGGGAGGAGCTGCGGAGGCTCGTCTTGTTACGTTCCCCGTTAGCGATCTTTCTGCAGGAGACCATGCTAGGCGCGTGCCCCCTGCCCGCTCTCCCGGGGTATAAGGGTCTTGCGACCCCGCCACCACGAGATGGCCGGGCTGGCCATCTTTAGATACGTCCTTTCACGCAGTGGCTGTGCAGCTGCACCTGGATAGGAGTTATACTATCATTTCTGCCTACATTCCACAGTCAGCTAACTTCGACGCGGGGGACTTCCGCCGCGTCGTGGCACGGTTGCCGAGGCCCTTTCTCTTGGTTGGAGATCTGAACGGCAGGCATCCTCTCTGGGGAGATAACTCAATAAATCCCAGGGGACAAGTCCTTGCCGATCTGATCGAAGAGCTTGAGATGGGTGTCCTAAACGTGGATGAGTTTACGCATCACTGTCCAAGAATCGCTTCATTTTATGGCCTTGACTGTTCGGCACATTCTTGTCGAATGTCCTAGTCTGGGTGATCTTCGCGCACGTTACCTGTCCTGGTACCGGGATGAGCGGGGTCGCTACCGCCTGTTCTTTGTACTGGGGACGAGTGCGTGCACATTGACTGGTGGACTTGTTGACTTTTGGGGGGAGGCCGGCCTTCTCCCTTTCATTTAACTAGGTTAAGTTCTTGTTTTGTTATTGTTATTGCTTCCTAATTTTTATTTCTTTTTATTGTTGTTTTCTGTTCAAATTTTTTTAAGTAGCCTAGAACTAGGCTGTTTGTTTACGGCGACTTATGCCTAAGTGGGCAGTCGTCAGATAGCCCCTTAAAAAAAAAAAATCATCATCCCGTTCGGAGTCCAGGCGCGCTGCCTCTGATTAGGCTTGTTTTCTCGTTGAGGTGGTTGTTGGGGCACCCTCCATTTTTATGTATTCTCCCCCCGCTCTTCGCCGACCTTCCCCATTGGCCTCACCAATGTCATTGTGAGGGCAGAGGTTCACCCGGTTCCGTCTTCCTTGCCCCTTATCTCTGTCCAGTATTCGATCCTTCCTACCCCTGTTCCACCTTCCTTACCCTCTGACCGTCTTCCTTCTTCTCTTTATGACCCTGTTCCCTCCTCACCCTCTGACCCCGTTCCTTCCTTTCCATCTGGCCCTGTTCCATTCTCATCCTCCGTCCATGTCGTCAGCAACCTTCGATGGTTTCCGTCACTAGAATGCCGACGTTGGTGTCGAGACGACAGTAATGTCTGTCAGCCTACAGTGGAATTGTCAAGGGGTTCTCCCCAAGTAGGAAGAAATCCAGCTCTTGCTTTCTAGCGTTCGGACTTGGTGGTCTGTTTGCAAGAAAATAAGCTTGGGACTCGCCCCTTTCCGGTGGTTTCGCACTTCCTGGTGTTTATTCGCCCCCTCCCTGCCTGGGGCGTGTCTCATGGTGGTGCTTCTCTTTTAATTTCCTCTTCGCTCTTTTCTACGCCACTTCCCCTCCATACTACCTAACAGGCTGTTGCTACGAGGGTTTTTATTTCCAAGCTTTTAACTTTTTGTTCTGTGTACATCCTTCGGATTTTAATTTGAGCCGGTCTGACATTTTAAAGCTCACAAGTCAGTTACATACCCCATTTTTATTACTTGGTGATTTTAATGCTCTCAACCCGTCTTGTGGTGATACTGGCCGTAATTCCTGGCGCGGAATGGTTGAGTCTCTCTGATTATCTGATTCCCTTTGTCTTTTAAATTCCGGCGATTTTACTTCTTATGTTCAAACGGATACTTTTAGTGCTGTAGACTTGTCCTTATGTTCGCCTGACTGTTTCCTTGATTCCCGGTGGTCGATTCCGGACGATCGCTTCCCGATCGTCCTGTCGGCCGCCCTTACCAGCCCGTGCCTTTCCCTCCCTCTCCGTTGCGATCTGCGGCGAGCATATTGGGTTGGATTCCGGGAGGCTTTCTTTACTGATGCCGCTCTGGGTTCCTTCGATACCGTTGATTCAGCGTCGCATAATTTACGACTCATATTTTCAAGGCTGCTGAGTGATTTGCTCAGCGGCGGTGCCCTGTTGCGCGGCGCTCCGCCGTCCCCTGGTGGTGGATGGATTGTGCGTAGGCTATTTTTGCCTATCAGTTGGCCCATTCCCGTTATAGGCGGAACCCAACCGTCTCGAATAGGGTCGATATAAACCGGGTTCGTGCCATGCGCCAGAGAACCCTCCGTCGTGCCCGCCGTGAGTCTTGGCGCCGGTACGTATCTTCCATCTCTTCGTCGAGGTCGTTGAATCGGGTTTGGAAGCGGGTCAATAAGACACGTGGTCGCTACGCTGGTCATGCCATCCCCACTCTGGATAATGGAGGCTCGCTTGTGTCGGATGGCCAGTTGGTCAGCGAAGCTCTGGCTGACCATTTTGCTTCGGTGAGTAGCGCTGATAGCTATCCTCGACGGTTCTCGATCCTATGGCCGCTATAGAGTCTCGCCCTTTAGATTTTACCACCTATTCTTTTAATGCTCTCTTCTTCCTCTGAGGTGCGGGATGCACTCTCACTGTGGCTCCACCTCGACTTTGTCCCTCTTCTCCATCCCCACTCCGAATTATTTTTGGTTGACCTTTACAACCTACGTTGGGTCAAAGGTCTCTATCCATCCTCCTGGCGTGTGGGGGCTTTCTACCATTTCCCAAGCCCGGTAGGGACGGTTTGGACCCCAGTCCAAACCTGCCTCAGTAAGTTATTCAAGAGGATGGTTCAACTTTCCCTTACTTGGTTTTTGGAGTTCAACTCACTCCATTTAAATGTGGTTTTCATAGCGGCCGTAGTACTCTTGACCATCACATCCGTTTGGAAGACTGTTTTACTGCCTTTTTCCTGCAGGCATCAGGTGTTCTTCGGTATTCAGAATACCTACGATACCACTTGGAGATATGATGTTTTACGTCAGTTATATGATTGGAGTATGAGGGGCCTCCTACCGGTTTTTATTCAAGAATTATTATCGTCCCGTAATTTTAAGGTCCGTATTGGGGATGCTTTCTCAGGCTTGCGGGTTCAAGAGTAGTGTGTTTCCAAGTGTGTGTTATAAGTGTGACATATTTCGCCTTGCCATTAATATTCTCTTGTCTACTCTTCCGGATTGTGTTTCGGCTTCTCTCTTCGTGGATGCCTTGGCGTTGTTTAGTTCATCTCCTCGCTTGCCTTCTGCTGCCCGTCTATTACAGCTGGCAATTGATGCCGTGTCGGGTCGTGCTGTCTCAAAAGGTTTCTGTTTTGGGGTCACCAAAACTAAGGCCATGCATTTTTTCGGGGTCGTGGTGTCCTTGGTCCCCCTCCCCTCTTCTTGGATGGCACGGCGATTGAGTACTTCCCCGTTTTTAAGTTCTTGGGTTTAACGATTGATAGCAAGCCTTTCGTAGTAGAACCTTTCGCACCTCGCCCATCCCTAGCCTCTTTGTGGAGGGTGGCATGCTTTCCTTGTGATATCACCGGCTGCAGGTGTGCCTACGATCCCTGTTTCGTGTTCAGCAGTACCCTTCATCCCCCAATCCATGAGTGCCTTTTTGCCCCGTCCTCTTTGGCATCTATTGATCTGCGGCCCTATCTACCCTGGCCTCTGGGGCTCCAGGTTGGGGACCATCTCGCTTCCCTGGGTGTTTTCGGGATATTGGCACTCCCATTCCCGCCGTCTGTGTTGGAGCGTTCGCCCTCCTGAGGTCTGTACTGCCTTTTTGGCATTTCGTTAAAGGGGCTACTGACCCCCGTTTATTAAAGTGCTTGTTTCTTGAACATGCGTGTTCTCATGCGCACCAGTGTTCCATCCATACTGACGGCTCGAAGCTGGACCTTAGTGTTGGGGCGGCCGCTATGTCCTCTACGGAGTCCATTTGGTCCGCTCTCCCCCTTGTTACATCCGTTTTTACCGCAAAGTTGACGGCCATTCTTTTGGCTTTTAATTTGATTTTATCCCTTAATTCTTGGGATTTTATTGGTTTTTTTTAGCGATTCCCAGCCTGCTTTGGAGGTGGTCTGTTCTTTTACGTCCACACACCCTTTGGTTTTACGGATTCGTTCTTGCCTGGTTAGAAATATCGCTCGTTACAGGTTGGCGTTCTGTTGAGCTCCGGCTCATGTTGGAGTCCCGGGCAACGAGGAGGCCGGTTGGCTGGCCCGTTCGGCCGCCCTCGAGGTCCTGAATGCGGCCCCTTTGCGCTTTAGGGACTCCTAGCCAGTAATCAGGGTGTATATCTTTCGTTTGTGGCAGAGAGAGTGCGATTCGTTACTCCGTTTTAAGCTGTCCCTTTTTAAACGCTCTGTTCGTCCCTGGTCCTCTAGGTCTCAGCGGCTCCAGTCGTGGGAGGTTGCTCTTTACCGGTTGCGAATTGGTCACACTTGACTCACCAATTGCTATTTAGTTTTGGGCGGAGGTCAAGTTGACCCTGGTTGGCCCCTTTTGCGGTTGTGTGTTGTCTGTGCCTCACATCTTGGTAGTTTGTCCCCGCCCTGCTTTCTCTTCGAAATTCTTGCTTTGCTACCCTTTCTGGCGTCGTCCCCCATCCCCGCCTGCTCGACTTCGCTTTCTTTTAACAGAGGACTCCGTCCCTACATTTGTATCAAGAAGTGGTGTTTTATTCCTTTTATTAATTAGCTTTCCATTTTTGTGTTTAGATTTATTGTTTTATCTTTTGTCTTGCGCCCTCCCGTGCGGCTGGCACATGTCATTTGTTTATTGCCCCAGCCGCCTTGTTTTTATAATGTGTGCCGTATGCCTGTTATTTAAGTGTGGGTCTGTGTGTGTTGTGCTGTTTTCTTTGTCTTTTGCTTTTCCCCATTTTTATTGAGCGTTGCCCACGCCCCTTGTGACCTTTTTCGGGCGACCCATTTTGACAGTGTTGCCATTGACAGTCCATTAGGATTGGGCGACTGCCCCCTTGTTTCCCTAAAAAACAAAATTTCAGTTGTACCACCAAAAGCTCCAGTTCTCCATCCCATCTCTCATCCTGTCACCTTTTCGTTGGATATCTTCCACTTTTTACTTTATCTTCACTCAGCAGATTTCTTCTTACAGACCTTTCCCTCAAAGAATCTCGTATGGCATCGACTAAACACAACCACATAGAACACTCCTTGTAGCATAAAAAATCGGCACAGCTCTTGATACCACTCCACAGCACAACCTCACTTAAAAAATATACAACACCAACATCCGAACACTACAAAGGATGACGGGGGTGACAAACTCTTGTGATATTTCTCACTAAACATCAAATAACCCCACACACAAACACAGAAACGTTGTGCCTTAAGAGCCCGTAATGCCCTCCACACTTTGAAAATTTACATGCATGACATATCCAACCATAATCATTCCGGATACACCGCTTCTACGCATACGGCATAACTCACATACACGCCTATGCTAACAATAAACCAAAGAAAACTCGTACCATATGCCAAAAATACTTGACCTTAACATGCAATACGTCATTGACATGCCATAAACATAACAAAAACACACCAATACAACGCTCTCGAGTCACTCACAAGCACGACATTCAGGCAAAACGAATAAACCATAAGCACACTTTATAAACAATCGATGCATTTTGTAATAGACTGTCCAAACCCAGCTTGGGTCTCTAACTCCTCAACACTCATAGCATACAAACCCCGTTTTTTGTTGTTTTTTTCAAAATTACATTTTCTTCAAGAAATGAATGCTACTTATTATTTTATTCAAAATGCATATTTATGCTTAGAATTTCAACAAACGTGTATCATTAAGATTATTTCTCTGATTCTGACTCATAATTCCTCTCTCCTACAGGTTTTGGCTATCATGGGTACCCACAATTCTCGATCGGTCATCTGTTCTTACTATAATATAAACTAATTCATTATTAATATTATAAAAATAAATAGCTATTTTTTCCTACGTTATTTTAATGTTTGTAGCATTTGTTGTTTGAAAAAACCCCGAGAGTTGAACACCCAGAATAAAACCCTGTTTTGGGAGGGCTTTTGCCACCCTGCACACAAAACAAAATCCTAAAAACAATCAGCCTTCACAGCTACTACACCCACATGCCACATTCTCTGAAACCCAAGTCAAGGATCGACATCTGTAACAAAATAACATACACCAACTACAAAAGAGCCAAGTGGACTAAATTCGCAACATAGGGGCATATTAAACACCATATCCAATTTCGTACTCGAGCAATTTCCTTCTACCAAGCACTCCCACACCTCACCAAAAAAATCTACCAAACAAGCAAGAAATATATCTACGAACGGCGTAGAAAACTTTTCAATCCCAACTTTACAACGGAAATCGACAACCAATCAACCACGAAACAAATAACTCTAGCAGACAATAAAAAAAAATCACACCACACACACCCAACCACACTCCTCCATGAATCTCTCTCCCCTCACTAGAACTAACAAAATCACAAGCCCAAACGAACATTGCAACCAGCTCATCACTCTACTCCACATCGCTACCCTTTCCCCCACGATACTACGCTCTATGTCGACGATCTTTCGATCCTTTCGTGCGGCCCAGATTCCTACCCTAGAACGTTGAATGCAATCGACTCTGAACCGCATCTCGCTATGCCAAAGCACCATCTTTACACCTACGCCTGCTTCCACTTCATTCATTCCATCCCACACAAACTCCTTCTCTCTTTTAAACATTACCACTACCGTCTCTCACACCACACGGACCCCTCACATTCCACACTGTCGCAAATGTTAATATCGATCCCCCCACTATGTTTCGGGGTGGCTAGTCTTTACTGGTTAATAAAGGGCTTTAGGGTAGGCAACAAACTGATTAATTGTTTTGGAAAAGGTAAATACCTTCTCAAAGATATTTTGAGACGAGTTTTCCCAAATTTTCTCGTTATTTAGTAGTTAGTTGTAGGAGGGATAAAAGATGAATATTTGGCAATAAAATAATTTTGATAAGCAGAATGAATTTGAAAAGAGGTTGCACATTGCAGTCTGAATGGATTTTTGATTGATTTGACAGTATGCGCAAGGGAACCAAAGTTTCTTGTAACGTAAATGAGAGTAGAAGGTTATGCCACTACAATATAATGAAGCTAAGCATTTACCTTATTCATGTAGAGAGCCTAAATTAACTTGCCGTTAATTCACAAACTCTTTACCAATATTACCGTATACTTAAGAGGGGATAAGTTAATTGGAAAAGGTGAGATGAGATAGCCAAGTTTCTTTTACTCTGCTTGAAAAAGGGCCCACCAATACAAAACGCGTGTACTCTCAATGCTCTCTCATGACACTCTGCCTTTGAAATTTTGTAACACGGCCTCGCCCAACCCCCACCACAGGGTGGGTTGCAAGATCACATGTTTCTTAAATGTGCTTCCACTTCACCCCTAACCCAAATAGTGGGAGGGGGGAGGCGTAACCTCATTAAGAATCTGTGATGGTACTTTGGTATGCGATCTCACTTGATAACTGTGATGTCGCCTAATCCTAAAATTTATACCACCCTTATCTTAATTACCAATGTGTTGTAATAATTTTATTACCATATATATTACCCGTGTACAATTTATACCACTCTTATCTTAATCTATATGATAACTACATTGTATTTGTGATTCCAATCATGTATTTAAACAAGACATTTTTCGCATTTAAATTATTTGCTTTCCTGGAAACATACCCATTCATGATGTTAGGTAAGGATTTTTATCAGGAAATTGCTGATGAAATGGAAGCAGTTGCTTTTGTGAGAAGAAATGTTCTATTGAATGAAGAAGAAAACGTTGGGGTCGACTCGGTCCGGTTCGCCCGAATCGGTTGTTAAATTTCTGTGAAATCATCGAAGCGTGTGTTGATTTCTAATTACACAATAGCAGTCAGCAGTAGCCTAACTTAAAATTGGAAAAGAAGCCCTAATTTTGCCTAACATTATGCCAGCTAAAAATTTACCCAAATCGGTGAAAATTAATAGTGATGTCTTAGAATTACTTCTTTCCTTTAAGATCCTCATACGTCATACTACTCATACAGTCATGCCCCGTTTAAATAAGTGGAAAAACTGGCCTAAAAATTCTTGCCTTCTTTCCAATTCTGATTGATGCACCCCTTCCCCCGATGACGGGCAGCTTGACCTGTCACTGTCTAAATCAAAAGTTCAGAACCCTTTGTTGATTTATTGCCAACCCCGGTGATGAGTCTAAATCTCTCTTAAAACGCTAGTATGCGACGATAACGAAATTGCGCCGAATTTAAGAATAAGTCGCCACGGCTGGGCCAGTTCGCATTTTCTGAAATGAACTTGAATAACACCGCTCGCTTCGTATTAACCAGTATAACGCCCAGACTTGCGATTAGCGAAGCGAGATATGCACTGATTCAATCATTGCAAGAGAGAAAAGACACATATGGCAAAAATTATAATTAGCTAGCTGCATAATGTTACATGGTAATCATTAGGTAGGCTCATACTCATATTCAAATACTCAACGCCTCCTAGTAAAGGTATTAAACGAAAGATTATTAATTTGAATAACAATCCTTTTTAATGCATATCAGAAAATAGAATTATAGCTCCATTTATAATTCAAACAAGGTCTTCAAATGTGAGAAATAGCAAAAAAAACCCGACTCTATTACTTGTAAATTTTCTTAAAATGTATATCATTTATTCAAGTGTTCACACAAATATTCATATGGATAAACGCCGACTCGATCGCCGAAACATTTCAAGTAGTTCAGCCTGTTGCAGTGCAGCAATTTTCTCTTTTTCAAATCTCATGAGGGTGAATTGGCATTTGGCATGTCGAAGCAAAAATAAGTTAATAGCCGCTCCTGATTTTTTGACCAAATCAGAAAGTGGTTGCAATTGGTCAAAATCAAGAAACATCTCAGAGCATGGTAGCAAAGTGGAAATATATAGATGCTACCATCTTGCCATTGCACTCTGAGAAGCGTCTCTCCAACTAATTGGTGAGTGAATCCAGTACTTCAAAATTTACAGACGAGTAGTTGAGCTTCATCTTGTACTGTAGATGCAGTCACAATGGAGTCTAGACTGAGGGGATGTTTTCGAACTCGTTTCGTCGGTTTTGGAGCCGTTTCATGTCCCTCAACATGGCCACAACATTTAAACTGGTATGCTTCTAGAAGCTCTGAAAACTTCTCTTTAGTTCGCATTTTGCACATGATATGAACCGTTTCACTGATACTTTGGTAACCATGGGCGACTGAACACTTCCTAGATTGCAGCATTTTATCGGCTGGCTTTAATGCACCAAGAACTTCACGCATGACAGTACCTGATAATACGAACTTCTCTTGATATAAGAGCATTTTCAACCCATAGCCATCACCGACATTTCAATGGGACCATCCTCAGCGAAAAAATCCAGTGTTGATATGATAATGTTGCATTAGACATTAGACGCGCCAAAGGCGGAGCACCTGACTTGCTGTACATGGTGGAACTTTAGGCTTTGCCAAGAAGTCATTCAACTGCTGACACACATCAAAAACCTTTGCACTATTTCCACTTTCTGACAAACCTGAACAACAACAAGGTGAAGTTGGTGGTTCACACAGTGCATGTACGAGATATTTCTCTGAACATGATAAGAGATTCGACGTTGTACTCCTGAGTGCTTGCCTGACATGACAGATGCACCATCATACACTGTGCTAATAACAGTTTAAGATCGAAATCTTTCAAAGCCTCTAGGAGGTTCTCGGTGATGTAGTCTGCATCAAATCTCTCCAACTCGTAGAGCCCAAGAGGAGTTTCAGTTTGGTAGTCCATTCATTCTGACGAACCTGATCACAACAGAAAGAAGCTCAACTCCAGCCGAATCCCTGGTCTCATCACATGTAATGGTCAGCAACCCTGTATTCGTTGCTTTGAGTTGTACATTTTTTCTCCCTCACCAACTGCGTCATCATTCCAATCACTTCATTTTGAAAATGTGGAGATGTGTACTTTGCATTTTCTGGAATTGTTTGACTGATTTTATCAAATTTTGCGTCAATAGTCATGGTATATTCCATCATTTTCATAAGTAATCCTGAATGAATTCCACCAATCTGCATGGCGACTCATTTGTTGTGAGGAATTTGATGTTTTCAAATACTCTGGAGAGAGTGTTATTTTTTACTTGGGTATCGCAGAGAGATTCAACTGAACCACCACCTTTCTCAAACCCTTTATGATCTACCCATGCAGCAATAGCAATCATATGGGATTTTGATCCTGTATGTTTGCAAAACCTTTTCCCCTCTATTTTATTTTTCCATTTTTTGAAACCTTCCGTGGTCTCCATCTTATCTCGATCGTTACCAGCAAGATACTTACAGCAAGGAAAGCAGAAGCACGAGTCATTTTCCACAGAATATTGCAGCCAAGGCCAGTCAAAGCACCATTTGTTTTTGAATGAGCGATTTTGTTTTCCAAACATAGTCTTCGGTGGGTTCACTACACGAGGTTGAGCAGGATTATGATCACCAAGATCGGGTGGAAGATGATGGTAAGAGATTCTACCAGAATCAGATGTAAACGAAAACTGGTTTAAAGAGCAAGCATATTGTTGAGAAGAGGGGGAATCAGTTGCAGTCACTGTCACTGAGACAACCTCATTAGATGAAACTGTGACTCTCTTCGTCCTTAACACAAAAACATCCATTTTGTCTGTAAGAGACACAAGGTGTCAAACAAGGTAGGGAAATTTATGCAATAATATTAATTATTTTATAAATATAATACCCAACATATGAAAATATGTTTGACTCGATCAGACAAAAACAAAGATAAACAACAAGGTAGTTGCCCTTTCTACAGAAAGTTGTAATTACTTCTATATAAAAATGAATATTTTAAATGCTTAATAATAACCCAAATATACACTTTGTAAAGAACAAGGTCTACTGACCAAAAAGTCGCGTGCCATCACTTATTCTGATTTATGTCCTTACCACTTTGAAATCTATCAATAATTCCCTGGCTAACCGCGGTAGTACCTTGGCAATTCTATCATTCGAACGATAATGTAAACACCTTAAGGGTTTCAAATTTCGTTCAAAATAATTCCCTGGCTAACCTTGGGAGGACTTTGGCATTATATCATTCGACCATTCTAAGGAGAATGTAAAACAACATAAGGGTTTAAAATTTCGTTAGAATTGGCTAAATTGTTACAATGTTATTAAAAAAAAGAGAAGCAAAACGGGGACCGACCGACTGACCGACATAGTGAGAGATGTAGTCCTTCGCGACCTGACTCACACGCGACTAAAAATGTACAATATTGAAGACAAGATATAACATAGTGGGTATATTGAATAATAAACATAATTAAATATGAATAAATATGCACATTTCAAGCAATAATAGGGAAATGCAACAGCTTTTAGAGTGTATAGGGGGTTAAATGGCTGAATTTTGTTCTAAAAATGCATATAGTTTTGTTGGGGAGAGTGGGGCAAAACATTTATGGTCGCCTGATTTTCAAGATAATGATTGAAAAATCCAAAATCTGAAACTTTATTAAAGCAAAATTTTAATAAGCAAAAAAAAACATTAATAAAAAATAATACTTTTGATGGGGCAGGCCGCAAGGTAGACATTTTATCATAATTTTTACTTTCTACTTCTTCCGGTACCAGTCTTTACTCCAAGATATGTGGCATAACTAGAGTTGCACCGGGTTTTTTTTTCAAATGTTTTTTTTTTTTTTAAAAAACCGTTTTTTGTTCTGAAAAACATTTTGAAAAAAAATTAAAAAAGCGGGGGGGGTTGTTTGTTTTTTTCAAAATATTATCAAAATAACATATTTTTAGGTACTATTTTGAAGTAAATGAAAAACATTAAGCATTTACTAGATAAAAACAATACCATATTTTCATATTTATAAGTAATTTTAGCTCTATCAGAGTTGTATAAAGCATTTTAGACGATACACTTTGCTCTTGGACCTTTAAATTTACTGTTCATCGAGTCCTTAAATAGCTTATTTATTTTAGATTTTTGCTGCCTGAGCCTTGAATAAAATTTTGGTAAAAAAAAATCAATATTTTCTTATTTTGACCCCAATGGCCTAAAAATATTAATTTCTTTTGTTTATATTCTTTTATAATGCAAAGTTTAGTTCCCTAATGTTAAATAGTTTACTATAATTGCATAATACTCATTGTTTTCTGAAAAAAATATTGAATTTAAAAAAAAAAATTGACAAAGAAAAAAAAACATGATTTGAAAAAAAACCCCGTCTTTTTCAACACTAGGCATAACCTCACCATGACCTTGGGAATGTGTTATTTGCTGGCTTCACAATGATGATAATGTAGACATAATTTAATATATATATATATATATATATATATATATATATATATTTTGATATCCATCTTATGATTCACAGTGGATAGATGAGGATATTTTACTATAAAAGTTTGATCCTAGATTGTTTAAATGTAAATCAATAGCTTTTACTTTACCATGGTGGCATTAAAATATTTAACAATACAGTAGGACTCGTCCACTTTTCGGTCATTTCACTATAATATTCAGTCATTTTATGAGTTGAAAAGACTTTTACAGCCTTTGGATTTACTATACTGTATATTTGTTAGTTACCCCTAAGCGGGTTACCGGTAGAATGAAAATTTAAAAAGGAAAACTAATTTTTTGTTTAGTTCCAGAAATGAAAACAACAACATTTGTAAAACTTTCCATAAGAGCGATTACTAGTGAGATTTAGTGAATTCTTCATTTTATCCGCACATTCAATAAATACCATCTTGATATTTAAGTTTTCGGTTCGCCGTAATTACATATACATATCTAACGTTGGGATCGGAGTATTAAGAAAGCCACTTGCCAGCCAGTTCGTTTATTAGTACCACGACTACCAAGCCAACAAAACTTGTAAAAGTTCAGAGTCCATAAGTAGAATTATTGTTGTAGTTTTTTTTAGTTTAGATTATCGAATTTTGATTATAAAATGATATTTAATATAATCAGTTTGAGAAATAGAATTGCAAATGGGTTACCGTGATTTGAGTATTGCCCTCTTGGAAGATGGTGTTTGCTACAAAATTATTGGAATGGACTTCCAGAATTGGCGATGAATTCTTAGAAAGTTTGAATCTATTTTAATTTCTGGAATGTTTAGGGGCAAAATAAATTAGAGCTTTACTATGCAGTCAGTTTATCCAACTAGTAAGCGAACCAGGCAGTTCATAAAACCAAAGTGGTAATATGAAGCTGGAGCTACAGACAAAATAAATAAATGTACATGCTCGCTGTATAATGTTTCACACAGGGGAGAACTTCTTCCTTGTATCTAACTGAAATCCTATTATTTTAAGCCTAAAAATTTGGGGGCTAATCAGATTTTTGGGTGAGGCGGGGGAGGGGGGGGGGCATAGCCGCCCCGTGGCTACGGGCCTCGTTGCCCATCTTCGCCTTCGTATCTTATATGAAAATCTTTTTATTCATTTTTTTCCATTGGCATTATATCCGTTCTTTACCAAGTAAACGGTAAACGTTCCATCATTGCATTACTCTCTACGAAAAAAGTAAACGCGTAACTAACAAGAACATGCTCCTTAACGAGAAATGAGATGTCATTTGAAAGTAACCCACATTGTTGATGCCCCCACTTTTATTGGTAACAATAAAAGTTTGACATTTCCCATAAAGGGTGCCGTAAACCCGCCCTTATCCATTGAATTGACGCATGAAAGCCGTTGTTTGCTGACAACTCGGTTCGATCAGTATAAATAAACTGGCTTAAGACGTAAATTAAGATGATTAAAGATTGCTATTGTGTGTCTTAAAATCACATGCCGTCGTGACATAATTGTCAGCAATTTTGTTCTCTGATAAGCCTACTGTTCGTCACGGTTATGAGTATTAGGTGTATTGCTTGACGTGGATATTTTTATAACCATTGATTCCTATTCTCCAATTAGGCCTACTTATGGTCTTCAATAGATTTGTACACTTCATCGGGTAGGTAGCCTCATCAGTTGATCTTAATTCGATATTTACAAATGTTCAAAGCGTTCATGTGGGTCGAAAGCAGGGCTGCCAAACTTGCGGGAATCCCCTCAGATCTTCCAGCGCTCCGTCCGGCCCCAGCTTAGCCTCTCTTCTTTCCTTCAGATAGCCCGATTTCTCCCCTACCTCGTCGCTTTTCATACAACCTCTCCCACAACTATCTCTGGTCAGCCTCTAATTTCACAGGGTAGATGCTGACCTTCTTCTCAAGCCAACCACCCCGGATCGGGGCTGGGGGGAGAGGGGACATTGTTCCCTAGCCCCTCAGCTCCGGTTCGGGATGGGGTTTTTTAACAACCTGCTTCATCCCCACCCATACCTTCCTCACATCCCCTTTCCTCTCCTCTTCACATTCTATCAATTTTACGCCGTGTCCAAGGTGGAGCCGCCATGCCGATGGACTGCCAGGCCACCAGGCGGGAGGGGTGGTCCCGAATGGCGGCGCCTGGCTCTGCCGGGCTAGTAAGCACCTCTCGCAGTGCGGGCAACTGCGAGAGGTGATGAGCTATTGCGTCCCGTATTAAAAAGAGGGTCACCATGCCCATGTATGACACAAAAAACAAAAAAACCCAACCCCCAACTTCCCCAAGAAAATCAACGGAGCCGCCCTCGGGCAGCTCCACCGAGAAAATGGAGGTCCCCCCCCCCTTGTGCTTGCGCAAGGGACCCTCCATAATTCTTTAACCGGAGAGGAGGCTTACTCCTCTCCTACGCTTACGGGTGTAGGGGACTCCCCCTCACCCCCTTCTCTGGAGGTGCTTTCGGGCACTTCCCTATCTCCAGCAGCAGTCCCTCCTTTGCTTTCTAAGGGGACTGCCAAGAAAGCCAGCAGGCAGCCCATTGCCGACCGCCCCTCGTGCAAGCGGCTCGGTAGGGCAAACCCCCTTAGGGGGGAGAGGGAAGCCAGGCCCCTTCGGTCGCTTCCCTCAAAAGACCTGCTGGCAAGAATTTTAAACCTTGCTGGGGTCAAGGCCTGTGCCTCCCCACACCACCTGACTAGTGACAATACTGCTAAGGGGACCTGCGATGTCCTGGGAGGGGATGGCCAACTGGAGGCCCCTCCTGTGATAGACATGGTCCTTGAGGAGACCCAGCCTCAGATGGTAGGGCCTTCCATGGGGGGGAATCCGGGCTCGGCGCCAAGCACCGAACCCGAATCCGCCCCTATGCAAGGTCCCCCTCAAACGGCCGAGGGCTCCGAGGCAGTAAAATGAGGGGAGGGATCTCCTCCGACAGGTGCCGCTACGACGACCAGGACCTTCTCCATTTCAGAGAGGGACCTGTCTGAGGCCGGCCCATCTGGCATGGGGGCTTCTGCCGGCGGAGGTGAGAAGCGGGTTCATTCCCCGCCCTCCTCTCGTAAAAAGAAAAATACTAAAAAGACGAAGAAGACTCGGGGCTCCTCTCCATCCGCGGGGGCTGCGGGGACGGATGGGTCTGCTGCCACTTTGGTAGGCGACCAAGCCAAGATCGGCACATCCGGCCCCTCTACCCCCTCGTGTGCGGAGCCCCTGACTAAGACTAACACCAAGAATGCACAGGGCGGAGCCTCGATGACATCGGGGCCCCTCATTCAGAGGTTACCTGGCGTTTTCGAGCCCGCTGGCTTCAAGCGCTTCCTCGTTATTCGCTCCACTGATGGCACCATGTTGTCCAAGGGCAACATGATCCATCAGAGGAGAGGATTAGCTAGTGCAATTGGTAGAGAGCCGAAGGTAACCCGTTTCTCGGACGGGAGCCTTCTGGCGAATGCGGCGAATCCCGCCGAGGCGGCCAAGATAAGTGCTCTTCGGACACTTCATGGCACCCCGGTGAGTGTGACGCCGCACTCTACCATGAACTTTGTGAAAGGAGTAGTTTATGCGAGGGAACTCGTTGACTACTCCATTGAAGACATCACCCTAGAGCTGGCCGACCATGGGGCGGTCAAGGTCGAACGTGTGATGAGAAAACAGGGAGGGGCCTCGAGACCCACCCCTACACTCTTCGTCACGTTTGACTGTGACAAGCTCCCTGAGTCGGTGCGTGCCGGTTGGTACCGCTACCGCGTGAAGGCATTCGTGCCACTGCCGCGGCGGTGCTATTACTGTCACCGCTTCGGCCATACGAATCGATCATGTAGACGTGCAAAATCGGGATCACCCGAAGTCTGTGTAAATTGCTCCAAGGTCGCACACGATAAGTCCAAATCGTGTGTGGCCAAGTGTGTCAATTGCGGAGAGCCGCACCCTGCTTCTTCGAAGCAATGTGGTGCATATCTCCTTGAGAAAGAAATCCTGTCCGTTCAGGCCCAGGATCGACTCTCATTCCGCGAGGCAAAGGACTTGGTCCTGGCGCGCCCGGCTCTGCCTGGGACGTCATATGCCTCAATAGTTAGCAAGGCACCCTCTGCTCCTGGCCCATCCAGGCCAACGAGCAGGGTTGTTTCCGCGCCCATTCGGAGCCCTTCTGCGGGCTCTACCCAACCCGGGCGCTCCCCTGGTAAAGCTGGCGGCAAAAAGGGCTCATACCCTGCCCCGGCTAAAACCAGGGCTCCCCCCTCTTCCCCCAGCGTGACCGTTTCCCGTAAGGCGAAACGGCCACGCGCCTCCACCGAGTCGTTAGACTCACAGGAGGCAACACCCCTGAAGATGGTCGCTAGGCCATCTTCAGGGGTTCCTAAAGCTGTCCCCCGAAAGGAGGACAGCAACAAAGGAGCTTCGGCTCCTTCGCCCACGCCCCGAGGTGGAGCGAGTGGCTCGGAGACGGTGGTTCCTCGAAAAGAGGCCCCCTTGCCTCCGAAGCCGCAGCGCCCGCCTAAGGTTTCGAGGCGGAGGGAGGAAAAGACTCGCATGGCGAGCCCAACCTCCCCCAATAAGTCCTCGAAAACGACAGCGCCTCCAGCGCTTTGTCCGGCCAACAGCGCCCGGGGTTCTGCCCCCGGGAAGCGTACGGCCATTCCCGTGAAGGTCTTCAATTCGAGGAGGGCCCCCGCGTCTCCTCCGAGCTAGGCCTGGAGGGCATATTCCTTCAATGGAATTGCCGTGGACTCCGGGCCAACTGGGAGGAGCTGCGGAGGCTCGCCTCGTCCCGTTCCCCGTTAGCTATTTTTTTGCAGGAGACCATGCTAGGCGCGTGCCCCCTGCCTGCCCTCCCGGGGTATAAGGGTCTTGCGACCCCACCACCGCGGGATAGCCGGGCTGGGGGATGCGCGGTTTACACCCGGCATGATGTCTTCGTTCTTCCTTTCTCTTTAGATACCTCCTTTCAGGCAGTGGCTGTGCAGCTGCACCTGGATAGGAGGTATACTATCATTTCTGCGTACATTCCACCGTCAGCTGACTTCGACGTGGGGGACTTCCGCCGCGTCGTGGCACGGTTGCCGAGGCCCTATCTCTTGCTTGGAGATCTGAACGGCAGGCATCCTCTCTGGGGAGATTACTCCATAAATCCGAGGGGACAAGTCCTTGCCGATCTGATCGAAGAGCTTGAGATGGGTGTCCTAAACGTGGATGAGTTTACGCATCACTGTCCGAGAACCGCTTCATTTTCTTGCCTTGACCTATCTTTGTGCTCTTCGGATGCACAGCCTGATTTTGATTGGGGGGTGGTCGATGACCTCCATGGTAGTGATCACTTTCCCATTCAAATATCATTTTCAGGGCAACTGCCGCCTGAGAGACCACCTCGGTGGTGCTTGGCGCGGGCGCGGTGGCCTGCATTTCAGGAAATGACTGAATTCTCTATCTCAGTCGAGGAGTTTAGGTCGGTAGATGAGGCCGTTGAGTTCTTCTCCGGCAACCTCATCGCCGTGGGCCTGACTACTATTCCTAGGACGTCTGGCCGTTTTGCACGCCGACCACTTCCATGGTGGTCGGCCGAGTGTGAGACGGCCCTCAAACAGAAGCGTTATGCCTACATGCGCTATAAGCGCCGCCCGAACGATTTCACTGTCGCTGAATTTCGTCGGGCTAGGGCTAGGTTCCGGTATATTTCGAAGCACGCCCGTCGCTCTTCTTGGCGGGCATACGTGTCTTCACTTAACGGGAAGACCCCTTTAGCTGAGGTGTGGAAGCGAGTCAAAAGGATTCGGGGCAAGTTCTCGCAGGACCCTCCTCCCGTTCTCCAGGAGAATGGGACCGCAATCTCGGACCCCGCGTCCGTGGCGGAATCCTTAGCGACCGCTTTCTCCGCATTCTCTAGCCGTGATGCTGCTCCGCCAACATTCAATGCACGTCGTGATGTCGCGGAAGGCCGCCGCCTGGACTTTACCTCCAGAGGCGGAGAACCCTTCAACGACAAGTTTACTGTGAGTGAGTTGCGTTCCGCTCTCGCTTCGTGCGCGGACACCGCCCATGGTCCGGACGATGTCCCGTACGCCATGCTTCGACACCTGGGTGAGCGAGGCATGGCCTTTCTGTTTGGTCTGTTCAACAGGATCTGGGTGGAAGTTCTTCTCCCAGACTCTTGGCGAATCGCTACTGTGCTCGCCTTTCGCAAGCCGGGGAGAGATCACTCTACTCCGACCGGTTTCCGCCCAATCTCTCTAACCTCTTGCGTGTGCAAGTTGATGGAGAAATTGGTAAATGTTAGATTAGCCTATTTCCTGGACAGCGGAGGCCATCTGTCTTCTGCACAGTGCGGCTTCCGTAAGTTTCACTCCACGTCGGATGCTCTGCTCCGACTGGAAAGTGCCGTCTGCGAGGCTTTCCTTCGTAGACAGCACTACGCCACGGTGTTTTTTGATCTGGAGAAGGCCTATGATACCGCATGGCGATACGGTATCATGGAGACTCTCCACGCGATGGGGGCGAGGGGACGCCTCCCAATGTTTATATCTGAATTTTTGCGAGATCGTCGATTCCGCGTACGGGTGGGGGGAGCCCTCTCTGCCCCAAAGGAGCAGGAAAAGGGTGTCCCGCAGGGAAGTGTCCTCAGTGTCACACTCTTTGCCCTGAGCATCAACGGCATCACCTCGGTTCTGCCAGAAGATGTTCTCGCTACGCTCTACGTGGATGACCTTTCGATCTCTTTTGGCGCGGCCCAGATGCCAACTCTGGAGCGTCGACTCCAACAGGCATTGAACCGCGTCTCTCGCTATGCCGAAGCGCACAGGTTTCGGTTTTCTTTGGCCAAGACTAAGGTGGTGCACTTCTGCCGCCATCTACGGCTTCACCCCGACCCAGATTTGTTTCTTAATGGGGTGCGCCTGGATGTGGTTGAGTCGCACCGTTTCCTTGGTCTTGTATTCGACCGACGCCTCACCTGGGAGGCTCATATTCGCAGCCTTAGGGTCTCTTGTACCCGCGCCCTGGACATTCTCCGTTCCGTGACGTTCAGCGTTTGGGGCGCTGATAGGGCTACCGCCTTACTTTTTTATCGATCCTTTGTTCGCTCGAAGCTCGACTACGGATGTGAGTTTTATGCATCCGCAGCCGAGCGTTTATTGCGGAAGGTGGATTCAATCCACCACACCGGCCTTCGCCTTGCGACCGGTGCCTTCCGCACTTCCCCCATTGAGAGCCTGTTGGTCGATACTGGGGAGATGCCACTCGCTCTGCGCCGCGTGCAGTGCATCACTCGCCTGTACGCGCGAGCCCGGCGCCTCCCTCAGTCGCCAACATCTCTCACTGCATCCGCAGCTGATCTCGATGGTGCCTATGCCGCCGAGAGACGCCAGTCATACCCTAAGCCCTTTGGGTTTAGGGCCAGGAAACTCCTTCGAGAGGTAGATATAGCTCTCGTGTCGGTGGCTCCCCTGGTTCTGACCAGGACGCCACCCTGGAGGGTACCACATTTGGCTATTTGTCGCCACGCCTCTGCTCCCAAAGCTTGTACTGCGCCGGGAGTATTGCGTTCGACCTTTTTGGAGCACACATCGTGTCACGCTGGTACCGTGCCAGTGTATACGGATGGCTCCAAGTCCCAAGAGGGGGTCGGCTTCCACGCCGTATCCCCTCTGTTTGAAGTCAGCGGGGCTCTACCATGCGCTGCGTCTGTCTTCACGGCCGAGCTGGTGGCAATACACCACTCGGTACGGGAGATTACGCGACGTGCCCGGTTCGGAGACCGGATTGTGATCTATAGTGACTCACAAAGCGCCCTGAGTGCTCTCGGGGCATTGGAATCTCCGCATCCCCTGGTTCGCGAAATCCGTGACGCCACGGTTTTGGCGAGCCGGGCAGATGTCGAGATTATCTTCTGCTGGGTTCCTGGACATGTAGGAATTGCGGGGAATGAGCGCGCCGATGAGGGCGCCAAAGAGTCCGCGAGGACTCTGCGACCGGACCAGCGTTTCGCTCTTCCTCACACTGACTACATGGCAGGAATACTGGCAGCTCTTCGGACTGCTTGTCAAAGAAGATGGGAGACGGTCGAGGGGAACTTAAAGTTGCGTGCCATTGCGCCGCGACTGTTCCCATGGACCTATCCCCCAATGCTGCGGCGGCTTCAGGTTCTTTCTGTCGTCTTCGAATCGGACACACTCGTGTGACGCATCGCTACTTGATGGAGCGCTCGCCTGCGCCCTATTGCAACTACTGCGTCGTCCCCCAGACTGTTCGGCACATTCTTGTCGAATGTCCCAGTCTGGGTGATCTTCGCGCACGATACCTGTCCCGGTACCGGGATGGGCGGGGTCGCTACCGCCTGTCCCTTGTACTCGGGACGAGTGCGTGCACCATGACTAGTGGACTTATTGACTTTTTTGGGGAGGCTGGCCTTCTCCCTTTCATTTAACCCGGTTTGTTGTTGTTGTTATTGTTTTTGTTATTGCTTCTTTATTGTTATTGTTATTTTTTTTATTTTTTTTTTTTCTGTTTAATTTTTAAAGTAGCCTAGAACTAGGCTGTTTGTTTACGGCGACTAATGCCTAAGTCGGCAGTCGCCAGATAGCTCCTTAATTAAAAAAAAAAAAAAAAAATCCCCTCAGATCTGGAGAATTGCACATAGTCTGGGGGAATGGGGGATTTTGTCAAAAAATTATTAATAATCTGGAGATTATGAAATAAGATGAATATAACGCGTAAATTGCATTATTTTTAAGCGATACGATTTTAAAATGGATGTAAACTCATTTGAATATAAAATTTCTAATGCAGAATGGTTACTACATTCTTAACGAGCTACACGTGCGCGCTGTCGGAACGAGTATAGAACGCGTTCAATCTGAATATAAAAATATTGTAAGTTCTTTTGTGGATTTCAAAATGTCAAACTTTCAGATATTGATCCAACTAATTTATGTAATCACAAAAATCATAACATTTACCTGGGAGGACTAGCAATGACATAACTGATTAATGAACCAATGATACTTTGAAGATATTCAAGAATGAGTACTTGAAATTTCTTGGCGAACTCTGCGTTCGAATAAGGAAGAGATTTCCACTCATTGTAGATAATGCGATTGCCAAGCTAAATGCTCTTGATCCCATCATCGCCTCAAACATAAGTCTTTACCCATCATCATTAATTAGTATTTCAAACAATTTTCCTAATTTAGCACCAACAAATCAAGTGAATGAACTTGAAGGTCAGTGGAGAAGCTATCGGCTCACATCTAAAGAGCTACCTAAATGCAGTTATTCTTTTTTTCCATTCAGTGCCGATTCAGTCGCTCTTGAAAAGAGCGACTGAATCGGCACACACTAAATTAATTCTTCCCAACCGGAAACAAAGCACAAATGAAATTGCTATTGAGAAAAAACTATTTACCTTCAAAGTTGTAAGTAATTATTGGAATGCCATTCTTCCTAGTTTATTAATAGGGCTCGGCGAATAAGGTTAAGGAACAGTCTTGGTTATTTCAAGAAGATGAACGTTAATTGAATTAGGCTGACCTTGAGTAGACTGTGTGCACGGGATCACGAGTTGAGTGCATTTATTCGTAGCCATTGCCAAGAAGTAAAGAAAGGGCAATGGTGCGTTTTTTTTTCCTCAAATTTAAAGCGCAAGAGAGATGGCGTATTACACAGAAATTTTATAAGGAGAGATCTATACAGAGAGTGGAGAATAAGTGAAATTGTGTGTAATATATATGGCCGCAGGTCCTCCTTAAGTCATTGTGGCATGGAGAGCCCGTTACCCTCCAGAAGTCGCTTGAAACTCTTGATAAATGTTCATGTGGGCTGTAGATTTCGATCCCAGGTGGTAAATTTCAGCTCAGGCAAGACATTCAAAATTAAGATTCTCTGCCCCTCGGTGTGGGCGTAGCAAGAGGTTCTGCAGAGTCCCTTTTGGTGACTGAGGAAATAAATGAGTACGAAACATGGCTCACAACCAATCTGGTATTGAAGAAATTCGAGCATTCCCTCGGGGGGAGTCCCTAACCAATTAATTACCACTGCTAGTCATAAAGAAGCAATGCTGCCATGCCTCCCAACTGACGAAGGGAGGTCATATCCCCCTAGCTGACCTAGCGTATCGGTTCCACTTTTTGTTCACTCTGGCATCGTTGTACCCACTTGTGCAGACTTCAAGCGCCTGATTGGGCATACCACTTTTTGTCACCTGGTCCTGTGTGGTTCCAAGTTTCCTTGACGTCATTTTGCGTCAAGGAAATCTGCTTTATTAATATACGGCCACGACCTTCATAAAGTCTACTCCGCGTCCGTTCAAAGAGAGTCGCTCTCTCTTTGCTTGGCTACGTGAAACATCCAAAGTCGCTCTTTTCCACCCAATACACATGTCCAAAGTCACTCTTTTCGACTCGATACACATGTTCATGCGAGTCTTGTTATTAAAGCAACGGATAAACTTTTCCCACTACTATAACACGGCTATCATACAGATTCCGAACATTCTTTCGTCTCTTCTCATCAGTATTAACATAAACTTGTATTTGTTAGTTCTTGTTTACGTAAAAGATATATAAAATTATTAATTTCTCATAAGTGTTTTTATTTTCGGCATTCACATTATTTGCCCCGTGATTGATAGTTCTTCCATTTGATTTGTTATGAATAACGGACCGCGGTGTGCTATGGTGGGTATATGGTACTTAAAGCCCTAAAGAAATCTACAAATAGTACAATGAATCCCTCTAACGACACTCACTGCGCAAAGTGAGGAAGGGATCTCGCATGATTGCTAAGTTAGGGACGGCCATGAGCGAGCCACGCGTATTGCGATGTTCCATGAATGAAATAAGGCCAGTCATAATTATATGCTACCATGGGCCATTATCCCCCCCCCCTTATTCTCTTTATTCCCCCAGCTCTCCCATAATCTTTTTTCCCTATTGGTCGATTCGGGAATGTGACCATATTTACTTCACTTACATACTGCATGGATCCATCTGTGAGTTTATATATATATATATATATATAT